>CM017440.1:5879518-6611856 GCA_007726485.1 Eragrostis curvula | reverse complement strand
CAGTTTGGATCGGAAAGGTGGACAGTTTAAACCGGATCGGACCTTGTTTCCACGGTCCCTTAATAGCATTGCGTATTCAAGGCCCAACGGCGAAAACAATTACGATTCCAGTCTATTTTTCTTCTGATCATCGACGCCAGCCGCCGTCCGCCGCGTTCTCGACGTCCGGGCGCGCGAGCGGAAACCAGTGCACAGTTTCAGAGCTACCGCGCGGCGTGCGCTGACCCCACCCATGGATTCATCGGGTCTAACGCATGGTGAGTTCGACGATACGAGCGTGTCATTGCATTGCTTCGCATTTTTAAATTCTTGCACGCATTCTCCTTTTTTTTTCTCCTTTTGTCCAATCCAAGTCGTTGACCATGTCATATAAAATCGTTACTTCACAAACACATAATAGAATTGCTTTTCTGAACATAGAAATTTACAAGTGTATTTCAAATTTTCTTATGGTGTCAGTCGACGATGTGCATCTCTGGCTCTTTGGCTCTTTGGTTTTGAGTTTGGGGGGAACGGTCTGTTGTAGGGTTACTTATAGTCAAAATGATGCTGATGAAAAAATGGTATAATAAATTTTTTTAAAGGTTCGTTCGGTGGATGGTCACGGAATTGTCTTTCTGCCGCTTGAGTTTGACGGCTTTTTCACCCATTCCTCTTTCGTTTCTTGGAGCAACGCACACTTTCGGGTGTGAGATCGGAAGGGTGGATGTTGCAGCTGCAACCACCAATGTTCTGAGCTAGTTTGGCCGCAGCCATCCCTTCCTTTGTGCACGTTTAGGCCTGTATGTCATAAGGTTAGGGTTGACACTTTGCTTCAGCATGACCCTTTTGGATTTGAAACTCTTAACAAAAAAAATCCGTCATGTCACATAAACAATAATCAGAATCCTTCATGGAGAAATGGACAAAATTTCTCTTTTATGATTGGCACTATTCCCCACCACAATTGCATTGCCGGCACTAAGAGAATCTGATCCTCGCCGAGAACAAGTCATCACACCGGCACCATCTAGTTATCCTATTCTTTAGGATGCATCACAGCAGGGCTTAAACGATCATACCGTATCTCCAAACATTGTCTTACCCCAAGATGTTAGTCGACGATGCGCCGTAGATATATTGCATGTCATCTCCTTATCCAGCTCTAGCCGCCACTGCCATGCAATATATCCGTCACCTAGAGCAATAGAACCAACGGCGAAGCATTTCTCTCGATTTAGCGTCATCTCCAGCCCAACGTGACCTCCAAGCTATGCCTAACCCGGTCATACTGGTGGTTTATGGTTTAAAGGTCCATAAATCGTTGGTTTGTGGTTTAAGGTCCATAAGTCATTAGTCGCCCTGTCTTCTGTGTCGGTGCGAACAAATATTTAAACAAATCAAAAATGGTCCACAATTGCCTTCAGGATCTAACAAATGACGTCGTTCAGCTGCGTAATTTCTCGTTCTTCCAAGACATATTTCACATTAAGGGTGTGCACCGGCCAGCATGCCATCACCTTGGAACCAATTTGCCGCTCCCGCCAACAATTCCTACCATCCACCCGCGCTTCCCACGCTGGGGCCACCTGGCCACATGCCGGCGTATGCGTCACCCACGTCGGGGGTGCCTGGCCACACGCCGGCAGGCGCGCCACCCACACCAGGAATGCCGATCGCCAGGCCACGACCCCAACGCGCCAGCGCCCGAAGCACGAGGCCATGTCTCCACCGCGCCCGAGCCGGGAACACGAGGCCACGGTTCCGCCGCACCCGCGTATGTCCATGGTGCCGCTGCCTCGCCCTCGCCACCAGGGCTAAAGCCCGCAACAACCATGACGCCACATGCCGAAATGGCGGACGACCCGACCGCCGATCCATTGCTTGGAGCTAAATCACCATCTCTGCAGGTTGGGGAGAACCTTCTTCTGGCGTCCCTCCTCTAGATCCGGCCAGGACCCCTCCTCGACGGGCTGGACGACGATCGACACAGTCGATCCAGGCCCTGAGTGAGAGGAGCAAGAGGCCGGGAGAGATGAGCGACATTGAGAGGGAGACGGCGCTGGCTCGGGTTCACGAGACAAAACGCAAGTCGTCACAGGTGGGGCCCGGAGCAGTGGCAGTTGCTATAATTTCTGGACAAATGCCAAGGGCAATCGATAACAAACCCAATCGTAAGTCCAGATGAACTATTTTTTCCGACTTCCGCATGCAGGTTTAATTCCAAAAACGGCTTATTGCATTTTTGACAAGTTGTTTTCTTGAGAGGTGTTTACGAGGGCTTATTGCCTTTTTAACATAAGCCATAAAAAAAGCCACCCAAAAGACCTTTGCCAAACACTCTAACCAATAACCATAGCTTCATCTTCAAAATGCAAATCACCCATCAAAGAGTAGGTGTACGGTAGGACATGCAACAGCGGAGTGTAGAGACACAATAGTACTCCAATAGTAGTAGACTCTCCGAGGTCAGAGGTGTCCGCTTGTTTCTTTTCCCACACACGCGGAGAGAAGAGCAGAGATAGCGACGTTGGTTTGGGGCGCCGCAAATGCACCGGACGTAGACATTTGGGTGTGTTCTTGCGCTTCACGGGTCCAAAGCATCGCATAGGTGTACAAGCAGGCTTCACGTAAGGAAATCATATAACTAGTACAATATTTTCTTTCTGATAAAAAAGCTAGTAATTTGTTAGCTACTATGAATTCCAAAGTTTTTGCTTCCAAATCTCAGTAAATGCAACACAAAACATCCAAATTCGTCCATGAACCATCCTGACCGTTTCCATTTTAACGATCGTCAAACATATCGAGATGGAAGTCCTGAATAAGAAACAAATTTTGCAAAACAAATTTAGATAGAGTTGTGAAACTTGGTATATACACATGTATACTCCCTTTAGCAGGGACGCGGGTCACGTGCTGGTCACTTCCGCACTGGGCGCTGTCAAGAACTGAGGAGCGCTACAGTAGCTCAGGAAAGGAAATCAAAAAGCATTCGGTGCTTTTGGCAGCCTCGACGGCCAGCTAGCCTCCGACGGCGGCGAGTCAGCCATGAGCCGCCGCGAGAGGGCCCGCGGTGGAGGACCGCGCGGCGGTGGTCGCGGATGCGCGGCGCCGGGGTTGGCGCGGCCGGCGGAAGCAGAGGCCGAGGAGGCCAGCCGGCGGCCAGCGACGGCGAAGGCAGAGGAGTCGAGCCCGTGGCCAGCGACGGCGAAGGCCTCGCCGGCCGCGGCAACACCGGGCAAGAAAGACCCAACCTTGGAAGCTGTAGCGGTCAGCAAGTGCAAGGGCGCAACGGCGACGCCGGTTCAGGCTCAGGCGCTCCGCCTCTGCAGCATTCGGTTCAACCAAATGTGGCCGGCGGAGGTGGTCGTGGACGCGCCACGGAGGCCGCGGTCGGCGACGGCGACGGATGCTGTGGTCACCTCAGCGACGCGGACGGCGGCGGCGATGGAGGCCGCAGCTCAACCGTGAACGGCGAGGCCGGTCATGGTGGAGGACAGGGCGGCCGTCGCCAACGAAGACGGCGCAAGAAGAACCGCCGCGGAGGCGGCCATGCCGAGCCGGGCGGGAGGCGCGACGCCGTGGCTGACGCCGGCGGCGGCAATGAAGGCCGAGGTGATGAGGTACAGGCTGCGCCGGGGAGCGGGGATCCTGGCGGTCGCCGGGGAGCACGCACTGGAGGCGTCGAGCAGAAAAGGCCCCACCTTGGAGGACCTTCCGTTCAGCCACTGCAGCGCGACGGCCGCCATGATGCTGACAGTCGCCGAGGAACGGGATGCAACAGGGGACGCGAGGATGAAATGGCGGACAAAGATGATTCAAATGCCAGCGACGGCGGAGGCGGTGATCAGCAGCAGCATCATGGAGGTGGTTCGGGCGTGCCGAGGCGCAACTTCCTCTCCGACGCTGTTCTGTCATGGAGCATAGCCGATGTTCTCAACGAAAATCTATTCGCACAAAAGGTATGAATTTGACACTTCCAAGCTGCAATTAGAGGGCGTCACTCAACTGTGCATGATGGAATTGTCTGTTTTATGTTCCATTTAGGTGCAACCAAAACCATCCAAGTTCGATTCAGTTGAGCATTTTGTTGATATACAGTCGACAGTTCTGTTGGAAGAAACCAGGTCCACAATATCCTCAGCTATCAAAAGCCTTGCGGAGGTGCAATACTGTCAATTGATTTCAACCACACCATGCGATGCTTCTGTATTTTACTTGGATATCGATTTAGTGGCAACACGGTCAGAACCGATTTATTGTTCTCACACGGCGAAGGATTTCGATATTTGTTTGCTGAGCATGAAAGCCCCCAAAGCACCTGATTTCGATGTCACATCTTGCTGTCTCGGCATTGCAACAGGAATTGGCCGAGAAACTTTTTTTCAAAGAAGCTTTAAAGTTTTAGCTTCAGCAAATGAAATTCTGCAACCAGAAAAATTCAAGTTCGTTAGTTTTCTGACCAATATCAGTTACAAGATGGAATTATCCAAGGTTCTTTCCCTTTGCAATGAGAGGGACAAGATGGCTGTCCGAAATGTCCAAGAGCTCTTCAAAAAGGTAAACTGTTTGTTGCCAAATTCCCTGTGGATTCTGATTTCAGAACAAGTTATCTAGACAGTCAACTTAATATGCTTGTTCTTTGCTCTTCAGGTTGGAAAAACATGCAACTTTTGCTGTCAGTCACCCCACAATAACGATGACAATGCACGTGTGATTGCAAGCCTGTCTTCTAGTCTTACTTGTCCGCATCAATATTATACTGGGGTGGTATGGTCTCCTCCTGGAACTCAGAATGATTGTGTTTCTAATCTCGTGAAAGAGTGTTGTCATCGAGGGATGAAAGTGCTAATTTCTCTTCCTAGAGGAGCTTATCTCCCTGATTTTCTGATGGGCATAGAAGATAATTTTGATTCTTCAGATCAATTGACTGGACCTCTTGTCTTAAGCAGCGTTAGCGAGCTTGGAATGCCGAGTAAATTTGAGAAGGCTTTGTTGGAAAATAAGTCACAGCAGCTCTATTGTTGTTTTATGCAATGCAAGGGCTCTCTGAAATGGATGCATAACCTGTTGAACTTGACAGCATTCAATCATTCTCCCCGCTGTTCAGATTCTGCTAAATGCAAACAGTGCAAACTTGAACGTCCGTTTTCAGTCAAATTGTTCAGCGAGAGATTCAGTGGTTTATTGATGAAGGTTAGTGATTCTCTAAATTACATGATCAATAATGCTTCAGCAATATGCTTGTTTGCTGAAGATGGTGACAACATTTTGGAATTGCTGCATCTCATGGAACAAGTTGAGGACTCATTGCACAATATGGATCTGACAGATGAGTCAGTTATGGCAGCATTTGGACTCAACCTTGATGATAGTATTGTTGTAATGGAAAGTTCATCCGTATCACTGAATGAACATAGGACGGGCTGTATAAAACTGATCGATGCACTTATCGAGTCATTGCAGTGTCCTCAGCTGAAAAATAGGGATGAGCTTGACAGGTTCTGCATCCAACATTCGAGCATCATCGTCACACCACTTGATTTGATGGGGAAGTTAAATAAAGAAAACATGGACACCTTTGATATATTAATAGTCACTGGTTCCGGTCAAATGACAGAATCTGATTTGTTAATTCCACTTGGCCTTCCCCTGGGTCATATTGTCTTTTTTGGAGACCATATACATTTGCAGCCTTTTGTTCAGAGCAAGGTATCATTAACCTCCAAAACTAAATAAATCTTCTAATCATGCATAGCATTGAAGTTAAATTAACTATTTCACATAGTAATGTATTTTAAGCTTTCTACTATTGTTTATCCAAGTGTTAGAGATCTTTTATTTTTTAGATATTAGAAACCTTGTCACTGTATCAAATGCCTATCGAGCAATTCTCAGGTTTCTAATACAGTGACGATGTTTTCCTCCTGTTCACACTTGATGACGAGGTGTATTTTCCTCCTGGTCACTTCTTCCTGACCCCCTTAGCACTCTCACTGTCCACATGTGTCGCTTCCAAGCTATGGTGGGTACTGTCTCATCAGAGAGCCACACTGGAGCATTTGCACACTTTTGCTGCTAGTTTGCATTTTGTGAGGAGTGTTGGCCGTTTGTATTTTTTGCTGGTTAAAAACATTATTTTTATCTATCAAGATACCTTAGTTGTTTATGTCATTATATGTTCTATATGGCACCCATTTCGTCATTTGCATCTTTTTTTTTCCTACTTAGAAAGGTCATGTTTATATCAAATTTTCATGCTCCTGTACTAACTTTTGTCTGAATAAAGCAATGTTTTGCCTTAACTAAACATATTTTATCTATTAATTTTTAGCTTTGTAAAGAAGCTGGGTTCAATAGGAGCATTTATGAAGGATTGCGACGATCAACGTCTGAGAATCTAATGCTGACGCAGCAGTATGTGAGGCATCCAGTGCTGAATGAATTCATAACTAATCTTTTCTACAACAAAAAGATTAAAGATGCCCCAAAACTCATCTCTATGAATGAGGATTTTAAATCTCTTGGATTACCTATCCTTAGTTTTATGGATGTTCCTACTATGGAATCTAAACCAATACATTCAGCGAAGAGCCATATCAATTTTGCTGCCATAGTAATGCTACTGCGTCATCTCAGTACAGGTATAGTTCTGTTCTCATGTGTGGCAATATATTCTCTCTTTTTTTGACAGTACTGCTACTGCATCATCTTATGTTTTAATAAAAAAGATGGTCAATATCTTTCCCCGTGCCATACCTTCTTCAAATAAAGGCCAAAACATATTGCGGTGATATATATCCTTATTGGTTTGTTGTACCGTGAAATGGAAAAAATATGCATACTATCATCATAAGTTTGTATTGCTCAAATATGCTCTAGGTTGCTGACACTTAGCATGTAATTTATTTTCCCCGTGCCATACCTTCCTCAAACAAAGGCCAAAACATATTGCGGCGATATATATCCTTATTGGTTTGTTGTATCGTGAAATGGAAAAAACATGCATACTATCATCATAAGTTTGTACTGCTTAAATATGCTCTAGGTTGCTGACACTTAGCATGTAATTTATCATTGAGCATTATTGTTCCTACCGGTGGACCAGATATGTGTGGTTAGTGAGTTATTGCATCCTTCTAATTTGTTTGGCTGTGTTGTAGATCTGACAAATGCTAATGAGAAATTAAGTATTGGCCTGGTATACTTGTCAAATAATGAAGCCAATTCTGTTGGGGAACGATTAAGAAATGTGAAAGAAATAAGTGATAGATTTCATCTGCAAGTGAAGTTTATTGGTAACTTGAAAGGACAGCTATTTGACATCATAATCTTACCGACTATTGTTGAAGATATTGCTGAGCTAAACTGTGTCGATGCAAACAGTTTAAATGTAGCTGTGTCCAGTTCAAGGTATGTGTGTACATGAATTTTTCATTTTCTGTTGTGGTGGTGTATCTTTCTATTGAACCATGCATTGACAAAACATTTATCATCCTGCAGGAAATGTTGTATCTTAATTGGTGAACATGAAACTTTGTTACAGAGTGGAGGCATTTGGAAAGAAGTTTCAAAATATGCGAGGAGAAAAAAACTTACAAAGATCGTGGATGTAAATGCACTCATTGAGGTCATGAACAAGTTGGAAAAAGACACTGTGGATAATTTAAGTGACCCTGCGCACTCAAGAAAAATGGTAAAGTTCAAATATCAATCCTAGACACTGCCTTAACCTATGACTTTGGTCTATTTCCTTACTTAGCCATATCTTTGGTCTTTTATTTTTACTATTAGCAAGCTGTTGAGGTGTGAATTCACATGCAACAATCAAGTAATTGTTTTGAGGGGTATAATACTTTGGTTATGTAGGATTGAAAAATAATTAAAAAGTCTCATGGTTTGTAACAAACCAGTCTTAGTATCTTTTGTCACCTTTCAGAAGTCTATTTGCACCTGTGTACTTTTTTATTTAGATGTATGACTATAGGATGTAATGCATTTGTACAGCCTGGCCAAGAATTTACTTTGGATGGCAGACCACGCCAAACTAAACATACTTTGGCCAATGTCCGGGACCAAAGAGGGCAACCAGGTATGTTATATACCTTGAAAGTTAACCTGATCTTGAAGTTATTATTTTTGAAATTAAAAGCTTGTAGTTGAATATCCTCATTTCGTTATCTTTACATGCAGACACTTGTACTCGTCATGCAACCCTTGGAGCAATGGAGTCTTTGATGAAACTTCATAATGCTAGTATGGTACCTCCTCAAGATTCTGAATGGAAGTTATCTGAGGATGACTTGAAGAAGAAGCATGAAGAGAGTTCAGGCAAGGAGTTTAGATCAGAGGACATTGCTGATAGGGGTATACAGCGGCTTGAAAGTGCATTTGACACAATTAAACTGCATGGAGTTGAGGGAAAAAACAAAAATATGACCAAGGTGGGCACTGCTTTTACTTCCTTTAATATCCATGGACAGTTAAGCCATAGGTGTATACTTAATATTTTTTAATATATGGGTTATACAAGCAAGAACTTCTGATATTGCATTACATTATCTACATGACCATTTATTTCTTGTATGTTATGAATTTAGTGTAGTGTGTTCATTAGAAGGTGAAACCTATATTTCTGCAGATACATATTTAGATGACATATATATCAGTAACAATTCATCCATACAATAGGTCACTTTGTCAAATACCAACGTTTGCATTCTAATATGGATAGTTTTTGAAGAAAACTGGAAGGGTGCATCCTTCAGTATTTTATTTATATGTATAGCAGAAAAAAAAATGGGGGGAGGGGGGGGGGGGGGGGGGACTTTTACAGAAGACAAAAGCCACAAACAGAAAAAAATGCCAAAGATAAAGAAATAGTAAATGGTGGTTCTTTTCAACTATAGAGTTCGGGCTTTTGAGAGGGATTGCCATGTCTGTCAGATTTTTAATTCTTGATTTCAGGGGCAAACATTAGCCCCATTTGAACCTTTGATGTGATGACGCTTGACTCTCAATTTTCAGTGGCCTGGGGTACTGGCTTTTTTACTTTAGAGGGAGGGATAGATAATTTGTTCGTGATAGCCAGTATGCAGCCATTCAGGGTAGCTACATTGTTTAGTCATGAGAAAGCTACTTGTTATCATTAGAAATTAATAAAGGGTAAAGTGAGGAGAGAGGAGAGGAAATATTGGCACGGTTATAATGACAAACATTTTTTTTTGGCACCCCAGGAGTTCAAGATATCCGCATACGCCGAAGTCGACATCAAGAACACCGAGGCCATGAAGAAGCTTTTTAAAGAGGGCAATGTATTGATCGGCACTTTCAAGCTGTCCATGAACTACTTCAACCTGAAGCCCGGTGAGGTGTACATCTATGACAAAATGAAGCCATTCAAACACCCGAAGTCAGGCTTGACAGCATCACACGCCGTGATGATGATTGGTTTGGGGCTCACCAAGACTTTGCGCCCCAACAAGTACTTTCGCCATCTGGGGATGCAGAACAGCGAGGGTAGGCTGTTCGGAATCAATGGCTTGGGCAGGGTCGCGAAGAACAGTCTTAAGGATCTCTACCGGATCGAGCTGGAGAAGCCAGCAGGGCTCGAGCCGTTTTGACTAACAGATTGCTCACGGACAGTGCGTATGATGTAGGAAGAACTTCATGGTAGTAGCTAGATTAGCTACTTCAGCTGCGATGCAAAGCATCATCTGACTCTGATATTTTGCTCTCGACGTGCTTATGTATGCCGGGACAAGTATGCTTGCAACACGGATCGAACGGCAGAGCTATCACTGACCGCAGCAATTTTTTGTAAGACCGGACCGAAGGCATGTGTCTTCGATGCTCCTTAATCAATCCTACACGCATACTCATTTGACTCTATTGTGTGACCTTCACACTGCATGCATAGATTGATTGGAATGGTACTGGTTAGCACGCTAATGATATAGCCTTTTTTCTTTACATATAAGGCTGGTGTGCACGGTGCATGCAGACCCTTTGAAACTAAGTTATCCAAGACCAGGTAGACGGCTCCAAAGACTAAGTTTGGTCAAGCCTTTTCTATTCCCACTTCCTCATGCATGCACTCTCCCATGCTCACATTTTAATCGAAGGTGAAAATGCAGTTGGCATTTTCTCTATTTTGACATCGACCAAGTAGCCAACTAGATAGGACTTCTCATGCTATGTAGTTTGTCTTTTATTTTCATCCTCTTTTGGCTTCAACCAAGTTGCCAGTTAGACTTGGTCAGGTCACGTCAAAACAAAACAGAGACACATCAAAACCATCTTAATAAAAGGCTCACATACAAAGTGATTGCTACACCATACATAACACATGCCAGATTCTGAAGAAAATAAAGGTAACATCCAAGTCCGACACGAGTACAAGATCCATATCACTCGAACCAAACTCAACACTAAATTAGATCAGAAATTGTCTCTAATAACTAGCTTCCATTCATTCATACCACAAACCGAATCCCACATTAGGCAAGCCCGTTTCATACCCACCTGTGGCAGGGTGTTGCAACTCTTCCACGCTCTGGCTCTTGCAAGCATAGCAATGACCTGTAAAAATAACAATGACAAATGGTAAAAATACCGTTACAACATTTTAATTGACATTCAACAATGTAATTCATCATTCAAGGATCAATACCATTTTCATTTGGTTCTAAACGGCAACAGAAATAGAATTTCCTCCCAAACATCTGCTTCACTTCTGCAAAATACAGTGCATCAAGCCATCCAACGGAGTTAGGTTTCTTTATCCTGGCCTTGAAGTTGTAATGGTGGAATATTTTATTGTAATTCTCAACGTTGAAGCACTGGTGGCAAAGTTCAGTGAACTGACAGTCAAGTCCCTGAAAAACAAATCAACACTGTTAAAACAAACCAACTTCCAGTTTGAAAGGGAAAAAAAAGGGATAAAAAAGTTATAGTGCCTTGAGATCGTCTCTTCTTTCAATGTATTTTTCAAAAACCATCTTCACCTCCTCACACATCCACTTCTCTGCATTTTCAATAAGTTCTGTGTTTGAGGCTTCACACCTAGTAAGAGATTGATGATCCATAAATAAAGGTATGTTATACAGGCTAGTAACTAGGTGACGAAAGAACAATATAGTAAAGCTGCTCTGGAAGTATGAGAGGTGATAAGTTTGCAAAATGCGCGACGAAGTCCAAAAATTGGCACATATGGCAAGTTGTTTAAAATTTCAACTTGCCAAGGCACATATGGGGAAAACACTATGATGTAAATAAGATACCCATGCATGGATATTATTAACTAACATTTTGCACAAGACACAGGGAAAGATACATCATAAAGGAGTAACTGGACAATTTTACAACCCTTCCCAGAACATATGCCCTATTTTGTTTCATTCCCAAATGCCTTCAATTATACTAGGTATGGCACAACAAAAAACACAGGCCAATACCCTTAGTTTATAATACTACAGTATGTTACCGAAAGTTTATAGAGACAGAAGGAAAACTTTATCGATCTGTAGTATAAATGGGTACAATAACTGGACAAGCTTATGGCGCCGGAGATCACAAAGGATACTATTTTGTTCCATCCCTAATACTATACCTTAAACTATGACACATATGGCAGCACAAATGTAAATAGCAGGACCTACTGCCCATAGAGGTCAAGGATCACCACAAGAAAACATTGGCAATAGAATGAGCAGATAAAAGAGAGACCAAATGAATAGAATCTCTACCTTGGTTTTCTGGATGCTGTACCATGATGAGGTTGAGCAGCTGCAGAACAAGACTGTTGCTGTGCCTGAACTGACTGAGATTCCTGATCAACTGGTAAGAGTTCTGCTTGTAGTGGCAGCGGCGGTTCTGTACCCCTCTTAGCAGCTAGCTCAGCACGCGCAGCATGTTGTTCAGCTAGAAGTTCATCAAAAGCTTGCTTGAAGCTGGTACAAGTATTTGCAGCAGCACGGTATTCCCTTATCAAACGCAACTCCTCCTCTGTGCTGAAGAAAAGCATGCCAATAAGGTAAGCACGTAAAGTATTAGAATCAAAAAGTGAGTAACACCAAAAGATTATTGAATGCAGATTGCAGATTTGTTAAATTGTTGTACTGAGAAAGTAAATTCATTTATGGTTTCTCGAAAGCCACTGATATAGCTAATAGTTGTCCAAAACCGTCTACTCTCAAGGCGAACTTGCACTGTTGTGCACCCTTGTAAGTAATAATGTCACACGATCTATATGCTACTTGGGTGCCGGTAATGCTACAGGCTAGAACAGTACATCTCTCATTACTTACATATTAGAAGACAAGGCATTATTTATAGTTCCAACGTTTGTGATGTTACACTAATCACATACAAGTATGTTGCTTTCTATGCTGTTTGGAAACACATGAGATGGCAAACATTCACTGCATTAAGGCTTGCTGATACTTTTAATGCTCCAAGACTTCAAAAAGGAAAGAATAACTAGTGCAAGTTTATTTATAAATAGCATTAAGACTGTACGTACTCATAATCCGAATCTTTTGTGGGATATTTCTCATTCGATTTTGGTGAACAAGATGAATCATTCTCTGATAGCACCTCACTTGTATCAGCAGCAAGCTCCTCAAACCTGATCATCACAATAGATTAAAACAGGATAATAGACAGGTACTAGCATGATTAGTAAATTTTAAAAAAGAAAAGGTAGTTAATAACACTTACATTCCTTGTCCTCGTTCTTTTATGCCTTCCGACCACTTGAACTGAGGCCGGCGTGCTGCTGAATAACGGAGGGTCTGTGGACCAAAAGTTCCTATTCCGAATTCTATGGGTTCATGTGGCCTGCAAAGGTTGCACGATGTTTAGCAGAATCTACTAACAGCTCTCTACCATATTGTTCCAACAGAGCTAAGTTATACGTACGCAGCACCACCACCATGTATATATGCATCATCATCATCATCAGTCTCTTCATATGTTTGAGGGGTCACAAGTTGGGGGTCACTCAATGATAGCCCCTCAAGGGCTGGAAAATCTGGAGCTGCCACATCAAGCTCACTGTTGCTCACCTCGCTTGAATGCTCCTGGGACCTGAGCAATGCATAATTGAAAGGAAATACAATTAGTGATCAGTGCAAAGACACTATGACTTTGTTACAGAAATTTGCACAACTTGTAATCAATGCAGCACAAGTCAAAAGGCACAGTATAAAGCCAGACACTTACGGTGATGGTACCGGTCTGGGTCGTGGCCTCCTCGGACGGTTCGAATAGAGAACACTCTGCCGAATACGAGTTCCAGTTACATCCCCTCCAACTCCAGAATGACTGCAACGATACGAATAAACACATTTAGGCAGATTTACTAACACCAAACTGCTATATTGTTCTATCATCATGATAGGCAAGAAAGTGTTACTTATTCAACTTCTTAAGTTCTTATGATACGTTAAACGAGAAAAAAAAATTGCAGCCTCCAGAAAAAATGCTACTGCATGAAATACTTCAAGCAGCAGGAAGAAAACAAGGAACAGAGGAGCCGTTAGGACTCACTCGGAGTGGAATCCAGGAGAGTCACTTGATGACGGTGCCTTAAGGCCCTCCTCAACTCTCGGCAGGTTTGTAATTTCCAGCTCACTGCTGCCCACTTCGCTAGGATGCTCCACATGCCTACTCAAAGAATATAACAATGTAGGCATTAGAAACAGATGTTTAAGTACTCTCTCTCTGAATGGAAATTTAGTGCACTCGAACTTACTGTATTGTCATTGATCTTCGGCGTCGAGAACGCCTGCCACGTGTTCCACTTCGAGTCCTTTGAGCACCAGGATGACTGCAAAGATTGGAACATTGAACTAGAAAGTTTAAAATGGCTCTGTTAGCAGAAATGGATCATAAACACGCAGCAACGGTAAGGCAATACTCCATATAATCCGCTCATCAGTGAAAAAATCAAGTCTTTTGGGAAGCAAGAAACAAGAGGAAACTCAGAGAATGAAGTTCCAACATCAAAAGCTAGGAAGAGGAACTAGAGACACATGAGCGATTCAGGGGGGAAATGTCTAAGTTCAGTACTCTGCTTTCTAATTTGCTACATGGCCACAGATTTGAAGCGTTACTGCAAGAATTTCCACCTCGTTCGTCAGTAGAACAAGAAGAAGGAGGAGGATGGCGGGCTCCATCAGACAGCACAGAGAGAGCCTAGCGCAGCGCAGCGGAAATGGGGGAAAGAAGAAAAGAACACTCACTCCGAAGGGGGCGCAGTGGAGGAGGATGCCTGAGAGCCGCTGCCAAAGATGGCCTCACTAGTGGCCCGCAATATCTCTCCGGTGAACAGGGCACGCCAGGGGAGCGCGGGCAGCCGGCGGCGGAAGCGGCTCGACGGCTCCCCCAGCGACTCATGGCTGGGTTCGCTGCCACCGGGGATGAACGGGCCCGCCGCCGTACGCCAGGCAGACCTGCTCCTCCTCGTAGGTGGACGGCCGGCGGTGGCGTTGGGATCGGCACCGTCGTCCATGGCGGGCGGCGGTGCGAGTGCTCCCACGATGCCTCCGGCGAGGGCCAAGGTAAAGTTAGCTCACAAGCAAAGCTCTCTTTGGTGAGTGAATGAATGAAGTGTGAAAGGACGAGTCACCGGGGCAGGGTTGTCTGGTTGGTATGGGACCATTATTGCGTTCTCTTCCTAGTTCTCTCTACCGGCGTAGGCTGCTCTGCAGCTACCTAAAGTAAAATTGCCTAATTTTGATATTGCATTTGATAACTACTATTAGTACATACTAGATTCCAACTTTGTTCGATTTTTGGATTCTGATTATTGTTTATGTGACATGACGGATTTCTTTTTGTTAGAGTTTCAAATCCAAAAGGGTCGGATGCTGAAGCAAGTGTCAACCCTACCTTATGACATACAGGCCTAAACGTGCACAAATGGAAGGGATGGCTGCGGCCATAGCTAGCTCAGAACATTGGTGGTTGCAGCTGCACATCCATCCCTTCCGATCACACCCGAAAGTGTGCGTGCTCCAAGAGAAGAAAGAGGAATGGGTGAAAAGCCGTCAAACTCAAGCGGCAGAAAGACAATTCGTGACCATCCACCGAACGAACCTTTAAAAAATTTATTATCCATTTTTCATGCATCATTTTGACTATAAGTACCCTACAATAGACCGGTCCCCTCAAAACCACAAGAGCCAAAGAGCCAGAGATGCACATCGTCGACTGACACCATAAGAAAATTTGAAATAACTATTGTAAATTTCTATGTTCAGAAAAGCAATTCTATTATGTGTTTGTGAAATAACGATTTTATTGACATGGTCAACGACATTGGATTGGACAAAAGGAGAAAAAAAAAGGAGAATGCGTGCAAGAATTTAAAATGCGAAGCAATGCAATGACACGCTCGATCGGTCGAACTCACCATGCGTTAGACCTCGATGAATCCATGGGTGGGGTCAGCGCCGCGCGGTAGCTCTTGAACTGTGCACTGGTTTCCGGCGCCCGGACGTCGAGGACGCGGCGGAGGCGGCGGCTGGCGTCGATGATCAGAAGAAAAAATAGACTGGAATCGTATTGTTTGTCGCCTTGGGCCTTGAATACGCAATGCATATATAAGGGACCGTGGAAACAAGGTCCGATCCGGTTTAAACTGTCCACCCGTTTCCGATCCAAACTGTCTTGCAGTTTCCTATTTAAACTGTGTACTCGTAGCTGTTTCCGAGTACTGTTCTTCTACGGAGCGATTCATAATGTTTTCCTAGCTATCCTAACTAATCTGGTTACTCTGTCTTATTATTCAATTAAGTCATGGGACTCGGGTTAGACATGCAAATGCATGCATTTTCCTCAGCGGCAGAGAGCAAGAGCGTGCCGACCTCCCACAGTCCCAAAGCCGGAGGGAGACATTTCCCCACAAACTTTCCCACAGAACGTTTCCAGTGAAATTGTTGACGGAAAGACAAAGTGCTCTACGTTTTTTTTTTGGGGGGGGTGGGTTGGGCAAAATGGTAGAGATTTCCGTAGGAATCCATTTCGTAGGAACTCTGACACGGCAAGGTCACCGACGTGTGAAGCATTGATCCTTTGGGCTTTGGACTCTGATTTTATAAGGAAATCTGAAAAGGTGTCATTTTAAAAATGAATTTTGTTGGACAGGATAGAAGCGTATATTTCAAATTCTTTCATTTAAAAATAAATTCTTGTAATTATTTCTTTACACATTATATATTTCAGAATAAAAAAGACTGCCACATAAGTATGGTAGCCCTATTGCAGCTTCTGAAATACTCTCTCCGTCTAATAATATAGTGTACATCTAGTTTTGTCTTAAGTCAAATTTTTGGAACTTTGCCCAATAATATCTAGAAAACCGTAAAGGTTGACAACATGAAAATGGTTTTACTAGATTCATCGTGAAAATGGTTTTACTAGTATATAATTATCTTACTTTAAAATAATATATACTTTTAAATATTGTTGGTCAAAGTGCAAAAAAATTGACTTAGGACAAAACTAGATGTACACTATATTTCTGGACGGAGAGAGTAGGTTTCATCAGGCTTAGGGATCAAACATGGGTTTTAATTGCACAACTTACAACTTTGGATGCATCAATATTCACCTCAGCTTCTGAAATAGCTTTCATGAAGCTTATGGATCAAACGTGGGCTTTAATTAGCACACCTTACAACTCCACTTGCACAAACACTGAAAGAATTGATCACATTCTAGAAGTCACGCATTATCATTGACTGATTCTGAAATAGGGATTACAATATTTTAATCTGTCAAACATAATACAATAGTCAAAATATCCATTCATCTAAATTGCACGAAGCATCAGGCGAGCCCATATCAAATCCACCTGTGGCAGGGTGTTTCAAATCTTCCACTCCCTGGTTCTTGCATGCATAGCAATGACCTGAACAATAAGTGATGTGAACAAGGGTGCCCGATCTTCTGATAGGTTCTGGTAAACGACGATTTGGTGGAGACTTGACACAAATCGATCCGGCTTCCGAACAACACGATCCGAAACCCCGCAATCGCAGCACCACGTCTCCTATGGTTATCAACTGTGCTAGCACAATTGACCTCGCCCAGAAGGCTAATCCCTGCCTGCGAATCGAAGAACACAAGCAAGAACGAAAGAGAATGCAACACAATTTGCAAAGATGAATGATTAAGCTCACAAGTTGGGGTCTCACAAACCGATGAACGGCGAAACTGTCAAAGCAGAATAATCTAAGCAAAACCCAACCCTAACTTGGGTGGCGGCGGCTACTAATAAAGACTTGGGGACGTGCAAGACCCCCTGGACGCACCCCTAGTGGGCTCACACAAGATACACGGCCCAAAGGCCAAAAACGGTGGCGCAGCACCGAGACAGATTCTGGACGTCAACTTGATTTGATGATTCCCGATGACTCCGGACACATCTTGACATGAGACCGGCGGCATTGGAAAGCTTATAAAATTATCTTTCTGTCCATATGTGGAACATCCAAAACCGAGCCTGTATGCGAACTAGGCGACCGTTTTAGTGCAGACTGCTCCTGGACTCCGAAACGGACTCGAAGTCGACTTGGATTGGACCTCCAACTTGACTTGGACGCCCTTGCTGGTCTCCTCCGCCTCTAAGCCCTTCTCCATCTCCTTCTTGGTCCTCTCCTCTGTTCCTAAGTAAAATATAATCATTAGGTAGTATACTATTCTCAACATTCACATATAAAGCTTTATTTAAGAACGAGTTCACCTCTAAATTCAATTGACGGGCACGAGCTCTAGTAATTGCTCCTTGAATGTCCAGCAGAGGAGTGTTATTTGTATCCAAAGGAGTGATGTCCTCATCATCCTCCCCCTCTTGAATCGGAGTCGTCCTCGACTCAAGCTCATCTTCTTCTCCCAAATAAGGCTTCAAATCTGCAATGTTAAAGGTGGGACTAACCCCAAAATCTGGAGGCAACTCAAGTTTATATGCATTATCATTAATCTTCTCAATTATTTTGAAAGGACCAGCAGCTCTAGGCATTAATTTAGACTTTCTCAAATCTGGAAATCTATCCTTTCGCAAATGCAACCACACTAAATCCCCCACATCGAGTTTAACTTCTTTTCTACCTTTACTACCAGCAATCCTATATTTTTCATTCATTTGTTCAATGTTATGCTTAGTGGTTTCATGCATCTTCACAATAAATTCAGCACGTTCTTTAGCATCATAATGAACTCTCTCACCAGTAGGCAAAGGCAAAATATCAATAGGAGCACGGGGAGTGAAACCATACACTACCTCAAAAGGACTTACCTTCGTTGTCGAATGTGTGGCACGGTTATATGCAAACTCCACATGAGGCAAGCATTCTTCCCACATCTTCAAATTTTTCTTCAAAATAGCTCTCAACATGGTGCCCAAAGTGCGGTTCACAACCTCAGTTTGTCCATCAGTTTGTGGGTGACATGTTGTAGAAAACAACAATTTTGTACCCAACTTATTCCATAGAGTGCGCCAAAAATGACTCAAGAATTTGGCATCACGATCTGAAACAATAGTAGAAGGCATACCATGCAAGCGAACAATCTCTTTGAAAAAGAGGTCAGCAATATAAACAGCATCGTCACTCTTATGACAAGGTATAAAATGAGCCATCTTAGAAAATCTATCAACCACAACAAAAATGCTATCCCTCCCCCTCTTAGTCCTAGGCAGTCCTAAAACAAAATCCATAGAAATATCCGCCCAAGGAATGGAAGGAACGGGGAGAGGTAGATATAAACCATGTGGATTCAAGCGTGACTTAGCTCTTTGACAAGTAGTGCAGCGACTCACAAAGCGCTCAACATCTCTTCTCAACTGTGGCCAAAAGAAGTGTGTGTTCAAAACATCCGCCGTCTTCTTTGCACCAAAATGTCCCATCAAACCTCCTCCATGCGCCTCCTGTAACAACAAAAGACGTACGGAACCAGCTGGAATGCAAAGACGGTTAGCTCTAAACAAATATCCATCATTTAGCACAAACTTGTTCCATGTACGACCCTCTTTACAATTCAGCAAGACATCTTTGAAATCAGCATCAAAAGCATATTGTTCTTTAATTGATTCAAGCCCAAAAATTCGACAATCAAGTTGTGACAACAGAGTGTACCGTCTAGACAAAGCATCAGCAATCACATTATCCTTCCCTTTCTTATGCTTGATAATATAAGGAAAAGACTCAATAAATTCAACCCACTTAGCATGTCTACGGTTCAGATTATTTTGAGAGCGAATATACTTTAGCGATTCATGATCAGAATGAATAACAAATTCTTTAGGCCATAAATAATGACGCCACATTTGTAAAGAACGTACAAGAGCATACAATTCCTTATCATACGTAGAATAATTCAGAACAGGACCAGTTATCTTTTCACTAAAGTAAGCAACAGGTTTACCATTTTGCATCAAAACACCACCAATACCAATTCCACTAGCATCACATTCAAGCTCAAAAGTCTTACCAAAATCAGGAAGTTGCAGCAGCGGTGCATGTGTAAGCTTGTCCTTCAAAGAGCTAAAGGACTCCTCTTGTGCTTTCCCCCAATGAAACACAACACCCTTCTTTGTCAACTCATGCAACGGTGCAGCGATGGTGCTGAAATCTTTGACAAAGCGGCGATAGAAACTTGCAAGGCCAACAAAACTCCGAACTTGTGTGATGGTTTGGGGCTGTGGCCAACTGTCAATAGCCTCAATTTTCTTCTCATCCACCTCAATACCCTGTGGAGTAACAACATAGCCAAGAAAAGAGACTCGATCGGTGCAAAAGGTGCACTTCTCAAGGTTACCATATAAACGTGCATCTCTCAAAGCATTAAAAACAGCACGTAAATGATGCATATGTTCATCCATTGACTTGCTAAAAATCAAGATATCATCAAAGTAGACTACCACAAATTTGCCAATGAAAGCTCGTAAAACCTCATTCATCAAACGCATGAAAGTACTAGGTGCATTAGTTAAACCAAAAGGCATTACCAACCACTCATACAATCCGAATTTAGTTTTAAAAGCTGTTTTCCACTCATCTCCAAGTTTCATTCTAATTTGATGGTAACCACTACGCAAATCAATCTTAGAGAAAATGATAGAACCACATAACTCATCAAGCATGTCGTCTAGCCTAGGAATAGGATGACGATACCGAATAGTAATATTATTAATGGCTCTACAATCAACACACATACGCCAAGTACCATCTTTCTTAGGAACCAAAAGTACAGGAACGGCACAAGGACTAAGGCTTTCTCGCACATACCCGCGGTCCAAAAGATCTTGGACTTGTCGCTGAATTTCCTTAGTCTCCTCGGGGTTGGTCCTATAAGCAGCACGGTTGGGCAAGGTAGCTCCCGGGATCAAATCAATTTGATGCTCAATTCCTCTCAAAGGTGGCAGTCCGGGAGGGATCTCAGCTGGAAAAATATCCTCATACTCCTGCAAAAGGTTAGTGACAACAGGAGGCAAAGAGCTAGCAATATCATCAAGCGAATACAAGGCTTGTTTGCATATCAAGGCATAGCAAATAGCATCATCAGAAATTTCAGCAAGGTCTGATTTTGTAGCAAGCATAACATGACCCTTTAATTTAATCCCCTCATGAGAACTAGATGAATTATTAGCAGGTAGAACAGGAGGAACAGCAGCAACACTAGCAGAATTTTCAGACTTAAGCATTTCAGCACGCTCCCTATCAGCTTGTATAATCTCATTAGGTGTCAAAGGCAGCAAGGTAATGTTATTTCCTTTATGCGTAAAAGTGTACTTATTACTTCTACCATGATGAATAGCGTCATTATCATGTTCCCAAGGACGACCCAACAAAAGTGAACAAGCTTGCATAGGTACAACATCACAATCAACAAAATCAGCATATGCACCAAGAGAGAAATGAACTCTGCATGTTTGTGTTACCTTAGCTTTGCCAGAATCATTCAACCACTGAATAGAATATGGATGAGGGTGTTGTCGTGTAGGAAGAGCAAGTTTCTTGACCAAATCAACACTCACTAAGTTGTTACAGCTACCTCCATCAATGATGACACGAGCACGTCGGTTCTTGATGACGAAGAAGGTCTGAAACAAGTTGTGGCGTTGAATCTTGTCGGGCTGCTCCATTTGCGTGCTGAGTACACGCTGTACAATGATGGTCATGTATCCCGAAAGGCTCCCACCGCTGAGGACAAGGTCATCCTGGGCGGCGGCAGCAGCAGCAGCAGCAGCAACATCATCATCATCCTCCACATCAGAGGTGCTGACGTAACCATCGTCCGTGGCCACATATGCTCGCTTACTTGGACAATCCTTCTGCATATGTCCAAGTCCGAGGCAACGGTGGCACTGAATGCCTGAAGTAGAGGGTGCTGGTGCAGTCGTCTTTTTGCTTGGCTCGGAGGGGCGTACAGTAGAAGGTGCTGGTGTAGTCGAAGTAGTGGATGAATGCCTGAAAGGAGGCGGCTTTGGCAGTCCAGAACTCGGCGTAAACCGTGGTGTGAAGGAGGGGCGACCGGCGTTCCTGTTCGTCTGTTGTTGTAGTTGCCTTCCCTGCAATTCCTTTTCTGCTAACATGGCAAAGCTAAACAACTCGTCAACAGTGTTAAAGGTCTTATAATCAACAATATCCTGGATGCCCCGATTAAGACCTGAATAAAAACGACAAATAGCATCCTCTGTCCCCTCAACTATCCCACAACGCATCAAACCCTTCTGAAGTTCCCCATAGTAATCCTGTACCGAGTTGTCTCCTTGGTTTAAACGCAACAATTTAGCACGCAAATCTCTATGATACGAAGGAGGAACAAAACGATCACGCATGGCTCTCTTAAGATCTTCCCAAGTAGTAGGCACAGCATTGCTAAGAGCTAACCCATTCCACCAAACAATTGCAAAGTCCTTAAACTCACTAGTAGCTTGTCGAACTCTATGTTGCTCAGGAACAAGATGGGCATTAAATTTTTGTTCTACCGTCATCTCCCAATCTAAGTAACCATCAGCATCATATTTGCCCGAAAAAGAAGGAATTGTTAACTTGATCTTAGCATAAGGATCATCAGGGGGACGGTTGTTCTGACCTTGGTTACCCATACCTTGGGTATTGTGGCGAAGGCGATGTCGCAGTCTCTCTTCGCGATCGTCAGCTTGAGCGGCGGCGATGGTTGTCTCCAGCTCGTCTATCTTGCCAGAGATGGTGGACATGCGTTTGTCCAGTCTCTCCACGTCGTGGGTGAACTGTTGTTGAGCTTTTCCAAGGTTGAGGCCGTTGATGGTGTCGGTGACCGCCTGGGCAACCTCTTCAGCAACCTTTTCAGCGATGGTTTCCTTCAGCTTCTCCATAGCAGCTTGGAGCTGAGCTTGGCTAACACACTCGTTGAAGTCTTTTGGGCTCTTATCTCCTCCATCATCATCCCCTTTACCTGAACCTGCCATGGCAACAAAACAGAGAAACACAGAGAAGCACAATAGAGAGTAAGGGTTATCCCTATAAGCTACTGTATGTGTGGAGGCTCTCTCGAAGCAAAAGGCAGATTCAACTCAAGTTCTTACAAGGTTCTACTAAGCAAAACAGAGGATACCTGGAAGAAGTGATCCGGCGATTGCGAGGTAGAAACCTGTGTTGTCCAGAAGAAGTATGTGGAGCTAGGAAGGCCAAATATGTGAGTGGAACACAATTCAATAACAGAGAGTAATGCTGAATAAATGTCCAAAGCACTGGTCCTAGTTGCTGGTATACTCGTATCAAATTTCAGAAGTGAACAACAAGGAGCAGAAAACAAGAATCAGCAAAAGGAACAAGGCAGAACAGCAAGTTTCAGGCAATGACAGACTCTGGGTGCCCTATGTGCCTCCTGTGGCTGTTTTTGAAGCGTCACTAATGACGGACTAGTAGAAATCACGAATTTTTCTTTCTTTTTTTTTGCTTTTATTTTTTTTTATATTTTTTTCTCAACCAGGAGCACAAGAATAGGAACACCACAAAGTATCAGCTCAAACGGAGTTAAGATGCGGCCTACAGAAAATCAAGAGCGATTTCTGAAAACCGAAAATTTGCTTCAACAATTTTTTTAATTATCTTCCCGATTTTTTTCCGGGAGTTTGAGAAAGGCAACTGGCCTTTGGCCAGTTGTTTTGGCCCTTTTGGAGCAAGGAAGCTGCTGTAAAAATTTGAGAATTTTCGGAGCACCGAGCGAAAAGTTATGCCTGTTTTACTGAAGGTACCTCAAGTTATGGTTTGCAAAGAGGCGAAACTCAAAATCGGGTAGCGCGAAATGAAATCGGATGGATGCAGCGGGTGTATGGGTGTGGTGGGTGGGATGTATATGAATCAAAGCACTGACAATATGGTGAAAACAGGGATCCAAATTCAGGGTGTGGTGGGTGGGATGTATATGAAAGGCGGAATGCGGAAAGTGGCGGCTAGGGTTTCGACGATGGAGTGCAGCGGATGGAAAAATCACAAACTGAAATCAAACACGAACTAACACCAGCAACAAAAACACGACTAGGACGCAAACTCAACACTACGGACTCTGAAATCAAATTATGCAAAAAGGCTAAACACGGCTTGGACAGGATGAACCCTAGAACTAATTTTTTTTGGCTTTTTCGTGGATGATAGGATAAAAACGAAAAAAAAAACTAAACTAAAGGGAGGCGAACCTTACGGTGCACCTGAAGCTCTGATTACCACTTGATATGAACAAGGGTGCCCGATCTTCCGATAGGTTCTGGTAAACGACGATTTGGTGGAGACTTGACACAAATCGATCCGGCTTCCGAACAACACGATCCGAAACCCCGCAATCGCAGCACCACGTCTCCTATGGTTATCAACTGTGCTAGCACAATTGACCTCGCCCAGAAGGCTAATCCCTGCCTGCGAATCGAAGAACACAAGCAAGAACGAAAGAGAATGCAACACAATTTGCAAAGATGAATGATTAAGCTCACAAGTTGGGGTCTCACAAACCGATGAACGGCGAAACTGTCAAAGCAGAATAATCTAAGCAAAACCCAACCCTAACTTGGGTGGCGGCGGCTACTAATAAAGACTTGGGGACGTGCAAGACCCCCTGGACGCACCCCTAGTGGGCTCACACAAGATACACGGCCCAAAGGCCAAAAACGGTGGCGCAGCACCGAGACAGATTCTGGACGTCAACTTGATTTGATGATTCCCGATGACTCCGGACACATCTTGACATGAGACCGGCGGCATTGGAAAGCTTATAAAATTATCTTTCTGTCCATATGTGGAACATCCAAAACCGAGCCTGTATGCGACCTAGGCGACCGTTTTAGTGCAGACTGCTCCTGGACTCCGAAACGGACTCGAAGTCGACTTGGATTGGACCTCCAACTTGACTTGGACGCCCTTGCTGGTCTCCTCCGCCTCTAAGCCCTTCTCCATCTCCTTCTTGGTCCTCTCCTCTGTTCCTAAGTAAAATATAATCATTAGGTAGTATACTATTCTCAACATTCACATATAAAGCTTTATTTAAGAACGAGTTCACCTCTAAATTCAATTGACGGGCACGAGCTCTAGTAATTGCTCCTTGAATGTCCAGCAGAGGAGTGTTATTTGTATCCAAAGGAGTGATGTCCTCATCAATAAGCCAACCAATTGAAATTGTATTAATTAGATGATTGGACACATTCATGATGCATGTCTCCATATTTCATCCATCAGGAAAGAAATATTACCACTTTCATTTGGCTCCAAAGGACAGCAGAAATAGTATTTTCTACCAAATATTTCCTTCACTTCGCCAAAGTACAACTCCACAGTCCAACCAACGGAAGTAGGCCTTTTCATCCTAATTTTGAAATTGTAGTGATGGAAAACTTTCTGATAGCCCTCCACATTAAAGCATTGATGACAAAGTTCATCAAGTTCAAAGACATTCCCCTAGCATACAATCAACAAAGAGTAAGTAAAATTCTGCAAAAGCTTTGGCATTTGAACCAGAAAAAAACATTCAAACTATACGTACAACAAGATCTGGGGTTTTCTCAACGTGTCTCCTAAAGCACAATGTCACCTCATCTCTCATCCATTTCTTTCTGATAGGGGGGAGAACCCGGGGATTGGCCCGATCTTCACGGCAGTAGGTACGTCAAGGGATAACTTGCTGAAATTGCAGCAGGGATAACTAGCTTTATACCTGGCCAAGGCTGGTTGCGACCAAGCGATGGGGAGAGAGGCACCGAAACCTTGATGGACTTCGACTCGATCTCCAAACGACCGCAGAACCACAGACCGGGACTAATCCACACAATACGGTGCAGCCTAACTGGAAACCGTAGAGCACAAATTAGCGGGATCCAGAGGAACCTTCACGTATACCGGTGAATCGGTCTCTCACAAGTCTATGAAGAACTCGCAAGAAATTTGGGGTAAGTCACTCAGCTCTTGGCTGCAACACCATGTGGTGGATTTCTTAATTCATAATCATCTGAGTTTGGCTTAGATACAATGGGTATTTATACTAGGAACAACCTTCCTAGCTGGGTGTGGACGAAATGTAACTTATTCATGAAGGAAAGAAGATGAAAGGTGTGAAAATAGCAGTTCTCGAGCAGCATCGCGTGACCTTCAGCCTCCCTGGCAGTCTTCACTTAATTGACCATTACTCTCTAATGGGAAGTCGAAATGACGAGCCGTTTGTTGGAGGTGAAAGTGGACTTGATTATCTTTCCATCCATATGCATAATTCATAGCTATTCTGAACGTGCTGGTGCGCGTGACTCTTGGAACTTGAGTCTTGTGACAGGAGATATTGTGTTGGTTCAGCTTCCATGTAGATCATCTTCTCCTTGGTGAAACTCGTCTCCTTTGGCCCAGAAGCAGCTCCAATATGTGTGAAAGAACCGTGTGACCGAGAGGGGGGGGGGGGGGGGGGTGAATCGGTGCACACTATTGATTTTTCTCCCAACACAAATCGCCCACTCAATTCCTAGCAAGTAGTTCTAGTGTATGAAGAAGCACACTAAGGAAAGTCCTTAATCTAGTGAACTAGTAAACACTAAGCAAGGTAACTATAGAACAAGCTAGTTCACTAGATAGGCACAAATCTAAGACACACTACAAGCTAGACAAGCACAAGGTACTAGAAGATCTACTAGGTAAAGCACACTAAGTATAGTCCTTAGATCAACTAGCAACCAAGATAAACAAGAGTAATACAAGTAAGCATAGATATGGAAGAGGCAACTAGAGAGCTACAAGACTAAGCCAAGGAAAACAACTAGAGCAATATGAGACAAGGCAAACTCAAGTACTACTAGCAAACATGATAAGCAATGTAAGTAAGTGCAAGTAGTAAAGAGAAAGGATAAAAAGGCTCATGATGTTTTCCGTGGTATCGGGAGGATGGCGCCTCCCCCTAGTCCACGTTGGGTCACTCCCGCCGGAGTCTCGACCCGTCCCTCCACTCGATGGCGATCCCCTCTAGAGCATTCTTCACCCTCCAAGTGAAGACACGGGCACGTCCCGCCGGCAACTCCGGATACTCCTCCGAGGGTAAGGATCCGCACGTGATGCGGTCCAAAGGGAGCTCTCTCCTTGTTGCTTCTTTCACACGGGAAGCACGAAGACCGTATACAAACTTGTAGAGACTTCCACACTCTTTGGCAAGCTCTCTACCAACGCCTAACCGGTCTAGGTCTTGCCATAGACCAAGAGTAACAGCCCTAGTTGATCCTCTCAAGCACTCACTAGCCTAGAGATCAAGGATGCATATGGTGTCACTCTTCTCAAGCACTTGGATCACTCAAATCCCTCATAGTGCTTCTTCTTCCTTCACTTGGCTTCTTGACAGCACCTCCCCTCCTTTGGATTGCCCAAGAGCACCTCAAAGAGGCAAGCAACCAGCTATTTATAGCCTCCAACCACGAAACTAGCCGTTACAACTTTCTGCCCAGATTTCTCTGGTCACTGTATCATACGGTGACTAGAGCCACCGTATCATACGGTGGCTATCCAACGGTCGACTGGGACTTCCTTTTCCTGAGTGAGGCACTGTCCTCTTAGTCACCGTATAATACGGTGACTTGCACCGTATCATACGGTGACTATTTTCTTCCAGCTTCAGCAAACCTCTCATTTTGCACTTTCCCTGGAAACCTTACGGTGACCCACCGTATCATATGGTGGCCATCATACGGTGACTCTACCAGTGACTCTTCTTTCACTGGATTTTCTGCTCCACAGTCACCGTATTATACGCTGACTGTCACCGTATCATACGGTGACTCCACTTCATCTTCTCTTCGACTTCATCCAGTTTTGCAGCTCCCCGGAAACCATACGGTGGCCCATCGTATCATACGGTGACCGTCATACGGTGACTCCTACCAGTGACTCTCCTTTCACTGGGTTTTCTGCCTGCAGTCACCGTATCATACGGTGACTGGCACCGTATCATACGGTGGCTTCCCGTCAGCTGGAACTTGATCTTCTCCGTTGATCCTCGCTTCCAACTCCTTCTTCCTTGGTTCCTACACTCTTCCTCTGCAACCCTAGCACCTGAGAGACACACCATGCATCCAAGATCTCTACACTAGTGTTTACCGAAGAGTACCAACTCGAACCCTCTTGATAGTCCGGTGTTTCCTATGGACTCAAGCCTAACATCTAACCAAGCCAACACTTGCATGGATCTAGCATATCCTTAGCCTTGATCCATCTTCTCGACCACGACCTTCGTCAAGTCCATCCTTGAGTTGGTGAGGCAACCAATCATCCTTGTCTTGGGGTTTTGGGTTGGTTGTTGTGGCGCTCCCTCCAATGTGACCTATAAGATAATATACTCAAAGCACACGTTAGTCACATTTATGGTTCTCATCCAATCACCAAAACATTCATACCTTGGGGTTTCCAAACTCCAATGGTCATGAAGCTTACAATCTTCCCCTTTTTGGTGATGGATGGCAACCATAATAAAATGATCGAGAAGATAAGAAATGAACGACAAAAGCCGAAGGAAAGGAATACAACACGATCAAAGAGCTACACAATCAAGTAAAAGATAAGAAGGATAATACCTTGATGTGCAGATCATGGCAAGTCATAGCTCAAAGAGATAATCATACGAGCAAAAACTCATAATACAAGTGAGGTAAAAACATAGGAGATTATGACAAGCAATATGATGATGAAAGCACAAGATATGAAATAAGATAGCTTCATCATGGGGTCATGGTGAGAGTTTTACCTTTTTCCTTACCTTGAAGACCTTATGTCTCGAGATGTTACGAATTGATCATTTGTTCTTCAATATCCAATGAAGTCCCCCTCGAGACAAGCTTCACTAGATAACTCCCCCTTGACTTGGGCCATCATCTTAAGAACGATCGTGATCTTCAAGTCTTCATTCCCCTTTTGAGATGATCACCTTCTTCTTCGTCATTATGACTTCTTCTCCTTATCAACTCCCTCATCATCTCAAGATTACTCTTGATCTTCAAGTCTTCAACTCCCCTTGAGATGACCAATCTTCTTCTTCATCTTCTCATCATGTCTTCGTCATGAGCTCAATCATTTGGTGGTGATCATTGACCTTCTTAACAATTGCCCTTAGTTATTTGATCACCACTATGACTTCTTCTCCCCCTTTGTCATTTATCACACAAAAAGAGAATCGAGTATAAAGGGGTTAGAGAAAATATGGAACACGTGAGAGAATACTTAGGTTAGGCGGATGTTCGTCTTATTCTTTGCCTATTCCTTTTCCATAGCTCCCCCTACACACAAGAGAAACAAAAGAGAATAACAAGTGTAGTGCACAAGGGGTTAGTGTAATGAGATTTGGAATGTATGAACCCTTAGACCTTGAGCCGCGCAAGTGGATTTAACCTTGGAGCTCAAAGATTCTTGGTTCAATGGGCATGAAGCTCATATAGCATTGCTATGTTTTCATCTAGAGAGTCATATACTCATATTGTGAATAAGCAACTCTCCCTAGATGGATCTTGACGTCAAGACACAATGCAAGAATGCATGATGCTAATGCAAATGGGATGACAAGTGTTGGTATTTCTTACGTCACAGACAAATCCGCAAGCGCACGGAATACCGTTGTAGCATTTCACCAGTGAGTATTCAAGGGTATCGTTATTTATATTTTCCCAAAGGAACGGTGTGTGATTATCTTCTAGTCTAATTAGTCCAAGAACACGAAGAAGAGCGGTAGATTTGGGTAGAGAGGATTCCTATGGATGAGTTTCTTAGCAAAAGATAAATCCTGTCTCTAATTGCTTACTTCGAGCGCCGGCTTAGGCTTTGGTCTGCCAAGCCACTCCGGCTTATAGCTCTACTATGTACCCGAACGTGGAGGGTTCCTTTGGATGGACAGGGCTGTCACTTCCTGCCACCTACCTCTACAAACCGTGGAGCACACAGCGGACAAAGGCGACTTCCAGCCTAGACACCACGTCTATGCTATCGATCACTACTCTAGCCCCGGCCTGGTACCAATTTGGAAGACTAGAGCACTCCTTGCGGAGCGATGATCCCGTAAACAAGTAAAGAAAGAACTTAATCTAAACACTAAGTACACAATACAATAGGAGATCAAGAATACTTACTTATGATGAAGATGAACGAACGATGAACGACGAACGAACGATGAACGAACGACGAACGATGAACGAACGACGAACGAACGATGAACGAACGACGAACAATGACTATTATAAAGAAGTATTCTCAAAGATACAAGATTGGGGCTAAGTCCTCACAAAGGGAGGACTACCCTTCTCCTCTACCCTACTCTCTCCCTACTCTACTAGTATACAAGGGGCTCTAGGCCCTTGGGAGTGGAATGAGGTTCTCCTTCTTGTGTGTTGTGTGTGGGAGGGGGTACCCCTCTATTTATAGGCTTGAGTAGCTCGGTTTGGGGCCTCCACCGCCTCACCCACCGCCTTTGGGCATTAAATGCAGGCAGAACCGACATCAGGAAGGCGGTGGCGACCAGCTGGCCAAAGATGGGCCAGAGGGGCCACTGTAGCAGGTCGGCCGACCTCACTGTAGCAGGTCGGCCGACCCCCCCTTGGCCCATTTGGCCTTGGGCTTTGGCCGAGGGGTCCTCCTTGATGTCTTGTTCAATGATCTTCGTGCATTGGCCCAAGTTGGTTGGGTTTTGTATGACTTTTGATCCATATCTTGTTGGGCTGCCTGTGCTGATTTTCTCGGAGTGATGTGTTGTGGCCTTCTTGATGTGAATTCCCTCCTTTTGATATGAAATGCAACTGCACTCAAAATCTCACCAAGACTTGTGGAATTTGTTAGTTTTAAGCCCTAACACTATGTTTGGTGTTTACTTTGATTCCATTTGTGCAGGTATTTGACGGTCAAAATCGTGCCGTAACGACCGTCAACAAGACCCCCACACTTGAGCCTTTGCTCGTCCTCGAGTGAAGGTGGAAGATTAAGATAAAGCATGACTTCCTATGGTATGATGCTAGCATACAAGTTATTCCAAGCCATAACTGCACCTGTGAACTTTGAAGTGGCTAACATGCTATCTTGGGCGGTTGAGGAATGGAACGGTCTTGATTCAAGTCATCAATACCCCTCTGTTGAGTAACTTGGGTTTTTGATAGAATTTTCAAAATAAAAACATAGCTTGTACTCCTCTCAGATAGCTCAATGTGTTTGATTCCTCACCAAGGCAATGTATTTACCTTTTTTCATCCTACTTCTACAAAAGGCTTTTTGTGGAGCTTGGTAGGGATGAAAAGGGGCATACTTGTATCACTTATATTGCAAAGTCAAAGGGTGGATCCAAAGAGAAAACAAGTCATACAATCTGATCAAGAATGTGCATGTGTGTGGATATGTGTATGGTGAATGGAATGGGGTGGAGTGAGATGGATACTCCTTGATGCTATGATGTTTCTCTCTTGATTGACTTTTATTTTGAGAACTTGGCTATCACTTCTTTTCTTTTCTCTTCTTCTTTTTTTTTCTTTCTCTCTCTTTTTTTTTCAATCGTGCTCAACATGTTTGAGCATGTCTTTCTTTATTCATGCTCATGAAAATGAGCATTCTTTTTCTTTCTCTTTTTTTTTTCTTTCGATAGCCATGTCTCTTTTTGCAAGAATGTTTGGAGAGAGACATCAACAACAAGAGATGGAGTATTTATTTGGTGGGTGGATGGATGGAAATGGTGTTGCTAACTTCCAGTGTAGAAGGTTAGCATGTTTTATGATAATGGTGTATGTGCACGAAATCTTGATCAAGAAAGTATGACAAGCATCTCACAAGGGTCGCACAATTTGACCAAGCTCAAAGCAATAACAAGTAGCATTTGTAGAGGTTTTCAAAGTGATTCTTATTTGGCTCTGGTGGGAATATAAGATCATTGAGGAGTGCAAAGCTATGGATTTAAAATTTTGCAAGATAAATTCCCAAGCACTCTATGCAGAAGAAGCATGATTCATTTCATCCAACCATATCTCATTCGCCAACAACTTAGATAAGCATGGGTTCCTATGAGATTGGTGTTCACAAGCAACAGGTGTATGATGCGAGGAATAAAGAGTATGCAGGCCAACCAGATAGAAGTATGTTTATTGAGAGGATAACACAAGATTTGTTTTATCATTGAGTTAAATTTTAGTGATTGACCCAAAAGAACATTTTAACTCATGAACTAGGGAGATAGAGTAGTAGGATAGGATGCGCAAACCATCGCCTTGGATGAAGTGGAGACCAAGAGGGATCATGGGATATTTGATTGAACCAAAGGTTCGACCGAACTTTGTTTTCTTGTGCCCGATGGCTCCACCATTGTATGTGTCGATCAGTGCGAGCTTGTGCATCGCGTTGGTGGGGAGATCTCGAATGTGTGCGTGATGAAGAACTCGAGAGATCTCCCCCACACTTGTTCTTGTACCTGGCTTATTTATTCAAAACAAACAAAAAGAATGTGGAAGCAAAAAGGACTCTACCGGGATTAAAGACCGGGGAGCCTAAATTTATTGAATTCAGCACAATAACTCAAGGCGCATAATATGTTTGAAAGGGAAATAAAAACGCCTAGTTTATTCGTGTACTTTTTATTATTTAATTTCTTTATTCGATTTTAAATTATTTTCAACTTTTTATTTTATCATGCAAGGAGAAAGCAAAGAGATACAAGTTGCGATACAACTTCTTAAAGCGGTGTGAGCAATGAATGAGGTGCACTCAACATGTTCTAACCACTTGAAAAGTTCTAACCATTTCTCCATCATGCATTGCATACGAGAGATTTTGATATTGTAAACCATGGCATAAGGATACAATGCTCATCCTCATAGATAGGTCTAAGATTGCCTTGAGGAACACAAGTCATAGCAAGCCATTCATGCATCAGGCACAAGGTAGGATGTGATATTTTGCCAAAGAGCATGCTTGTGAAGATCAGGAGTTGTAGAAACAAGTCTTGCAAGCAATGCTTATGAGAGCCTAGTAGTAGACTAAGATTGTTCCATGAAAGCAGGTAATACTTATTCTGGAAGAACCAAAGTAAAACCATTGTCTACTACTAGCAGGGTGCATAAAACTGTATGGCAAGTAGGAGGGATCTTACCACACAAGCAAAATCATCCCACCCTATGGCTTCTAATCATGGGCAAAGTTGGCATTCATACCTTCCTTGTGCAGCAATTCCGGGTCATGTGCTCATGGGTGAGCATAGACACGGTTTCATGAGTGTTGTAGGCTTGCTTCTCCTTCTCGCACACCAAGATGGGATTGGTGTCAAAGAGGAGTCTCGATGTGTCATTTTCATTGTGGTCTACCTCTCCATGTGATCCTTTTGAAGCTCTTCATGCCAACTTTCTCAAGTTAGGCATGAGCTCAATGGAGGGGTATGGATATGTGCCACATCGAGAGTGACTTGGGTTTGAGCTTGTCGCCTTCTTCAACACATTGATGAGCCGCTTGTCGGCTCTTTTCATGGCTGCACACAAGAGCAAGAACACAAGAGCAAACTCGAGAATGGGTTACGTTAGTTTAAGCAATGTGGACCATTTGTCGGTTGCTCTCGCAAAGCTCTTTTTTTTTCGCAACTAAAGAAAGCAAAATAAAATCAAAAAGAACAAAAGGGAAAATCTTTTTCTTAAGTTTGAGATAAAACAAAATTGTCACTTTGAGAGTTTGAGAAGCTCTCAAATTATTACCCTTCTTTTTTTTTGAAAAACAATCGTCTCAATTGTTTTTTTTTTAGAATGATTTCAAAGAAAAATAAAGAAGAGTTGGAAAAGATTCCAACATAGAAGAAATTTATTTTGGAAGACTCCAAATGCAAATGGAAAAACCAAAAGAAGGAAGAAAATCTTTTTCTTGAACTTGAGACAAAATATAATGAAAACTTGGAGAAATGCAAGAACAAGAATTTTGTTGTAAGGGTGCTTAAGTGAAAATGAAATGTCATTGAAAAGTTCGAGCACCCTTGCATCCAAATATAAACAAATGAAGTTCAACTTGGTCAACAGTCCCACAATGGCTATATGCTGAAAAGTCAAGGGAAGCTGTGCCAAAATTCCTTCAAAATTTTGTTCAAAGCATTTTCCAACAAAAGGTTGTCTCAAATTCATTTTATCAAACTTGTTCTCACAAAGGAGATTTTTTTTTTATTTGAATGTGCAAATGCAAAGTGGTTTGAAAAATCCCAAACATGAGTTGGAAGGATTCAAACATGCTAGAATGCAAATAAATAATCAAACATGCAAGAATGAGTTGGAGAAGTAAACATGTATGCAATTGGGAATTAAAAAAAATGCAATTTATTGGTAAAATCAAAGATGCAAAAGATTGCAAGTGGAAATCCAAGGAAGCAAATAAAAGATAATTGTCGATTATCCTATCGACAAGGGCAGCGTCATTTTAAGTCAGACGAGCAAGACTCTCCCCCGTCACGTTGAGTTTGATCATGAATTATCTCGTCTCGGAGAATGATCTGCATGGTTAGTACCAACATACAACCACGATATTTGCAATATTTATGATAAACAAAAGCATGTACAACCATTTTAAAGAACAAGTAGCAAAACAAGGGAACAAAGTGGTTGTAGGTAGCAAAAGTGGTTTTGGCACTAACGGGTGTTGGTTCTAGAGACTCATGATGTGAGCATGTATCATGTGGTTGTTCAAGGAAAAAGCTATCATGCTCACTCAAAGATTCCTCTTTGGATTCTAGAGTCGATGCCTCGTGAAATTCCATGGCCCAAGGTTTGTTTTCAAGAAGTTCTTGATCAACATCAAGAACGGTGCATGAAGGGCCAGAGGGAAAAGGTTCGAATGGTGAAGAGGATTGTTTGGATTCAGAGACATGAAGAGTTTCATTCAACTCATCCTCTTCATGGGTGGAAAACTTCGCATCCTCATACCAAGTATGCTCGAGCGGCGGGATTGGAGATATGAACTTGATTTGCTCGAGTGGTTCATGATCGAGATGAGGTTTTACCAAAGGATTTTGAGTGGTGGTGGTGAAAGTGGTTTTCCCAAGACGTTCCTTCATGTCCTCCTTGAGGAATGGTTCCTTGAGAGGATCGGGAGGAGTAGGAGGCATCTTTTCCCAAATGTAGTTCGAGGTGTTTCCAAAATTTTCAAAAATTCCTTTCTCGAACTCAAAAGGGAACTCAAGAGGTTCATCTTCCTCTATCATTGTTCTTGTGTCAGATGAGGACTCGGGTGTTGGGTCTACCATTGTAGGCACCAATTTTTTTGTTTTTGGCACAACGAGTTCCTCATCTTTTGACTCCGGCTCATCTGGTAAGTCAGCGGAAAAAGGTGTGTTTTCCACAATTCGATCCAAAAGTTCATGCGCTTCCGCTATGGTCTTATGAGAAAAAGATCCACCAGCGGCCGTGTCAAGATAAAGTGCGGTATTGTTGCTCAATCCCGAATAAAAATGTTGCAATAAAACTGGTTCCGGGAGCAACAATTCTGGTCCGGAGTCTGTTAATGAACAGAACCGGATCCAAGATGCACTTAAGGTCTCCTCTTCTTCTTGCCGAAAGTTAATTATTTCCGCTCGTAGAGAAGTGATACGAGATACGGGAAAGAACGCTAGACAAAATTTGTCTCGCAATTCCTTCCAATCACCGTTCACTCTCTTAGCGGTATAAGTGTACCATTGTTTCGCCTTCCCATTGAGGGAGAAGGGAAACAACTTCCACTTCAATGTTTCTTGTGTCATGCCATGGATCAATCGGCATGAACACAAATGCTCAAACTCTCGCAAGTGTTCATAAGGATTTTCATGTTTAAAACCCGAAAAGAATAGACCTCTTATTATTGAAATATAATCGGGGCAAAACTCATAGCCAGATGAAGAAATTGGGTGTGATGATGATGGTGGCTCTAAGAGATCACCCCGTGGAGCAGAGAATGATTGAATTGTAGGTTGTGGCTCCATCATATATGTTTTTGGTATTTTTCAAGTAAGTGGGAAATGATGATGATAGGATAGATGGTGGAAATGTAATGATGGATAAAGGAAAAGCAATAAGAGAAGAAATGATAAATAAAAAGATACAATACGAGGACCAACTAGGTTCGAAGACAAAAACGAAAACCGTTCCCCGGCAACGGCGCCAGAAATGCTTGTTGGTATTTCTTACGTCACAGACAAATCCGCAAGCGCACGGAATACCGTTGTAGCATTTCACCAGTGAGTATTCAAGGGTATCGTTATTTATATTTTCCCAAAGGAACGGTGTGTGATTATCTTCTAGTCTAATTAGTCCAAGGACACGAAGAAGAGCGGTAGATTTGGGTAGAGAGGATTCCTATGGATGAGTTTCTTAGCAAAAGATAAATCCTGTCTCTAATTGCTTACTTCGAGCGCCGGCTTAGGCTTTGGTCTGCCAAGCCACTCCGGCTTATAGCTCTACTATGTACCCGAACGTGGAGGGTTCCTTTGGATGGACAGGGCTGTCACTTCCTGCCACCTACCTCTACAAACCGTGGAGCACACAGCGGACAAAGGCGACTTCCAGCCTAGACACCACGTCTATGCTATCGATCACTACTCTAGCCCCGGCCTGGTACCAATTTGGAAGACTAAAGCACTCCTTGCGGAGCGATGATCCCGTAAACAAGTAAAGAAAGAACTTAATCTAAGCACTAAGTACACAATCCAATAGGAGATCAAGAATACTTACTTATGATGAAGATGAACGAACGATGAACGACGAACGAACGATGAACGAACGACGAACGATGAACGAACGATGAACGAACGACGAACAATGACTATTATAAAAAAGTATTCTCAAAGATACAAGATTGGGGCTAAGTCCTCACAAAGGGAGGACTACCCTTCTCCTCTACCCTACTCTCTCCCTACTCTACTAGTATACAAGGGGCTCTAGGCCCTTGGGAGTGGAATGAGGTTCTCCTTCTTGTGTGTTGTGTGTGGGAGGGGGTACCCCTCTATTTATAGGCTTGAGTAGGTCGGTTTGGGGCCTCCACCGCCTCACCCACCGCCTTTGGGCATTAAATGCAGGCAGAACCGACATCAGGAAGGCGGTGGCGACCAGCTGGCCAAAGATGGGCCAGAGGGGCCACTGTAGCAGGTCGGCCGACCTCACTGTAGCAGGTCGGCCGACCCCCCCCCCCCCCCCCTTGGCCCATTTGGCCTTGGGCTTTGGCCGAGGGGTCCTCCTTGATGTCTTGTTCAATGATCTTCGTGCATTGGCCCAAGTTGGTTGGGTTTTGTATGACTTTTGATCCATATCTTGTTGGGCTGCCTGTGCTGATTTTCTCGGAGTGATGTGTTGTGGCCTTCTTGATGTGAATTCCCTCCTTTTGATATGAAATGCAACTGCACTCAAAATCTCACCAAGACTTGTGGAATTTGTTAGTTTTAAGCCCTAACACTATGTTTGGTGTTTACTTTGATTCCATTTGTGCAGGTATTTGACGGTCAAAATCGTGCCGTAACGACCGTCAACAACAAGTATATAATGCATGATGCTTATGAGAAAGTAAAGACAAGAGAAGGCTAAGAAACAATAATACCAACAACAAGTTTTGATCCCTTCTTGAGCTTCCTCACAACAAGCCTTTCTTCAAGCCTTGGGAGCCATGTTCCACCAATCCCAAGCTTCACCCTTGCTTATTGCTATCTCAACAAGGTTGGTCGTCGGCTCCTACAAAAACAAGAAGAACACACCAAAAAGCAACACAAACAATAACAAGCAAGAAGTAATATACATAATGTACACATAGCAAGTTAGAGAGAACTTATGTGAAGTTAGAGAGATCGAGAACATTTAGTTCTCCCCGAAGCTTGCTAAAGGTCTTCTTGTCGAGAGGCTTGGTGAAGATATCGGCCAATTGCTCATGTGTCCGAACTCCAACTAGCTCAATATCCTTCTTTGCAACATGATCCCAGATGAAATGATGCTTGACTTCATTGTGCTTGGCATGAGTATGGTCACCCTTGTTAAGAGCCATGTTAATAGCACTTTCGCTATCACAATATAGGGGAACTTGACCATAAACCAAGCCATAATCCAAGAGAGTTTGCTTCATGTATAGTAGTTGAGCACAACATGCGCCGGCTGCCATATATTCGGCTTCCGCCGTTGAAAGAGCTACACAATTTTGCTTCTTGGAACTCCATGATATGAGAGATCGTCCAAGAAATAGGCACCCACCCGTAGTACTCTTCCTACTCACTTTGCATCCGGCGAAGTCCGAGTCCGAATACCCAACAAGCTCAAAATCCGATCCCTTAGGATACCATATGCCCATTGTTGGAGTGTGCTTGATGTACCTAAGAATCCTCTTCACGGCACTCAAATGAGATTCCTTAGGGTTAGCTTGATATCGAGCACAAAGACATACACTAAACATGATATCCGGTCGAGATGCGGTGAGATAAAGAAGTGATCCAATGATAGAACGATAGACCTTGGGATCAATAGGAATATCAGATTCATCCGCATCGAGAAGACCATTAGTTGCCATTGATGTTTCAATGCTCTTGCAATCTTCCATCCTATACTTCCGAAGGAGATCCCGAGTATACTTCTCTTGATAGATTAAGGTCCCTTCTTTCATTTGCTTGACTTGAAAGCCGAGGAAGACGTGAAGTTCCCCTATCATAGACATCTCAAACTCCTTTTTCATTAGAGCACGAAACTCATCGTTGAAAACCTCATTAGTGGAGCCATAGATGATATCATCGACATAAATTTGGCAAATGAAAAGATCATCACCAACATACTTAGTGAAGAGAGTGTTGTCGATACTACCAATTTTGTAGCCTTTGTCGATGAGGTAGTTCCGAAGACGCTCATACCATGCTCTCGGAGCTTGCTTCAATCCATAGAGAGCCTTCTTCAATTTGTAGACGTACTCGGGGTGCTTGGGATCTTCAAAGCCGGGAGGTTGCTCTACATACACTTCTTCATTGATTAGACCATTAAGAAATGCACTTTTGACATCCATTTGGTGCAATTTGAAATCAAAGTGAGAGGAGTAAGCGAGAAGAGTTCTTATAGCCTCAAGACGTGCGACGGGGGTGAAGGTTTCGTCGAAGTCCACTCTTTCCACTTGAGAATATCCCTTCGCCATGAGTCGAGCCTTGTTCCTTATTACCGCACCCTTCTCATTCTCCTTGTTCTTGAAGACCCATTTAGCTCCAACGACGTTTGCTCTCTTGGGCCTTTTGACCAACTTCCAAACGTCATTTCGTTTGAAATTGTTCAACTCCTCTTGCATGGCCATCACCCACTTCTCATCCTCCAAGGCTTCTTCAATGCTCTTTGGTTCTATGGAAGACACAAGAGAATAGTTCACAACCACATTAGCTTGGTTAGTATCAACATAATTTGGCTTATATTGTTTTCTCCTTGTGGCTATCCCTTGAGAAGGACTCCCAACAATAAGGTCACGTGGGTGATCCTTATCAATGGTTTTATGCTTCTTTGGTGGTTCTTGACGAAGAGGTGGCAGAGCCAGCGAAGTATCTTGAGCATCATGAGCGGCTTGCTCCTTGGAGATGTGCGTGTCTTGTTGTCGAAGTGGAGATCCCGAATCATCTTCTTGTGATGTGCTTGACGTAGTAGGACGATCATGTTCTTGATGGGATTCACTTGACGGAGCTTGCCGAGGTTGACCGCTTGATGGAGCACTTGTGGTCGACGTGTCTTGTGAGGTGCTTGTGGATGCGTCCTTTGATGAAGATGTAGTCGGTGGTGGAGATGTAGGTACGTCTTCATGGGGAATGACTTCACCAACCGGCATATCCTTCAAGACATCCTCCGTAGGCTCATCACTCAAATCATGAGAGCGGTGGAGGTTATCTTGTGAGCCATGAGACTCATCAAATTGGACGTCACATGATTCTTCCACAAACCCCGTTGATGTGTTGTAGACTCGATAGGCCTTGGATGAGCCGGAGTAACCAACTAGAATCCCGGTGTCGGTCCTCTTCTCAAACTTCCCAAGTCTTTCTCTCTTCTTGTAGATGTAACATTTGCAACCAAAGACTCGGAAGTAGGCCACATTTGGTTTCCTCCCAACAAATAGCTCATATGAAGTCTTGTGGAGATAGATCCGGTTTTGGGTATAGCATGGGCATTGACGGCCTCCGCCCAAAACCTCTCCGGTGTGCCATACTCATCCAACATGGCTCTTGCAAGGGTGATGAGAGTCTTGTTCTTCCTTTCAACAACTCCATTTTGTTGTGGAGTATAGGTTGCCGAGAACTCGTGCTTGATGCCAAGCTGATCACAATATTCCTCAATGGCGGAGTTCTCAAACTCGGTGCCATTATCACTCCGAATCTTCTTGATGTTTTGCTCATACTCAACTTGTACTCTTCTTGCAAATTTCTTGAAGATGTTGAAGGCTTGAGTCTTGTTTTCTAGAAAGAATACCCAAGTATACCTTGAGTAATCTTCCACCACCACTAAACAATATAGATTGCCACCCAAACTCTTATAGGTGGTAGGTCCAAAGAGGTCCATATGGAGAAGCTCTAATGGTCTTGATGTGGACATGAAACTCTTTGAAGGATGTGGAGATGCCACTTGTTTGCCGGCTTGACAAGCACTACACAAGCGGTCTTTCTCAAAGGTGACATCCTTCACTCCTCTAATGCAATTCATCTTCACAACTTTCTTGAGTTGACCCATTCCAATATGAGCAAGACGCCGATGCCAAAGCCATCCCTTGGAGGACCTAGTGAAGAGGCAAGTACTTGGTGCAATCTCAATGTTAGTCTCAAAATCAACAATATAAAGGTTGTTGTGCCTAAAACATTTGATAGTGATACCCATAGCCTCATTCTTAAGCACAACACCCTTATCATCAAAGTTGCATTGAAAACCGAGATCACAAATTTGTGCTACCGATAGAAGGTTGAAATTGAGTGACTCAACTAGTAGCATATTTGAGATAGAGAGATCATTTGAGATAGCCACCTTACCAAGGCCTCTCACTTTACCCTTGGAGTTATCACCCAAGGTAACTTTGTCATGAGAATTATCCTCTCTCAATGTGGTGAATATGGAAGCGGAGCCGGTCGTGTGTTGAGTGCACCCACTATCGAGTACCCAATCCTTGCCACCAATCTTGTAGTTCACCCTATTTGAAGCCATCAAAGCGGTAGGAGGGTTAGTATCACTTGACTCAATTGACTTGTTTCTTACCTCCTCCTTTTGCCTGATGTAGGATGCGGGAACACCGTTAATGAAGTCCAACTCCAAAGCTTCAAACTTCTTGACAACTCCATCACTAAGCCCTTGATATGACCAATTTTCTCGGTCATCACCCAAATGTGCATAGATCTTCTCAAGAGGAAAATCATCAAACATATTGACATTCGGCACCGAGAGATGATATTCCATGATATTCTTCACTTGAGTGTTGTAGGATATTGCAAGGTAAGTAGCATCTTCAATTGACAATGTTTCCAGTTCTCCTCCAACATCTTCAAAGATAAGAACTCTCACGTTCAAAGGAACAAGAGCTATAACCTTGTTGATGACTCTCATCTTGAATTCCTCAATCTTCTCTTCTTCATCAAAAGACTCAATTCTTGCGGCTAGAATCCTCAACCTCAAGAGTGCATCAAGCAATGATTCATTTTGATATCTATGAAGATCCTCAAAATCATGAAGGAGATGATAGTATGGAGATTCCACCATCCAAGGCTCATTTTCCTTGTAGTAATCCATGTGTAGAGATGGAAGATCCATGTCATCACCTTCCACACAATCAAGAGGAGAAGGGGAGTCCTCACAACCACTCGAGTAGGCATTGTCACAAAAGTACACCGGTGTCTTCTTTTCTCCTTCATCTTCACTCTCCAATGGTTGAAATGCTTCGGACAACTTTGCATGAGCTTGCCTTCTTGTGATGATCACTATAATCTCTTGAATCGAATCATGGACTAGATCATAGTCATCAAACTCAATGAAATCTCCATATTTTTCTTTGGGCAGACCACTCAATAATCTCTTGATAGCTTCGGGCTTCTCGATCTTCCAAAGACCATTGGCATTGATCTTCTTGACAAGTTTATCGACTCGAAGAGCGAAGTCGACTAGGTCTTTATTAGCATTCATAGAGACATCTTCCAACTCATTGCAAAGCTTCTCATATCCAATCTTTTCATCCTTCTTGGAGAAACTTTCACCTTCATGAGCTTGAGAGAGATGTGATGAGGTGCTTGCTTAATTTGCATTCGCTTGCATACTTGCTTGACCATTGCGATGAGCCACCTCTATATCCATGATCGCCTTCACTACATCATCATATGGCATCTTGACAAAATCATCCAACTTGAAGAACGGAACGAAACCAACTCGAGCACAAGGTAAACTCCTCAATAATCTCTTCACCAATTTCTTGTGATCGAGGTAGTGATAATTCCGAGTCACGATCCTCCTAGCAAGCAAATACAACCGAGAAGCAAAATCAGCAATATTCTCATTATGACCAAGAGAAGTAAGCTCAAACTCATCAATAAGCTCATAATAGGTATTATCACTAAAGCACTCATCGGAAGGCTCAATCAACGGTATATCAGCGAAAGTGCTTGGATCTTCATCCATAGTGTTAGCCATCATTCCGAACACACCCGCGGTCACAACTCGAGGCGGTGAAGCCTACAAATGAGCACTTGGCTCTGATACCACTTGAAAGGACCGTGTGACCAAGAGGGGGGGTGAATCGGTGCACACTATTGATTTTTCTCCTAACACAAATCGCCCACTCAATTCCTAGCAAGTAGTTCTAGTGTATGAAGAAGCACACTAAGGAAAGTCCTTAATCTAGTGAACTAGTAAACACTAAGCAAGGTAACTATAGAACAAGCTAGTTCACTAGATAGGCACAAACCTAAGTGACGGATACCCAAATCAGGGTATCCTGATCTAGGATACTTAATCCCGCTAACCGTCTCAGCTTAAATTGTGTAGGGCCCACAGGAACAGGTGCATGACAACAGAGCGCTCGAGGGGCCCACGGCCGACCCCGAGGGCACATACAAGTTCCGCCTCGCCCGACCCCCAGTCGGGCGGGCCCACGACTTCCGCCCCGCCCGACCCCGAGTCGGGTGGGGTCCACAGACTCCGCCTCGCCCGACCCCCAGTCGGGCGGGCCCACAACTTCCGCCTCGCCCGACCCCCAGTCGGGCGGGCCCACAAGCCGCGCTTCGCCCGACCCCGAGTTGGGAGACTTCGTCGAGAAGATTTTCCTCTGACAAGGAGGACAGGCATTTACGACGAGTAGCTGGGGAGCCTTAACTCTACCCAGCAACTCATATACTTGCAGGCACGCGATCTGGCCTGCACAGTGGCACCCGTCCCATCTCGCGGCGCCGCCTGACACCTCGAGTACAGCAGCGGGATGGCTACGACATCATCATCACCCTGAACAGGGACGAAGACCGGACCGGCGACAAGACGGCCGCGACAGTCTGGGTTGACATCTCGACCACCTGCCCGGCGACCGGGCTGACAGGACGCCGCCTGACTAGGGCCACAGTGGCAGCTAGGGTTTAGACTAGTGCGGCGTGTAGCCGCGCTAGCCCACAACTCGAAAGCCCCGTTCCCATTTGTAAACCGGCTCACTCCTTGACTATAAAGGGAGAGCTGGGAGGGATCGAAGTTCGAACAGACACAGACATAGAAATACACACGAAGAGGCTTGGAGTCTTTCTCCTCCCTCGTCAACACTTGTAGCTCCCCTCTGCAAGTCGGAACACGAACCACCCACGAACTGGACGTAGGGCATCGATTGCCTGAACCAGTATACATCTCGCCTCTCTCACAAAACCCTCGCCATCATAGAAGATTGTTAGGCGCCGTAGTTACAAATTTACTTGTCGGCCGGTTTCTTAACACCGACACTAAGATACACTACAAGCTAGACAAGCACAAGGTACTAGAAGATCTACTAGGTAAAACACACTAAGTATAGTCCTTAGATCAACTAGCAACCAAGATAAACAAGAGTAATACAAGTAAGCACAGATATGGAAGAGGCAACTAGAGAGCTACAAGACTAAGCCAAGGAAAACAACTAGAGCAATATGAGACAAGGCAAACTCAAGTACTACTAGCAAACATGATAAGCAATGTAAGTAAGTGCAAGTAGTAAAGAGAAAGGATAGAAAGGCTCATGATGTTTTCCGTGGTATCGGGAGGATGGCGCCTCCCCCTAGTCCACGTTGGGTCACTCCCGCCGGAGTCTCGACCCGTCCCTCAGCTCGATGGCGATCCCCTCTAGAGCATTCTTCACCCTCCAAGTGAAGACACGGGCACGTCCCGCCGGCAACTCCGGATACTCCTCTGAGGGTAAGGATCCGCACGTGATGCGGTCCAAAGGGAGCTCTCTCCTTGTTGCTTCTTTCACACGGGAAGCACGAAGACCGTATACAAACTTGTAGAGACTTCCACACTCTTTGGCAAGCTCTCTATCAACGCCTAACCGGTCTAGGTCTTGCCATAGAGTAACAGCCCTAGTTGATCCTCTCAAGCACTCACTAGCCTAGAGATCAAGGATGCATATGGTGTCACTCTTCTCAAGCACTTGGATCACTCAAATCCCTCATAGTGCTTCTTCTTCCTTCACTTGGCTTCTTGACAGCACCTCCCCTCCTTTGGACTGTCCAAGAGCACCTCAAAGAGGCAAGCAACCAGCTATTTATAGCCTCCAACCACGAAACTAGCCGTTGCAACTTTCTGCCCAGATTTCTCTGGTCACCGTATCATACGGTGACTAGAGCCACTGTATCATACGGTGACTATCCAACGGTCGACTGGGACTTCCTTTTCCTGAGTGAGGCACTGTCCTCTTAGTCACCGTATCATACGGTGACTAGCACCGTATCATACGGTGACTACTTTCTTCCAGCTTCAGCAAACCTCTCATTTTGCACTTCCCCTGGAAACCTTATGGTGACCCACCGTATCATACGGTGGCCATCATACGGTGACTCTACCAGTGACTCTTCTTTCACTGGATTTTCTGCTCCACAGTCACCGTATTATACGCTGACTGTCACCGTATCATACGGTGACTCCACTTCATCTTCTCTTCGACTTCATCCAGTTTTGCAGCTCCCCTGGAAACCATACGGTGGCCCATCGTATCATACGGTGACCGTCATACGGTGACTCCTATCAGTGACTCTCCTTTCACTGGATTTTCTGCCTGCAGTCACCGTATCATACGGTGACTGGCACCGTATCATACGGTGGCTTCCCGTCAGCTGGAACTTGATCTTCTCCATTGATCCTCGCTTTCAACTCCTTCTTCCTTGGTTCCTGCACTCTTCCTCTGCAACCCTAGCACCTGAGAGACACACCATGCATCCAAGATCTCTACACTAGTGTTTACCGAAGAGTACCAACTCGAACCCTCTTCATAGTTCGGTGTTTCCTATGGACTCAAGTCTAACATCTAACCAACCCAACACTTGCTTGGATCTAGCATGTCCTTAGCATTGATCCATCTTCTCGACCGCGACCTTCGTCAAGTCCGTCCTTGAGTTGGTGAGGCAACCAATCATCCTTGTCTTGGGGTTTTGGGTTGGTTGTTGTGGCGCTCCCTCCAATGTGACCTATAAGATAATATACTCAAAGCACACGTTAGTCACATTTATGGTTCTCATCCAATCACCAAAACATTCATACCTTGGGGTTTCCAAACTCCAATGGTCATGAAGCTTACAATGTGTAAACCTTAGCAATACAAATATAGAACATTTAGGTAGTATAAAATTCTCATTTACATTGTAATCAAATTTAGTATGGAGAGACCTCACCTAATGTTGTAGTTTCTTTGCACGATTCTGTAATTAGCCCTTGTATTCGCATAGTCGGTACATGGCTTGGCGCAACTGATCCATGTCTTGTAATATTGGTTGGGATGTCCTCATCATCCTCCCCCTCTTGAAAAGGAGTCGTCCTCGACTCTAAATCTTGTAGGCGAGGATGTACTTGTTTGGCTGTGATGTTCACATCATCCTCCCCCTCTTGAAAAGGAGTCGACCTCGACTCCGATCTATTTAGGAGAGTAAGCCATATGTTCCAATTTGTTGTAGTAATAGCTTGTTTATGTTCTTCCAAAAGTGCCAAATGCTTAAACCTGTAATCATACAAACCAAGTAAAAGTTTTGCTTTGTGTAAATAAGATGTTTTAATGTTAAGCTCAGCGTTCACCTTGCTTTCATGTTTCGAATAGAGTTTACGTGGCAATGACCAAATGCGACCAAAAACTTTCCCATGAAGAAAAGTCATGCCTCTGTTATATGAATCTGCAAATATTTTTGTGCATGGGAGAACAAAAATTTCTTTCAAACCACACAACTGATTTAACACTTCGAGTTTGGTTCTCCCTATATCAAGAAACTCATGATTTTGGGAAAAGACACATATTGCATTTATAGGAGTCAAAATGGATTCTATGTTCAAATTGTCAAAAGTGAAGCATTCATAATCAATTATTTCCATAGTTATAGACGTACTTGTGAAAGACTTGTGAGCATCATCAGTTTGTTCATGGCAAGAAATGTATGAGCTAGTTGGCCACAAAACTCCATCAAGACAATAGTTATTAAATATGGTGAACAACTCGTGCTCGGAAAAACAATGCTCAAAAGTTCCATACAACTTCATGTCAGCAAGACCATCACAAGTAATGTATATTGCATAAACATAGAATTTATTTCCAATAAAATTTCCAACCAAATTGAATATATACTTGCAGTTGTATGCACTAGTCAAAGATTTCATAGACACTATCTCATAAACCTTCTGAAGCATTTGATCCAGTTCAACATGTTTACCAAGCATGATAAAACATAAACAATTAAGATGAGATATCTCGGTGAATAATTGAGCATGCATAACCAATTTCACATTGTCAAATTTATTTGCATCTAAGTTTCCACAAGAGTGAGTAACATCACAAGTATCAATCTCAAAACATTGATATTCAGCTTGCATGTTTTCAGCACTCATATGAGAAGGTGTTTGATTCAATTCAGCAATATGATCAAATGTTATACTATCAAGAAAACTCATAAACTTGTCATCCAAAATAGCATGGTTTACAATACCTTTGTTCCTCGATGATTTTTTTAGTGCTATGTGCTGCACTTCTGAATTTTTACCTTTACTGTCATCATGAAACAATGGTTGTATCGGAAGATGATGTTCATTTTTAAGCGCCGCCTTCTCAGCTTTCTCATCAAGTTTGAAGGTGAAAGATTCAGTCAAGAAATCGACATTTTCCTTGCAATCCTGCATAGCATGAGAGGAAACAATAGGACTGAAAATTAGAGAGTTAGACTCAAAATCATCCTCACATGACCTGTGGTCAATCTCTCTCTTTTTGTGTGTTGTATCTCTCATGCTCTCATTGTAGAAGCACTCTACCTCACATTTAGTGGAATCACACAACTCACTTTTATTTTCACTCACACTCAATATGGCTATGTGGCTCTCATTCACACTTGGGTTTTGTTGCACATTCACTTGGTCAGCTCGTGTTCTGCAATCATCATAATTTTCAGCAATAATCAACCCCTCCAATGAGCTTGGTGCAGCATCAAAACTATCAACAACGGAGGAAACTTGTCGCTGCTCATTTTGCTCCATTCCAAAATCTAGAATCAATGTGTCTTCCGGGTAGACATCATAAATTGGATCACCCATTGATTGCCAATCAAAATGTGTATCATATTCAATATCAAACTGGATTCTTTGATCATCAAAGTGCATAGGAGGACAAACACCATGCCCAAAACCTCCTCCATGATGCTGCCCAACATGGACAACACATCCATCATGATGTTGTTGTGGAGAACTTCCTCTTACAACAGGGAGGTATTTATCGAACATCCTTTCCATAGCATCCAACAAAGACTCTTTTAGTCGGCATAGATCAGCCATCACAACGGTTGCTTCCACATCATCCTCCCCCTCTTGAAGAGGAGTCGTCCTCGACTCAAATTCTCCCTCATGAACCCTCGAATATGATCCTGCCATGTTAGAGCAATCCAAGAAAAAATGGAATAGGTATATAAGTGGAATCTCACAACCTCACCTCTTACTCACCAAATTTCTTACGCGTTCTCAAAGACTGTGAGGGTGCTAGTGCAGCAGTACCACGGCTGTGATTAAGCGGTTGAACGGTTTACGAGTTGAGAGGTCCGGTTACGGTATATGGTGCAGCTTGGGTGGCTGGACAAGGAAGGCTTGTAGAACAGAAAATCAAGTGTCGTAAACCACACCAATGATGTGGAAACGTTGCTAGCACCAATCTGAAATTTTGCAATGATAAGAAGCTATGCAACCCTTCTTGATGTTCTTTTTTTTCTCTCTTTTTTTGATACTATTTTTTTCTGATTTCTCTTCTTTTTTTCTTCTTTTTAACACAACACTAGGGTGCAGAAATACATAACAATATGCAAACTAAGATGGTGACCAACAATAAAATGGCGTAAACGACACAAGACCAGAGTATTACACAAAGGTTTGGGTTCTTTTTATGGCTTTCGTGGACTATGGGTTATGAATGAAGAACATAAGATGGAGAACAGTAAAATGGTGATAAACTAGAGGATGATATGGGGATTGTACCTACCGTGGCAACCTGAAATCTGATACCAACTGATAAGGGGAAAACCCGGGGATTGGCCCGATCTTCACGGCAGTAGGTACGTCAAGGGATAACTTGCTGAAATTGCAGCAGGGATAACTAGCTTTATACCTGGCCAAGGTTGGTTGCGACTAAGCGACGGGGAGAGAGGCACCGAAACCTTGATGGACTTCAACTCGATCTCCAAACGACCGCAGAACCACAAACCGGGACTAATCCACACAATACAGTGCAGCCTAACTGGAAACCGTAGAGCACAAATCAGCGGGATCCAGAGGAACCTTCACGTATACCGGTGAATCGGTCTCTCACAAGTCTATGAAGAACTCGCAAGAAATTTGGGGTAAGTCACTCAACTCTTGGCTGCAACACCATGTGGTGGATTTCTTAATTCATAATCATCTGAGTTTGGCTTAGATACAATGGGTATTTATACTAGGAACAACCCTCCTAGCTGGGTGTGGACGAAATGTAACTTATTCATGAAGGAAAGAAGATGAAAGGTGTGAAAATAGCAGTTCTCGAGCAGCCTCGCGTGACCTTCAGCCTCCCTGGCAGTCTTCACTTAATTGACCATTACTCTCTAATGGGAAGTCGAAATGACGAGCCGTTTGTTGGAGGTGAAAGTGGACTTGATTATCTTTCCATCCATATGCATAATTCATAGCTATTCTGAACGTGCTGGTGCGCGTGACTCTTGGAACTTGAGTCTTGTGACAGGAGATATTGTGTTGGTTCAGCTTCCATGTAGATCATCTTCTCCTTGGTGAAACTCGTCTCCTTTGGCCCAGAAGCAGCTCCAATATGTGTAAACCTTAGCAATACAAATATAGAACATTTAGGTAGTATAAAATTCTCATTTACATTGTAATCAAATTTAGTATGGAGAGACCTCACCTAATGTTGTAGTTTCTTTGCACGATTCTGTGTAATTAGCCCTTGTATTCGCATAGTCGGTACATGGCTTGGCGCAACTGATCCATGTCTTGTAATATTGGTTGGGATGTCCTCATCACTTTCCATCCTTAATAACTCCTGTTGAAGCTTCATGGCTGTATTCACGACTATAATTATGAGACTACCACTATTTAATTATGATAAAAGTATGAGAACAACCATTCCAAAGTTAGTAAATGGAACACTTCAAAAACTGGTAAATGTCGCAGCTCCGTAACTATACAATGAAAGAAATAGAATAAATTACAACAGTGATACATTAATGGTGTGAAGTTTCCAGACATTAAATGTCATCACGCCTGAAATATTTCGTTCTTGTTTCTCACCAGTATGATCAAAATTTGTACTGAAATAGTTCTGCATGTCTATAGAGCACTGGTTAACCTCATGAGTTTTAAGAATTAGAATTTATAATGAAATTGCAAATTAATTGAACTGAAGGAGGATAGACTACATAATTGTTTAGGTGTTATTGGACAATATTAGCATCTCTGCATCTGATCCCAAAAACTATTATTCCAACCCAACTCAAACTACTGCCCTACGAGTTTAAACATTTATACTAAGGAAACTTCTGAAAACGATGTTTAAAACCATTGTTAATATGATGCATATTGCTTCCAATTCCAAAAACTTATAGTAGCCAAACTTGCAAAAATACAACAAGTTTTAAGAAAATATAGGAAATTAAAGCATAGTTACTGGCTATATATATAAAAGAAAAAATGCAGATGTAATATTATTCTAGCAATGATAATAAAAAATTAAAAATGGCATAGCTTAGACCACAATCATGATAACAAACATCAGGTAGAGACACGAGATGATATGAAAAAAGGAGCCCAAAAGATCGAAACCGCGACCTTATTGCCACACCGTTTTGAGGGTGAGCTGCTGCTTCAGAATCCTGTTGTTGTGCCTGAAGTGACATTGCTTCCTGGTCAATAAGGAACGGGTCCCTTGGCAGCTCTGTACCTTTTTCAGCAGCAAGGGCAGTAAGTGTGGCGTGCTCAACAGCCAAAAGGCTATCAAAAGCTTCCTCAAAGCTCATAGAAGGCTGGGAATCAATATATTCCTTTAACTTGCTTAGCGATTCCTCTGAGCTGTAGAAAAGCAACTGCGTGATTAAAAGCAACCAATATGCCGGATTCTAAAAGGATAGTAAACCAAGATGTTATAGAATATAAACTAAAAGAAGATGTTGAATAGTAAAACTGAGCACGTCAAATGATTCTTGCACAACAAAAAAGAGCATGACTGCTGTAAATTAAGTAAAGAAGAGCAATAATATTCCATATTGACTGCTTATTCACCTTCCTATGAGATAGTAGTTCTTCTATCTTTACTACAATATGTCACTTGGTCTCCTATATGTCAGAGGTATTTTACTTTGCGTCAAATGATTCTTGCACACAAAAAAAAAGCATGAATGCTGTAAATGAAGTAATGAAGAGGAATAATATTCCACGGTGACTGCTTATTCACCTTCCTATGTGATAGTAGTTCTTCTAGACTTACTACGATATGCCACTTGGTCTCCTATGTGCCAGAGGTATTTTGCTTCCAAATACCATTCAGTCTACTGCCAAAATTAGAACCCTTGATCACGGTGCTGCGGTACTCACATGGTAATATGTTCTTTCATCCATGTGTGTACAGCTAAAATTATAGTGCGTTAACAAGGATTTTGGCTACTTTTAATGTATTTAAAACTCAGCACACAACAAAGTAGCAGTTACGATTTTTTCTTTGTAAGTTTACATACTGCTCAGCTCTACGTGGCTTGCACATCTCCTCCACTGATACAGTAGTAAAAAGTGAGTCGCCGAGCGACAGCAGCATAGATCTTGTCACATTTATCAGGCCAATTGAATGCCGAACATATCCAGGCGCACGAACATGCGAATACCTGCAATGGTGGGAAGACGGTTAAGTGGACTTATTAGCCTCAAAAGGCTTCTCGCAAAACAAATTTTCCTACCATGCTACATTTCCTTGAAGATAAAGGCAGACGTATTTGTTCACTTAATTTTATAAGGCTTTAAACACAAAATATTGGTTTTGACTGTCAAAACTATGTAAGTTGTGATTTTGTGCTGTTGACCTAACCACATATTGATTGCTTTCTTATATTACTTACTAGCCAATGTGCTCGTGCGTTTGCTACGATATTTAGATTAAATAATTGACTGCTACAAATATAAAAAGAAAATAAAATTTATGTTGTAAGATGTGAATTGCAGTGACACAATTTTTATCAATTGTGGCATACATTTGAAGAAATTCATTCATACTGGTTGGCGTGTCTCTTAGTTACTCATTTCACAAAGTGAATAGATTATGATAGAAGATTGATTTGTGTGTTGTGTGAAAAAAAATATATCTCATATATGTATTACAACATAAAAAGACATTTTTTCAATCTTCCTTATTCACGGCACATAATGACTGAATAATGAGCCATGTAAATCTAAGAACCCATTTAAACTTTTTAAATTTCAAGGTATGCTATACTTGCATGATTCATATTTTTATGTAGTGTAATGAAATCCACGTATCTACACGTAGCTCAGTCCTTGAGGCTTGCTACTATCTTAGGCAAGAAGTATTTGTGGAGGAAAAATGAATAGAACAAATTATACATAATATTAGTATAGGTAAGCAAACAAAATAATATACATACGCATCATCATCATCAGTCTCTTCGCCAGTTATTTCAGGAGTCAAAGGTGGCGGATCACTCAATGACAATGCCCCATCAAGTGTTGGAAAATCTGTAACTTCCCCATCAAGCTCGCTGCTGCTCACCTTCCTAGGATGCTCCTCGGTCCTGATGAAGGAGCGTAAATGATTGCAACGAATTAGCCAGAATTAATAAGTTACAAGTTTGCTCCAGAAATAAGCACAAGTAACAGAGGAACCATTATTATGAACAAATCTACAATGCTTGTTCACAGCTAGAATGGAAGAAACTCTGACAGAATCCAAAGCATTTCTGAGCCCTAGGACATATCAGATTTTCTAGGATCCCTCAAAACGCCAGAAAAAGCATTTTACCCCTTCAAGACTCACATGGAGAAAATTTAATGTAGCATGGTTGATGACATTGGAAAGGAAGTGTATCTTTTTCGGACAGAAGGAGACGATTACTTGTTTATTCAATGTGCTCTGAGTTTTGTTGTGTGAAGGTTGGAATCAACACATTTAGGTAGATTTACTGTCAGCAATCTACTATGTTCCTTCTATCACCATACAAGAAAGAATTAAACTTCTTTCCTAAGGGTTTGTTCATATCAATCAAATTCATTGAGTGAGGGAAAAGACATACAAATTTATTTTTCAGGGGATACCAAATAGCCTTCAAACCAAGGTGTTAAGATGGCACGGATATAACCTTAAACAGATTAGGTGTGATAACCAAATATTACAACACTTGTTCATGGCTAGGGGATGAGAAGACAAGCACTAGAAAGAAATCCTAATGACATCATAGTCCTAGATCACACCAAAACATCAATGTTCGTTCAATCATAGAGTTTGAGATGGCGCTGTTCGCAGAAAAACATATCGGCAGCTCTAGTATCGTCATACTCTTCATAAGCCACTCATACGACGCTTAGAAATACACATCAATGTTGACTAAAGAACACTGCATGATGTGGTGGAACCCGAGGCAGTGTTCTTTAGTCAACATTTTTATAACTTTAATTTTTACAAATTAAAACAGAGCAAAAGATTACGACGCTTCAAGGTGGCACATAAAACAGAGCAGCCGTCATGATTAAAGATTAGGAGATTTCTTCACGACTAGGATTTAGAAAAGCAAGCATTAGGTGGCGATCCTAATCCCTAGACCACATGAATAGTTGAATTAGAGTGTTCGAAATGGCTCGCTTAGCAGGAATTGAATAATTAACAGGCAGCAACCATACATAAATACTCTGTATAATCCACTCATCAACAACAAAGTTGAAAGCTAGGAAGGGGAACTAGAGACACATGAGGGATTCAGGGGGAAAATGTATACTTTCAATACTCTGCTTTCTAATTTGCTATATGGACAACGGATTTGAAGCATTACTGCATGAAATTCCTCCTTATTCCTCAGCAGAACACAAGAGGACGGAGAAGGATAGCAGCAGGCCCCATCAGACTGCACAGAGAGAGCCTACGGCTACGGGAAATGGGGGAAAGAAGAAAAGAACACTCACTCAGAGGGCGGTGCAGATGGCCCGGGACGGCGGCGGCCAAAGCCGGCATCACTGGCCCCCAATAACTCTCCGGTGAGCAGGTCCTGCCAGGTAGAATCGGCTACATCGTCATACATGGGGGGCGCGGGCAGCCGGCGCCGGGGGCGGAAGCGGCGGCGGCTCGACTGCTCCTCCAGCGACTCATGGCTGGGTTCCATGGACGTGGACACCCAATTGCTGGGGTTCAGGGCTTCTCCGGCGGTGAACGGGCCCGCCGCCCGAAGCCCGGCAGACCGGTTAGTAACATAGATTCTCCTCGTAGGTGAACGGCCGGCAGCGATGGCGTTGGGATCGGCACCGTCGTCCATGGCGGGCGGCGGTGCGAATGCTACCTCGACGCCTCAGGCGAGGTAAAGTACAGTGGTGGTGGGTTTGGGTTCGCTCACAAGCAAGTTCTCTCGGTGAGTGATGAAGTGTGAACGGACGAGTCACAGGGCCAGGTTAGGTTGGACCATTATTGCCTAGGCTGCTCAGCAGCTACGCGGCTAGAGTAGACTGTCTCAAAAAGCAGGCTCGGCTGTTCGTCGAGATTTTGGATGAAAGATTTCAAATCTTTCGTCTCTCGGCCAAAGGTCAAAGTAGAGCTGAGCTAGGAAAAGATATCTTGGTTTGTGAAAATCTAACTTTTTTATTTTGATTGCAAAGTAATGTTAGATTCACTGTGAAACCAAATCAAATCAAATCAAATCTTTAGTTTTTATTTTTCATAAGGATTACAAATCAAATCTTTAGTTTTTATTTACAGAAGAAATATTATGTGCAAACACGCAAAATCACTCCTCAACAAGGTGGAAACCACCACCAAAGTAGGTGAAGTAATTTGTCTAATTTTAAGATTGCATTTAATTACTACTACATACTAGTACTTTCCAACTTAGTTTGATTTTCATGTTTTGATAAATTTTATGTGACAGACAGATTTCTTATCTTTTTTTTTTAGAGTGTCAAATCTAAAAGGTCGATTCACGAAAGTTGAAACAACGTATGAGCCCTTTCATATGTGGCTTAAACGTGCACAGGTGGAAGGGCGTGATCAGTAGAGCTAAAGGGATGGTTGCGCCTGCAGCCGGCTCAGAAGGTTCGGTTGCTAGAATGTAGATCGCACCTGAATGGTATTCATATCTTCTGATCACACCCGAACGGTATCCATATCTTCCGATCAAACGAAAATGTTGACACCTAAGCAGCAGCAGGCTCGTGGTTAGAGAAGGAAGGTAACCTTACGTACAAGGATAGTTGGATGCGAATTTTACATGCTTTAAGAGAACAAAAGAGAAACAACTGAAAAACAATTTCTGACATCAACAAGGTGTACCCAAACTGCAAACCGCTCTATAAACCGGTAAAACCAAAAAAAAAATGTTTCTACTATAATACCCATATAAGGTTTTATAAAAAAGCTGACCGGTTTTGCTAACCGAGCCAGAGCGGTTTTCGCGATTATCGTGATGCTTGATTGTTTTTTTTTTTTTTTGAAACCGTGGCATTAACCAAATAAACCATTAAATGTTTAATTAGATAATTTCTTCTCATTTTTCATGCTTGATGGTGACTAATAAGTACCCTCCCATATACTTGATTCCCCTCAAAACCACAAGAGCCGAGGAGCTAGAGATGCACGTCGTCGACTAACATAATAATTTTGAAATTACTACTGTAATTTTATTTTGTGTTTAGGAAAATAATGATTTCTATGACATGCTCAAAACAACATTGATTTGGACAAATTAAAGGGAGAAGAAACCAGAAGGCGTTATCACCTTGCATTAAGCCTCGATATATACAGAAAAGCAAATCGAATTGAAAACGTGAAGCAAAGCAATGGTGCACTCGTTCGGTCGAACTCACCGTGCGTTAGACCTCGATGAATCCATAGGTGGGGGCAGCGCCGGCCGGTAGTTCTTTCACGTGCACTGTTTTCCGGCGCCCGACCGTCGACCACGCGGCGGCGGGGCTTTCCGCTGGCTCCTGGTTGATCAGAAGAAATAGTTTGTCGCCTTGGGCCTTGAAGGAATACGCAATGTATCTATCGAGGGCCCGGTAAAACAAAGGTCCAATCCGGTTTATACTTTCCACCTGTTTCCGATCCAAATTGCCTTGCAGTTTCCGAATTAAACTGTGTAGCTGTTTCCGAACACTGTTCTTTTACGAAATGATTCGTTATGTTTTCTGAGCTATAGTTATCCTTTTTTTTTTGTGAGCTATCTTTATCTGCTTACTCTGTCTTATTATTCATGGGACTCGGGGTAGCATGTGTGACACCCCGTGTCACTGAAGTTCAGAATTGTGCAAACCAAACTGAAGAAAAGATGAAATCAAGCCAAATTCAAAAATTCAAAATTCAAAGTTTAAACAAGTTCAAACCCATAGCTGTGAAGCAACTAAAAAATTTCTTTAACAACTTGACCCAACCAAAATTCCTGGAGATAGCCCTTGCGAAATCAGAATTTTGGAGAATTTTTGGTGATTTTTGAAATTCATTTCGATGCTCAAATAAATCCCCAAAGTTCCAAAAATGTCCAACTTTGACTAGCTGCCATTTGAATTCTATTTCGAATTGAGATGTGCATGTTATGTCACTGGAAAGAGTATTTCATGACCTTTCTAATGCAACCAGTTTTGCAATTTTTGGAGTTCGTTTGCTAGTTCAAATCGAGCGCCAAAGTTTGGGGAAATTTCAGTTTGAATTAATTCGGGAAAAAGAAAAGATGCCGCCGGTCCCGCATGTCATCGACCTCTCTCTCACTGCCCGCGTCGGAAGAACGGCGCCACGTCGCCGACGGTCACCGGAGCCACTCTCCGTCGCTCTCCACCGCTCCTCGCCCGCGCCGTAGCTCCAAAACGCAGACCCGCGCCCGTCCTCGGCCTCTTCCTCTCATTTCCCCGCTCGCGAACCCTAACCCTAGCGGCCGCCACCACCATTGACGAGCTCGAGCTCCTCCCGTCGCCGTCGAGCCCACCCCGGCCAAGCTAGCTAGCCAAGAGCTCCGCGAGCACCCTCTCTGCCCAACCATGGACACCATTCCCCATCTTCCACCTTAGGCGACGTGAATCGAAGCTCCTTCCTCGGGCCCGGCCGAGTGAGCTCGACCACCTCGTCGTCGATTCAGCCCACTACGGTGAGCCCGAGCTCGATTCCTCGCTTCTGGAACTGCTCTGTTTCGTCGCGCGCTTCCCTCACTCCACCGTTATCCCTATTCGCAGCCCAAGTCGCCGGATTCCAACTTTTCCCCGCCGCCGTCGTCGAGCCGTCTCGCATCGTCTCCGGTGAACTGCACCCTCGAGCCTTCCTCCTCGTCGCCATGCTATGGAACGAGCTCACCTGAGCTGCGGCGAAGCTTCCTGATCGAGCCAAGCTGGCCCTCGTCCTCAGCATTTTGCCTGCAACGTCGCCGAACCTCGCCGCCCCGTTCTTCCTCGTCGCCGGCCATACTCCGACCACCCCCTTCGTCGTCACGACCCCTAGGTGAGCTTGCCGCGTCGCGCCCTCCCTTTCCGCGCTACCGGACGACCTCAGCGACCACCGGAGCTCACTCCGGCGAGCCGCGCCGCCGCACTCCGGCGACTGCTCCGGCCAACGCAATTGTGGCTGCAGAGTTCGGATCCAGTGCGGCTACGCTCGATCTGGTGTTCCACCCGTGTGGCCCTCAGTGTGCCTTCGCCACTGAGTGGACGGATCCAGTGTGGCTAAGCCAGATCTGGTGCGGCCAGATCTGTGTGCCCATCGGTGTGGCTCGGATCTGAGTGGCCACCAAGTTTTTAAATCCTTTTCGATTTAAATAAATCACCAGAAATTGTGCTAAACTGGTAAAATGCATAATAATTCGAATACATCTCAGAAAAATGTGAAACTAATTTCGTTGGACTCCTTGTGACATGATCTATCCAATAAAAATGAGAAATCACACTTTTGCATGTTATGTATTTCCTGAAAAATACATCTGTCCAGATCTTGTTTAATTCCTTATAAATTCTCTGTTGCCCAATAAATCCTGAACTCTTGCATGCCTGTTAAGAATCTGATAACACACCTACAGAGCATTTTTCCACTGTCACATGTTGTCTAATTATTTTCTTATGATTTAAATCATGTTCTGCACTGTATAAATTATTATAAATAATCTACTTTGCAATAAATCATGAAACTTCACCATAAATTACTTCTAGTGGCACTCTTCACCAGAAAAATGCCACTGGACATAAATCAATTTTTGGAAATCGAATTACTTATTTAATCTACTCACGATTGATTAAATGGTGAACTTAATTAAAAGTTAATGAAGGAAATACTCCAGACGAAAATAATTAACAAAGTTAATCATTTGCACTTACAGTGTAAATGACTGTCCTATCAAGAAATAAATTCCTTAATTGCATCATATTATCATTGCATCTAACATGCATTATTTTCCTTGTCATAACGTGTAGTGACAGAGACGACTCCGGAGCCGCTCGACTTCCAGCTGCCGGAGGAGCAGACCCAGGAGGTGCAGGAGGAGCAGCCGCAGCAAGACACTGACCCCGCTGACCCTGTTAGCTACGCTCCTGAGCCAGGCAAGCCCCGGTGCATGCCTTCCTTATTAGGATTTTATTTTCTCACTTGACTGGGGCTAGTAATTGATTGTGCATTAGGTTTATTAGGAGTTGATGTGAAACCTTAGAACTGCATTAGGACTACCCTTCCTGATCTACCTTGTGTCCTATTTTTGTAGATGTGGTCTAGGTTACGTTAGAACTTGCTAGGCTTAGTGGCTAGCGGACGGTAGAAGTCGAGTGGTAGGTCCCACTCGCATGATAGGGACTCCTGGATTGTACTAGCTGGTTTTAGGATTTGTTGAGACCGGACAGGGAATTGCTTGTATAGGATGGTTGGAGAAGGCTGGGCCTTCACGGTGGTGTAGCCCCGTCTGTGTCGATTGAGGACCGTTCGTTGTTGGCCCTATTGAGCAAGTTCGAACGTACTGACTCACATGCTAGTGTTTTTATGGGCCTAGTAAACCTAGTAGCCTGCGTCGCCCCGGATGTCTGGTAGATACTTTACTCTTTCTATCATGGTATTTGAGAGAGGTAGGGTGGCGTCCCGCGCAGTCAGCCGTCCGGGACGGGGGCTGCGGTGGGAGAGCCCTTCCTCGGGAGGAGTAGAATCTGGTACAGCTCTGGTGGCACGTAGCGTAAACGGTTGCCGTATGTGGCCTTTGCCGCGTATGGCGTGTGGTCAGGTTTTTCTCCTGCAGGATGTACATCGATGCCGCCGCTCTCGGTCAAGAGCAACCTTGTTCAGTGCGCCACATCGTAGTGTGATATGATTGATGATGATGCTAGTCTATTTACATTACTGTTATTTACATTGTTATATATATATACTGTCACTGTTGATGTATTGTTACCTTATACCTGTTTTAGAGATATGCACACTGTTTTTACTGGATAAGTATTTATCTTGAAAAATAAAACTTGAAAGTAAGGATCAAGTAATTAGTGCGAGTATGCTATTGAGTCAGCCACCCCTTTGTAGCCTTGCATATTAGGAGTCGGCTGTAGATAGCCAATTTGACGGGTAAGACTTGCTGAGTATTAGTTGCTCAGGGTTTGGCTCTTTATGATTTTATTGCAGGTAGCACCTTTATCCTCGACTCTACGGGTGGAGGTGGACAGTGGGATGGCCAGCTCCCCTTTGGTTGGACAGCCCACTGGGAGACTGAGGAGTGATCTCCTCTCGAGTCCGCATCTTCATGGCTTTGGATGCGGGTTCTTCTGTATCGTGAGCGCGTGCGCTTGTACTTTATTTCCAAACTTGTATCGTTATTTCCGCTGTGCGACTCTGTGTTTTAAATGGATTAATGTAACTACTTAAAGACTTAATTTGTGCTTTTTATATGCTGTACTGTTGCGTCTGTTCATCAGCGCTTGACCGACTCGATCCTGCGAAAAGCGGAGACGCTTCAGCTGGTACCAGAGCCGTGTTGGGACAGTACATCATATAAACGGCCTATTTTCGAAAATCTAACCACGTACGTGTGAGGAACGAAAAGCCCATTATAAGGATGTTAGAGTAATCAGGTGGTAATAGGAGTTGATTGTTATTTTCTGTAACGACGCACCGACGCCCAGGTAAGAAGGTAAGGAACTACATGGCGCTGGTTTTGGATATTGGTGGCGGAGTTTTGTTATGTTCCGTGAGCCATCGAGTTCACGAGGAGTTGAGGATGGTGAGGATATGTCATTGGGCCATGTATTACATTTTTATGAGATACGTCACCTGTGTAGGTTGGTTGAGGTGACGTTGTGTGCTTGCAGGTACACTAACTCGCGCGTAGATCGTGTAGAAACGTTTGTGAGTGCGAAGTAGTCACCACCACTGTCTTCGGCCTGCTATATTTGGGCAAATTTTTATTTTGTGAGGACGTATAGGTCGTGCATACATTGCATCTTCATGATTTAAAATACTTCAACGAATTTCAGATCACCCAAAAATTTCAGACTGACAAGCTAATTTTAAAAAATACATAACTCCAAAACCACTTGGCCAAATTCGATGAACCAAGACTTGCTGGAAAGCTTACAACATGAACTAAAATTTTGCTTCAGAGTTCACCTTTCCATTCTGTCAGTATCACCCCCAAATCTGTCGACCAACTAAAGCCAAATTTCAGCTTCAACTAGTTTTTGCAGAATCTGTCCACCAAATTCAAAAATTGATATCTCCAGTTCTACTGATCCATTTTGGGCGTTTGAGCACTCGATGGAAAGATATTGAAGTTATCTACAAGTTTCGTGTTCTGACTTTTCTCGTTTGAAGCCTCCAGAAGTGTCAGTTTTTGTTTTTGTGACTGCTGCTCGCAGTGAAGACAGATTTCAGTCTGTTGCTTTGATGGATCGTTGCATCTGTGTTTGTGCGTGAAAGGCTTAATGTAGCTACTTGCTACGACCTTCCAGAACTTCTTTACCATGTTCTAATTTTTATTTAGCATGGTTGTTCTGTTTGGAGCAGTTTGTGGGATTTTTCTTGCAAACTCTCCCTATTTGGATGCTTATGGCCTTTCTTGCATTTCAATTCTGCCATATTGAATATCTTTGTTTCTTGGAGCTAACGGTGATGATTTTGATTTGGCAGAATGCCGCCGCGTCGTCCGCCACCACCCCCGCCGCAGTACAATCTGGCGGAGGCGATGCACAACCAGACGGAGCTGATCAGGACTCTCGTTCAGGCCGTCACCCAGCAGGGCGGCAACCATCAGGGTCCACAGCCAGGCTGCACCTACGCAGACTTTCTGGCCACTCACCCGCCTGTCTTTTCCGGGTCCACTGACCCGATGGAGGCGGAGTCTTGGCTGCGCACTGTGGAGTCCAAGTTTGGGCTCCTTCCTGCCTGCACAGAGGTGCAGAAGACACTGTTCGCGGCGCAGCAGCTTCGGGGGTCGGCTGGAGGATGGTGGGCAGCTCACCTTGCCACTCTTCCGGCCGGTCAGCAGTTGACTTGGGCACAGTTCAGAGAGGCCTTCCGCTCGTTCCACATTCCGCCTGGCATTATGCAGCGGAAGCTCAGGGAGTTCCTGGACCTCAGGCAGGGAGGCAGGAACGTGTTCGACTACGCCCAGGTGTTCAACCACCTGGCCCAGTTTGCTCCTGACCAGGTAGACACACCCGCCAAGCGGAAGGCGTGTTTCTTGAGAGGCTTGTCTTCCAAGCTTCAGTCCCGGCTTGTCCTGAATGCCGGTGGTACCTTTGACGAGCTTGTCAGTGCAGCTATAGTGATGGAGGATGCCATCAGGGCGCACCAGGAGGACAAGAGGAAGAGGAAGGCTGTGGCACCACCGTCTGGCAGCACTTCAGCCAGGCCACGCCTTGTGTACACCGCTCCCAGTGGACAGAGGTACCTTGCACCTCCACAGTACCAGCGCCAGCAGCAGCAGCAGTTTGCTCAGAGACAGCCACAGCAGCAGCAGCGTCAGCAGCAGCAGCGCCAGCAGCAGCAGGCAGGCAGAGGTTTTCCGTGCTTCAACTGTGGACAGGTGGGGCACTTTGCGCGTGACTGCCGTGCAGCACCTAGGCAGGACAACGCGCAGAGGGCTCCAGTTCAGGCAGCAGGACAGCAGCGCCAGCAGGGCAGGAACGCGCCAGTCAAGACTGGGCGCGTTAACTACACCACTGCAGAGGAGATTCCAGAGGGTGAGCAGGTTCTTGCTGGTACGTTCTCCATGTGTCACCGGCCTATTGATATATTGTTCGATTCAGGTGCATCTCATGATTTCATCAGTCTAGCTTGTACACGCCGTTTGGGCCTCGGGATTTCATCTATGGAGACCCCGTACCTTATCAGCACTCCAGGGGGTCGTATTCTCACCAGGCAGCTTATCTCTAATGCTCCCCTTAATTTGGCGGGAAAGATCTACACTGCACATCTTATTGTCCTACAGGAGCAAGGACTAGATGTGATTCTTGGTATGAGGTGGATGAAGTACCATAAGGCTGTTCTGGATATCTCTCTTCGTTCTGTTCACTTAGATTCTCCTATGCATGGCAAAGTCACTCTTCAGCTATCTTTGTTGGCCACATCGAGACCGTCAGTGCATCAGGCCGTTGGCAAGAGTCTGGATGTGATTCCTGTGGTGCGTGAGTACCCAGATGTATTCCCAGATGATTTGCCAGGCATACCACCAGATCGCGATGTGGAGTTTCGCATTGACTTGCAGCCAGGTACAGCACCTATCTCTAGGAAACCGTACAAGATGGCCCCTAATGAGTTAGCAGAGTTGAAGATGCAGCTGAAGGAGCTATTGGACAAGGGTTTCATTCGTCCTAGCTCTTCACCTTGGGGTTGTCCAGCCTTGTTTGTGAAGAAGAAGAATCAGGCGCTCAGGCTATGTGTGGACTATAGGCCACTTAATGCTGTGACGATTAAGAACAAGTATCCGCTGCCTCGCATTGATATCTTGTTCGATCAGCTAGCTAGAGCTAAGGTGTTCTCCAAGATTGATCTCCGTTCTGGGTATCATCAGATTAAAATCCGTGCAGAGGACATTCCGAAGACTGCTTTCGCTACCAGATATGGACTCTATGAGTACTTGGTGATGTCTTTCGGTTTGACCAATGCACCTGCTTACTTCATGTACTTGATGAACTCAGTGTTCATGCCAGAGTTGGACAAGTTTGTCGTGGTTTTCATTGACGACATCTTGATCTATTCAGAGACAGAGGAGGAGCATGAGCAGCACCTCAGGATTGTGTTGCAGCGTTTGAGGGATCACCAGCTGTACGCTAAGTTCAGCAAGTGCGAGTTCTGGCTTAGCGAGGTGCCTTTTCTTGGCCATGTTATATCAGCTGAGGGTATTGCTGTTGACCCTAGCAAGGTGCAGGATGTTCTGGATTGGAATGCACCTACGACTGTCTCTCAGATTCGCAGCTTTTTGGGTTTGGCTGGTTATTACCGTCGGTTTATTCCGAATTTCTCTAAGATCTCCAAGCCCATCACTGAGTTGCTGAAGAAGAACATGAGATTTGTGCGGAGCTCGCAGTGTGGTGATGCTTTCCAGAATCTGAAGAAGCTTCTCACTACCGCTCCAGTTTTAGCTCAGCCTGATATCACCAAGCCATTTGATGTGTATTGTGATGCTTCCGGTACTGGTCTTGGTTGTGTGCTGATGCAGGATGGCAGGGTAATTGCTTATGTCTCTCGGCAGCTTAAGCGACATGAAGAGCATTACCCCACTCACGATCTTGAGCTTGCAGCTGTCGTACTTGCTTTGAAAGTATGGCGGCATTATCTGTTGGGAAATCTGGTGCATATCTACACAGATCACAAGAGTCTCAAGTATATATTCACACAGTCAGATCTGAACATGCGCCAGAGGAGATGGTTAGAGCTGATTAAGGACTATGATATGGAGATTCACTATCACCCAGGGAAAGCTAATGTGGTTGCTGATGCTTTGAGTCGCAAGGCTCATTGCAATAATCTTATCGCAGCTCCTTATGCAAAGGCAGAGCCCAGTCTTAGAGTGTATGCTTATGGCTCCTTGGCCAATATATCACTTGTTCCGACCCTGCGAGATGAGATTGTGGCAGCGCAGAAGAAGGATGAGAAGGTGAATCACCTCAGGAGGAGACTCAAGCTCGGGGAAGCTAGAGTCCAGTGTTTCAGAGAGGATGAGGATGGAGTCCTATGGTTCAAGGACAGATTGGTAGTTCCTAAGGACTTTGAGTTGCGCAGGAAGATTCTTGATGAGGCGCACTTGTCCAAGTATTCCATCCATCCTGGCAGCAACAAGATGTACCAGGATTTGAGGAGTCGCTTCTGGTGGACCCGCATGAAGCGGGAGGTCGCACAGTACGTTTCTGAGTGTGACACTTGCAGGAGAGTCAAGGCAGAATACATGAAGCCTGCAGGGTTGCTTCAGCCTTTGAGTGTTCCTGCTTGGAAGTGGGAGGATATCAGCATGGATTTCATTGTTGGCTTACCTCTCACCTCACAGAAGCATGACTCTATTTGGGTGATTGTCGATCGATTGACCAAGTCAGCTCACTTCATTCCAGTGTATACCCGTTACAGTGTGCAGAAGTATGCCGAGCTTTACATCTCCCGGATTGTCTGTTTGCATGGAGTGCCTAAGACCATCATTTCAGATAGAGGACCTCAGTTTGTTTCTCGCTTCTGGGAGCAGCTGCATGCTTCTTTAGACACCCCCTTGATCCGCAGTGCTGCTTACCACCCTCAGACAGATGGACAGACTGAGAGGGTGAACCAGATTCTTGAGGACTTACTTCGTGCTTGCGTGCTGACTCACACCAAGGATTGGGAGAAATGCTTACCGCTAGCAGAGTTCTCCTACAACAACAGTTACCAGGAGAGCATCAAGATGGCACCCTTTGAGGCGTTGTATGGACGTCGCTGTCGCACTCCCCTTAATTGGGTTGAGTCTGGCGAGCGATTCACCTTGGGGACTGAGTTGATAGCAGAGGCTGAGGAGGCAGTGAGACGCATTCAGTCCAACTTGAAGGCAGCCAAGTCTCGACAGAAGAGCTATGCTGACAGGAGACGCCGACCGTTGGTTTTTGCAGTTGGCAGCCACGTCTACCTTCGTGTCTCTCCCATGAAGGGTGTACGTCGGTTTGGTGTCAGAGGGAAGCTAGCACCCCGATACGTTGGACCGTTCCGGATATCTGAGCAGTGTGGACCTGTTGCTTACCGATTGGAGTTACCCTCCAACCTCTCAGGTGTTCACAATGTGTTCCATGTATCACAGCTGAAGAAATGCTTGAAGGTCCCTACAGACAGAGTGGTCAGTGAGGTTGAGCAGCTTGAGCCAGATTTGACATACCCCGAGCAGCCTATTGGTATTGTCGATCAGAAGGACCGAGTCACCAGGAAGAGCACTACCAGATTCTATAAGGTGCAATGGAGCAACCACTCTGAGGCCGAGGCCACCTGGGAGACAGCGGAGTTCTTGCACTCCCATTTTCCTGGTTTTCTACCTCCGAGGTGCGTCATTTAGTTGTTCCATTTTTGCATCTTTATTTTCGCTCTTTCGCCATTCGTTTTTCCTCTTTCTCTTTAATCTCGGGACGAGATTTCTTTAAGGGGGGAGGGCTGTGACACCCCGTGTCACTGAAGTACAGAATTGTGCAAACCAAACTGAAGAAAAGATGAAATCAAGCCAAATTCAAAAATTCAAAATTCAAAGTTTAAACAAGTTCAAACCCATAGCTGTGAAGCAACTAAAAAATTTCTTTAACAACTTGACCCAACCAAAATTCCTGGAGATAGCCCTTGCGAAATCAGAATTTTGGAGAATTTTTGGTGATTTTTGAAATTCATTTCGATGCTCAAATAAATCCCCAAAGTTCCAAAAATGTCCAACTTTGACTAGCTGCCATTTGAATTCTATTTCGAATTGAGATGTGCATGTTATGTCACTGGAAAGAGTATTTCATGACCTTTCTAATGCAACCAGTTTTGCAATTTTTGGAGTTCGTTTGCTAGTTCAAATCGAGCGCCAAAGTTTGGGGAAATTTCAGTTTGAATTAATTCGGGAAAAAGAAAAGATGCCGCCGGTCCCGCATGTCATCGACCTCTCTCTCACTGCCCGCGTCGGAAGAACGGCGCCACATCGCCGACGGTCACCGGAGCCACGCTCCGTCGCTCTCCACCGCTCCTCGCCCGCGCCGTAGCTCCAAAACGCAGACCCGCGCCCGTCCTCGGCCTCTTCCTCTCATTTCCCCGCTCGCGAACCCTAACCCTAGCGGCCGCCACCACCATTGACGAGCTCGAGCTCCTCCCGTCGCCGTCGAGCCCACCCCGGCCAAGCTAGCTAGCCAAGAGCTCCGCGAGCACCCTCTCTGCCCAACCATGGACACCATTCCCCATCTTCCACCTTAGGCGACGTGAATCGAAGCTCCTTCCTCGGGCCCGGCCGAGTGAGCTCGACCACCTCGTCGTCGATTCAGCCCACTACGGTGAGCCCGAGCTCGATTCCTCGCTTCTGGAACTGCTCTGTTTCGTCGCGCGCTTCCCTCACTCCACCGTTATCCCTATTCGCAGCCCAAGTCGCCGGATTCCAACTTTTCCCCGCCGCCGTCGTCGAGCCGCCTCGCATCGTCTCTGGTGAACTGCACCCTCGAGCCTTCCTCCTCGTCGCCATGCTATGGAACGAGCTCACCTGAGCTGCGGCGAAGCTTCCTGATCGAGCCAAGCTGGCCCTCGTCCTCAGCATTTTGCCTGCAACGTCGCCGAACCTCACCGCCCCGTTCTTCCTCGTCGCCGGCCATACTCCGACCACCCCCTTCGTCGTCACGACCCCTAGGTGAGCTTGCCGCGTCGCGCCCTCCCTTTCCGCGCTACCGGACGACCTCAGCGACCACCGGAGCTCACTCCGGCGAGCCGCGCCGCCGCACTCCGGCGACTGCTCCGGCCAACGCAATTGTGGCTGCAGAGTTCGGATCCAGTGCGGCTACGCTCGATCTGGTGTTCCACCCGTGTGGCCCTCAGTGTGCCTTCGCCACTGAGTGGACGGATCCAGTGTGGCTAAGCCAGATCTGGTGCGGCCAGATCTGTGTGCCCATCGGTGTGGCTCGGATCTGAGTGGCCACCAAGTTTTTAAATCCTTTTCGATTTAAATAAATCACCAGAAATTGTGCTAAACTGGTAAAATGCATAATAATTCGAATACATCTCAGAAAAATGTGAAACTAATTTCGTTGGACTCCTTGTGACATGATCTATCCAATAAAAATGAGAAATCACACTTTTGCATGTTATGTATTTCCTGAAAAATACATCTGTCCAGATCTTGTTTAATTCCTTATAAATTCTCTGTTGCCCAATAAATCCTGAACTCTTGCATGCCTGTTAAGAATCTGATAACACACCTACAGAGCATTTTTCCACTGTCACATGTTGTCTAATTATTTTCTTATGATTTAAATCATGTTCTGCACTGTATAAATTATTATAAATAATCTACTTTGCAATAAATCATGAAACTTCACCATAAATTACTTCCAGTGGCACTCTTCACCAGAAAAATGCCACTGGACATAAATCAATTTTTGGAAATCGAATTACTTATTTAATCTACTCACGATTGATTAAATGGTGAACTTAATTAAAAGTTAATGAAGGAAATACTCCAGACGAAAATAATTAACAAAGTTAATCATTTGCACTTACAGTGTAAATGACTGTCCTATCAAGAAATAAATTCCTTAATTGCATCATATTATCATTGCATCTAACATGCATTATTTTCCTTGTCATAACGTGTAGTGACAGAGACGACTCCGGAGCCGCTCGACTTCCAGCTGCCGGAGGAGCAGACCCAGGAGGTGCAGGAGGAGCAGCCGCAGCAAGACACTGACCCCGCTGACCCTGTTAGCTACGCTCCTGAGCCAGGCAAGCCCCGGTGCATGCCTTCCTTATTAGGATTTTATTTTCTCACTTGACTGGGGCTAGTAATTGATTGTGCATTAGGTTTATTAGGAGTTGATGTGAAACCTTAGAACTGCATTAGGACTACCCTTCCTGATCTACCTTGTGTCCTATTTTTGTAGATGTGGTCTAGGTTACGTTAGAACTTGCTAGGCTTAGTGGCTAGCGGACGGTAGAAGTCGAGTGGTAGGTCCCACTCGCATGATAGGGACTCCTAGATTGTACTAGCTGGTTTTAGGATTTGTTGAGACCGGACGGGGAATTGCTTGTATAGGATGGTTGGAGAAGGCTGGGCCTTCACGGTGGTGTAGCCCCGTCTGTGTCGATTGAGGACCGTTCGTTGTTGGCCCTATTGAGCAAGTTCGAACGTACTGACTCACATGCTAGTGTTTTTATGGGCCTAGTAAACCTATTAGCCTGCGTCGCCCCGGATGTCTGGTAGATACTTTACTCTTTCTATCATGGTATTTGGGAGAGGTAGGGTGGCGTCCCGCGCAGTCAGCCGTCCGGGACGGGGGCTGCGGTGGGAGAGCCCTTCCTCGGGAGGAGTAGAATCTGGTACAGCTCTGGTGGCACGTAGCGTAAACGGTTGCCGTATGTGGCCTTTGCCGCGTATGGCGTGTGGTCAGGTTTTTCTCCTGCAGGATGTACATCGATGTCGCCGCTCTCGGTCAAGAGCAACCTTGTTCAGTGCGCCACATCGTAGTGTGATATGATTGATGATGATGCTAGTCTATTTACATTACTGTTATTTACATTGTTATATATATATACTGTCACTGTTGATGTATTGTTACCTTATACCTGTTTTAGAGATATGCACACTGTTTTTACTGGATAAGTATTTATCTTGAAAAATAAAACTTGAAAGTAAGGATCAAGTAATTAGTGCGAGTATGCTATTGAGTCAGCCACCCCTTTGTAGCCTTGCATATTAGGAGTCGGCTGTAGATAGCCAATTTGACGGGTAAGACTTGCTGAGTATTAGTTGCTCAGGGTTTGGCTCTTTATGATTTTATTGCAGGTAGCACATTTATCCCCGACTCTACGGGTGGAGGTGGACAGTGGGATGGCCAGCTCCCCTTTGGTTGGACAGCCCACTGGGAGACTGAGGAGTGATCTCCTCTCGAGTCCGCATCTTCATGGCTTTGGATGCGGGTTCTTCTGTATCGTGAGCGCGTGCGTTTGTACTTTATTTCCAAACTTGTATCGTTATTTCCGCTGTGCGACTCTGTGTTTTAAATGGATTAATATAACTACTTAAAGACTTAATTTGTGCTTTTTATATGCTGTACTGTTGCGTCTGTTCATCAGCGCTTGACCGACTCGATCCTGCGAAAAGCGGAGACGCTTCCGCATGCATCTTCCCAAAGGCAGAGAGCCAGTGTGTGCCGACCTCCCACAGCCCCGACTCCCGAAATCACAACTCACACAGGACAGGAGTACTTACATCTGGGTTTAATAGAAGAAGAAGAAATTGTTTCTTGCCTGCTCCCTTTATTTGTACAGAATAGTAGTACTCTATATATTGGCATGCTTTCTTCAGCACGGAGGAACAACTACGTTTGCTTGAGGAAGTACCTTGTTGCGCATACTTTTTTTTTTTTGAACTGTTGTTGCGCATACTTGTACCAGCATCAGACAAGCTTTTACGCATACTGGAGTATACTAGGAGTAGCTAGCTGCCATGCCAAGAGGGTACAAAGCTTCCACCACCACTACCACCAAAACACGTGTACAACTAGTTCTAGTTGACCAGGAAACTCGGTGACTTCAGGCGCTGCAACAAGAGTGCTTCTGCAGCTGTTGAACCTTAGCATACCCAGGAACCAATAGAGGTTCCAGTAGCTTTGGTCTCGCTTTTATTTTCGCTCACTGTATTACCAAGTACCAACGCTTTCTTGTTGTGATCATTATCCTTAGTTAAAGGCTGATACCTGTATGACAGTATGGGTAGCTAGAACCTGTGATTTAGTAGTTCAATATTAATATGAGATGGTATATGGTATATATTTTTTGTGAGGAGTATATGGTATATATACTATAACACACTATGCAAACTTTTAACCTATTCATGCCTCAGTGCAGTTTTACTATGCGTACCTCCCGTGCAGCTTACAAGTATTCTTTCATTATGCCTATTTTATTAACGAATTTTGCATGCCTTGATTATGCCTTATCAATACAGTAGGCGTGAAGCTTCAAACACAGAACTTGCTATAAAACGTGGAAAACTGGATGCGTGAGGAGGTGAAGATTTTTTTTTTCCAAAAAAAATGCATTGAAAGAAGAGACGAACTCGGCTCTGTGTGTACAAATATTTGAATTCTCTTTTTCCAAATTGCAACAATTAAGTTCGTTCTAATTATATTGCGTAGATTTGTTTTTGAGGCACTTGATTGCTGCTTCAATGAACTTTGCAACAAATGCCTCAATGTCGAGAATTATAATAAAAGTATTCATCATTGTAACTTCACAGACATGGTGAAGAAGCCTAATTTAGTTATTGGGTTGTTACACTACGTACTTTTGCAGAAGTGAAGCAGATATTTGGGAAGAACTATTGTTGTTGTCGTCCCAAATGAAAACGGTACATAGATTGATGATCCTTGTATGATGACTCAAACATTATTGAAATGTAAATTAATGTGCTATGTTATCCTTACCATTTGTTTGGTTACTAATCTTACCGGTCATATTTGTCATGCTAGCATAGCAAGAGCCAAGGCATCGAAGAGTTGCAGCCATAATGAAGAGCTGGCCCAACCACACCATCCAAAGACAGTTGTTTTGCAGAGCTGCGGCGTGATTTGATGGGGAGTAGTAGGCCGGAGAGAAAGGCATTGCAAGAACCACTGGATTTTGCATGGCTCCGCTAGCATCGTGGTCCATGCACTCTGTCCATGGCAAGCCGGTAAGCCGAGTCCATGGTGCCCCACAAGCAGGGAGACATATGTTGGACACTTTGTACGTTCAGGTTTTCCTTTCCAAAGGACGCCATGCATATGCCTCGAGTGAACGTGACCTGTAGGGTAGGAGCCTAGCCGGTATGCTATGGACGGATTGATCTTTTTTTTAATCCATATCCTATACTCCTACCTCCATTCCACAATATAATCATTTCTGAGTTAGTTGAAATTAAAATTTATAAATTAAAATATTTTAAATACAAAAAGTTAGATATTAGCATAGTTGTTTTCATGATGAATCTAATAACACTATTTATATATAATCAAGTACTGTTTATTTTTTGTTGTTGAAGGTTAAAGTTAATATAGTTTGACTTTTATTAAACTCAAAATGCTTATATTCTAAGATGGAGAGAGTACCTCGGAGTAGATCGATGGACTTAATTAGGAGATAATGATAATACAAGCAAAAAAGCACTGTATGACTTCAAAATATGACTTGTTTGTGAAGAAGAGCACGGCAAAATTACTGACACTATTTTCATAACCACTCAAATAGCATTTCTTAATATCCTAGACAGTTTTGAAGTCCCATAATGCGGAAACATCATTGCCTATACAAAGTGGAAATGTTTTATCTGTTAATTTATTTGTGTTAGTTTATATGAAATGGTAAATGTATAAGGAATTTTTTATTTAAATAATAGTATTTTAATAGAGGTTCCAGTTCGGTAACTGGAGGACCGACAGGCAGGCTATCGGTAAGTGGAGGACCGACAGGCAAGCTATCGGTAACTGAACGACCGACATGTCGTCCACGTAAGTAGTCGGAAGCCGAAAGCCGTCCACGTAGGACCTGTCGGTCATCCGCGACCCGACAGGGTCCTATCGGTCAGCCGCGACCCGATAGGTACCTATCGGTCGTCCGCGACCCGACAGGCACCTATCGGTCATCGAGCGACCGATAGGCCCTGCCTTATCCACTCGCGCCCGCGCCCGCGCCATGCTCTCTCTCTCCCATTCGCTTCGTCTCCGGCGTCGGCGAGAGAGAGAGAGCGCGAGGGCGGCGGGGTGAGCCGAGCAGCTGGGAGGGAGGGGCGCGGAGAGGGCCGGCGCTGGCTGGTGGCGGTGGGCCCCCTTGGCCTGTGCTGTGCCGTCGGTGGAGGCCGCCTCGGGCGGCACTCGCAGGTGAGTTTTTTTTTATTTGTTTAGTTTATCAATGGTAGCATTAGTGTAATGTGTAGGGATTAGAATATTAGTGTAGTGGTTAGTGTAGGGATTAGAATATTAGTGTAGTGGTTAGTGTAGGGATTAGAATATTAGTGTAAGGGTTAGTGTAGGGATTAGACTATATTGTTTAAGGACTGTTAGTTTATAGGAGATGCGTTAGTAAATAAGATTAGACTAGTGTTGTGTTTATAGATTTAGTTAAAAATAATGGTATGTAGTAGTAGTAGAACGTCATATTTGATGGGCATTTTATTTATCATGCCGTTCGTTAAGTTTGTTAAAAAAATATTAACGCATGATTATAGTTAAGAAAAATATATGATCTCCATAGTAATTAATTTGTTTTTAGCAGGATGTCCAGTGTAGTGAGTTTTCGAGTTTTTTACGGAGAAGGCCAAATTGAGCATCGTGACTATGGGGTAGATTTGAGTAATTTTCAGTATGTGGATAGTGTTTTGAATGATCCGGTAGAGATGCAGCGAGGCGAAGTGTATGGCTGGTTACATAGTCTCTTGAATGTGAATCCTTTAGAGTATTGGTTTGTAGTGAGAGCTATGATTCCTCAAAAGCGTGAAGGCTCATGGAAATGGGAACTTGTGGAGGTGAGAAGCACTAAACATTGGAAGCAATTTGTGACTATGGGATTGCAACGGCATTTTGCTCACTTGTTGCTGGTGCAATGTAATCCGACAACGACCCATCTGGAGGAGGAGGTTGATGACAATGTCGTAAATACAGAGCAAGATGGAGTCGTGGGACAAATTGTTCATGCGGAGCAATATGTTGGTGACGAGCCGAGTCATGTTCGTGCCGAGCCAAGTCAAGTTGCTGGAAATCCTGTGGTTCATCCAACCACTGAGGATAGGTTGCCAATAAATGTTGGCACACTAGAAGCAGATTCGGGAGAGGTCAATGAGGCAATTGTTGATGAAATGGACAGGGATGATGACGAGTTTCGTACCTTCGTTGATGGAACAGCTGGTCAGGGATGGGGCCTGGGATATGAAGAGCCGCAGGACTGGATCAATATAGAGAACTTAGCTGTTAATGATGGCCACAATTCATGTTGGGAGTATGATGCTATAGAGGTCCGTCAAGGGCAGATGTTTCCTGATAAGATATCTTTTCAGCATGCCGTAAAGAGGTGGGCGTTCTCAGAGAAAAAGGAGTTCACGGTGGTCATTTCAAACCCGAGGACATATGACGTCAAGTGCACGGCTCCGGGTTGCGCATGGAGGGTTCACGGATACCTGCCGAAAGCTGAGACGTCATTTGTAGCGTCTATCGTGATAGGCCATTCGTGTTCATTGGATAGGACTCTTCTGAAACACAAGAACATGACTACACAGTTTGTAGCTGAGTACATGTATCCTGAGATTGTGCAGAAGACCGGTATGTCTCCTTTCGCTATAATGCATGCCATAGAGAATCGATTAGGCTATGAGATCAGCTATGATATGGCATGGAGAGCGAAATAAAAGGCCTTGGAAAGAAGATTCGGGACATACGAGGACTCGTACCACAACCTACCTGGCCTGCTTGAGCTTATGCAAGCTAGGAATATAGGAATTGTGGTTGCGGTGGACGATTTTGAAAATACAAATGGGGATAGGGTCCTACGCCGTGCATTTTGGTCATTTGGTTGTATGATACAAGCATTTATGTATTGTCGACCTGTTCTTGCTGTGGACGGCACTTTCTTGACTTGTAAGTACAAGGGACAGATCCTCACCGCTATTGGAGTGGATGGGGAGAATCAGATTGTGCCAATTGCTTTTGCATTTGTGGAGAGTGAGAATACAGAGAGTTGGTTGTGGTTTTTGAGGTGGGTGAAGTGAGCGGTTGTTATGCAGAGACCCAATGTTTGCATCTTACATGATCGCCATGCGGGATTATTGTCAGCAATTGATACATTGCAGACAGACTATAATGATCAGGAATTTTGGCCCGATCTGCATAGTCGATGGTGTATGAGGCATCTGGGGGCAAACTTCTACAGGCAGTTTAAGAGCAAACGACTTATGGATATGTTCAAGAAGCTGTGCAAACAGAATCGAAGGAGGAAATTTGACAAATTATGGGGCGAGCTGGACAAGCTCACTGGCAACCACATGGACGAGGTTAAAAAGAAACCTCCTATGCCACGTGACGAGGAGCTAAAGGGGTTAGATCCTTTGCCTAATGAACCGCAGGACAAAATTAGGCGCAGGAGGGGTGAACGAAGGGTGAAGTGCTTCTCAGATTGGATCAAGGATGAGCCGATAGAGAAATGGGCATTGATAGCAGATACGGATGGATCCCGCTATGACATTATGACCACTAATGGGGCAGAAGTTTATAATTGGGCATTGAAAGGGACTCGGTGCTTGCCTTTAGTGGGGATTCTGGAGGGTATAACTCGTGGGATACAAACATACCTGCAAGATCGCTATGCAAAAGCAGTTTTGCATGTTGCCAACCCACAAGTGATGTTCAGTGCTAAGATCACCGATTACATCAATGAAAAGAGTGCGAAGGGGCAGATGCACATGGTTAGGAGAACAGGTAATAGGGATTTCGTCTTCGAAATCTTGTTGCGGGGAAAGAGCGGACTTGGAATTGGTCGATCCGAAATGACGATGGAACGCACATTGTGGCCGCAGTTGAACAAATGCGAGTGCAGTTGCAATAAGCCAAAGCTAATGCATTTGTCTTGCTCACATGTATTCACTGGATGTGCCATGGCAAAGATTGATCCTCATCACTTCGTATCACCATACTACCTCAAGGAAGCTGTGATGGCTACATGACAGGGCGAGCTACTGGGGTGGCGGGCTGTGGCTGATTTCACAAAGCCACCAGAGGGAGAACGTAGTTGGATTCCAGATCCTGACAAAAAGGTTAAAATTAAAGGTCGCAGAAAGGTTAGGCGTCTAAAAAATGATATGGATGAAGCGAATGTCAAACGTCGTACAAAGGAGTGCTTGATATGTGACGGAGATCATTTAAGGAAGGATTGTAGCCAATACCCAGTGGAGAAGGGGCCTGACAACGTGGAGTTTAGGCGTGTTCCCATGCGGAAGCCAAAGAATCAGAACCAAGAAGCTGACCCATCTACTTAATTTGATGAAGTGTAATCTATTTATGTTTATTTGTTTGTACCTGTAGTCATCATGTGTCAAGAACTATGTTTTCCAATTTCGTATGCCTACGTTATGAAACAATGTATGTAATAATTATTTAGAACACTAGATATCATATTGTAAAAGTTTAAAAACTGTTTGTTTATTTATTTTTCTGTTTCTATGTTAATACTTCATAGGTAGATGGCTAACCTGGAGTTGATCGATCCAGTGATCGATGCTTACCTTCTGGGGAGCTTCACGACACACTCAGACTTAGGACGTTTGACGACTTTTGGAGTGTGGATCCACGTTGGACCCCGAGGTACGCATATGTTTCCTATATTATTTCAATATCTGTCAATTTCTCCATATTTTGATTTTTTTTTCATAATCTAATGCTCTCACATTTGAAATGACAGGTTACGTGCGGCAGGGTTGCTACCTCTTGCCCAGTTGTTGAACCCGAGGGGTCGCAGGAGCCCTCGGTTTCCAGTGGACCGTGCACTTTTGACAGCCTGGGTGGATCGGTGGAGGCATGAGACACACACGTTCCACCTCACCGTTGGTGAGATGGCGCCCACACTGCAGGACGTGGCCATGCTACTTGGGCTTCCTATAGCCCTATAGCCGGAGCTGCAGTGGTTCCTCCTGTTCAGAACCCCAGGTGGATGGAGGATATTTTGGACAGGTTTGCAGGTGTCCTCCCTCCGGATCTGGAGCACCCGCAGTTTGGTTTCCACGACAGGCACGAACCGACGAAGGTGTGGCTTGAGCAGTTTCGTGCTGAGAGGTCGACCGTTGACGCAGAGGACTGGAGGGTTCGTAGACACCTCGAGGCGTACCTTCTCTGGTTGTTCGGGTGGGTCATGTTCACTAGTACGCACCAGGACACCGTAGATAAGCGCTATATCCAGATTGCACAGCAGATAGCAGACACAGATCCTGCAGAGATGCCACAGTACAGTTGGGGCTCAGCTGTGTTAGCCGCGACGTACAGGGCGTTGTGCGAGGCGTGCAGGCGGACGACCAGTGCGGGTTCATTGACAGGGTGCCCTTTGTTCCTGATGTTGTGGTCGTTCGAGCGTGTGGACATCGGGCGACCGAAGCTGAGCTCGTATGACGAGTACGCGGATGACATGTACGACCTCGACGAGTTTGGAGATTACGATCCCCTCGGTGGACCCACTATGGGTTCTATTTGGTGCAAGCGCGATGTAAGTAATACTTTGTTTTTGTATATTTAAGTTTCTATTTTATTTTTGCTACTAACTTGATCATTGTTTCGATTCTTGCAGTCGAGTTGGGCTACAGGGACTGTACGTAAGGCGTACCCGCAGTTCGTTGCTGATTTCGATCAGCTGATGCCAGACCGGGTCAGGTGGATGCCGTACACCACCGAGGAGGTCGCGAGGCGTGCACCGCGTGGACTCTCTGCCTTGTGCACACGTGACACAGCTTTCTGGCTTACGAGGCGTCGTTTAGTCTTCGACATCTGTGTCGAGCCATACGCTGTGTATCGAGTCTTCCGCCAGTTTGGATACTTTCAGGACTTCCCTGTTCCTAGACTGCAGCTAGATCACACCCACACGTAAGTGCAACATAAACTAATTAATCCATTCATCAAGTTACCTAAATGTTTACGTATTGACAATATCTTCATTGCAGGTTTAACAGGAAAGGTCAGGTCTTGCTTACGAGACTGCGTGGGCTACAAAGATGAAGTCGTGGATACAGCAGTGGGTTGGTGCAGAGACAGATGTGCACGTTCCACAGGGCCCGTACGACCCGTTTCGATACCGGCGTCTCGCCAAAGCGCATACCGAGCCAAAACCGATTGTCGCGAGTGGAAGACAGGGCCCGGACGCGCGTACGCGGCGGCGCAGGATTCGCCACTAAAACCGTAAAACATACGCGTCGGCGCCTGATTCGTGCGGAAATGTACGGATTCACCGTGGAGCTGGCGATTTCTTCCCCTATTAGACACTTAATATAATAATATAGTGCAGTGTAGAGGAGAGACATGCAACAGTACAGTGTAGAGACATAATAGCTGACAACGAGAGGTCAAGGTGGCAGCTTGCTGCTTTTTCCACACATACGGAGAGAGAAGAGGAGAGACAACGACGTTAGTCCGGGGCGCCGCAAATGCACCGGACATATGGACATTTGGGTGTGTTCCTGCGATGCAATATGTTGGAGCTTCACGGGTCCAAGGCAGCGCATATGTATACACGCGACAAGCTTGCTGCTTCGCGTCCAAGGAAAACATGTATAAATTTTTCTTTCTAATTAAAAGCTAGTAATTACTTAGCTACTATGAATTCCAAAATTCTTGCTTTGAAATGTCATTAAATGCAACACCAAACAACCAAATTGGTTCGTGAATCATATATCCTGACCCTTCTCATTTTTAACAATGGACAAACATATCAAGATGGATTTCACCAATGAGAAACAAATTTGCAAATGAAGAGTGTACTCCCTCTACTCAGAAATGTAAACATTTCTTGCTGTGGTCAAGGCTAACCATTCACAACATTGCTTGTAGGATAATCAAATTGATGATAACGAGCAACGATTTCAATCATGAGCTTGAACTTAGCCCCCAAAGCCAGCTCATTCCCAAATCCCAAACCTAGCTCTTTTCTGAACCCGCCCTCCTTCGCCATTCCCTAAATAGATAATTTCTCTAATACCGTTACAAATTTCACCGAGCCCATTATTTATTATTGCATAAATTAACATCCTTTATGTATATGCTAGCCATTTGCTAAAATTTTCCTTTCTATGCCATTATTGACCAGCCAAACCAAATTTGGCATATGAAACGATTCAAGTGTCCCTACCTAGCGGTTTCTTTTTCCTCCCCTCCTACCACATTATATCGATCTTTCAGGCATATCTAGCAAGGAGCTCTTCCGAGCACTTAGGGTCTGTTTGGATGCTGCCTAGGCCAGGCAGCGCTCTTGACCGCAGGTAGTGGAAATTGTATGCCTGGGAGCCTCTGCAATTCGACCAGGGTCTGAACCAAACTAACCCTTACTGCTCTGATCTTGTGCGCACAACCAAAGTAGGCCGAGGACAAGCTCATGCACGCCATGGCCTCTTCAGCCAGGTCCAAGTGGTAAGCGGGCCGTGGCCTTCGCGGGCGATGGTACTGAGCCATGTACGCAGATCTAGCCATGCCTGTACACCTAGCTAGTCATGGCGGTCAGGAACAAGCTCCTCACATGCCCACACATCGTGGTCCATGGACAAGCTCATTCACGCGTTGTAGCCTCCTCCATCCGGTGACCATCCAGTGAGGCGCTGATGGCGGAACCGAGTGGTTAGATCTTCAAAAGAGCAAGAGGTTGAAGAAAAGGACATTTTTAGCCACTTGGGAAAAAATATTGACAGCAGAAACAATAAACAGCCTTTTCGGCTCACTGTTTTGCAGTTGTTTTACTATAACGGCTGCTGAATAAATAACTACGAACACTGTAGCAGCTGCTGAAGAAATAACAGGAACACTGTAGCTGCTGAATCGTAGCTGCTGCAAAGCAGCGAGGCGAGCAAGCTGAAAACTGAAGCGAATGAAGTAGAGTATAAGTACCTTTTTCAATTAATAATTATACTTCTTGAATAACATAGAAAGCTGATTTTAGCCATTATACAAAATGTGGTAGGAGGTGAGATCTCGTGCGCATATTTCTAATTGGAGTGAATTTCACAAAACCACAACTATTGAGTCCCTTATCGCAAGGAACCACAACTTTTGTAACCAGTTTCACAAAACCATAACTTTTAGTTTGGTCCTACATGTCAGTTACACAAAAATGCATAGGGCTAATAGAAGATGACAAGTGGGCCCAAGACCGAAAGTTGTGGTTTTGTGCAAGAAGTAGCACAAATAGTTGCGGTTTTATGTAACTAGTTTTGAAAGTTGTGATTTCTTGCAACAAGGAATCAAATAATTGTGGTTTTGTGAAATTAACTCTTCTAATTGTGAAAAGTAAGGGGGTGGCGCCATAAGCCAGCCACAGCAAGCGGCAAGCTGGCGCCCTTCTGCCCCCCACGTGAGCAAGCAACGGGCGAAACAAAAAGGAAAAAGAAAGATTTGAGCTCACGGCGGCGGCGACTCAGCCATGAACGGCGAGCGGGGCCGCGGCGGAGGAGGGGGCCGCCGTCGGCGGCGGTCAGGCGGGAGGCGCGGCGCTGGCGCGGCCGGCGGTAGCAGAGCCCGAGGAGGCGAGCCCGTCGCCAGCGACGGCGAAGGCCCCGCCGACCGCGGCAACGCCAAGCAAGAAAGACCGGACCTTGGAGGCTGTAGCGGTCAGCAAGGGCAAGGGCGCAACGGCGACACCGGTTCAGGCTCAGGCGCTCCGCCTCTGCAGTCCGTTCACCCAAATGTGGGCGGCGGAGGTGGTCGTGGTCGCGCCCTGTGAAAAAAATATCGCCGATAAATTTCCGATATTTCCGAAAATCGGCTTTATCAGTGGAGTCCGGTACGATATATTTATCGGCCGAAATTTCAAAAAAATTGAAATTTGTGCAAATTTCAACAAAAATCATGTAAACTTTATCTAAAAATTATTTTAAATTTTGAATCGGATTTTAAGTTTTTTTCTGATATTTCCGAAAATCGGTTTTATCAGTGACCTCCGATAAATTTTTGTTACCGATAAAGTTTTCCTAGGTCGCGCCACAGAGGCCGCGGTCGGCGACGGCGACGGTGGCGGCAATGGAGAAGGCCGAGGAGGCGAGCGCGTGGCCAGCGACGGTCATGACCGTGCCACGGAGGCCACGGTCGGCGACGGCGACGGAGGCCGCGGTCGGCGACGGAGGCCTTGGTCGTCGCGGGCACAACGGCGACGCTGATTCAGAGCACCGCGAGAGAGGCTCAGGCGCTCCACCAAATGAAGGGGGGCAAGGCGGGCTTGAGACCAATGTGGGCGGCGGAGGTGGTCGGGGCCGCGCCGTGGCAACGGGCCCCCCGGTCAGCGACGACGACGGAGGCCGCAACTCAACCGTGAATGGCGAGGCCGCCCGCGGTGGAGTTCAGGGAAGGAACCGCGGCGGAGGCGGCAGTGACGAACCGAGCGGGGTGCTCGACGCCGATGCTGACGCCGGCGGCGGCAATGAAGGCCAAGATGGCGGCGGAGATCCTGTCCGTCGCCGGGGAGGGCGCAATGGAGACGTTGAGCAGAAAAGGCTCGACCTTGGAGGCCCGTGCGCTCAGCCAATGCAGCACAGCGGCCACCATGGCGCTGGAGGACCTGATGCTTCAAGTCCCAGGGATGGCGGAGGCCTTGCCGGTCGCAAGCTTGGAGGGCTGGGCGAACACAATTACAACAGTGATCAAGAAAACCTCGGCCTTGGAGGCCTGGGCGGCCAGCAAGTGCAGGACGAGGCCAAGCAGCTGACAGGCGGCAGTGGAGGAGATGGCCTGGGCGGTGCTGCGGCGACGAACCAGCAATCGGCTACATGCCCTGTGGACAAGAAGGGAAAGAAGTTAAGGGCCAAGAGGAAGAGAAAATTGAGGGCGGAGAGGAGGAACAGACGGAGGACCAAGGTGAAGGCTGCCCCCACCGGGACTTCGTCGACATTGCTGCCCCCAAGTAACTTCTTGACCGAAAGTGTGCTTTCCTGGACCATCAAAGACGTCCTTAACGATAAGCTCTATGAGAAAGAGGTATGTACTCTACTCCCCTAATTGTTGTTGCAGCTATATTTTTCAGAAGTTGTGTAATTTTCAATCTTTTCAATTAGATAATGTGTAACTTCTTAGAAGTTGTATAACTTTACTGATAAAGACCCTAATAATTAGATAAAATAAAATCCACTTTACTCCTTCAAGTTTGATCATAGTCCTAAAGTTTGATCAAAGGTCAAATTAGATTGAGTGAATCAAAACTACAACTATTTGTGTCAAGATTTCAAAAAACTACAACTTTTGAAACTTATTTCGGAGAACTACAACTATTTTGACCTTTGGTTTCAGAAAACTACAACTTTTGCTTCTGGCCTCACATGTCAATCTCACTTTGAGAACACTGACTGCCACTTGTGATGCTAACATGTGGGACCAGACACAAAAGTGGTAGTTTTCTGAAACCCATGGTCAAAATAATTGTATAGTTCTCTGAAATAGGTTTCAAAGGTTGTAGATTTCTGAAACCTTGACACAAATAATTGTGATTTTGTGCAATTCACTCAACTAGCTCACTTTTCACATTTTCTCTCCAATCCAATTTTGTTTCATTTTGTGGAGTTAGGTCAATGCAATTTCACAGACTCAGTTATTAGGCGTATGCATTCCATTCTTGTCGATTTCTAGCCAAGAGTTTGTCCTAATCTCTCTACATCTCCATCTACGCTTGCATAGCCATCCTTGGCAATCTCCACCCAAAATTTCACTCTAATTGTTGATTTCGTGGGCTAGTGTCGTGTATGAATAACCATGTGTTAAGTTGCATTAACAAAACCGCCTTGACCTGAGCCCATGTTAACGAAACCATTTGAATTGGAGAGAAAAGTGAAAAGTGAGCCGATTTAGCAAATGTTGGGGGTCAAGTAAACAAAATTTTGGTTTAGGGGGTAATGTAGACTATGGCCAAACTTGGAGGGAGTAAAATAGCCTTTATCCAACTAGATGTGTGTACTTTTCAAAAGAAAATATGGACATATTCATTTTCACATTGACGATATATACATAATGTGATGCATATATTTTTTTTGTGTTTGGTTACATGTCTATTATATGTGGTCCTTTATCACACATGTTTTCTTTCATGTTAAATTTTTATTATTCATAGAAATGCACTGGCAAGTTGCCAGTTTACTCATATTTGTGTTGGAATTATCTCTTGGTTATAGCCTGGCGTACTACATTAATGAGATTATTTTTTTGTTGTTCAACAGGTGAAAAAAGTGCCTTCACAGTACAATTCAACTGCCCAATTCATTGACTTGCATCGCACTCTACTTGTAGAAGAGACAAGAGCATCTTTGTGTTCAGTGGTAAAGAACCATGCAGAATTGCAGCATTGTCCATTGCTTTCGGTTGAGAAGTGTGAGTTACCATCGCTTTACTTCATAGATGTTGATCTTGACATGGCTTCTTCTATTGCCTTTCATCATATATTTGAGGACTACGATGTCTGTTTAGTTTCTTCTCGACCCCTCTTAGACTCCAATATAGACGAATTATATTGTTCTCTTGGCATTGCAATTGGAGTTGGGAGAGATAACTCTTTTCAAAGGAGTTTCAGAGTGCAGATGGCAAACTTTGAGGATTTTCAACAGGATAAAATGAGATATGTTAGTTTCTTGGGAAATATTAAATTCAGCATTGAAATAGATGAAGTCCTTTCTAATGAGAAGGATCTGAAAGCAGTTCAGGCGGTTCTTGATCTTTATAAAATGGTAAATCAGTTTACTCTCAACATTCTTCTTTAATTCTAACTTCAAAATTACTTTACCTTGTTTGTTTAATTTCATTCTTGTTTTAAACGCAGGTTGGAAAGAAATGTCACACTTGTGCTGAACTTTGCAAAGATGGTATGCAGCCAGGGAGCCAAAAATCTATTTCAAGCCTCAACTGTTTGCACCAAAATCAGGCTGAGATTGTATGGGCTCCTCCTGGAACTTTGAATGGCTGTGTTGCTGCCGTGCTAAAAGATTTCCTTCATCTAGCACCAAAAGTGTTGATTTGTGTCCCGAATGCATTACGTCTTGCTGATATTATTGTTGATCTCGAGGAACTCTCAGTCTCGGACATTCTTGTGCTTAACAATATCAAGGGGCTAGGGAACTGCAGCAAATATGAGAAATTTTGCCTTGAACATCAATCCATGGAATTATATTGTTGTTTAACACAATGTGAGGGATCGTTAAAAGGGATGTATACGCTGCTGAACCTGCAGGCGTACTATCACACACAGTGCAGTGATGCCGCTTCCTCCTGTGCACGATGCATCGAGTCTAACCTCTTGAAGTTCTCTGTGAAATCTGTTATAAGAAGGTTTGATGCTATTATGGGGTTCCTGGAAGAGTCCTTGGTTTACTTGCAAAACCATGCAGCATCTTTTTCTTTGCTTGATCCAGAAACAACCAAGTTCAAGGAATTGCTGGATAACCTAAAGCAGATTGAAGTATTGTTGCACGATGAGAACCTAAGGGTTGATTACGTGAAAGAAGATTCACTTACTCCTTCCGTTGATGCTACTTTAGTGGATGAGGCTTACACTCTCGCAATGTCACTGAATGAGAGGAGGACAGCAAGTACAAAATTAATAAGTGATATCCTAAATTCATTGCACTTGCCTCCACCTGAAAGTAGAGATAATATTGATAGACTCTGCATTAAAAATTCAAGGATCATTGTAAGTACGCTTGACTGCACCTGGCAGTTGCATGAAGTACAGATGGATCAATTGGATTTGATGATATTTCAAGGTGCTGGACAAATAAAAGAAAATGAATTGGTTGTTCCACTTCTTATTCCAACAAGACGTATTGTGCTCTTTGGGGACCATTGTCATTTGGAACCTGATACTAAAAGCAAGGTTTGCATTCTATCTTCTTCTCTGCTTTCTAAGTTGATTTTTGTGGATATGCAATGATATCAATCTACTGCTATTAACTTTGTCAAAGTTAAAACAAATCAAAGTGGAGTGACCAAATAACACTGTATAAGTTGAATATATGTTTGTATTTGGGAAAAGAATCTTTTTTACTACCCTCGCCGTTTGGTTTTGTCAATATATGTACATGAAAGTGGTATTATTTGTTGTTTACATCTTAATTCTAGCATTTAAACTATAGCTCTAGAGACAGTGCAACCTGTGCCGCTTATCTCATTGGTTTTTGTTTTGTTTTGTAAAATGTTAGACATGCGAAGAAGCCGGCTATTGTGTAAGCATTTTTAAAAGCTACAACCGCTGGTATCAAGAAAACAAATGCTCAGGCAACAATATGTGTTCCATCCTCTCATTATCCAGTTTCCAAATGAGTACTTCTATAAACGAAAAATTGTGAATGGCCCTAATGTGATGTCCACTGAGTATAATGGGGAGTTCAAATCCCTAAAGCTCGCTCCCTATGCCTTTTTTGATATTCCTCTACAAAAATGAATCAAATAAGGAAAAGCTATGTCTATTCAGCTGCAATACTTGGGTTGCTGCAACAGTTTTGTGCAGGTACAGTTTTCTCTTTTGGAGAAGTTTTTTTTTCTATGCGAAATGTTATTCTTGATAAGCTTTGAGCATATGTGAACTAATATGTGTTAGTTACCTTCTCCAAATGTACTCCACCTGTGGGATGAATGAAATGTCTTCCATGTCATACTCTCTGGGAAATAGCATGTGTCCATTACATTTCTATATTATTTCAGCAAAAAAATTGTTTCTTTGCTGATTTTTAGGATATATTTTATTATCTCTTCACTGATATGAGATTTTTTTATTGAAGATTCATGAACTAGTTTATACAGAAAATCTATCTGATTTTTTGTTTTGCTTTGCCCCCTAGGAATGTTGAATACTTCTCGGAAGTTCAATATTGCTGTGGTATGCATGACTACTGCTGAATCTAATACAGTCAGAGGTCATTTAAGATCTGAGAAAGAACTACATGAAAAGATTCAGCTTCAAGTAATATCAGTTGGCAACTTAAAAGAAGAATCATTTGACGTGATAATTTTGTCAATGTTGCTGGAAGATAAGACTGGGCTTAAGTGCATTAAAGAAAATATATTGAATGTTGCTCTTACCAGTTCAAGGTACGCATTTTGATTGTGAATTCTGCTCTTGGTAATGTAATTATTGTTTATAACAACTTTATCTTCCTCCAGACATTGCTTTTGGATGGTGGGTGAGCAGAAAGTATTGAATGACAGTGGAGGCATATGGAAAAGTTTAGTTCGTGATGCGAAGAAATGAGGATGTGTTGAAAATGTGGGCAGGGATAAACTTGCAGAAGTGGCAAAGAAATTTGAAATTAATGATAATGGTCACTGCACTAATCCGGATTCTGTGTTTTCTGGTAAAATTATATGCCTGGTAAGTCTAAATACACGTATGCTACATTCTCCAACTTAGTCTTGACTTTGAGCTCATTCTTTGACCATGTGAAAATAATAGAAAAGTTCAACTTTTATTATTATTATTATTATTATCTGAAGTCCCTAAAGTTTAAACTATTACTTTGATAATTTATGATACGACATTAGTAAGTTGTAGTATGATTTTTATGAAGTAATGTTGAAGAAACTATGTGCACGTGCTGTTTTTGTTGTTCTTTTTTCTGTTTATCATTGATAGTTGGACATGATGACCAAGGAATGTTGATTTATTTGCAGCCAGGGCAGGAATTCACTTGGGATGGAAGACCCTGTAGGACTAAATATACTTTAGCTGATGTACGGGACCAAAGGGGACAGCCAGGTATGTAACATGCGATTTAATGTCTATATCCAGGTTTCATGAGCTTGGATTCCTTGATCCAGTGTCTGCGCCTGTCTTATAATTATGCAATTTTGAATTTCTAAATAAATGTTTCTTGGCAATCCGCTGTTCGGTCTTCAAATCTTCCTTTTTATGCAGATACATGTACTCTGCAAGCAACCCTAGGGGCAGTGGTGTCAATGATGAAATTCTGGACTGCTGGTTTGGAACCTCCACAAGAGTTCAAATGGGACTTCATTCTAGATAATTTAAAAAGTCAGTACGAAAAAATCGTGTCTAAGGAATTTAGATCAGAGGACAAAGCTGACAGAGGGAAGAAACGTCTTGAAACTTCCCTTGACATATTAAAAAAATCCGGTGTTCTGGCCACCAATGAATCCAGGACCAAGGTGAGATATGCTTCCAACTTCTTTTTAATATACCATGGACAGTATTTGCAAGTCAATTATTTGTCGTTTAAAAAAAGGCAATTATTTGTTTCATAATCATGATATGGATTTTAAAGGATCTTCTGAAATTGTATGCCTGTAGAGTGTAATGCTGCATAACCTTCTGAAATTTTAAAGGAGCTTCTGAAATTGTTACATAATCTTACCGTTTGTGTAGATGACTGTAGAGTGTCCGGTCCATTTGAAGTGAAAATTCTATTCCTGCAGATATATTGTTTTAAATGACACATAATCTAGAGTTCTTTTCTGTTCCTTTTGTCAATTTAAATTTTGGTTATCTGATAGGTGGCTAGGTTTAGGCAGTTTTAATGTTGATCAAATCTCTCCGGATTTTGTGCTCTCTTTAGCTAGCTAATCCGATCAGGAATATGTTGTGGCATTCCTCAGAATGAAGGGATGCGATGGGGGTTTCTCTGCCACTTTAGTCTTTTCGGGGAAATTGTTATTTGCCGGATCTTTTATTCTTGGTGACTAAGGTTTCTCTATTTTCATGCATAGGACAAGGGCCAACTATAATTTCTGGTTAATGCTAAAATGATCATGAGTTAGAGCTAAATTTATTAATAGGCTGCATGGAGCCTCATCAATATTCAGTGGTCTTGTTAGATCGCGATGTGGTACAAGCCTGAGAACATGGTCTTTCCCGTTTTCTGTCATTTGATTTGATCAAGCATTTTTGGAGATCCATGAATGCGCTTCAAAACGTAGTGATTTTGTCCACAAGTCCTCCCTGGTTTGCCAATTGGCATGGGATGTACCATGTCCAGTGTCCTCGTGTTGCGCACAATAAGTAAAAATAATAGATTAACTAATCCTATGACGATCACGGTGAATGGCAAATAGTGGAAGGATGAAATAACACTGGAGATGCGGGTAGGTCAGTTTGGGGGAAGCTATAAGACTTTGGTGCCTCACTCAACCTTTTCTGCAGCTGGGGTGGGCAAATTTGGACACTGTGGCTGCTCTGTGCTGTTTAGAGGAATAGATATAGTTAAGGGTGATGATGTCTTTATATTCTCGAACTGTTTTACAAGATGAATCAGCAAGTTGCAACTCTCAAACTACCAAGTGTTTCTGCCTTACCTGTCTCTACCTGTCATGCAGTGGCGGGTATTCAAGATCCTTGGATGGGAGTACGTCGATCCTGCAAACACCGAGGCAGTGAAGAAAATCCTTGAGCAGGGGTCCATAATGGTTGGCCATTTCCGGATGTCCCGGAACTACTACAATCTGAAGCCTGGCCAGGTGTACGTCGACGACAAGGATCAAGCTCTTCTAAATCCCAAGTCGGACCAGCCGGCGTCGCATGCTGTGATGATGATCGGCATTGGGCGCAATGTCTACTTTCGTCACTTGGGGATGCAGAACAGCGAGGGCAGGATATTCGGGATCAATGGCCTCGGAAGGGTGGGGAAGCAAAGTGTCGAAGGCCTCTACCGGATCAAGGTTTGGGAGATGAAAGGAACAGCTGGCAGTGGAGCTTGACACACAGATTCGCAGACATGCTTTAACTGTTTTTTTGAAAGACCGACATGCTTGATGCTTTAACTGTAGGAAGATAAGAACATGCCCGTATGTGCAATGCCTGACAGAACTGTGTCAGCTGAGGCATCACAGATGTGCAACTGTGTGCACTCACAGCAACATCAGCAGATTTTTTTTTGTTCGAGCGAGTTTGGTGGAGGGGAGCGAGCTGTGGCCACTATAACTAGTTTTTTAGGTCCCTTGATTCGTGCAGCACATCCTCAGTCAAATTCGTGCGAAGAGTAAACTGTTGTATCCGTTTGTCAATGCTGCCGGTGTTCACTGTCGGGTCCAGTTTTCACCGTTCCATTTTCATATAGTAACATCGTTTGCATGTACGCACGGCACATTAGATCCATAGGCTACAGTTCATTTATGCTTATTTATAATTCTTACTTAGACGACATGAATTTTAGCTAATAGCACCTACTTCTCCGACACTGATAACAACAATCACATATGCTTTAAATTAACAATTATAAGCAACTTCTCGCCCTGTATCCGTTCGTAAATGGCTCCACCGCCAGCTTTCTTTTTAATAAAAAGACAAATTTACCATTACAAACACTATGAGTAATTGGCAACAGTCCAAATCGTATTTGTCATGAAAGTATCTGTTACATTAGGCAGACATACTAGTAAAGATACAATAAAAAACCGGGCACTTATTTTTTTGCGACTGGGCACTTCAAATGTGATGATATGGATATTTTCATCAAAGCATATTGTAATACATAAAATATATAGTACTGAAATAACAATGGGTAATGTTATGGCATAATATCATGTACCAAATTTTCCATACCTTTTGTATCAAGGGATAAACTTCACCTGCAATTGGCAATATCCAAAGTCCCTCCCTTACGTGCCAGTGTGCCCCCCATGCCCACAGTGCACCCATGACAAACAATGAAATAAACAGGGCAGCTTGGTCTCTGCCTCACTTGCATGTGACTAGCTACAGAATCTAACCAAACGTCTCATAAGTACCGCGGATGATCCATTATGAAATAAAAGGTTGGTTATCGTATCACTTCCACTCAACTCAAATGTTTCCAAATCATGCAGACATAAAAAAATCATACAAACCGGACACAGAAATCCAAACAAATGAAGCATTCCATTACATCATCACAACAATACTAGCATAGGAAACAAATATCATCCACATATCCTAACGTCAGTATCACAGGAAACAAGAGGTAAGGCTCGATAAATTATCATCCATAGATTTCCGAGTCTAGATTGCAGTCAACATCATCATTTCTTTGCGATAATTCTACCATAAACTGTATTTAGCACCAGGTGAGCCCATGTCGAAACCACCCGTGCTAGGGTGCTTCAAATCCTCCACTCCTTGGTTCTTGCAAGCATAACAGTCACCTAATGAAAAGAAGAGCGCAACAAAATGTATTAGAACTCTGCAAATACAAAGATATATGGAACATGTTTCAAATCATTCAGGAATTAATACCATCCTCATCTGGTTCCAAAGGACAGCAGAAATAGTATTTTCTCCCCAATATCTGCTTCACTTCGGCAAAGTATAACTCAAGAATCCAATCTACTGAACTGGGCACCTTCATCATAACTTTGAAGTTATAATGATGAAACACCTTGTTATAGCTCTCCACATTAAAACACTGATGACATAGTTCATCAAGCTTGTACTCAAGCCCCTGACAAATCAACTCTTGTCAGTAAAATTTGGTGAAAGTTATATAATTTCACCGTTAAAATTATTCAGATCAATGTATACCGCAAAATCTGCACTTCTCTCAAGGTATTTCTTGAAACAGAGCATCACCTCCTCACACATCCATGTCTTTCCTTTTCGAACAATGTCTTCAGTTGAAGCTTCATGCCTGTATTCACAACTAATTTGACACGTCAAGTGGAAATCAACATATTATAAGAATCAATTCCAACAATGGATTATTTTATCAGCTACATACATTAGTAACCAGGTAACAGAAAACACTCGCATAGATAACCTGAGTTACGGGCACTGCAAAGTTCACATGTTGGCAAAAAATACTACTTGTTTAGAAGTATCACTTGCCAATGCTGGAAAGTCTAGTACCATAGGACAAGCACTACATGGGAAAATGCTATGGTGTACGGGTAAATGATAGTCTCATTTAAGAATATCATCAACATCCCCTAAATATTTGTCAAAGGGGGGCCCCTTAGCCAAACTATCAACGGTAATTGAACAACATACAACCAAGCATACACGTAATGGTAGCGATCATAGTGTGTTAAACCAAATATTACGCCCTAAACAGTGTGAGTCATAGGAAACCGAATATTGCACGGCCATGACACCGGTCTGCGTGTCTATTTGGGGGTGGGGGAATCCTAAAGATCATGCTGAATTCATTGAGAGCCCAGAAATATAAAATCTAGTATATAACCCAAAAGGGCAACATACAGCATCGTCTATCAAGGAATTCTTAAGTCTTCATTTTGCATGTGACAGGTAAGCTTAAAACCTGGTTATTATTATTATTATTTTTAATTAGGGAACGAGACATGTAGTGTGATTTTGAAGCTTCGACAATAAAACCAGTAAGGTCTAGAGAGAAATCAAGCTAACATCAGCAAGAGAGAAATATAATTATGATAGGAACAAAACGACTCCTGAAGACTCTAACCTCTGCGTAGCTGCAGCAGGAGCCTGTTGTGGAGCCTGAAGCGATCCTGTTTCCTGTTGCTGTTGCACCTCTGCAGCAGGTTGGGCAATAACACTTGGCGGCTCTGTACCCCATTCAGCAGTGTGGGCAGGAGTGGCATGCTCACTGGCTAAAGTTCTACCAGAAGTTTCCCAGAGGTTGATACAAGGACGGGCAGCTAAATATTCCTCCATCTCACGCTGAAACTCATCCGAGCTGAATACATGCCAACATATGGTTAAAACTAAGCAACCAATCATACACCGGTTTCTAGAAGAAATTAATGAATACCAACTGCGATCCAACAGTGGTCACTATTGATGCCACTTTAACTGTATGCACCTTCAGCTGGTAGGGTATGTCTGCTAATCTACTATGCAACATGGCCACTTATGTGTCAGTGTGTTAGGAACTAGAAAACACATCCCACATTCACATTTAACTGACTAATGGAAGTACCATCAAAGTCAAATAAGCTTAAAATAATGATAAGAGTCTATGTTCTGTGGTGCTAACACTAATCATATGCTACTTGCTTATTGTGAAGTATAGTGCATTACAGACATTCAAATAGCAAACAGTAAAATATCAGCATAGAAATGAAGTAAACTTTTACATACTCCACATCCGAATCTGGCTTCGTCTGCTCTTCCTCATCATCTGATACCGTTATAAAGTGGGAATCAGCACCCAGCACCATGGATAGCGACAGACCTTTTGGTTGGTTAAACAGGAGAAAAGTCTGTCCACATGAATAAACTCCAGGCAGCCTACGAAGGAAGGTAGGAAGTAACTCATGTAAGACGATGATTTTTGTGCATTTCAATTTGTTATGCTTTCAAAATACAATGCATTAATTTCATGGATGAAGAAAAAAAAAAGGACAAAACCAAGTAACTTATAATGCTTCATTTTGCAGAAACACACAAACCAGGTGTTCTCTGTTGATTCTTATTCTATTAAAAAACCTATGTATCGTATCTACGAGGTAAAGGTTTAGCCATGGCTTCTTGATATTAAAGATAGAAAGCATTAAATTTGGATATACGTACTCATTATAATCCTCAGACACCTCAAGAGGTGCCCCGGTGTCATTCTCTGACAATGTCTCAATTATTGGAAGATCTATAAGTTCCTCATCCCTATCAATAGACAGGCATTAAAAAATGAAAATAAGTATCTCATTCGATAAAAAAAATACTATATTAATGTTATATTTATTATAATCATAGATACATAAAAATAATAGCCAAAAAATGCATAATAATACTTGAGACGTAAGCACCTAAGTCAAGCAAAGAAAACGTAAAGAGAGAAAAAACTAAACGGTTTGCAAAAAGCTTTATGGCTAAATGCATCAAGGTGTCACGGCAGAAACAAAATGCATCAGCTGGGGCCAGCTCCATCGAATACACACCTCTTCCTGTGCTTCCCAGATCCACCAAGCTGTTAATCACTACAGAATTGACACTGTTTCTATGCTTCGATGCAATTGCACGTTAAGCCCTTCACCACTCTTGGAAATCTGAATTGTAAGGATATAGGAGAGGCAGCCTCACTTTCTCACTAGAGATATATAGGAGGTGATTGGTGATTACTTCTTCATTCAACATCTTCTAAATGGATGCACACATTTTTCTTATATACAATGTTGAATATAGAACAAATTGGTGTGCAATTGTTGTGTTTAGCAAACTGCTGACAGCCAGACAGAGACAGCAGAGTAGGGTTTGGAATGGCCCTTTAAGAGAAATCAATAATAGACATGCAGAAAACGTATGTCAATATTATGTTACCTTGTATAGGTGGGCTATTTTGCCTTGTGCTTTTTTTTTTGGGTTACCTTTTATTTTTATATCTACCACGGTAGGGGCTTCCCCTACTGTATTTCCCTCAAAAACATTATATTACCTATAAGAAATGTAGAAATACTAACAGCACCAATAAACTATCTTGTAGTCCCTTCATTTTTCATTATAAAGTGTACTAGAATATGGTGAAAATCTTGAAATGTATACCTTGACTAATATATCTTACCAATAGTTAGAATAAATATGGTATTAACAGATATATGAATTTTGAATCTGTTGGTAAAACTTTATACACTAATTCTGCATATAATTTGACTGACTGTTGGTCAAACTATCAAGTATTGACCTTGTCATATAAAAATGCCGTCTGCAAAGAAATGGAAAGAGTATATTTCTCCCAACATCTCATTGAAGACAAGGCAGCGCCATTGTTCACTCCTTTTGTGATGCAATATAATATAAACGGTAAGTTTGAAGGGCCGGCAGAAATTCTGTGACAACCCGTGTAACTTTTCATTTTGCATGCTGCTTTGCCTTTCATATTTATCATATTATAAATCGATGTATCTACATATACTAGTGGAAGAAAACAAAAAGAGACATTATACGTACACATCTTCATGATCTTCATCATCACTCTCTTCAGATGTTTCTTCAGGGGTCAAAAGTGGTAGTTCACTCATCAATGACAGCGCCTCAAGTCTTGGCAAATCTGTAACTGCCTGACCAAGCTCGCTGCTGCCCACCTCAATAGGATGCTCCTCAATCCTGATGAAAGAGCATAAATAAGTGCAAGAAATAGCCAAAATAAATAACTAATAAATTCGGTCCAGAAATAACACAAGAGAGGAACCATTACAACCAAATACACAATGCTAGTTCATGGCTCGAAAAGAAGAAATTCGACAGCAATCCTCAGCATTTTTTTTAGGCCTAGGCCACATCAGATATTCTAGGATCAAAAAGCCAGAGAGCATTTTATGCCTTCAAGACTCACATAGAGACAATTTAACGTAGCATGCTTGATGAGTATGCATATCTTGTGCGGATGGGAAACTGAAGGTTACTTGTTTCTTCAACGTTCTCTGAGTTTTGCTGTGCAAAGTTTGGGACCAACACATTTAGGTGGATTTATTACTGTCAGCAAACAATTATGTCCTTCTATCACCATAAATAGAAGGCAAGAAAGAATTCAACTTCTTTCATAAGGGTTTCTTCATATCAATCCATTTCATTGAGTGTGGAAACAGACATAAGAGATTATTTATCAGAGGATAGCAAATAGCCTTCAAACCAAGGTTTCAAGATGGAACACAGAGAACCTGAAACAGATCAGGCACGATAACCAAATATTACAACAGTTACGGCTTGGATGGAAAGACACGCACTAAGAACCTTAAGGCCATCGGAGTTCCAGATCACAGCAAAACATCAATGTTGAATTAGAGAGTTTGAGATAGCTCTGTAAGCAGAAATATATATCGGCAGTTCCAGTGTGGCCGTCTCTTCATAAGCAACTCATAACCGGAAAAAATGGAGTCTTTTGGATAGAAAACAAGAGGAAAATCCGAATATTCAAGTTCCTCTTCCAATCCAAGTACGGGGAACTAAACACACATTACTAGTTTTACGGCTCAGGGTTAGGGTCAAGGGAAGATATATATAGTCTTTATTTTCTAATTGTCGTTTTATGTCACCCATTTAAATGTTTAATTGTTATTGAATGTGAATGCACCCTGTTCCGCAGCGAATAAGTGGAAGGAGAATGGTATCATCAGATTAGACATAGCCTAGCCCCTGGGGCAATGGAAACAAGACAGGGGGAGGAAAAGGAGAACTCACTCAGAAGGGAACATAGTGGAGTCTCTCACTGAAAGTGCCTCGAATGTCGCCGGGTTTGTAACTTCCAGCTCGCTGCTGCTCACATCACTAGAATGCTCCAGATTCCTAATCAAAGCATATTACAGTGAAGGAATTGGAAGAAGATTTTTAAGTATCTCATTCAATAGAAGCTCAGCATATTAAAATTTACCGTGCTGATCTTCTGTGTCGAGAGCGCCTGGGGCGATCCGCATAGAGTGCACTCTGCCGAATACGTGTTCTACTTCCAGTCCTTTCAGCTCCAGGAAGACTGCTAAGATTAGAATCAGAACACAAGTTTAATAACAATACTATACTATGTGCTTGATGAGGTGGAACTTGAGGCAGTGTTCTTTAGTCAACAATTTTATAACTTTAATTTTAAGAGGGAGGAAAAACATTTGCGACAGAACGCTTCAAGGTGGCACATAAAACAGAGCAGCTGTCATGATTAAAGATTACGAGATTTCTTCACGACTAGTAGGATTTAGAAAGACACGCACTATGTAGCGATCCTAATCCCTAGACCACATGAATAGTTGAATTAGATTGTTCGAAATGGCCTGTTTAGCAGAGATTGATTAATTAATAGGCAGCAACCATACATCAATACTCTCTGTATAATCCACTCATCAACAACAAAGTCGAACCTGTTTTGGGAGCAAGCAAAAAGACCGGCATGCTGAAATTTAAGTTCCAACATCAAAAGCTAGGAAGGGGGACTAGAGACACATGAGCGATTCAGGGGGAAAAATGTCTACTTTCCCCACTCTGCTTTCTAATTTGCTTCATGGGCCACAGATTTGAAGTGTTACTGCAAGAAATTCCACCTTGTTCCTCAGCAGAACAAGAGGAAGGAGGAGGATGGCAGGCCCCATCAAGACTGCACAGAGCGAGCCTAGGGCTGCAGAAATGGGGGAAAGAAGAAAAGAACACTCACTCCGAAGGGGGTGCAGTGGAGGAGGATGCCTGAGAGCGTGTTGCACTTGCAGATGGCCGCGGCCAGGGACGGCGGCGGCCAAAGCGGATGAACGGGTTCCCGCCAGGGGGGCTGGGGTAGCCCGTGAAAGGACGAGTCACAGGGGCAGGTTGGACCATTATTGCCTAGGCTGCTCAGCAGCTAGTACGCGTCTAGAGTAGACTGTCCCAGAAAGCTGGCTCAGCTGTTCGTCGAGATTTTTGGATGAAAATTCAAATTTTTTGTCTATAGGCCAAAGGTCAAAGGTCAGCTCAGCTAGAAAAAGAAATCTTGGTTTTGTGGAAACCCAACTTTACCTTTTTATTTTGATTGCAAAATATAATGTAGATTCACAGTGAAACCAACCGTTGTCTTTTTATTTAAATAATTTAGTTTTATTGAGGATTAGAAATGAAATCTTTATTGTGTGCAAACATGCAAAATCACTCCTCAACATGGTGGAAGCCACCGCCAAAATAGGTGAAGTAAATTATCTAATTTTGAGATTGCATTCAATTACTACTACATACTACTTTCCAACTTAGTTTGATTTTTTCATACTTTGATAAAGTTTATGTGACATGACGGATTTCTTATCTTTTCTAGAGTGTCAAATATAAAAGGTCGATTCACGAAAGCCGAAGCATGTGTGAGGCCTTTTATATGTTGCTTAAACGTGCACAAGTGAAAGTGTGTGATCAGCAGAGCTAAAGGGATGATTGCGCCTGCAGCCGGCTGAGAAGGTTGGTTGCTAGAATGTAAATCGCACCCGAACGGTATGCATATCTTCCGATCGAACGAAAATGTTGGCACCTCAATTGTAGCAGTCTCATGTCTAGAGTAGGAAGGTAGCCTTATGTACAAGGATCAAGTAGTTGGATGCGAATTTTGTGTGCTCTAGAAGAATGAAAGAGAAACAACAGAAAGACAATCTGTTACATCAACCAGGTGTCCCTAAACTGCAAACTGCTTGTAAAACAAAAAAAATTGTTTTTACTATAATACCCATATAAGGTTTATAAAAATAAACTGGCTGTTTTTGCTAACCAAGGCAGAGCGGTTTTCGCGATTATAGCTCTGCTTGATTTGCCTTTTGAAACCGTGGCATCAACCGAATAAACCTTTAAATGTTTAATTAAATCATTTCGTCTCATGTTTCATGCTTGATGGTGACTAATAAGTACTAGAGATGCACGTCGTCGACTAACATCATATGTTTGAAATAACTACTGCAAACTTTTTATGTGCAGAAAAGCAATTCTATTTTGTGTTTAGGAAAATAATGATTTCTATGACATGCTCAAAACAACATCGGATTGGACAAAGGGAAAAGAAACTAGAAGGCGTTATCACCATGCATCAAACCTCGATATATACATAAAAGCAAATCGAATTAAAAACGTGAAGCAAAGCAATGGAGCACTCGTTCGCTCGAACTCACCGTGCGTTAGACCTCGATGAATCCATAGGTAGTAAGGGCAGCGCCGGCCAATAGTTCTTTGACGTGCACTGTTTTCCGGCGCCCGACCGTCGAGCACGCGGCGGCGGCGCTTTCCGAATCGTTGTTCAGAAGAAATAGACTGTCGAATCGTGCTGTTGGTCGCTTTGGGCCTTGATCACGATGTATATATGGAGGGCCCGTTAAAACAAGGTCCACTCGTTTCCGATCCAAATTGTCTTGCCGTTTCCGATTTAAACTGTGCAGCTGTTTCCGAATACTGTTCTTTTACGAAATGATTCGTAATGTTTTCCGAGCATGCATCTTCCTCAACGGCAGAGAGCCAGTGTGTGCCGCCCTCCCACAGTCCCGATCCCGAAATCACAGCTCACACAGGAGTACACGACAGGAGTACTTTCATCTGGGGTTCATAGAAGAAGAAGAAGAAAATGTTTCTTGCCTGCTCCCTTTATTTGTACAGCGCATCGCCTTCTACATCTCGGCTCCAAAGAAATTACAAGAAGCTTAAAAAGTACTCTACTATATTGGCATGCTTTTCTTCAACTGCGTTTGCTTGAGGAAGTACCGTGTTCCGCATACTTGTACCAGCATCATCAGGCAAGCTTTCGCGCATACTGAGCTAGGAGTACTACTTCCCTTCGTTTTCAAATAATTGTCCCCGAAAAATCACTGTAGCAATTTTGACTTTATGTTTTTTCCTGCAAAATATTTAGATATGTTTGAAAGTATATAATACTAATGTAGTGTGTCTCAAAACCTACAAAACAATATCAAAGTTTAAAGTAACTAAAAATATTTTTTTTTAAAAAACATTTGATCAAAGTTGCTACAGTAATTTTTTGGTGACAAGTATTTCAAAACGGAGGGAAGTAATAATAGTAGGAGTACTAACCTATTGGAGTAGTCTGTCAAGAGGGTACAGAGCTACCACCACCACTACCACCAAAACACGTGTACTATTAGTTGACCAGGAAACTCGGTGACTTCAGGCACTGCAACAAAAGTGCTTCTGCAGCTGTTCAACCTCAGCATACCGGGTTCGGATCCCCTGAAGTGCTTCACAAAATTCAGAGTACTGCAGCTTGGTACAGTAAATTTTGTGAGGGGGCAACAGTTTCCTGAATTAACACTGTAGCCGCTACTGCTTAAACAGTTCCCCGGGGTACTGTAGCAACATTTTGTCACTGTATCGCGTTTGCTGTAGCAACCGCTGTGGATCGTCCAGTTCAGATCAGACGGTGGAGAAAAGGAGAAATTCTGGGTACTGTAGCTCTTCTGAATTTTGTGAAGCAATTCAGAGGATCTGGATCGCAGCATACCAGGGTGGGCTCAGAATTTGGACTAGGGGTATTCAAAATTTTTGACAACAAAAATTATGAATAGCCATAAAATTGAGGCTTTGTTAGACACGGTTTTTGTATAAACCAGAGCCCTACAAAAAAGTATTAAATGATCAAAATATAAGTAGTGTATCTTTTGTTTAGATTGAGCATGTTTAAGTGTTTATTTTTGTTTTTTCTCATACATATCAATAAGATACACTACTTATATAAAAGTTTTGTCAAAAATAATGGGTATTCATTTGAATACCCTTGAACCAATGCCAAGGGCGGTCCTGATATCTTGAGACGTCATGAATCTTAAATAGTTATTCATCAGTTTCAACTCTGAAAAGCTATTCTTTCAGTGATCCAAATGCAATAAAAATAATAAGATAACAATCCATCTTCGTGACATACTAAATATTTTTCGTAGAAGACATTGGTGTTTCTGGGAATTAACTATATAACCCTTAATTAACTTGGATTATTTAACTCAACATCAGATGAGCCAATCAATTAATTATCAATCATGTAGCTAGGAATTAGGGCATAAGAATTGTATGCGTACCCCTTTCAGCACTCCTGACGGTGCGACGCAACGGCTGATGATGGTAAGAGCAGGCCTGGGTATGAGAATGGCCGGCGATTCGGCTGCAATGCTGAGCGGCCGCAGCGCAGTCATCGTGCACTGAGATCACGGATTAGCAATTGCCGCACAAGAATTAGTATTCAGCATTCTATGGACAAGCTGCAGGCTGTTCTCGAGTTGAATTTTTGATGGAGCAGCTTGCATTTAGTGATGGCCAAATGGGCCGGCACGAAGTACGTAATTTTTTGCCAGAACCGAGCACGGCACGGCCCGATGAATTTCGGGTCCGGGCCAGCACGGCACGCACCATCGGACCGTGCTTGGGCCGAGGGGTAGGCATGGCGGACGGCACAGCACGGCCCGTTTAAGTGTTAGTAAATATATTTTTAGTTTGAATATGTACAGCTAGTGGTCTTAGTCTAGTGGTAAGTAAATTCCTTCTTATCTAGGAGATCTCAGGTTCAATTCTTCTTACTAGCACCTATTTTTGCACCATTTAACACTAAATTTCTTTAAAAAATAATTAAATAGACTGAAATTTAAAATACGCTGTCGGGCTAAACGGGCCGACCCGGCACAATTAATCAATTTCATGCCGTGCCACGGGCCAAGAGGGGAGCCCGTGGACTGACACAGCATGGCCTGAAACTAACTGCGTGCCGGGCCGGCCCGAAATTTAAATGGGTCGTGCCTTTTCGTGCCCGGACCGTGCCGTGCCGGGTGGCCCGTTTGGCCATTACTACTTGCACTCTAGTGTACTGCATGCCCATTTGAGTGGCGCATTTGCTGGACCAAGGCCATGTGATGGGCATGTTTCTATAGGACCAATGCAGGCCCGCCGCCCCTGCAGCATACCAAGGAACCAATAGAGGCTCCAGTAGCTTTGGTCTCGCTTTTATTTTGAGAAAATTTCATGTATGGCTTAAAAAGAAAATTATGTTGCTTTCTATGGTCCTCTGTGAATCGAACTTCCTTCTGAGGCCCATGTCTATTTTCCTGCTCCCTCTCTGGCCTTCCGTAACATCCACCGTGAAAAATCCCATGCAACCAACACGAAAATTCGTTTATACCGCCCCAGCCTCTCCCTTTCATTTATACTCGATCTGATGAAACAATTGAAAAAGAAAGAAAAACCAGACGCACCGCGACGTGATGGAGGACAGTGCTGACATCGGGCCGCAAGGCTTGCCTCCGCCACGGTGGTCCCCGTAGAGCCTTCGCCTGGCTTTGCCAACCATCCTCGATGGGCCTCACCGCGGATGCGGCGCCGCCCACCTCGCCACAGACTTCAGATGCGACGGCGGGCTGCTGCGGCAGGTTCGCCCACCTCGCTGCGGCCGCAGGCTGCTGCGGCAGGGTCGCCTGTAGCGGAGCCGGAGCGAGGCCGAGCCGCTTCCTGGCGCGTCCTCGCATCGCCCTCGGCTGCAGCAAAGCTCGCAAGCAACCCCCAAAAGTCCCACTTGACAGCCTCTCAATATGTACAAGAAGCAAAAGAGGTCATGCTAGCCTCACAATGAGCACAAGAAGCAAAAGAAGACTCAGCATCTAAACTGTATCATGATTTTGATCCCTCTTGTGTACTGCATGTTGAATACTAATTGTAAGTGACTGTATGTGTGCGCATCGTACTTATGTGTGAAGCTATACACTTGTAAAACTTTGCATTCGTCAAGTTAATCCTATTGCGATATGTTCGTGCATCTTGTGAAAATAATTGTTGTGCGCATATAGAGAAATCCTTTTCCAATTACGAAATAAATAATGCTCATTTTGAAGATATACAATTTTGAAACAAATTACACCTTTAAATTAATATTCGGATTCACACAATTTTTCAAACATAAACGAAGTGCATTTCGAGTCAGGGGCCAAATGATACTTTTATCATTTAATTAACACCATTAAGTCCCAAAACTAACGGAAGGGTCATGGAGGGAACTCAAAACGAGTGATGTTTTTTTTTTTTTGAAAAATACATTGAAAGAAGAGACGAACCCAGCACTGTATGTACAGATATTTAAATTCTCTTTTTCCAAACTGCAACAAATAAGTTTGTTCTAATATTGTGTAGACTTGTTTTTGAGGCACTTGACCACCGCTTCAATGAACCTTGCAACGAATGCTTCAATGTCAAGAATTATAATAAAAGCATTCATCATTTAACACAATTTTTGATTGGGTTGTTAAACTACTTTGCAGAAGTGAAGCATATATATTTGGGAGGAAATACTATTTTTTTTGTCGTCCCAAATGAAAACGGTACATATATTGATCCTTGCATGACGAGTCAAACACTGTTGAAACATAAATTAGTTTGCTATGTTATCACCATTTGTCTGGTTATTAATCATTTTTACAAGTCATAATTGTCATGCTAGCCAAGTACTAGCATGAGCCATGCATGGAAGAGTTGCAGACATAATGAAGAGCTCGTCCAACCACACCATCCCGTCCAACCACACCATCCAAAGAATGCATGATCGGACAGTTGTTTTGGCGAACGCAGCGTGATTTGATGGGGAGAGCAGAAGGACAGAAAACGCATTGCAAGAACCACTGGATTTTGCATGGCTCCGGTAGCATCGTGGTCCATGCACTCTGTCCATGGCAAGCCGGTGAGCCGAGTCCATGGTGCCCCACAAGCAGGGAGACGTGTTGTACACTTTGTCCGTTCAGGTTTTCCTTTCCAAAGGGCGCGCCATGCATGCCTTGAAGGAACGTGACCTGTAGGGTAGCAGCCTAGCCAGTATCAGTATGCTATGGACGGATTGACACTTTTTTTAATGCATATACTCCGGTGTAGATCGATGGACTTGAGAGATAATATGACAATACAAGCAAAAAACACCGTATGACTTCAAAATATGACTTCTGTGTGAAGAAGAGCACGTCATATTGTTTTAGTGGTAGGAAATATAGGACCGCTAGTAGCAGATATAGGGTGTGTTTGGTTGCCTGGCTTAGCTAAGCTTTGCATAAGATCCTAGCCAGGCCAGCCTAAGCCAGGTTATTTCTATGTAAAACTAGAAAAGAGGGCTATGTTTGGTTGCCTGCACTAACTGAGCCTGTCTTACCTTAGTTTTTGTTTGGTTACTTGTATAGCTTGAGTAGAATCACCCTGTACTGAATATGGTGAGTTTTAACTCTCTCACCTCCTCTTCTTCTCCAACTCATTCATAATCGTTGCACACAAATGTAAAAAATAAAATAGAGTGGACAAAAAATATGTAGGACCGAATTTTAGCTTAACCAAATCAAATGAAATATGAATAATCAAATAAAAAGAAAAAGAAAACAAAGCACCGCATCCCCAACTCAAAGCAGCTCACAGGAGAGCACATGCGTGGGCAAATGTGTTGTTGCGGTGGCGAGAAGACTCGCCGCCTATGACCTTCTTGAAATTCATATGGAATCGTGCTCGCTTCCACCAAATCAGCACGGAATACGAGCTTATCTCTATCGATTTAACACAGAATCAAGTTACATGCAGTCATTTGATCCGAAATTATGGCAGAGCTGTGCGCCCAAGGCACGGAGATGGACGCGATGGTTCGAGCCGAGTGCGAGCGGTTGCGCGCCGAGCTGGAGCAGGGGAGCAAGCGGCAGCGCGAGGAGCTGTGGGAGGAGTCCGAGGTGCAGGCTGCGCGTCACCGTACCGTGGAGCTCGAGGAGCGCCTGAGGCAGGCGGCTGTCGAGAGCCAGGTGTGGCTCGGCGTCGCGCAGCAACAAGGCCGTCGCCACGGGGGCCCGTGCTGCGGCGTCGCGGTCAGATGCGCTCCTGGCGGCGCCTGATAGCTGCGAGGTCGTGGTCAAGCTGACGGTATGTGGACTGCCAAGCTGCATCACCCACTGCAGCCCGGACTGCGGACTGCGGGTTGTGGTAGAGGTGACGCCATCATGCTCTGGGAGCGGAGCAGCTGGGCGAGCTCGACTGGGTTGCAGGGCAAGGTGGGTTTAGCAGATGCAGCAGCGTCAAAGTAGCAGGACGGCGACTCGGCGAGAGATTGGTGGCGGATTCGGAGGGATTCGGATGAGGTGTTGGGGAAGGTTGAGGAAGAAGACGGAGAGGGAGAAGGGCTCCGAGACGGCGACGAAGGCCCCCGGCCCGAGACGGAGACGGGAAGGCGACGGATGCTGCGCGTGGTGAGGCGGCAGGAGCGGCATGGTCGGCACAGGGCGGAGGAGAGGTGGTAACCGACAAGCGGTGAAGCGACTTGTTCTGTCAACACCACCACCGCTTGTGCAAGCCAGGATACGTGCATTCTCGTTTCCAGCAAGCCAGGTTGAGGTGCTATTTTTGCATTACTTAAGCCTGGCTAACTTGTTATGCAGGTAATCAAACAACTAAAAAAGTAAAGATGCTGCATAACTCTGGCCTGGCTAGTCCCTAATGCACCCAACCAAACAGCCCCATATATGACAACTGGCGTAGAGTGCGCACATTGCAGTGTATACTCTAGCTAGCGTGCACTCAGCCAGATAGTTCGAGTAATCTTTGCCTCAATCCTTAGATGCAGATCGTCGTTTGATTGGTACAGGCTCTCCACTGTTGTTTTGGTTCTTAGATATGCTACAACACAGAGATTTTTTTTCTCGTGTTTCTTTGTTGGTCCGTGTGCGTGGATGTATTTCTGATGTGGCCGATTTTCTTATCGGTGGTTGTATTTCACCGTAATTTTCTTTTAAGCTAAGGCCAGTGAGGTTGTAGCTTTTTTCAAAGTCAAGTGTGAGATTAATACAATTTTTGCATCATTTAATAAACTAATAATTAATATGATCGGCTAGTGCATGGTGGCAGAACGCGGTTTAGCCATGCCAACTTATTAGGCACAGGAAGTTAGGAAATCCACGCATGGCAAAAGAAGTGACACTTCTATTATCTTTTGTCACTTGTTTTTTATCACGTGACAAAAATCATTTTTCTTTTAGTATCGTTTCGGGGCATGGAGACAAAAATCTATAGGAATATGATATGGTAGGTTTTTATTTTAACGTAGCACTAGAATAGCTTTGAACTCCTAGAAAAGTCGTTTGTTCTAGAAGGCCTTAATAAAAAAAACACTTTAAGATTGACCTGATCGAGTGGTAAATATAGTATATGGTATTCCCTTTTCTGCCGCTCAGGAGGGGTTAAGGTTACGTTTGGAACTCCTTTTGGTATAGTAATATATATGAACACATATGCTGCACTACTGATACTATTTTCAGAATCACTCAAATAGCATTTTCTTAATATACTAGACAGTTTTGAAGTCCCATAATGTGGAAAGATCATTTGCCTACACAAAGTGCAAATGTTTTATTTATGTTAATTTATTTTTATTAGGTTATACAAAGTGGTAAAAGTATGAGCTTCTTTCAGCACCCTGTTCTCCGGTTTCCAACCAGAAAAAGGCTATAGGCGTGGTTTGCTAGAGAAAACCTACAGGCACATAGGTGCAGACTGCACTGCAGAGGGAGAAAGGGGGAAGGTGCTAGTATAGTTCACTGTTCCCGTAAATACAGGGCTAGCATATATCTCAAAGATACTCTGCAGAGGGGAGGGAGAGAATGTGCTTGTTAACTGTTGCTGTAAATTGGTTGCGGTCACTAAAAATTCTGCTAAACTGTCTGTTAGTAGTATGCATTTTGTACCATGCGTTCCTTTGTTGAGAATATGAGATTTTGTAGAAATATGATCATCAGTAAATGGGAGATACAACCTAGGGAGTTGATGCTGAAGCCCTAAACAATGCCTTAATGGAGAAATTGATGCTTTTGAATACCATAGTTGCTTAATCATGTGGACACAATTTCTCTTTTATGATTGGCACTATTCCCCACCACAACTGCATTGCCGGCACTAAGAGAATCTGATCGTTGCCGAAAACAAGTCATCACGCCGGCACCATCTAGTTATCCTTCTCTTAGGATGCATCATAGCAGGGCTTAAAATGATCATACCTAATCTCCAAACATTGTCTTACCCAAGATGTTAGTCGACGATGCGCCGTAGATATATTGCATGTCATCTCCTTATCCTGCTCTAGCCGCCGCTGCCATGCAATCCGTCACCTAGAGCAATAGAACCAACGGCGAAGCATTTCTCTCGATTTAGCGTGACCTCCAAGCTATGCCTAACCCGGTCATACTGGTGGTTTATGGTTTAAAGGTCCATAAATCGTTGGTTTGTGGTTTTTAAGGTCCATAATAGACTTGGTGCCTATAGCTTGCTTTAATATTTATTTTAAGCTCTTCTTGTCAATATGAAGATTGACACCATTTTTGAATAAGTAGACAAGAAGAAAGAAACACTGGGCTGCGTGCTGTGAAGAGGCCGTGAAGTTGAACAGTTTCCATTATCTAAAAATATAAATTAATAGTCGCCCTGTCTTCTACGTCGGTGCGAACAAAATAATTAAACAAATAAAAAATGGTCCACAATTGCATGCCTTTAGGATCTAACGAATGACGTCATTCAGCTGTGTAGTTTCTCATTCTTCCGACTGCATATTTCACATTAAGGGTGTGCACCGGCCAGCAATGTTGTCACCTTGCAACCAATTAGCCGTGCCCGCCAACAATTCCTACCATCCACCTGCGCCTCCCACGCGCCGGGGCGCACCACCCACGCCGGGAGTGCCTAGCCACACGCGGGCGGGCGCGCCATCCACGCTGGGAATGCCGGGCCACGACCCCGCCGCGCTTGAGCCGAGAACTCGAGACCAAGGCCCCAACACGCAAGCGCCCGGAGCACCAGGCCACGGCCCTGCCGCGCCCGCGCCTATCCATGGTGCCAACGCCTCGCCCTTGCTGCCGGGGCTGAAGCCCGCAGCAACCCCGATGTCGCATCTCGGAATGGCAGACGACCCAACCGCCGATCCATTGCTTCGAGCTAAATCACCATCTCTGCATGTTGGGGAGAACCTTCTTCAGGCGTCCCTCCTCCAGATCTGACCGGGACCCCTCCTCCTTCGCCGTTCGACGGGCTGGACGACGGTCGATGCAATCGATTCATGGCCTTGAGCATTGTTCAGAGAGGCGTTAGGCGTCAAGTGGGCGGTGAACCACCGCCTAGCGCCTAAGCGAGCCTAGACGCGCCTAGGCGTTTTTCTAGGCGTTACAAATTTACTAATTTTATACTAAAAATAAGGCTAAAATTGAAAAATAAAGAATGAATCATGAGATGGACTGCCATGTAATGACCCATTTAAACTTTTTCTGACCCATCAGCCCTCCTATGAAGGTTCTCCCGACCTTATCCTCTCGTGCGATTTTCTTTTCTCGACCGCATCCTCTCCTGACCATACCAGGAGTGACGGCGGCGACGGAGAAGAGGTGGCAATGACCGACAGAGAAAGGGCGACGATGCCCGACAGTTAGATCTTCCTCTCACGACTTTATTTTTCTGCTCTCTACGCGATCTTCCACTCTTACTGTGCTTCCAGATTTTACTGCTGACTGCCTAGGGAGCGCCTACCCCCCTAGGCGAGGCGGAAGGCCACTGCCTAGCGCCTAGGCGTGCCTAGGCGAGGCCTAGGCAACGCCTTTCTGAACAAGGGCCTTGAGCGAGAGGAGCAAGAGGCCGGGAGAGATGAGCGACACTGAGAGGGAGACGGCGTGGCTCGAGTTCATGGGACAAAACACAAGTCGTCACAGGTGGGGCTCATAGCGGTGGCAAAAATTGAAGCATCTCCGCTTTTCGCAGGATCGAGTCGGTCAAGCGCTGATGAACAGACGCAACAGTACAGCATATAAAAAGCACAATTTTAAGTCTTTAAGTGATTACATTAATCCAATTAAAAACATAGAGTCGCACAGCGGAAATAAACGATACAAGTCTAGAAATAGAGTACAAGCGCACGCGCTCACGATACACAAGAACCCGCATCCAAAGCCATGAAGATGCGGACTCGAGAGGAGATCACTCCTCAGTCTCCCAGTGGGCTGTCCAACCAAAGGGGAGCTGGCCATCCCACTGTCCACCTCCACCCGTAGAGTCGGGGATAAAGGTGCTACCTGCAATAAAATCATAAAGAGCCAAACCCTGAGCAACTAATACTCAGCAAGTCTTACCCGTCAAATTGGCTATCTACAGCCGACTTCTAATATGCAAGGCTACCAAGGGGTGGCTGACTCAATAGCATAACTCGCACTAATTACTTTATCCTTACTTTCAAGTTTTATTTTTCAAGATAAGTACTTAACCAGTAAAACAGTGTGCATATCTCTAAAACATGTATAAAGTAACAATACATCAGCAGTGACAGTATACATAGAGCAATGTAAATAACAGTAGTGTAAATAGACTAGCATCATATCATCAATCATATCACACTACGATGTGGCGCACTGAACAAGGTTGCTCTTGACCGAGAGCGGCGGCATCGATGTACATCCTGCAGGAGAAAACCTGACCACACGCCATACGCGGCAAAGGCCACATACGGCAACCGTTTACGCTACGTGCCACCAGAGCTGTACCAGATTCTACTCCTCCCGAGGAAGGGCTCTCCCACCGCAGCCCCCGTCCCAGACGGCTGACTGCGCGGGACGCCACCCTACCTCTCCCAAATACCATGATAGAAAGAGTAAAGTATCTACCAGACATCCGGGGCGACGCAGGCTACTAGGTTTACTAGGCCCATAAAAACACTAGCATGTGAGTCAGTACGTTCGAACTTGCTCAATAGGGCCAACAACGAACGGTCCTCAATCGACACAGACGGGGCTACACCACCGTGAAGGCCCAGCCTTCTCCAACCATCCTATACAAGCAATTCCCCGTCCGGTCTCAACAAATCCTAAAACCAGCTAGTACAATCCAGGAGTCCCTATCATGCGAGTGGGACCTACCACTCGACTTCTACCGTCCGCTAGCCACTAAGCCTAGCAAGTTCTAACGTAACCTAGACCACATCTACGAAAAATAGGACACAAGGTAGATCAGGAAGGGTAGTCCTAATGCAGTTCTAAGGTTTCACATCAACTCCTAATACACCTAATGCACAATCAATTACTAGCCCCAGTCAAGTGAGAAAATAAAATCCTAATAAGGAAGGCATGCACCGGGGCTTGCCTGGCTCAGGAGTGTAGCTAACAGGGTCAGCGGGGTCAGTGTCCTGCTGCGGCTGCTCCTCCTGCACCTCCTGGGTCTGCTCCTCCGGCAGCTGGAAGTCGAGCGGCTCCGGAGTCGTCTCTGTCACTACACGTTATGACAAGGAAAATAATGCAAAGTTAGATGCAAGAATATGATGCAATTCATGATTTAATTACTTGATAGGACAGTCATTTACACTGTAAGTGCAAATGATTAACTTTGTTAATTAATTTCGTCTGGAGTATTTCCTTCATTAACTTTTAATTAAGTTCATCATTAATCCACTTAAGTAAGTTAAATGAATAATGTGATTTCAAAAGTTGATTTATGTCCAGTGGCATTTTTCTGGTGAAGAGTGCCACTGGAAGTAATTTATGGTGAAGTTTCATGATTTATTGCAAAGTAGATTATTTATAATAATTTATACGGTGCAGAACATGATTTAAATCATAAGAAAATAATTAAACAACATGTGACAGTGGAAAAATGCTCTGTAGGTGTGTTATCAAATTCTTAACAGGCATGCAAGGTTTCATTATTTATGGAGCAACAGAGAATTAATTTTGAATTAAACAAGATCTGCACAAATGAATTTTTACAGAAAACTGAGAACAAGATTTGTGTGATTTCGACTTTTTGCTGGATAGATCTCAGTCTAAGGAATCAAGGAAAATTGGTTTCAGATTTTTCTGATAAGTATTTATTTTTCTGTCGATTTTAAAATTTTCTGGCAATTTCTGGTAATTAGCTAATTAGAAATGGATTTGGAAAATAGGAGAGCCAATCAGATCTGGGCATCATGAGTGGCCACAAGACCCGAGCCACACCGGATCTGGACTGGTCACAAGGTGATCTAGCCACTCAGAAACGGAGACACACAGAGGGTCACATGGTCGGGTACACAGGATCCCGTGTAGCCACACGAGATCCGGGTCGTGTGGTCAGCCGTGTGCTTGCCGGAGACATTGCCGGAGACGGGCGGCGCGCTCACCGGAGGGCTGTTTCCGGCGAGGATTCGGCGAAGCGAGGGCGCAGGAAGGAAGCACGGGATGTGACGGACTCACCTCGACGAGCGGAGGCGTGCGCAGGTGACCGGAGTGGGGTCGGCTCCGGGGAAGGGCTGGTGGTGGAGCTCCGGCGACGACGCGAGCTCGCTGCGGTCGACGAGAGGCTTTACGGTTTGGTCCTAGGGATTCCTGGAGTCTCGAGGAATGCCAGCGCGCACACATATGGCGATGAAGGGGCCCTGACGATGAGGCTTGACGGAGGGCTCTCGCGGCGGCTCGACGACGGCGCTGGGAAAGAAATTCGGAATCCGGCTGGTTGAGCTGCGAGGACGGTGAAGGGTGGGGTTAGGAGTGTGCGCAGCGACCTTGTGCAGCTCGGAGCGCGAGCAATCGAAGCGGAACTCACCGGAGAGGGCTGAATTGACGACGAGAAGGTGGTGGCGCGGTTGACCGGAAGTGAGGGAGACGACGCCGATTCGCACGTCTCACGGCGGCAGAGGGAAAATGGGAGCCATCCTTGGCTCCAGGGAGTGGTGGCGCATAAGTAGACGGAGTAGCGCGGTGGGAGGTCGTCGGACGGCGGCGGCGGAGCGTCGAGCTCTTGGCGCGGCGAGGGCGGGTGGTGGAGCTAGGGTTTGGGGAGCTCGAGGAGCGGGGAAATGAGGGAGGCGACCGGGGAGAGATGCGGCGTCCGTTTTGTGGCCGCAGCGCAGGTCGGGAGCGGGCCAGGGGCGGCGAGGAGCGCCGTTCCTCGGCGGCGACGTGGAGCTAAAGCTCCGACGCGCTCAGTGAGACGACGGTGGCTGACAAGTGGGCCCTCGGGCATCTTTCATTTTTCCCAGAATTTTTCAAACTGGAATTTTCCCCAAACTTTAGCGCTCGATTTGAACTAGCAATTGGACTCCAAAAATTGTAAAACCGGTTGCATTGGAAAGGTCATGAAATGCTCTTTCCAGTGACATAACATGCACATCTCAATTCGAAATAGAATTCAAATGGCAGCTAGTCAAAGTTGGACACTTTTGGAACTTTGGGGATTTATTTGCGCATCGAAATGAATTTCAAAAATCACCAAAAATTCTCCAAAATTCTTATTTCAGAAGGGCTATCTACTGGTATTTTTGGTTGCTCAAGTTGTTGTGCAAAAATTTGACTTCTTTCACAAGCTATGGTTTGAACCGCGTTTGAATTTGAATTTCGAATTTGAAATTTCTGTTTCTGTTTGTATTTTGTTCAGTGCAATGCGAGTGCCACGTGCTCTCAGTGACACGGGGTGTCACAGCCCTCCCCCCTTAAAGGAATCTCGTCCCGAGATTAAATAGAAAGAAAGAAAAACGGATGGCGAGAGAGCGAAGAACAAGATGCAAAAAGGGAATAACTAAATAACGCACCTCGGAGGTAGAAAACCTGGAAAATGGGAGTTTAAGAACTCCGCTGTCTCCCACGTGGCCTCGGCCTCAGAGTGGTTGCTCCATTGCACCTTATAGAATCTGGTAGTGCTCTTCCTGGTGACTCGGTCCTTCTGATCAACAATACCAATAGGCTGCTCGGGGTATGTCAAATCTGGCTCAAGCTGCTCAACACCGCTGACCACTCTGTCACTAGGAACCTTCAAGCACTTCTTCAGCTGCGATACGTGGAACACATTATGAACACTGGAGAGGTTGGAGGGCAACTCCAATCTATAAGCAACGGGTCCACATCTCTCAATAATCTGGAACGGTCCAACGTATCTTGGTGCTAACTTGCCCCTGACACCAAACCGACGTACACCCTTCCTGGGAGAGACACGAAGGTATACGTGGTCGCCAACTGCAAATACCAACGGTCGGCGTCTTCTGTCAGCATAGCTCTTCTGTCGAGACTTGGCTGCTCTCAAGTTGGACTGAATGCGGCGAACAGTCTCCTCTGCTGCTGCCACTAAATCTGGTGTGGGAAAGACCTCCTCATCAGTCACAACTGTCTCCTCTGCTGCAGCTGCGGGCCTTGCCTGGAAGATGACTCTCTCGCCGGCCTCAACCCAATTAAGGGGAGTCCGACAACGACGTCCATACAAAGCCTCAAACGGTGCCATCTTGATGCTCTCCTGGTAGCTGTTGTTGTATGAGAACTCTGCCAGGGGTAAGCTCTCATCCCAACACTTGCCATGGTGTATCACACAGGCACGAAGCATATCCTCTAAAATCTGATTCACCCTCTCTGTCTGGCCATCTGTCTGAGGGTGATAAGCTGCACTGCGAATCAAAGTGGTGCCCAAAGAAGCATGTAGCTGCTCCCAGAAACGAGAAACAAACTGTGGTCCTCGATCAGAAATAATGGTATTGGGCACTCCATGTAAACAGAGAATCCGAGCAATATACAACTCAGCATACTTCTTCACATTGTAACGGGTGTGCACGGGGATAAAGTGAGCAGACTTGGTCAACCGATCAACAATCACCCAAATAGAGTCATGCTTCTGCGATGTGAGAGGCAAACCAACAATGAAATCCATGCTAATATCCTCCCACTTCCAAGCAGGAATACTCAAAGGCTGAAGTAACCCTGCAGGCTTAACATACTCTGCCTTGACTCTCCTGCAAGTGTCACACTCAGAAACATACTGTGCGACCTCCCGCTTCATGCGGGTCCACCAGAAGCGACTCCTCAAATCCTGGTACATCTTGTTGCTACCAGGGTGGATGGAATACTTGGACAAGTGTGCCTCATCAAGAATCTTCCTGCGCAACTCAAAGTCCTTAGGAACCACCAATCTGTCCTTGAACCACAGGACTCCATCCTCATCCTCTCTGAAACACTGGACTCTAGCTTCCCCGAGCTTGAGTCTCCTCCTGAGGTGATTCACCTTCTCATCCTTCTTCTGCGCTGCCACAATCTCATCTCGCAGGGTCGGAACAAGTGATATATTGGCCAAGGAGCCATAAGCATACACTCTAAGACTGGGCTCTGCCTCTGCATAAGGAGCTGCGATAAGATTATTGCAATGAGCCTTGCGACTCAAAGCATCAGCAACCACATTAGCCTTCCCTGGGTGATAGTGAATCTCCAGATCATAGTCCTTGATCAGCTCTAACCATCTCCTCTGGCGCATGTTCAGATCTGACTGCGTGAATATATACTTGAGGCTCTTGTGATCTGTGTAGATATGCACCAGATTTCCCAACAGGTAATGCCGCCATACTTTCAGGGCAAGTACGACAGCTGCAAGCTCAAGATCGTGAGTGGGGTAATGCTCTTCATGTCGCTTAAGCTGCCGAGAGACATAAGCAATTACCCTGCCATCCTGCATCAGCACACAACCAAGACCAGTACCGGAAGCATCACAATACACATCAAATGGCTTGGTGATATCAGGCTGAGCTAAAACTGGAGCGGTAGTGAGAAGCTTCTTCAGATTCTGGAAAGCATCACCACACTGCGAGCTCCACACAAATCTCATGTTCTTCTTCAGCAACTCAGTGATGGGCTTGGAGATCTTAGAGAAATTCGGAATAAACCGACGGTAATAACCAGCCAAACCCAAGAAACTGCGAATCTGAGAGACAGTCGTAGGTGCATTCCAATCCAGAACATCCTGCACCTTGCTAGGGTCAACAGCAATACCCTCAGCTGATATAACATGGCCCAGAAAAGGCACCTCGCTAAGCCAGAACTCGCACTTGCTGAACTTAGCGTACAGCTGGTGATCCCTCAAACGCTGCAACACAATCCTGAGGTGCTGCTCATGCTCCTCCTCTGTCTCTGAATAGATCAAGATGTCGTCAATGAAAACCACGACAAACTTGTCCAACTCTGGCATGAACACTGAGTTCATCAAGTACATGAAGTAAGCAGGTGCATTAGTCAAACCGAAAGACATCACCAAGTACTCATAGAGTCCATATCTGGTAGAGAAAGCAGTCTTCGGAATGTCCTCTGCACGGATCTTAATCTGATGATACCCAGAACGGAGATCAATCTTGGAGAACACCTTAGCTCTAGCTAGCTGATCGAACAAGATATCAATGCGAGGCAGCGGATACTTGTTCTTAATCGTCACAGCATTAAGTGGCCTATAATCCACACATAGCCTGAGCGCCTGATCCTTCTTCTTCACAAACAAGGCTGGACAACCCCAAGGTGAACAGCTAGGACGAATGAAACCCTTGTCCAATAGCTCCTTCAACTGCATCTTCAACTCTGCTAACTCATTTGGGGCCATCTTGTACGGTTTCCTAGAGATAGGTGCTGTGCCTGGCTGCAAGTCAATGCGGAACTCCACATCGCGATCTGGTGGTATGCCTGGCAAATCATCTGGGAATACATCTGGGTACTCACGCACCACAGGAATCACATCCAGACTCTTGCCAACGGCCTGATGCACTGACGGTCTCGATGTGGCCAACAAAGATAGCTGAAGAGTGACCTTGCCATGCATAGGAGAATCTAAGTGAACAGAACGAAGAGAGATATCCAGAACAGCCTTATGGTACTTCATCCACCTCATACCAAGAATCACATCTAGTCCTTGCTCCTGTAGGACAATAAGATGTGCAGTGTAGATCTTTCCCGCTAAATTAAGGGGAGCATTAGAGATAAGCTGCCTGGTGAGAATACGACCCCCTGGAGTGCTGATAAGGTACGGGGTCTCCATAGATGAAATCCCGAGGCCCAAACGGCGTGCACAAGCTAGACTGATGAAATCATGAGATGCACCTGAATCGAACAATATATCAATAGGCCGGTGACACATGGAGAACGTACCAGCAAGAACCTGCTCACCCTCTGGAATCTCCTCTGCAGTGGTGTAGTTAACGCGCCCAGTCTTGACTGGCGCGTTCCTGCCCTGCTGGCGCTGCTGTCCTGCTGCCTGAACTGGAGCCCTCTGCGCGTTGTTCTGCCTAGGTGCTGCACGGCAGTCACGCGCAAAGTGCCCCACCTGTCCACAGTTGAAGCACGGAGAACCTCTGTCTGCCTGCTGCTGCTGCTGCTGCTGGCGCTGCTGCTGCTGACGCTGCTGCTGCTGTGGCTGTCTCTGAGCAAACTGCTGCTGCTGCTGCTGCTGACGCTGGTACTGTGGAGGTGCAAGGTACCTCTGTCCACTGGGAGCGGTGTACACAAGGCGTGGCCTGGCTGAAGTGCTGCCAGACTGTGGTGCCACTGCCTTCCTCTTCCTCTTGTCGTCCTGGTGTGCCCTGATGGCATCCTCCATCACAATCGCTGCACTGACAAGCTCGTCGAAGGTACCACCGGCGTTCAGGACAAGCCGGGACTGAAGCTTGGTAGACAAGCCTCTCAAGAAACACGCCTTCCGCTTGGCGGGCGTGTCTACCTGGTCTGGAGCAAACTGGACCAGGTGGTTGAACACCTGGGCGTAGTCGAACACGTTCCTGCCTCCCTGCCTGAGGTCCAAGAACTCTCTGAACTTCCGCTGCATAATGCCCGGCGGAATGTGGAACGAGCGAAAGGCCTCTCTGAACTGTGCCCAAGTCAACTGCTGACCGGCCGGAAGAGTGGCAAGGTGAGCTGCCCACCATCCTCCAGCCGACCCCCGAAGCTGCTGCGCCGCAAACAGTGTCTTCTGCACCTCTGTGCAGGCAGGAAGGAGCCCAAACTTGGACTCCACAGTGCGCAGCCAAGACTCCGCCTCCATCGGGTCAGTGGACCCGGAAAAGACAGGCGGGTGAGTAGCCAGGAAGTCTGCGTAGGTGCAGCCTGGCTGTGGACCCCGACGATTGCCGCCCTGCTGGGTGACGGCCTGAACGAGAGTCCTGATCAGCTCCGTCTGGTTGTGCATCGCCTCCGCCAGATTGTACTGCGGCGGGGGTGGTGGCGGACGACGCGGCGGCATTCTGCCAAATCAAAATCATCACCGTTAGCTCCAAGAAACAAAGATATTCAATATGGCAGAATTGAAATGCAAGAAAGGCCATAAGCATCCAAATAGGGAGAGTTTGCAAGAAAAATCCCACAAACTGCTCCAAACAGAACAACCATGCTAAATAAAAATTAGAACATGGTAAAGAAGTTCTGGAAGGTCGTAGCAAGTAGCTACATTAAGCCTTTCACGCACAAACACAGATGCAACGATCCATCAAAGCAACAGACTGAAATCTGTCTTGACTGCAAGCAGCAGTCATGAAAACAAAAACTGACACTTCTGGAGGCTTCAAATGAGAAAAGTCAGAACACGAAACTTGTAGATAACTTCAAGATCTTTCCGTCGAGTGCTCAAACGCCCAAAATGGATTAGTAGAACTGGAGATATCGATTTTTGAAGTTGGTGGACAGATTCTGGAAAAACTAGTCGAAGCTGAAATTTGACTTCACTTGGTCGACAGATTTGGGGGTGATACTGACAGAATCGAAAGGTGAACTCTGAAACAAAGTTTTAGTTCATATTGTAAGCTTTCCAGCAAGTCTTGGTTCATCGAATTTGGCCAAGCGGTTTTGGAGTTATGAATTTTTAAAATTAGCTTGTCAGTCTGAAATTTTTGGGTGATCTGAAATTCGTGGAAGCATTTTAATTGATGATGCAATGCATGCTCGTCCTGCACGTCCTCACAAAATAAAAATTTGCCCAAATATAGCAGGCCGTAGACAGTGGTGGTAACTACTTCGCACTCACAAACGTTTCTACACGATCTACGCGCGAGTTAGTGTACCTGCAAGCACACAACGTCACCTCAACCAACCTACACAGGTGACGTATCTCATAAAAATGTAATACATGGCCCAATGACATATCCTCACCATCCTCAACTCCTCGTGAACTCGATGGTTCACGGAACATAACAAAACTCCGCCACCAATATCCAAAACCAGCGCCATGTAGTTCCTTACCTTCTTACCTGGGCGTCGGTGCGTCGTTACAGAAAATAACAATCAACTCCTATTACCACCTGATTACTCTAACATCCTTATAATGGGCTTTTCGTTTCTCACACGTACGTGGTTAGATTTTCGAAAATAGGCCGTTTATATGGTGTACTGTCCCAACACGGCTCTGGTACCAGCTGAAGCGTCTCCGCTTTTCGCAGGATCGAGTCGGTCAAGCGCTGATGAACAGACGCAACAGTACGGCATATAAAAAGCACAATTTTAAGTCTTTAAGTGATTACATTAATCCAATTAAAAACATAGAGTCGCACAGCGGAAATAAACGATACAAGTCTAGAAATAGAGTACAAGCGCACGCGCTCACGATACACAAGAACCCGCATCCAAAGCCATGAAGATGCGGACTCGAGAGGAGATCACTCCTCAGTCTCCCAGTGGGCTGTCCAACCAAAGGGGAGCTGGCCATCCCACTGTCCACCTCCACCCGTAGAGTCGGGGATAAAGGTGCTACCTGCAATAAAATCATAAAGAGCCAAACCCTGAGCAACTAATACTCAGCAAGTCTTACCCGTCAAATTGGCTATCTACAGCCGACTTCTAATATGCAAGGCTACCAAGGGGTGGCTGACTCAATAGCATAACTCGCACTAATTACTTTATCCTTACTTTCAAGTTTTATTTTTCAAGATAAGTACTTAACCAGTAAAACAGTGTGCATATCTCTAAAACATGTATAAAGTAACAATACATCAGCAGTGACAGTATACATAGAGCAATGTAAATAACAGTAGTGTAAATAGACTAGCATCATATCATCAATCATATCACACTACGATGTGGCGCACTGAACAAGGTTGCTCTTGACCGAGAGCGGCGGCATCGATGTACATCCTGCAGGAGAAAATCTGACCACACGCCATACGCGGCAAAGGCCACATACGGCAACCGTTTACGCTACGTGCCACCAGAGCTGTACCAGATTCTACTCCTCCCGAGGAAGGGCTCTCCCACCGCAGCCCCCGTCCCAGACGGCTGACTGCGCGGGACGCCACCCTACCTCTCCCAAATACCATGATAGAAAGAGTAAAGTATCTACCAGACATCCGGGGCGACGCAGGCTACTAGGTTTACTAGGCCCATAAAAACACTAGCATGTGAGTCAGTACGTTCGAACTTGCTCAATAGGGCCAACAACGAACGGTCCTCAATCGACACAGACGGGGCTACACCACCGTGAAGGCCCAGCCTTCTCCAACCATCCTATACAAGCAATTCCCCGTCCGGTCTCAACAAATCCTAAAACCAGCTAGTACAATCCAGGAGTCCCTATCATGCGAGTGGGACCTACCACTCGACTTCTACCGTCCGCTAGCCACTAAGCCTAGCAAGTTCTAACGTAACCTAGACCACATCTACCAAAAATAGGACACAAGGTAGATCAGGAAGGGTAGTCCTAATGCAGTTCTAAGGTTTCACATCAACTCCTAATACACCTAATGCACAATCAATTACTAGCCCCAGTCAAGTGAGAAAATAAAATCCTAATAAGGAAGGCATGCACCGGGGCTTGCCTGGCTCAGGAGTGTAGCTAACAGGGTCAGCGGGGTCAGTGTCCTGCTGCGGCTGCTCCTCCTGCACCTCCTGGGTCTGCTCCTCCGGCAGCTGGAAGTCGAGCGGCTCCGGAGTCGTCTCTGTCACTACACGTTATGACAAGGAAAATAATGCAAAGTTAGATGCAAGAATATGATGCAATTCATGATTTAATTACTTGATAGGACAGTCATTTACACTGTAAGTGCAAATGATTAACTTTGTTAATTAATTTCGTCTGGAGTATTTCCTTCATTAACTTTTAATTAAGTTCATCATTAATCCACTTAAGTAAGTTAAATGAATAATGTGATTTCAAAAGTTGATTTATGTCCAGTGGCATTTTTCTGGTGAAGAGTGCCACTGGAAGTAATTTATGGTGAAGTTTCATGATTTATTGCAAAGTAGATTATTTATAATAATTTATACGGTGCAGAACATGATTTAAATCATAAGAAAATAATTAAACAACATGTGACAGTGGAAAAATGCTCTGTAGGTGTGTTATCAAATTCTTAACAGGCATGCAAGGTTTCATTATTTATGGAGCAACAGAGAATTAATTTTGAATTAAACAAGATCTGCACAAATGAATTTTTACAGAAAACTGAGAACAAGATTTGTGTGATTTCGACTTTTTGCTGGATAGATCTCAGTCTAAGGAATCAAGGAAAATTGGTTTCAGATTTTTCTGATAAGTATTTATTTTTCTGTCGATTTTAAAATTTTCTGGCAATTTCTGGTAATTAGCTAATTAGAAATGGATTTGGAAAATAGGAGAGCCAATCAGATCTGGGCATCATGAGTGGCCACAAGACCCGAGCCACACCGGATCTGGACTGGTCACAAGGTGATCTAGCCACTCAGAAACGGAGACACACAGAGGGTCACATGGTCGGGTACACAGGATCCCGTGTAGCCACACGAGATCCGGGTCGTGTGGTCAGCCGTGTGCTTGCCGGAGACATTGCCGGAGACGGGCGGCGCGCTCACCGGAGGGCTGTTTCCGGCGAGGATTCGGCGAAGCGAGGGCGCAGGAAGGAAGCACGGGATGTGACGGACTCACCTCGACGAGCGGAGGCGTGCGCAGGTGACCGGAGTGGGGTCGGCTCCGGGGAAGGGCTGGTGGTGGAGCTCCGGCGACGACGCGAGCTCGCTGCGGTCGACGAGAGGCTTTACGGTTTGGTCCTAGGGATTCCTGGAGTCTCGAGGAATGCCAGCGCGCACACATATGGCGATGAAGGGGCCCTGACGATGAGGCTTGACGGAGGGCTCTCGCGGCGGCTCGACGACGGCGCTGGGAAAGAAATTCGGAATCCGGCTGGTTGAGCTGCGAGGACGGTGAAGGGTGGGGTTAGGAGTGTGCGCAGCGACCTTGTGCAGCTCGGAGCGCGAGCAATCGAAGCGGAACTCACCGGAGAGGGCTGAATTGACGACGAGAAGGTGGTGGCGCGGTTGACCGGAAGTGAGGGAGACGACGCCGATTCGCACGTCTCACGGCGGCAGAGGGAAAATGGGAGCCATCCTTGGCTCCAGGGAGTGGTGGCGCATAAGTAGACGGAGTAGCGCGGTGGGAGGTCGTCGGACGGCGGCGGCGGAGCGTCGAGCTCTTGGCGCGGCGAGGGCGGGTGGTGGAGCTAGGGTTTGGGGAGCTCGAGGAGCGGGGAAATGAGGGAGGCGACCGGGGAGAGATGCGGCGTCCGTTTTGTGGCCGCAGCGCAGGTCGGGAGCGGGCCAGGGGCGGCGAGGAGCGCCGTTCCTCGGCGGCGACGTGGAGCTAAAGCTCCGACGCGCTCAGTGAGACGACGGTGGCTGACAAGTGGGCCCTCGGGCATCTTTCATTTTTCCCAGAATTTTTCAAACTGGAATTTTCCCCAAACTTTAGCGCTCGATTTGAACTAGCAATTGGACTCCAAAAATTGTAAAACCGGTTGCATTGGAAAGGTCATGAAATGCTCTTTCCAGTGACATAACATGCACATCTCAATTCGAAATAGAATTCAAATGGCAGCTAGTCAAAGTTGGACACTTTTGGAACTTTGGGGATTTATTTGCGCATCGAAATGAATTTCAAAAATCACCAAAAATTCTCCAAAATTCTTATTTCAGAAGGGCTATCTACTGGTATTTTTGGTTGCTCAAGTTGTTGTGCAAAAATTTGACTTCTTTCACAAGCTATGGTTTGAACCGCGTTTGAATTTGAATTTCGAATTTGAAATTTCTGTTTCTGTTTGTATTTTGTTCAGTGCAATGCGAGTGCCACGTGCTCTCAGTGACACGGGGTGTCACAAAAATGATGTAATTTCTAGACAAAGGCCAAGGGCAATCGATAACAGACCCAATCATAAGCCCAAATGAGTTACTTTTTCCGACTTCCGCACGCCAGTTCAATTCCATAAACGACTTATTGAATTTTTCACTCATAAGTTGTTTTCTTGAGAAATGTTTGCGAGGGCTTATTGCCTTTTTAACATAATCCATAAAAAAGCCACCCAAAAAACTTTTGCCAAACACACCCTAACCAATAACCATAGCTTCATCTTCAAAATGCAAATCACCCATCAAAGAGTAGGTACGGTAGGACATGCAACAGTACTGGAGTGTAGAGACACAATAGTAGCTGACTCTCAGAGGTCAGAGGTGGCCGCTTGCTGCTTTTCCCACACACGCCGAGAGAGAACAGCAGAGATAGCGACGTTGGTTTGGGGCGCCGCAAATGCACCGGACATGGACATTTGGTGTGTGTTCTTGCGATGCAATATGCTGGAGGCCTGGCGCTTCACGGGTCCAAGGCATCGCATAGGTATACAAGAGACATGCTTCACGTAAGGAAATCATATACAATCTTTTCTTTCTGATAAAAAAACTAGTAATTTGTTAGCTACTATGAATTCCAAAGTTTTTGCTTCCAAATGTCAGTAAATGCAACACCAAAACATCCAAATTCGTCCATGAACCATCCTGATCGTTTCCATTTTAACGATCGTCAAACATATCGAGATGGACTTCCTGAATGAGAAACAAATTTTGCAAAACAAATTTAGATAGAGTTGTGAAACTTTGAAAATGACCATACCAATGATACACGTGTGTACTCCCTCTAGCAGGGATGCGGATCACGTGCCGGTCACTGCCGCAGTGGCGTTGTGAGGAACTGAGGAGCGCTACAGTAGCTCATGAGAAAAAACGTATTCTTGGTAGCCTCCCTCGACGGCCAGCTAGCCTCGACGGCGGCGAGTCAGTCATCAGCCGCCGCGGCGGGGGCCGCCCCGCCGCGCGGAGCGGTGGTCGGGGGCGCTAGGGCGGGATGCGCGGCGCCGGGGTTGGCGCGGCCGGCGGAAGCAGAGGCCAAGGAGGCCAGCCGGCGGCTAGCGACGGCGAAGGCAGACGAGTCGACCTTTTCCTCCCCTCCTACCACATTATACCGATCTTTTTCAGGCACACCCAGTAAGGAGCTCTTCCGAACACTTAGGATATGTTTGGATGCTGCCTGGGCCAGGCAGCGATCCTGACCGCAAGCAGTGGAAATTGTATGCCTGGGAGCCTCTGCATGAGCCAGGCAATTCGGCCAGGGTCTGAACCAAACTAACCCTTACTGCTCTGATCTTGTGCGCACAACCAATGTAGGCTGAGGACAAGCTCATGCACGCCATGGCCTCTTCAGCCAGATCCAAGTGGTAAGCGGGTCGTGGCCTTCGCGGGCGATGGTATTGAGCCATGTACGCGGATCTAGCCATGCCTGTGCACCTAGCTAGTCATGGCGGTCAGGAACAAGCTCGTTCACACGTTGTGGCCTCCTCTATCTGGTGACCATCCAATGAGGCGCTGATGGCGCAACCGAGTGAGTTAGGTCTTCAAAAGAGTAAAATGTTGAAGAAAAGGACATTTTTAGCCATTTGGGGAAAAATATTGACAACAGAAACAATAAAACTGTAGCGGCTGCTGAATAAATAACTACGAATACTGTAGCGGCTGCTGAAGAAATAACTAGAACACTGTAGCTGCTGCAAAGCAGCGAGGCGAACAAGCTGAAAATTGAAGCGAATGAAGTAGAGTATAAGTACCTTTTTTAATTAATAATTATATTTTTCGAATAACATAGAAAGCTGATTTTAGCCATTACAAAATGTGGTAGGAGGGGAGATCTCGCGCGCATTTTTCTAATTGTGAAAACAAAAGGAAAGATTTGAGCTCCTACAGCAAGCAGCAAGCTGCCCTTCTGCTCCCCACGTGAGCAACGGAAAAAAAAAAAAGGAAAAAGAAAGATTTGAGGTCACCGCGGCGGCGACTCAGCCATGAACGGCGAGCGGGGCCGCGGCGGAGGAGGGGGCCGCCGTCGGCGGCGGTCAGGCGGGAGGCGCGGCGCTGGCGCGGCCGGCGGCAGCAGAGCCCGAGGAGGCGAGCCCGCGGCCAGGGACGGCGAAGGCAGAGGAGGCGAGCCCGTGGCCAGGGACGGCGAAGGCAGAGGAGGTGAGCCCGTGGCCAGCGACGGCGAAGGCCTCGCCGACCGTGGAAACGCCAAGCAAGAAAGACTGGACCTTGGAGGCTGTAGCGGTCAGCAAGTGCAAGGGCGCCACGGCGACGCCGGTTCAGGCTCAGGCGCTCTGCCTCTGCAGCCGGTTCACTCAAATGTGGGCGGCGGAGGTGGTCGTGGACGCGCCACGGAGGTCGCGGTCGGCGACGGCGACGGTGGCGGCGATGGAGAAGGCCGAGGAGACGAGCCCGTGGACAGCGACGGTGAAGGCCGCGCCACGGAGGCCACGGTCGGCGACGGCGACGGAGGCCGCGCCACGGAGGCCGCGGTCGGCGACGGAGGCCTTGGTCGTCGCGGGCACAACGGCGACGCTGATTCTGGCCACCGCGAGAGAGGCTCAGGCGCTCCACCAAATGAAGGGGGTCAAGGCGGACTTGAGACCAATGTGGGCGGCGGAGGTGGTCGGGGCCGCGCCGTGGCAACGAGGGCCCCGGTCAGCGACGGCGACGGAGGCCACAGCTCAACTGTGAATGGCGAGGCCGCCCGCGGTGGAGTTCAGGGAAGGAACCGCGGCGGAGGCGGCAGTGACGAACCGAGCGGGGTGCTCGACGCCGATGCTGACGCCGGCGGCGGCAATGAAGGCCAAGATGGCGGCGGAGGTCCTGTCCGTCGCCGGGGAGGGCGCAATGGCGACGTCGAGCAGAAAAGGCCCGACCTTGGAGGCCCGTGCGTTCAGCCAATGCATCACGGCGGCCACCATGGCGCTGGAGGACCTGATGCTTCAAGTCCCAGGGATGGCACAGGCCTGGGCGAACACAATTGCAACAGCGATCAAGAAAACCTCGGCCTTGGAGGCCTGGGCGGCCAGCAAGTGCAGGACGAGGCCGAGCAGCTGACAGGCGGCAGTGGAGGAGATGGCCTGGGCGGTGCTGCGGCGACGAACCGGCAATCGGCTACATGCCCGGTGGACAAGAAGGGAAAGTTAAGGGCCAAGAGGAAGAGAAAATTGAGGGCGGAGAGGAGGAACAGACGGAGGACCAAGGTGAAGGCTGCACTCACCGGGACACCGTCGATATTGCTGCCCCCAAGCAACTTCTTGACTGAAAGTGTGCTTTCCTGGACCATCAAAGACGTCCTTAACGATAAGCTCTATGAGAAAGAGGTATTTACTCTGCTCCCCTAATTGTTGTTGCAGCTATATTTTTCGGATGTTGTGTAATTTTTCGGATGTTAATTTTTTGTTATCCGTAGCAGGGTACAAACAAGTTGCTAGTTTACTCATATTTGTGTCTTGTTTACCTTATGGTTATAGCCTGGTGTACTGTATTAATATGATTATTTTGTTGTTGTTAAACAGGCAAAAGACATGCCTTTACAATATGATTCAATTACGCAATTCATTGATTTGCATCGCATTCTGTTGGTGGAAGAGACAAGAGCATCTCTGTGTTCAGCGCTAAAGAACAAGTATTGTCCATTGCTTTCGGTTAAGCAGTGTGAGTCACCGTCTCTCTTCTTTATAGACATTGACCTGGACATGGCTTCTTCCGATATAATTGGCTTCCACCATATATTTGAAGATTTTGATGCTTGTTTACTGTCGTCTCGACCACTCTTAGAGTCAAATATAGACGAATTATATTGTTCTCTTGCCATCACAATTGGAGTCGGAAGAGACACCAATTTTCAAAAGAGTTTTAGGGTGATGGTTGCCAAAAATAAGGATTTTCAACCGGACAAAATGAGATATGTCACTTTCTTGGAAAACATCAAGTTCAGCATGGAAATAGCTTGTATTCTTTCAAATGAGAAAGATTGCAAATCAGTTCAAGCGGTTCTTGATCTTCATAAAATGGTAAACCAAATTCACTTTCAGTGTTCGCATATTATTCTAACTAATCAGTCTACCGACTTGCTTAGTTCCGTTTGTGTTTTAAATGCAGGTTGGAAAAAAATGCAACACTTGTGTTGAACTTTGCAAAGACAGCATACATACAGGGAACCAAAAATCTGCTTCAAGTCTCAATTGTTTGCACCAAAATCAGGCAGATATCGTGTGGACTCCCCCTGGAACTTTAAAAGGATGTGTTGCTGCTGTCCTGAAGGATTTCCTTCATCAGAATCCAAAACTGAAGGTGTTGATTTGTGTCCCAAATGCGTCATGTCTTTCTGATATTTTGGTGGACCTTCAGGAACTCTCTATTTCACCTAATACGGGTGACGTTCTTGTTCTTAACAACATTAGGGAGCTAGAGAATTTCTGCCTTGAACATCAGTCTCATGAATTGTTTTTGTGCTTGACACAATGCGAGGGTTCCTTAAAAGGTATGTATACACTGCTGAACCTGGACGCATACTATCACACACAATGTGGTGATGCTGCTTCATCCTGTGCACGATGCAACAAGTCTAAACTCTTGAAGTTCTCACTGAGATCTTTTACTAGATGGTTTGATACTGTCATGGCGTTTCTCGAGGAGTCATTGCTTTACTTGAAAAACCATGCGGCATCTTTTTCTTTGGTTCAAGAAACATTCAAATTCGAGGAGTTGCTGGATAGCCTGGGGCAAATCAAAGTGCTGTTGCATAATGAGAACCTGAGGGTTGACTATGTAGAAAGTTCACTTATTCCTGCTGTTGATGTTGGTTCAATGGATGGGGCCTCTCTTGTAGTGTCTCTGAATGAGAGAAGGACAACAAGTATAAAATTAATAAGTGGTCTTCTCAGTTCACTGGACTTGCCTCTACCTGAAAATAGAGATATTCTTGATAGACTTTGTATCAAGAATTCAAAGATCATTGTAAGTACTCTTGATTGCACCTGGAAACTGCATGATGTAGACATGGACCCACTGGATTTAACGGTTATCTGTGGTGCTGGACAAATTAAAGAAATTGAACTGCTGGTTCCACTTCTTGTGCCAACAGGACATACAATCCTCTTTGGAGATCATTGTCATTTGGAACCTAGTATTAACAGCAAGGTTTGTATTCTATCTCCTACTCTGCTTTCTTATTTGGTTTGAGTGGAAAGGCAGTTATGTTGAACTACTGACAGATACACTTTGTCAAAGTAAAAACAAATAAAAGTATGCTGACCAATAACACCATATATGAAACTATTAATATATTTTTGTTCGAAAGAGTAACATACTGTGGCATATGTAATGCAGAGTAGATGTTTGTATTTGGAAAAAGAAACTTTTTTTGACCACCCTTACCGTTTGGTTTGTCAATATACGTGTATGTGCGCTACTTATCTTAATGTTTACATCTTAATCTTAGCTACCTATACTACTTTTCTCAATGATCTTTTTTTCTTGGCAAAATTTTAGATATGCAAGAAATCTGATTACGGTGTCAGCATTTTTAAAAAGCTACAGCAGTTGGTGTCCAGAAAAGAAATGCTTCGGCACCAGTACACAATGCATCCTCTCATTAATCAGTTTCCAAATTCCTATTTCTATAAAGGAAAAGTGATGGATGGCGCTAATGTGAGATCCAGTGACTATAATAGGGAGTTCATACCCCTAAAGTTGCCTTCCTATGCATTTCTGGATGTTCCTGCTGCTAAAATGAGAGACATAAGAAAAAACTATGTATATTCAGCTGCAATACTTGAGTTGCTGCAACAGCTTTGTAAAGGTATGGTTCTCTTTCGTAGTATCCTTCTTTTTTGCTAATTTTCTGGAAAGACTGTGTGTTAGTTACATTGGCCTAATTTTCTCCCCTTATGGGATGAATAAATGTCATCCAGCGCATATACTCTGGGAAATAACATGTGGCCATCGTATATCTGTATTATTTGGAAAAAAATCTATTGCTGATTATTAGGATGTATTATTTATAACTGATGCATTGTTATACAAATTCATGATTCATGAACTAATTTATACAGTAAATATACTGTTTCTTTCTCTAATTCCATAGTCTTTCAGCCAACAAAGATCTAATTCTTTTTTTTGCTTTTCCCCTAGATATGTTGAATACTAATCGGAAGTTCAGTATTGCTGTGGTGTGCAAGTCTAGCACTGAATCTAATACTGTTAGAGATCATTTAAGATCTGAGAAAGAAATACATGACAAGATTCTGCTACAAGTAAAATCAATTGACAGCTTGAAAGAAGAATCATTTGATGTGATAATTTTGTCATTGTTCATGGAAGATCAGACGAATCTTAAGCGTGTCAAAGAAAATAACTTGAATGTTGCACTTACCAGTTCAAGGTATGAATTTCATTATTAGTTTTGCTCTTTGTGAAGTAACAACTGTTAATAACAATTTTAACTTCCTCCAGACACTGCTTATGGATAGTGGGTCAGCAAAAAGTTTTGAATGACAGTGGAGGCATCTGGAAAAGCTTGTTTCACAATGCGAAGAAACGAGGATGTGTTCAAACAATGGACATAGATAAACTTGCAGAAGTGACAAAACAATTTGAAGATAATAGTCACTGCACTAATCATAATTGTGTGGTTTCTGACAAAATCACATGCCCGGTAAGACTAATTATATCCATGCTACATCGTTCAAATATTATTACTGTTTTAAGTCTCCAAAGTTCTGAACTACTGCTTCTATAGTTTATGATTTGACAATAGTTAAAAAAATTGTATGGTCTTTATGAGATAATGTTGAGGACGTACTTTTATGCAATGTCCTTTCTTTGCACTGTTTTCTTTTTGGGGTTCTTTTTTCTGTTTATTGTTCAAATTTGGACAGGATGACCAAGGAATGTCAATTTTTTTGCAGCCAGGGCAGGAATTCACTTGGGATGGAAGACCCTATAGGACTAAATATCCTTTAGCTAATGTACGGGACCAAAGTGGCCAGCCTGGTATGTAACGCTTCATGCGATTTAATGTCTTTGTGATAATAATCACGAGCTTGGATCCTTGATCCAGTGTCATATTAAAATTAAAGTAAAAATAACAGGCCTCTGCACCTTTGTCATATAATCTAATTAGTTTGAATTTGTAAATAAATGTTTCTTTGCAACCCGCTGTTCTGTCCTCAAATATTTCTTAATATGCAGATACTTGTACTATGCATTCAAGCTTGGGGGCAGCGGTGTCAATGTGGAAACTCAGGAATGCTGGTTTGGAACCTCCACAGGAGTTCAAATGGGATTTTATTTTAGATGACTTAAAAAGTCAGTACGAGAAAATTGTATCTAAAGAATTCAGATCAGAGGACAAAGCTGACAGAGGGAACAAACGGCTTGAAACTTCACTTGACATATCGAAAAAATATGGTGTTCTTGCCATCAATGAATCCGGGACTAAGGTGAGTTATGCTTCCACTTCGTTTTAATCTTCCATCAACAGTATTGGTAAGCCAATTATTTTTAAATACTCATGATATGGATTTTTGAGAAACTTCTGAAATCGTATTTTACAATCTTCCCAATCATTTTATTCGTTTGTATATGTAGATGACTGTAGAGTATCCGGTCCATTTGAAGTGAAAATTTTGTTCATGCAGATATGTTGTTTTAAATGCATGACACCGCATATTCTAGAGTTCTTGTTTGTTCATTTTGTCAATTTAAATTTTGGTTATTTGACATGTGGCTGGGTTTAGGCAGTTTTAATGTTGACCAAATCTCTCTGGATTTTCTCCTCTCTTTAGCTAGCTAATCCGATCAGCGTTATGTTGTGCCTTCCTCAGAATAAAGGAAATCAATGGGGTTTCTCTGCCACTTTAGGATTTTCAAGGATTTGTTTTTTGGCTGCCGGATCTTTTGTTCTTGGTGACTAAGGTTCCTCTACTTATGTCTGCTTCATGCTAAAAAGATCATGTTTCAGAGCCACATTTATTAATAGAATAATTGGCTGCATGGAGCTTATCAATATTCAGTAGTATTGGTAGGTGACATGGTCGAGATGTGGTACTTATGAGTCCCTGCAACATATAATTCCTTTCAAGGCTGAGTATAGCATATGGTCAGCTCGTGTCTCTTTTGCACCAAATCCATGGTACCACACATGGCATTTTCCCAATCTATGTCATTCCCGTTTTCTTTCATTTGCTTTGATAAAGCATTTTTTGGAGATGCATGAATGCACTTCATAGGGAAGAAGCTTTCCAACCCAGTAGTTTATCTGTGATTTTGTCCACATGTCCTCCCTTGTTTTACCAGTTGACTTAGGATGACCCTATATTCGGCGTCCCATCTCATGTTGAGCACAATATATAGGACTTAAATATATTAATTAATCCTGACACGACAATCATAGTGAATGGCAAATATTGGAAGGACGAAATCACGCTAGACATAAGGTATGGCAGACTCCTTAGGTCGGTTTGGTGGAAGCTAATGTGTAAGTCTTTGATGCCTCACTCAGCCTTCTCTACAGCTGAGGGGGGCAGATTTGGATACAGTGGCTGCGCTGTGCTGCCTAGAGGGATAGATGTGTAGTTAAGGCTGATGATTTCTTATTATGTTCTTGCACTGTTATACAAAATGAATCAGCATGTTGCCACTAAAAGTACTCATTGTTTCTGCCTTAAATATCATGCAGTGGCGGGTATTCAAGATCCTGGGATGGGAGTATGTCGACCCTGCAAACACCGAGGCGGTGAAGAAAATCCTTGAGCAGGGGGGCATAATGGTTGGCCATTTCCGGATGTCCCAGAACTACTACAACCTGAAGCCTGGCCAGGTGTACGTCTACGACAAGGACCAAGCTCTTCTAAACCCCAAGTCGGACCAGCCGGCGTCGCATGCTGTGATGATGATTGGCATTGGGCGCAGTAAGACAGTCTTGGATGGCTATTTTCGTCACATGGCGATGCAGAGCAGCGAGGGCAGGATATTCGGGATCAATGGCCTCGGCAGGGTGGCGAAGACGAGCGTGGAGGGCCTATATTGGATTAAGGTTCGGAAGTTGGAAAGAACATCTGGCGGTGGAGCTTGACACACAGATTTGCAGACATACTTTAGGAAGTAAGCCAAGAACATGCTCCTCTTGGATCGTACCTTATGTATGTACTATGTGCAAAGCCTGACAGAACTTGTCAGCTGAGGCACCGAAGATGTGCAGCTCTTTGCAGTGACAGCAACATCAGCAAATATTTTTTGTTGGAGGGAGTTGGGTGGAGGGTGAGCAAGCTGTGGCCACTATAACTAGTTTTTTGTACGTTCCTTTATTCACGCAGCACATATTCAGTCAACTCCGTGCGAAGAGTAAACTGCTGTATTGGGTTTGTTGATGCTGCCGGTGTTCACAGTCGCGTCCAGTTTTCACACTGCCGGTGTTCACCGTTCCATTTTCACATAGTTGCCTCGCTTTGCTTGTGCGCACCTTAGATCCATAGGCTTCACTTTATTTATGCTTCTTCGATTTTAGTAAGTAGAACGTGGTGTCTGCCAACGGGACATCTAATTTTCAAGTATTTTTAATTCTTACTTAGACGACATGAATTTTAGCTACTAGCACCTACAGCTCCTATACTGATAATAGCAATCACATATACTTTGACAATTATATAAGCCTCTTCTCTCCCAGGCTTTACTTCAGTTTGTAAAATGGCTCCACTGCCGAAAAAAAAAAGTAAAACATTTTTTTCCATTATAATCCCTGATTAGTAAATTGGCAACAGTCAATACGTATTTGTCATAAAAGTATGTCAGTTACACTAGGCAGACATATACTTAGTACTAATAAAGATGCAATAAGATACCATGCACTTCAAACGTGATGACATGGAAATTTTCATCAAAACATACTAGAATGTATAACAATTTTTTTTCCATACCATTTGTATCAAGGATAAACTTTCTACCTGCCATTGCAATTATTGTGCGCCTCATGCTGACAGTGTACCCATGTCCAACAACAAAATCAACAGGGCAACTGATCTGTAAGCCTAACTTGCGTGTGACTAGCTACAGAATCCAACCAAACGTCTCATAAGTATTGTGAGCGATCCATCATGAAACAAAGGTTGGTTCTCGTATCTCTTTTACCCAACTCGAATGTTTCCAAAGGCCAAGTTTGCAGGCAGAGGAATAGCTTGTTTGGTCATCTGTACATGCAGACAAAATCAAGCATTCCATTACATCATCATAACAATACTAGGGCAATTTCATTATTATAGGAAACAATCATCCATAGATTTTAAATTCAGTATCACAGGACACAAGAGGTTAGGCTGGATAATTTATCAACCACAGATTCTGGAGTCTGATTACAAGTCATTATCATCATTTCTCTACCATAATTCTACCATAAACTGTATTGAGCATCAGGTGAGCCCATGTCAAATCCACCCGTGGCAGGGTGTTTCAAATCCTCCACTCCTTGGTTCTTGCAAGCAAAACAGTCACCTAAACAAAATAAGAGCATGAAATTGTATTAGAAGTCTGTAAATACAATTATACATGTTTCAAAGTTCAAGAATTAATACCATCCTCATCTGGTTCCAAAGGACAGCAGAAATAGTATTTTCTCCCAAATATCTGCTTCACTTCGGCAAAATATAACTCCAGAATCCAATCGACTGAACTGGGCATCTTCATCATAACTCTAAAGTTATAATGATGAAACACCTTGTTATAGTTCTCCACATTAAAACACTGATGACATAGTTCATCAAGCTTGTACTCAAGCCCCTGACAAATCAACTTCTGTTAGTAAAATTACGTAAAAGCTTTGCACTTTGACCATTAAAAGAATTCAAATCAATGTATACCGCAAGATCTGCACTTCTCTCAAGGTATTTATTAAAGCACACCATCACCTCTTCACACATCCACGTCTTTTCGTTTCGAACAATGTCTTCAGTTGAAGATCCATGCCTGCATTCACAACTAATTTCATACCGGCATTTCTTCTCAAGTGGAAATGAACATATTATGGAATCAATACCCACAATTATCAGCTAGACATTAGTAACCAAAGAATGGTGTAAGATAATCCCGAGTTACATGCACACAAAGTTCACATGTTGGCAAAAATACCACTTATTTAGAAAGCATGCCAAGGTTGGAAAGCATGACAAGTAATACATGGGAGAATGCTATGGTGTACAGGTAAAAGATACTACCATGCAAAATTATCATCCAAATCCTCTCAATATTTGCCAAACGGGGCCCCATTGCCAAAATATCATCAGTAATTAAACAACATACAACCAAGCATACACGGCACAATAGCAGTCATATTGTGTTACACCAAAAATATGACGCCCTAAACAGTGTCAGCTGTAGCAGACCAAATTTTCCACAGGCCCGACAAGGGTCTGCGTGTCTTCTAAGGGGAAAAAAAAGGGAAAATTTGAAAGATCATGCTGAATTCATTTGAGAACCTCGAAATATAAAACCTAATATCTCAACCCAAACATATAGCAGCTTTAAATAAATTCTGAATTATTCATTTACATATGACAGGCAAGTTTGAATCCTGATCTTTTATATAAAGGAACGAGACATGTGGTGTGATTCCAAAGCTTTGACAATAAAAACAGTAAATCTTAAGAGGGAAATCAAGCTAACATCAGCAAGAGAGAAATAGAAATACACTAGGACGAAAACGACTCCTAAAGATTGTAACCTCTGGATAGCTGCAGCAGAAGCTTGTTGTGGAGACTGATGCGACCGTGTTTCCTGTTGCCTTTCCACCTCTGCAGCAGCTCGAGCAATAACAACACTTGGTGGCTCTGTACCCCATTCAGCAGCTTGGGCAGTAAGAGTGGCCTGCTCAATGGCAAAAATTCTATCGAAAGCTTGCCTGAGGGGGGCACAAGGGTGGGCAGCAAAATATTCCTCCATCTCACGCTGAAACTCATCCGAACTGAATAAAAGCATGCCGATATATGGTTAAAATTAAGCAATCAATATACCGGATTCTAGAGGTAATAATCATACACCTAAAAGACATGGAATGCTAAAAGATATTAACAGTACTATTGAGCATGAATCCATTTACGAAAAGAAAAAGAAAGCATGATTAAAATTAATGAATCCCACATGCAATCCAATAGTGCTCACTGTCAATACCACTTTTAACTGTTTATGCACCTTCAGCAGGGAGTGGCAGGTCTGCTAATCTACTATGCCACGCGGCCTCTTATGTGTCAGTGTTAGGAACTAGAAAAAACATATCACACATCTACATATTTAACTGACTCACGAAAGCACCGTCAAAATCAAATAAGCTTAAAATAATGAAGATTACATTTACATCTACTGTGTTTATTATTGTGAATTTTACTGGGATACAGACTTTCAAATAGCAAACAGAGTAATATATTAGTACAGAAATGAAGTAAATTTGTACATACTCCACATCTGAGTCTGGCTTCGGCTGTTCTTCCTCATCATCTGATACAGTTATAACAAGGGGGCCAGCAGCCAGCACCATGGATGTTGATATACCTTTTGGTTGGTTAAAAAAGAGAAAAGCCTGTCCACATGCACCATCATCAGGCAGCCTGTGAAGGTAGGAAGGTACTAAGGTAAGACGGTGATATTTGCTCATTTTATGTAATGTGGGGGCTAGATAATTAGGCCTTATGCTTTGCCTAGAGCTTGAGAGATATTGGGGGATTGGGAGAATTGTTCTTCATTGATTGATTGCTTGCTTGACTCCTTCCAAATGACTGCCGTGCCTCTCATTATATAGAGGGAGAGCCGGCCCTAAACCTAACCAACTGATCTTATCCCTAATTAACCTGAGGACTAAGTAAGGGCGGTGCTACAGTACCATGGTCCGCTACAGTACCAAGACCCAAAGGCCTGCCCATGACATCTCCATCCCTCCTTCCGAGACAGCTCGTCCTCGAGCTGGGATGGTGGCCACGGCTGAACCACATACCACGCCCTTGGCGTCCTAGCCCCCTTTCCATCCCCCTTGAGATGCAGCTCGCCCTCGAGCTGCCGACACTTCACACCACAACTGACTCGATTCCTACACGTAATCAAAAGAAATAAGCCTTTTACATCTCGGCCTACTTTCTTATTCCTAACAGAAATAAAATAGAAACTAAAAATGCTAATTTGTACTAATGCCTCCCCAAAAACTGTAATTATTGAAGAACCCCATCTAGCACAAGGTGAGAAGAAGCAGTCACGTGTCCAACTGCCTGCCTGCTTCAAAGCATGAGTCAATGGAGGACCCCATCCAACAGCACAGAGAGACAAGGATCTGAAGTCTTCATGGAAGTGTTGCTCATCCACACGACTTGTACAGCTCCTGCAAGCACGGCAAGGAGAGGGTTGCTCGCGCTGGCCCGTCCAAGCGTTGGTTTCCGGTGGACGTCTCCCACCTTCTGAAGCAGCAGTTGCTGCCTGGATCCATGGTGGCCGACGTAGGCGGGCTCGAGACGGACGGCGCCGTTCGAATGCAGCAGGGTGCGGGTCCCTGGCGACCTTGCTTGCAGCAAATCCCGGTGTTGTTGCTGGTGTACCATACCCGGCGGCGCATGGTGTGAGGGTACATAGGGGTGTAGTTACCAGCAGCCTGATTTGAGCCGGAAACAGGGGTGTAGCCAGCGGTGGGCTGCTCCCAATGGCGCTTGGCGTGGAGGTGACCAGGGGCGTGGTCACTGGCTTGCCGATTTCGGCAGGGTGAAGGGCCACAGTGAGCGGAGTGCTCCCCACGGCACACGGTGGGAGGGGCAAGATCGCTGGCGGCCTGCTTTGGGCGGGGCGCAGCAGCACAGACCTCACCGGCAGTTTGCTGCTTGGTGTGAACTGTTGCAGGGGAGGGGACTTCTGCGACTCCATGTGGCCAAGCCTTCTTCTCAGTCTCTCAGCTAAGGATTTTAGGTCCAGGTCGAAGAGCGATGGCGCCACAGCAGATTGATCAGCCTCCTCCTCCTCTTTCGCTTCGCATCTTGCCTTAACCAGATGGACCAATTCTCTGAGGGTCATATCAGAGTAGGATTTCGGTGGTAAATTGGCAACAGAAGTCATGGGAAGGATCGTTGGCAATCTGATACCAAATGTAATGTGGGGGATGGATTAATTAGGCCTTATGCTTTGCCTAGAGCTTGAGAGATATTGGGGGATTGGGAGAATTGTTCTTCATTGATTGATTGCTTGCTTGACTCCTTCCAAATGACTGCCGTGCCTCTCATTATATAGAGGGAGCCGGCCCTAAACCTAACCAACTGATCTTATCCCTAATTAACCTAACTTGAGGACTAAGTAAGGGCGGTGCTACAGTAACGGCGCCGCTACAGTACCATGGGCCGCTACAGTCCCAAGGCCCAAAGGCCTGCCCATGACATATCCATCCCTCCTTCCGAGACAGCTCGTCCTCGAGCTGGGATGGTGGCCACAGCTGAACCACATACCACGCCCTTGGCATCCTAATTAGGCCTTATGCTTTGCCTAGAGCTTGAGAGATATTGGGGGATTGAGAGAATTGTTCTTCATTGATTGATTGCTTGCTTGACTCCTTCCAAATGAGTGCCACTCATTATATAGAGGGAGAGCCGGCCCTAAACCTAACCAACTGATCTTATCCCTAATTAACCTAACTTGAGGACTAAGTAAGGGCGATGCTACAGTACCATGGACCGCTACAGTACCAAGGCCCAAAGGCCTGCCCATGACATTTTACTTATGCTTTCAAAATACAATGCATCAGTTTCAAGGATGAAGAAAGGAACAAGGTCGGAATTCGGAACCAAATAACTTATAATGCTTGATTTTGCACAAACACGCAAGCCACGTGTGCTCTGCAGATTCTTATTTTATTAAACCTATAGGTAAAGGTTTAAACCTGGTTTCTTGCTGTTATTAAAGATAGAAAGCATTACATACCCATCACAATCACCATCAGACACCTCAAGAGGTGCCCGGTAATCACTCTCTGATATTGTCTCAACTGTTGGAACATCTGTGCACACATGGCTGGTATGCTCCTCATCGCTATCAAAGCATGGGGATTAAAATATGATAATAAGTATCTCATTCGAGAAAAAAAATAGTATACTGATGTTGTATTATATTTTATTATTATGATGGATATATGAAAAGAATCACCCAAGGAATTCATAATACTTCAGAAATAAGCACCCAAGTCAAGCAACGAAAATATTAGAGAGAAAAACCTCAACGGCTTGCAAAAATGCTTTCTGGCTAACGTATCAAGGTTGCACCGCAAAAACATATAGCAATGAAGCCATTATGACTGAAGATAGTAAAATTATTCACCACCCTCAAGCACTTGAGACCTCCCAGCCAGAAGAAAAGAAGCACATATAAAGCATTTTACCCCTTCGAGATTCCATGGTTGTTACTTCTGGGGATATAGGAGAGGCAGCCTAGCTTCTTACTAGAGTGATATCAGATGACTGGTGATTAATTCTTTATTCAGAGTCTAATAAATATAGATACACACATTATCCTTGTACTCCCTCTCTTGCAAAATAGGTGTCCTTTTAGGAGTTGGGCACGGGAATTATGGATGAAAAAGTAGAGAGTACACAGGAAACGATGAGGGGTGGAGGAGGAGAGATAGAGAGAGTTGTATTGGGAAGCGACAGTTACATTTTTTGTGGGACAAATTTTGAATGCTAAAGTGACAGCTATTTTGGGACAGGGACTACACAATGTTGATTATAGAACCAATTGTTGCACAATAGTTGTATTTTAGCAAATGAGACGGTAGCTTCCTGCTGGCACAAAGGCGGATGAGTAGGGTTTGGCATGGCCCTAACAGAAATCAATAAAAAACAGGCAACAACCATAGGTCAATTTATTCTCTATAAGAAAGGTAGAAATATTTAACAGCATCAATAAACTATCATGTAGTGCTACCTCCGTTTCTTAGTATAGGGTGTACTAGGATTTGGAGAATTCTTGAAATGTGATCATTGTTTTCGCTAACACATGTTACCAATAGTAATAGAATAATATGGTATTAAGATATCTGTGAAACCTGAATCTGTTGGTACAACTTTTATACACTAAATGTGCATACAATTTGACTAACAGTTGATCAAACTATAAGATTGATCTTTTCATATAAAAAATGCTATCTAAAAAGAAATGGAAAGAGTATTATTTCTCCCTCCACCTCCTTGAAGACAAGGCAGTGCTCTTTGTTTTAACTCAAATTTATGATGCAATAAAATACAAATCATAAGTTTGAAGGGCCAGCTAGAATTTCGTGATCAAAACCATGTAACTTTTCATTTTGCAGTGCTGCACTAATCACATGCTGCTATTTTTTTATACTTGTAAAATCAATGCATATCTACATATACTAGTGGAGGAAATACAGAGACATTATACGTACACATCTTCATCATTGCTCTCTTCAGATGTTTCATCAGGTGTCAAAAGTGGGAGTTCACTCATCAATGGCAACACCTCAAGTGTTGGCAAATCTGTAACTGCCCCACCAAGCTCACTGCTGCTCACCTCCCTAGGATGCTCCTCGGTCCTGATGAAGGAGCATAAATGAGCGTGAAAAAGAGCCAAAACTAATAAACTACAAGTTTGCTCCAGAAATAAGCACACGTAACAGAGGAACCATTATTATGACCAAACATACAATGCTTATTCACGGCTAGAATGGAAGAAACTCGAAAGCAATCCTAAGCACTTTTTGAGTCCTAGACCACATCAGATATTCTAGGATCAAAATGGCATAGAGAGCATTTTATGCCTTCAAGACTCACATGGAGACAATTTAATGTAGCATGCTTGATTAGATTAGGAAACATAAGCATATCTTGTTCGGACAAGAGACTGAGGATTACTTATTTCTTCAACGTGCTCTGTGTTTCGTTGGGCGAAGTTTGGAATCAACACATTTAGGTAGATTTATTACTCTTAATGATTTACTATGTCTTTCTATCACCACAAAAGGTAAGAAGGAATTTCATAAGGGTTTGTTCATATCGATCCATTTTATTTAGTGTAGGAAAAGACATAAGAGTTTATTTTTCAGGGAAATGAAAATAGCCTTAAAACCAAGGTTTCAAGATGCCAAGGAGAGAACCTAAAACAGATCTAGTGTGATAATCAAGTATCACAACACATGTTCACAGCTAGGATAGAAAGACGCACACTAATCAGAAATCCTAAGGACATCGGAAACCTAGATCACATCCCAATGTTTAATTAGAGAGATTGAGATGTCTCTGTTAGCAGAAATATATATCGGCAGCTCCGGTGTGTCCATACTCTTTATAGGCCACTCATGATAAAAAAAATTGGACTTTTTTGGGAAGGAAACAAGAGGAAATTCTGAATATTCAAGTTCCAACATCATAAGGTTGGTAAGGGGAACTAAATACACATAACTAGTTTTACGGTTGAGGGCTAGGGTCAAGGGAAGATATAGTCTCTAATTTCTGAAATGTTATTGAGCGTGAATTCACCCTGTTCCGCAGTGAATAAGTGGGAGAATGGTGTCATCAGATTAGACAGAGCCTAGCCCCTGGGGCAATGGAAACAATAAAGGGGGAGGAAAAGGAGGACTCACACAGAAGGGAACATAGTGGAGGAGTCTCTCACTGAAAGCGCCTCGAATGTCGCCGGGTTTATAACTTCCAGCTGGTTGCTGCTCACATCACTAGAATGCTCCAGATTCCTAATCAAAGCATATTACAGTGAAGGAACTGGAAGAAGATTTTTAAGTATCTCATTCAATAGAAACTCAGCATATTAAAACTTACCGTGCTGATCTTCTGTGTCGAAAGAGCCTGGGGCGATCCGCATAGAGTGCACTCTGCCGAATACGTGTTCTACTTCCAGTCCTTTCAGCTCCAGGATGACTGCTAAGATTGGAATCGGAACACAAGTTTAATAACAATACTACTATGTGCTTGTTGTGGTGGAATCCGAGGCAGTGCTCTTTAGTCAGCATTTTTAAAACTTAAGTTTTGTTTAGGGAAGCAAAAGATTAGCGACAGAACGCTTCACGGTGGCACATAAAACAGAGCAGCTGCCATGATTAAAGATTACGAGATTTCTCCACGATAAGGACTTAGAAAGACACGCACTAGATAGCATCGTGGCAATCCTAATCCCTACATGAATGAATAGTTGAATTAGAGTGTTCGAAATGACTCGCTAGCAGAAATTGATTAAATAACAGGCAGCAACCATACAGCAGTACTCTCTCTATATTATCCGCTCTCATCAACAACAAAGCCATGCCATGTTTGGGAGCAAGAAACAAGACGGATGCTCCGATATTTAAGTTCCAACATCAAAAGCTAGGAAGGGGAAGAGCGATTCAGGTAGAAAAATGTCTACTTTCCCTACTCTGCTTTCTAATTTGCTTCATGGGTCACAGATTTGAAGCGTTACTGCAAGAAATTCCACCTTGTTCCTCAGCAAAGGAGGAAGGAGGAAGGAGGAAGGCGGGCCCCATCAGACTGCACAGAGAGAGCCTAGGGCTGGGGGAAATGGGGGAAAGAAGAAAAGAACACTCACTCTGAGGGGGTTGCAGTGGAGGAGGATGTCTGAGAGCATGTTGCGGATGGCCTGCGCCGGGAGAGCTCATAGTCCAACGCCAAGTAGTGGGGGCTCGTGATTTGCCGTCCGGGGAACCGATCACGCAAGTAGTCGGGGACCCGCAGCGGGAGCGACGGCGGCGGCGGCCGCCGCGGCGGCAGCAGGTCGAAGGAGTTCGTCCCCTGCTCCAGCCGTTCGATAGGGGGATGGCTTGCAGCGGCGTAGAAGTCGGCATCGTCGTCCATGGCAGGCGGGCGGGAGGCGGCGGGGGTGAAGGCATGGACGTTACCGGGTGGCCGGCGCCGACGCCGGCTGCGCGAGCTCTCCGGCAAGCCATGGTTTCGATTGCCCGTCAACCAGTCGTGGCTGCGATCGGCATCGCCGTCCATGGCGGGCGGCGGCGAGGTGTGTGGCTAGCTTTAGGTAGGTCGCGTTGCTCACCGCTCACGAGCTAAAATTCATTTGCTTTCTCCTCCCCTCGGGCGAGTGAAGTGTGAAAGGACAAGTCACTGAGGCCAGTAGGTACATGGAACCATTATTGCTGCTTTGGCTTGGCCTGGTACTGCTCAGCTACGAGTAGGGGCTGTAAAGGCAGGCTCTCGACATTTAAACTCGAATAAAAAGGGCCACTAAAAAATCCTTATATTCATGGCGAGGTTGGTTTAATTGCTGAGCTCACAGTGGTGACCAAAATCGGTGTCGAAACACACTCTTTCTTGTTTCAACACGTGCTGTCCATTGCAAACCATATTCAAACATAAATTTTTCAGCTTACAGATCATGTACGCTGAGAAATAAAAAATCAATAAATAAACAGGTTGGCGGGGATTGGAGCACGGGCGAGTGCCATGAAGGCCGCAGGAGGCAGAGGGATCGATTTGAGAGGAGGAAATTAGAAAGGGATGAGGAACAACCGAACAAGACGAAGTGGACCTGCAGAGTTTTGGGCATCAATGCTGGCCGTTGAGGGTAAAAAGTTTTTCTCGGGCCTGTCATGGCCCATGGATCAGTTTTTCAGTGTTTCAATTTTGTCCAAACAAAAGTGCTGTCTTGGATTCATATTTGTTCAAACGTGCGCACGAAAAATCTTATCAGCCGAGTTCATCATGTTACCATCCTCCTCCTCACATGATTTAGGGCCTGTTTGTTTGGGCTGAAGCTTTTGAGTTTTTAGAAAAGTTGGCTGTTTGAGTAGCTGAAAAACTGTCTGTTAGATTTATAATGTTGGCTTTTGTAATATATATTAAGCTTTTCAGCATGCCAAAAGTCAAAAAAACACCTCTCAGCAAACTTTTCAGCTTTTAATTCATTTCATCAAAAGTCAGCTTTTCAACATTCCAAAAGCCAGATCAGAAGTTTGCTGTTTGTTTCAGCTTTTCAGCTGGCCAGCTTTTCAGCTGAAAAAACCAGCTGAAAAGCTGAAACAAACAGGACCTTACTCTCACCCCCTCCAACCAGCTGAAAAGCTGAAACAAACAGGACCTTACTCTCACCCCCTCATCCCCCTCCCCTCCAATCCATAGTAAGCGGCGTAGGAGACTTACACAACACCACAAGAGTCGTGCATCATCAATGCCCGATGTTTGCCTCTTTGAATCGACAATCACGACACAAGCGAGATGGGGTTTGGCTGCTATTTGCACCCCGTCGATGGAGTGACAAGATGGCTGTGCGCGCCCCCACGAAACATGGGCCCAACAGTGTCAGATGTATGGCGGAGGCCAGTAGAAGGCCAACAGATACACGGTGGCGGCGTGCTTGAGGGCTACGGGAGTTGCGAACGAGGAGCACCTTAGCCTGTACCAAGAAGAATAACCAGTAGAGGAGGATTGGCCAGAGAGGTCACAATCAGTGAAACTACTTCACAAGGACTCGATGTCGATGTTTGTGGCTCATCGAGGAAAAGAGAGGGTCATAGTTACGGTGGATCTTAGGACGAGAGAGGGAGAGAAAAGGTGTGGTGAGGGCAGTAGGGTGTGGTAAGGCCAGTCTCAATAGGGTCTTTAATTTGCATTAAATTTTATGTTATGGGTATATTTTTTGTTGATTTGGCAAGTTAATTATGATAAGAGAGATGAGAAACTTTCATATTTTGTGAGAGGTCTTTCATCCAAATGAAAAGAAGCTGACTCTCTTTCCTAAAACTAGTTTTGGAAAAAATGCAATGAAAAAGCCTATTGAGACTGGCCTAAGTGGCTGTTATTGGATCGGTGACCTGAGCCGCTCCGAGGCTAAACCTGCGTATAGTACTTTGACTGGTGCTTCCTCGGCGTGTAGAAATTAATGAGGGTACTAGGGTAAAATACACTGTCACTATTTATGTTCCTTTTCTCAAACTGTCACTTGTTATGGAATGGAGGAGTAGAAAACATGTGGAAGCATTCGTATTTTCTATTTCGTTTTTTCTTGAAACTAAATAGAAACAAAATACTTGCTTAAAATTTCTTTGATACAAGTGTATTAATACGATTGTTAGTATCTCTAAAATGTTTATAAAAATATTGTCAACAAAAGTATGAATAGTAAGAGTCAAACTTGCCAAGTATTTATGAACCACATAGTTTCCTACTTAGTACAATTTTCAGACTTAGCAAAGTTTATTCCTTTTACAGAGCTTGAAACCTAAATAATCGGTCCATGGATTTTGGAGTTGGTTAGGACGTACCTATCCCTAAAAGTCCATGGACCTAGTAAAATCACAATTAGAGTTTAAAATAAGAATAAAAACATAATCGTCTCATCTGGTAATTAGATATCTAGGATAGACCGGATCCCCTCAAAACAGTGAGCCAAAGAGAGGTAGAAAATAATGAAGAACATCATAAAAAAATAAAATTTATACCATTTAAATCCTATTTAAGAAAAAGCCACTATATTATGTGTTTAAAAAACCATTTTATTATTTGTTCAGAAAAATAAATAATTCTGTGACATGGACATCAAATTGGATGAGGGGAGAAGAAACGGCAAGCAAATGTCGAATTAAGAGAACATGAAAAGACAATGAATAGAGCAACGGCACGCTCGACCAGGTCGAACTCACCGTTCGTTAAACCTCGATGAATCCATTGGTGGGTTGGTGGGGCGGCACCGGCCGGTAGTACTTGACCCGTGCACTGTTTTCCGGCTCCCGGCCGTCCAGCACGAGGCGGCGGCGGCGCCTGGCGCCGGATATATCTCGTCGATCAGAAGGAAAAAAAAGACTATCGAATCTTGCTGTTTGTCGCCTTGGGCCTTGAATAGCAATGTATATATTGAGGGCCCGTTGAAACAAGGTCCAGTCCAGGTTTAAACTATCTAGCCGTTTCCGATTTAAACTGTGTCGCTGACTCGCTGTTTCCGAATACCGTTCTTCTACCGTTCTTCTACGGAGAGATTCGTAAAGCTATCCTTATCTGGTTGCTTCTTACTCTCAAGGGACTCGGCCTAGCCATGCATGCATTTTTCCTCCGCGATCCATCGCACTCGCATACGCTACGACAAAACACGTCTCGCACACCCCGTGACGTCAGGCGGAACCATCCTGCCGCAAGCAAGTTCGCCGCTGCGGCCCCGCCTCTCGCGCGCGAGTGAGCCGCCGCACCCGGCCATGCGCGGCTGCCCGCGAGCTGCTGCACCGCCGCTGCAGGCTGCAGCTCCCTGCGCCGGCAACTTACGTCGCCGCCGCCAAGCGCCGACGCGCCGCGAGCCGAGCCGCCGCCGCCACGCGCGCTGGTCCCTGCCTCGCTCCGGTCGTCCCGCGCCGCCCCGACTGTCCCGCTGCGCTGCTCCGACGGCCTGCTCCTTTCCATTTCGTTTCGTGAACAAATCTTTTTTTCATGTGGAACAAATCCTTTATTCTTCTGGAACAAATTGTTCCTTCCTCCGAAACAAATGGATTATTCGTGTGGAACAAATTCGTTTGTTTGTCTGGAACAAATCCGTTTGTTCATCTGGAACAAATTGTTTCTTCCTCTGAGACAAATCGTTCATTGGCCTGGAACAAATTGTTTCTTCACGTGGAACAATTCTCTTTGGAACAAATCTTTTATTCTTCTTGAACAAATTGTATCTTTTCGTGGAACAAGTTGTTTATTCATCTGGAACAATATTTTCTTCATCTGGAACAAATACCTTCGTCGTCTGGAACAATATCAGCAAAGAACTACCAAAACTGAGCTGATTTTGCGTGTTGGGCCGTTGGTTGGCTGAATGCACCACTGGTCCCGCCTGGACGTCCGACAAACAAATGAAGCCCAGTAGAAGAAGGAGTTGACAGCCCGCGCGCGAGGGAGGGGCGGGAGGTGCGCGAGACACGCGCTCGGCTCGCGCATGCGAGGGGGTTGGGCCCCCTTTTTCCTCAGCGGCAGAGAGCCAGTGCGTGCCGACCTCCCAGTCCCAAAGTCACAACTCTCACAGGACCAAAGTAATCTCATCAGCAGTAATGGAGCTTCAAGAAAATTTAGGAGAGACAACACAGCAAAGCCCAAAAATGCTTTAGTGCTAAACGATATTTATCACACAATCTATAACTAAAAGAAAAATATATGACAAATTTTCAAGCATTTGTTTATAATTTGCAGTTAGCTGCAGCATCTAAGCTTTTAGCAATACGTTGGTGTTGGGGACAATTAAAAGAAGAAAAAATTGTTTCTTGCCTGGTCCCTTTATTTGCACATTGCGTTGCCTTCTACATCTCGGTTCCAAAGAAATTACAAGAAGCTTAAAAAGTAAACGAGGGCCTCTTCGTGAACCTTTTCACCTTGCACCGCCAATCGAGCAAAATATGCAACGGATCATCTGGTACTTCAATTGAATCCGTCGAGGAAACACAAAGCCAATGCCAATGAACCTACCGGGAGCGCGATGTCTCATGAAAAGATAATCGAAATACTGCACACGATTACAAAACACGTGTGCACGCAACACACCTCATTATTTCGCTATAGGTAGCTCCAAAAAAGATGAGCGTCAAAGGAGAAAAAAAGGATGACCAAAAGCCTAAAGATGACGCTCCTTGAAGAAAACAGAGATGTGAGTGCATGGTACCGCCAAAGCCATATAGAGGCAAGAAGAACAGAACGAGTCAAACCTTCTCTTTTTGTTCTTCTCGTCTCTTGTGTGGCCTTCTTCCGTTGTTTTGTGCCTTCTTTCAGGCTGGTAGGGCATTTTTGAGAGTACATCATCACAATATGTAGCGCAACGATTGTAAAAGATATACCGATCAGCTGATGAACTTGGTGGCGGCCGCGGACTAGTCCGGTCAGTTCTCACATCTGTCCCCATCTACTTGCTTACTGTCATCAAGGCACCCAAGAAGTTCGTCAAGGACTACGACAAAATACGGGTAATCTGATGACAAGTGTAAGGTGAGCTGGGCACGTGTTCAACGGCCTACCAAGTATGGTGGCTTGGGTGTCACTGACTTGGAGCTCTTCGGTCGAGCGCTGCGGTTTCAATGGCGGGCACCGAACAAGCCATGGCATGGCATGGAGCTGCCTATCGACACCCCTGATCAGTCCCTTTTCGTGGCGTCCACGACGGTAACCGTGAAGAATGGTGCCACGGCTTTATTTTGGCAGTCAAGTTGGCTCAACGGACAAGCACCCGCAGCGCTATTCCCCAACTTGCTCAAGCACAGTAAGCGCAAGCGCCGAACAGTGAAGGATGTCATGAAAAATAGGGGGTGTTCGGGTCTAAAATTTAGAGGGGTCTAAAAAAAAGAATCTTATCATTTAAGAGTATTAAATAAAGTTTAATTACAAAACTAACTGCAGAACCCCTGGTCTAATTCGCGAGACGAATCTAATGAGGGTAAGCAATCCGTGGTTAGACGATGGTTACTGTAGCATTACTGTAGCATGACTGTAGCAAAACATAACTTACTTAGGCTCGTTAGATTCGTCTCGTAAAGATGTACCTATCTGTAAAAAGGTTTTGTCATTAGATTTTATTTAGTACTAGATTCTCTTTATTTAGAGACCTCTAAAATTTAGCGCTAAAAGAAACGAAGAGGGCCATAGTATATGAGAATTGGATGAGAGACATCCTGCATAATCTCACTCAAGAGTGATGACTTGATATCAGATTTTGTCAAGCTCTGGGTGCTGATTGATGATTCTGACCTGAAACTTGACACTGACGAGCAAGACACCATAATCTGGGCAAGGACCCCCAGCGGTGAATACACGTCAAAGTCAGCCTATTTGATGCAATTCGATCGATGGCAGTGTTGCTTCTTTCTTCCCCAGCAAGGTGTGGTAACACTGGGCACCAGCCAAGTGCAAGTTCTTTATGATGCTGCTGCTACAGAACAGGATCTGGACGTTAGACAGATTGATCATGCGCAAATGACCAAATGAACATTTCTGCCAATTATGTTCAATATGTTAAGTTTATAGAGATAGAAGGCAAATTTTTATCACTTGAATGGAGGCCGGGGGCCTGCTGAATAAAGGAGGGTCTGTGGACCAAAAGTTCCTATTCCAAATTCTATGGGTTCATGTGGCCTGCAAAGGTTGCATGATGTTTAGGAGGATCTACCAACAGCTATCTGCCATATCGTTCCAATAGAGCTAAGTTATACTACCTCCATTCCAGAATATAAGCATTTATGAGTTTGGTCAAAGTCAATCTGCTTTAGCTTTGACTCTCAATAACAAAAAAATAATAGCACTTGATTATATATAAATGGTGTTATTAGATTCGTCATGAAAGCAACTATGCTAATATGTAACTTTTTATATTTAAAATAATTTATTTTTACAGATATTGTTAGTCAAAGTTGATGATATTTGACAGTCAACAAATTCAAAAATGCTTATATTCTGAAATAAAGGTAGAACGTATGCAGCACCACCATCATATATGTATGCATGATCGTCATCATCAGTCTCTTCATCTGTTTGAGGGATCACAAGTGGGGGGTCACTCAATGACTGCCCCTCAAGGGCTGGCAAATCTGTGACTGCCTCACCAAGCTCACTGCTGCTCACCTCGCTTGTATGCTCCTGGGCACTGAGCAAAGCATAATTGAAAATGCAACTGTACCAGGATACACATAAAACATTGGTTCTAAAGAAAATAGAGGTCGCATCATATTCTGACACCATTACAAGATCTGGATCCCTCGGACCTAACACTAAATCGGAAACTGTCTCACTAATAAATAAGTTACATTTATTCATACCACATACTGAACCCAACATTTGGCGAGCCGGCATCAAACCCACCCGTGGCAGGGTGCTGCAAGTCTTCCATGCCTTGGCTCTTGCAAGCATAACAATGACCTGGCAAGAATAACGACAAATGGTAAGAATAACATAACAGGTTCATTGAGATTTCAATGCAAACCATCATTCAGTACCGTTTTCATTTGGTTCCAAACGGCAACAGAAATAGTATTTCCTCCCGAATATCTGCTTCACTTCTGCAAAGTACAGTGCAACAACCCAATCAACTGAGTTGGGCTTCTTCATCTGTATTGTGAAGTTGTAATGGTGGAAAATTTTGTTGTAATTCTCGATACTGAAGCCCTGGTGGCAAAGTTCATTGAACTGGCAGTCAAATTCCTGAAAAACAAAGCAATATGCTGTTAGAACAAATCTACTTACAGTTTTTCTAAAAAAAATCAAAATATTTGTATACTGCCTTTAGGTCGTTTCTTCTCTCAGTGTATTTTTGAAAAACAATCTTCACCTCCTCACGCATCCAGTTATCTGCATTTTCAACAATTTCTGCGTTTGAGGCTTCATGCCTGCATGAATTCACACCTAATTAGAGGTTTAAGAGGCATAAATTAAGGTATATTACACACTCTAATAATTAGGTAATGAAAGAAGCTGCATCGGAGGTACGAATATGGGTGAAGTTTGCAGAGTTCACAGTTAAGTTCAAAAGTTGGCACACATACAACTTGTTTTAAAATTTTAACTTGCCAAGGCTCACAATTATTTTGCGGATCATAGGAAAAGACTTTATAGGGGGGAAACAGTATGGTGTAGGGGTACATGATACCCATGCCTGAATATCACTTACCAACATTTTGCCAAAATAAACAGAGGCCTGCATATCGGTGTACCATAAAGGAACAACAGGACCATATACAACCCTGCATATCACATAGGGTCTTGTTTCACTCCCAAATATTGTTCTTTCAATAATGCTAACCAATGGCGGAGCTGGGGGGGGGGGGGGGGGGGGGCAGGGGCCATGGCCCCCCCTAACTTCTGGAAAATCGCAGAGGACCCCCTCCTCTTCCCAGGCCCAAACTAGCCCAACTAAGAAGCCCGTGAGAAATTCAGCTGTGCAGCTATCAAACTATAGTTGGCCAAATGGGCGGCACGGGCCCACCAGGGCACGGCCCATTTTTCATCGGGCTGGCACGGCCCGTTTGTTACATGGGCTGTGCCGTTCTCGCCCATGGGCGGGGGGGGGGGGGGGGGGGGGGGGTGTCAGCCCATGGCACGGCCCACCAGTTACTAATCGTGCCGGGCCGGCCCATTAGGCACGATGAGCCTCATTATAATGCTGGCCCATCAAAGTTATGTAGTTGTATTTTAGTGTTAAAATGGTGCAAAATGGTAAGGGAGTGGGGATTTGAACCTTAGACCTCAAAGATATGAGGCAAATGACTTACCACTAGGCTACAACACCTTAGTTGTACAAGTAAAAATAAAAACAAACTTAATATTTTCTTAGACGGGCCGTGCCGTGCCGCCCACTGGGCTGAAGCCTCAGCCCAAGCACGGCCCGCTGCTTTGTGCCGTGCCGGCTCGGCCCGTACTTTTGTGAGCCGGGCCGTGCCTGGGCCAGGCCAAAATAACCGTGCTTCGTGTCCGCCCATTTTAGCCCGCCCGTTTGGCCATCTATATATCAAACCAACAAGCAACAGCCCAAGTAAAAGCAATCGGGAACTGATCGGGAGGCAACAGGAAAAGAAAACGCGTTCTGCGTCGCTTCGACTGGAAGCTACTGCGAGTCCGCGAGTCTTCCGCGACGCGAACCAGGTCCAGCGACGCGCCGGCGCTGCGCTCTCGGCGGCGTGGAGATGCTAGACGGCAGCCCCGGGTCGCCGTCGCCGGAGACGGAGGAAGATAGCAGCGAACCCCTGCTGCTCCCGACTTCCCAAGCCTCGCATCCAGCGTCGTACACATGTAAGCCCGCCCTAGTTATCCTCCTCCCCAAACCAGAATTTTGATTTATGTATGTAAAAAACTGAAATTGGTGTTTAGTATAGCAATAGGATGGTACATTATAGAACTTTTGTTTGTGGAAACTGATCGGAAGTAATGTTTCTAGGAAATCAAAGCAAAGCCAAAAAGAAATTGTTTTCTGTCTACAAGAAGGTTACTGCACCGTTTCTAAAAAAAAAAGAAGGTTACTGCAGAAGGGGAAGGAGAATGTGGTTTGGTTGATCAAAATTAAATGGAAGATGGATTTTTAAGAGATTGCTTGGTACTCTATATTGAAAAATGACCATAGATTCAATTAGCAATGATTTTGATGCAGTTAAATTCAAAGACTAAAGTAAGTTCCCTCGCAAAAAAAAAGAAGACAATCAGTTACATAATATATTTATACTAAGTTTTGCGAATTATTAGAGTACTGTGTGAATTAGCAATTTTTTTGCACGTAAGAAATAGTCACTGTTCTCCAATGGACACCGGCGACCGCCCCCCCCTGGATTTCTCGTCCAGCTCCACCACTGATGCTAACGTATGGCAGGAGAAAAATCATGGGCCTATTGCCATTAGTTATACAATATATTATCAATATTAGTCCAATATTTTGCACATATAAACATAGAGGTAGAAGGCAAAATTTATCGATGTGTAGCATAAAGGTACAGTAACAGATAACTTACAGCCATACAAATCACAAAGAATCCTTTTGTTCTCCTCCCAAATATAATGTCTTAACACTGCCAAGTGTGGCAGAAAAAAATGTAAATAACCAACACAGTTGTCCGCTTTTAACTAATTAGGCTAATGATGACCACAAGAAAGCAATGTCAATATGATGAGAGAAAATATAAGAGAGACCAAACCACTTGAACCTCTACCTTGGTTTTCTGGGTGCTCTACTCTGTTGAGGTTGAGCGGCTGCAGATAAAGGCTGTTGCTGTGGCTGAAGTGACTCAGTTTCCTGATCAACTGGTAACTGTTTTCCTTGTCTTGGTGGTGGTGGCGCTAAACCCCTCTCAGCAGCTAGTTTAGTAAGAGCAGCATGCTCGACTGCTATAACTTCATCAAAAGCTTGCCTGAGGCTGGAACAAGTATTCGCAGCAAGGTATTCGCTAAGCAAACGCAATTCCTCCTCCGTGCTGAAGAAAAGCATACCGATATTGTATGCAAGTATATTATATAAGAATCTAAAAGGGAATAACACCAAAAGGTTATTGAACGCAAACTGCAGATGTGTTAAATTGTTGTATTAAGGAAAAGAAAGCATGAGTACTGGTAATGAAAATTAACAGCCAATACATGTCCAGCAAATGTCTACTGTCAAGGACACTTTCATTGTTATGCACACATTCGTTAGCAATAGCGGTATCTATCTTCTCTATGTTCCTTGGGTGCGGTAATGCTATAAACTAGAACTTTACTTTGCTAGTTATGTCCAATTGATTACACAGTACTACCAGTTGATCTGCAAATTAGAATACAAAAAAATGATTATTGTATTTACATTTGCGATGCTACGTTGATCACATGCCAGTACGTTGCTTTTTATGCTATTTTGGAAACAAATGTTATTGACGAGGCTTGCTGCTATTTTTAACGCATCAAGACTTCAAAAATCAAAGAACAAAATACTAGGACAGCTTTAATAACACTATAAAACAATACATACTCATCATCTGAATCACTTCCTGACACCTCCTGTGATCTTGATGGATCAAGCTCAGCACTGCTCGGATCAGCAGCAAGTTCCTCAATCCTGACATCACGATAGATTGAAACAGGTTAACAAACACCTACTACAATAGAGAGCATAAAGATTTTTTTTAAAAAAAATAAAATTAACAACACTTACGGTACTTGTCCTCGATCGTATACGCGTAACCACTTGAATTGAGGCCGGGGTGCTGAATAGTGGAGGGTCTGTTGACTAAAAGTTCCCATTCCAAATTCTATGGGTTCATATGGCCTGCAAAGGTTGCATGATGTTTAGGAGGATCTACTAACAGCCATCTAGCGAAGGCGTGCGTGGTGCAGCGGTTAGCTCCGTTGGCTGCGTTGCGCCTGCCCGGGGTTCGAATCCCGGGTGCCGCACTCAGTCACCGTGGGAGCCTCTCCCGCTGTGTTCCCTCATAAAAAAAAAAAAACTAACAGCTATCTAACATATTGTTCCAACAGAACAAAGTAATACATACTCATACTCATACTCATCATCAGCATCATATGCGTATGCATCATCATCATCATCATCATCAGTCTCACCGGTTATTTGAGGAGTAAAAGGTGGGGGCTCACTCAGTGACAACGCCTCAAGTGTTGGGAAATCTGTAGCTGCCTCACCAAGGTCACTGCTGCTCAAGGCGCTTGGATGCTCCTCTGTCCTGATCAAAGCATAATAATTTAAAGGGAAGATATAATCAGTTGCAAAGATTAGTCAAAAGAAAACACTAAGAATTTTGTTACACAGAAATATAACAGCAGTTCATCAAGATCGACTGACTGTGCATTAGACCTTGATGATGAATCCATTGTTGGGGGAGGCTAGCTAGCCCCGACCGGTGGATCGTTTTTGATCCGTGCACTATTTTCAGGCGAGCACGAGCACGGCGGCGGCTGGCAGCTGAGCCTTTTCTTGACGATCGGACGGATATGTCTTGCCGATCCGCGTACGGTAACGGTAGGGGCTCACCAGGTAGGATCAATTGTGCTGTTTGTGGCTTTGATGCCGTGGGCAGTATGTGATGTCATTATATTGAAGGCTCTGTTGAAACAATGTCCAATCCGGTTTATTCTGCGTAGCTGTTTCCGAATACTATACGTTTCTATGCACAAGATTCCTATGTTTTCCTGCGCGTTCATTTGGTTAGATTAGTTACCCTAATTTGAGTCGACATGCATACAACAGCCGTCGAACGTTACATAAGTTTTTCTCCGCTCTTTTTGTGACTCACCGATGAAGCACAACACGGTCCTCTGCCTCCCTCCCTGGAATCCTCATAATTCCTCCGCATGTGCTGTGAACGTCTCCGGTGAGCCGACGTGACGCTGGAATATATCGCTTTCTCCAGCGGGGGAATTGTTCCCGTGCTCCTGCGCGCCGCATGCAGCAACGGTGACTCGTCGTCACCACGACCGACACGGCAAGCAACTGACTGACGGCATGTATTAGTAATTCGGCAGCCGAACAGAGTGTGCGTGTCAATGATCACTAGCTACCGTTGCAAGTTCGGAGAAGCTGGCCCCTGCTTTGAGACGGCGACGTGACGCCACTCTCCCTCGTCAAAGGATGCTGCAGATTGCTGGCATCAGCGCCGGATTCTATTCTGTGAACAATGCTCACCTAGCTTGACGTCGAGGAGGACATATATGCATCCACCGCACATAATTGACAAGCTAGTGACGGCGAGGCGCCGCAGCACGCGCCATCGTCGGGCAGCCCGTACCTCCGGCGGCGGGGGCAGTGCACGAACGAGAGCGAGAGCACGGCGCCGGCGGCCGTGGCCTAGGCCGATTCGAGAGCGCAGAGCACGAGGCCCACGTCGCCAACGGCCTGGACGCCGGCGAGGTTGAGCACCCACAGCGCGCGGCGCGAAGCCGCGAATTACATGCGCCAGGCGGACACGCAGAACGTGCAGAGGCAGCCGACGTCGAGCAGCCCACCGGCCTACCGGCGCCACATGCCGCCGACCATGCACAGGGCGTACTGAATGCATGCATGCGCGCGGGTGGTTCCCAAATTAAGTCGCCTGTGCGACGTGGCTTTGATACCCTCCCTTCCTCGATCCTAGCTTGTCTCATGGTGCATATATATGGAAACAAAACAAAGGAACGCAAGGGTTGCGAGCTGCGAACGGTGAATGCCCGGTCTGAAAGCTTTGTTGCATGGATGAAATCAGTTTATGGATTGCAGCCCAGCCGGCCGGGGCAAGACGGCTAGTAAACTGTACATGTATTTCAACCTGTAACTCCTGTTGGGGAGGAAACGAAAGTGGGTTGAGGCACCACGCGTTCCGTCGCGAGCAGAGCAACCAGGCCGGCGCTGTTCCGCTTGCGTCATCAAAACGAATGGCGCGAGAGCGAGAACAAGACGGTCGGCGGCATCGCGTCGATCGCCGGACGCGGCCCTGCTCGAGGCGTACGTTCCCTGCTTCCGTCGCGAGCACGGATCGATGCGCCGTGGCGTGGTCCCTCGTGTTGGTCTCCGACTTCCGTGCTTCCCGGGGAGGCTCCCACAGGAGGGGATGGCCAAGTCCATCCAGCGCATCTGCGCCGCACGCGCTCGACGGACGGACGTCCACCAGGTATCCAAGGGGCGGTCGCTATTCGAAATAGCGACCACCCCCGATCTCGGCAGGGCGCCTCCTGAAGCGTCTCCGCTTTTCACAGGATCGAGTCGGTAAAGCGCTGATGAACAGACGCAACAGTACATCACATAAAAAGCACAAATTTGCATATTTAAGTTATTACAAGTCTTAAATGATTTAAAACACGAGAGTAGCACAGCGGAAGTCTCAATTATACCAAATCTACAACACTCGACGATAAGTGGCCGCACATCGAAGCCCTGCGATGTGGACCCGCTGATGAACTCCACCAAGCAACAGCGGAAGCAAAAATCTATACCTGCACAAAAACATAAAGAGCCAAACCCTGAGTACTAGTTACTCAGCAAGACTTACCCGTCAATATGGCTAACTACAGCCGACTCCTAGTATGCAAAGGCTACAAAGGGTTAGGCTGACTCACTTGCATAAAAGCGCACTAATTACTTGGTCCTTACTTTCAAGTTTTAATTCCAATTAAGTACTTAACCAATAAAGCAGTGTTCATATATCTAGAACAGGTATAAGTAACAATACATCAACGGTGACAGTATATATAGCAAAAAATGTAAATAACAGTAATGCAATAGACTAGCATCATCATCATCAATCATATCACACTACGAGGTGACTCAGTGAGCAAGGTTGCTCTTGACCGAGAGCGGCGGCATCGATGTACATCCTGCAGGAGAAAACCTGACCATACGCCACACACGCGTAGAGTCGCATGTGGCAACTATTCGCGAAGGTCCCCCTAGAGCTGGCTGGGTCTCACACCTCCCGAGAAGGGCCTTCCCGCACGGTCCCCGTCCCGGACGTACGCCCCGATTGGGAAGCATCCCTTCTCTCCCGAATACCATGATAGAAAGTGCAAGTATCCGCAAGACACCAGGGCAACCTAAGCTACTAAGTTTACTAGGCCCATAAAAACACTAGCATATGATCAGTACGTTCGAACTTGCTCAACAGGGCCAACAACGGACGGTCCTTAATCGACACAGACGGGGCTACACCACCGTGAAGGCCCAGCCTTCTCCATCCATCCTATACAAGCAATTCCCCGTCCGGTCTCAACAATTCCTAAATCCAGCTAGTACAATCCAGGGTCCCTATCATGCGAGTGGGACCTACCACTCGACTTCTACCGTCCGCTAGCCACTAAGCCTAGCAAGTTCTAACGTAACCTAGACCACATCTACAAAAATAGGACACAAGGTAGGATATGGAAGGGTAGTCCTAATGCAGTCCTAAGTTTTCACATCAACTCCTAATAAACCTAATGCACAATCAATTACTAGCCCCAATCAAGTGCGAAAATAAAATCCTAAATAGGGAGGCATGCACCGGGGCTTGCCTGGCTCAAGAACGACGCTATCTCTAGCACAGTAAGCAACGATCAGTCAGTGGCTCCTCCTGAGCGGCTCAGCATCCTGGTCCTCCACCTGCTCCTGAATCACCTCGAGAGCTATATGCCATGACAAGGAAATGCAAGTTAGATGCAATAACATGATGCAATTAAAATGTATTTATTTATAGGACAGTCATTTACACTGTAAGTGCAAATGATTAATTTGTTTAATTACTTTCATCTGGAGTATTTCCTTCATTGATTTTCAATTAAGTTAACTATTTAATCAATTTGGAGTTGGTTATATATATAATGTGACTTCAAAAATTAATTTCTGTCCAGTGACATTTTTCTGGTTAAATTCACCACTGGAAATGATTTATGGTCAAGTTTGATGATTTATTGCAATGCAGATTATTTATAATAATTTATAAATTGCAGAACACAATTTAAATCATAAGTAAATAATTAAACATTATCTGACAGTGGAAAAATGCTCTGTAGGTGTGTAATCATTTTCTTAATAAGCATGCAAGAGTTCATGATTTATTGAGCAACAAAGAAATTATAGGAATTAAACAAGTCTTGCATCAATTAAAATTTTATAGAAAACAGGAAACTGAGTTGTAAGATTTTGACTTTTTATTTAAGTATATCTGAGCATAAGGAAGCTAGCAAAATTGGTTTCATAATTTTTGGAGGTGTATTCGATTTATTATGAATTTTACAAGTTTCTGCGATTTTCTGGGAATTAACAAAATACCGGAATTGATTAAAACTTTGGAGGGCCAATCAAATCAGGGCAACACAATGGGCCACACGATTTGGGCCGCACTGGATCTGGGCTGGCCACATCAGATCCAGCCACTCGCATGCCAGGACACACAGAGGGCTACACGCGCGGCCACACCGGATCCGGTGTTGTCGCACGGGATCCCGGCGCTGTGGCCCGCGGTGCGCTGGCCGGAGCCGTCGCCGGAGGGCGGCGGCGCATCGCCGGAATGGCGATTCCGGCGGCCATTTGGCGCGCGGGTTGGACGGAGAGGGAGAGCGCGAGACGTAGTGTTCACCTAGTGGACGTGGAGCTCGCGGGGATGACCAGAAGGGGCTCGTCGTCGAGGAGCGGCGGTGGCGGACATTAGGCAACGTCGCAGGGGCGGAGGGGAGCTCAGCAACGGCCAGGATCTAGCTGAGAAGCTTCACAGAGACTTGAGGAAGGCCGGCGTGGTACAAGTTGACGACGAGGAGGAGCAACGGACGATGGTCGTCGACGGAGGGACGTGGCGGGGACGTCGGTGGCGGATGGGGAAAACCTCACCGGCGTCCAAAGCGTCTGCGGAAGAGGAGAAAGTAGGGGTTAGGAGGGTGAGGAACTGGGTCGTGCAGGTCCTATCGCGACGAATTTGAGGAAAACTCACCGTGGAGGCAGAATCGTGCGGCGACGCGGTGGTTGCTCGGCTAGCCGAGGTTGACGGGGAGGAGCTCGATCCGCGAGGTTCACGACGGGGAGAGAGAATGGTGGCCATGGGAAGTTCGTAGGAGGTCTTGGCGAAGCTCGGGCGGGATAGCTCGGTTGGGGTTCGCGTCACTGCAGCGGACGGCGAGCTCGAGCTCTAGCTCAGCAATGGCTGTGGTGGCGGCTAGGGTTGGAAGAGGCCGGGAATGAAGAAATGAGAGGGAGACTGCTGGGGACGGAGCGGGGGTGTGCTTTGGCGTCGCGGCGCGTCGAGCAAGCGGTGGAGAAGGGCGCAGCGTGGCCGGAGCTATCGGCGGCGACGTGGCGGCTGGTTTCCGACGGCGAACAGAGATAGGGAGAGGCTGACAGGTGGGTCCTACGGAGAATCTTCTTTTTCTCGAATTTTCTGGTCAATGGTTTTCCTCAAATTTGTGAACGCCATTTGAATTAGCAAACGAGATCCAAAATTCACAAATTTGGGCTCTTTGGAAAGATCTTGATCTGTACTGCAATCTGGCCAACATGCACATCAGGATTCCCCGTAGATTTTAAACTGAAGCTGGTCAAATTTGGGTGCTTTTTAAACTTCTGGGATTTATTTGGGCCAACAAACAAATTTCTAAAATCACCAGAAATTCACCAAAATTCTTATTTGAGAAGGACTATCCACAGGTATTTTTAATTTCTGAAGTTGTTATTGAAAAGTTTGAGTTCCTTCACAACTCTTCATTTGGCAATTGTTTGAATATTTGAATTTCAAATTTGAATTTGTTCCTAGTTTGCATCCTGTTCAGTTGGGATGTTTGCACGAGCTGTATTTCAATGACACGGGGTGTTACAGCCCTCCCCCCTTAAAGAAATCTCGTCCCGAGATTTAAGGAGAGTAGGAAAACAAACGGTGCAGGGACGAAGTAAACCAAGATCACACTTTGAGTCGTGGCGAAGAAAATTTTCTCGTGTTCTTCGGGGGCTTGTCCTCAAACTAGTTGTCGTACTGCATCTTAAAGAGTTTGATCGTTCTGATCCTAGTGACTCGGTCCTTCTTATTTGTGATCTCGATGGGTTGCTCAGAATACGTAAGATTTGGCTCAAGTTGTCCCAACTCACTGACTGACACATCTGTTGGAACCTTCAAGCACTTCCATAACTGCGATACATGGGGGATGTTGTGAACACGGGAAGGATTGGTAGTCATTCCAACGGTAAGCAACTGGTCCGCACTGCTCAGATATCCGAAATGGTCCAGTATCTTGGTGTTAGCTTTCCTCTGACACGAACCGACGTACACTCTTCATGAATAAGAGACACAAAGGTATACGTGGTCATCAACTGCGAACACTAACCATCAGTATCTCTTGTCTGCATAACTCTTCTATCGAAACTGTCGGACCTTAAGTTGAACTGAATGGGGCAAATTGTCTCTTCTGCAGTTGCTATCAATTCTGGTAAAATGGTGATTCTTTCCACGGACTCGGCCCAATCCAATGGAGTACGACATCGACGTCCATACAAAGCCTTGAACGGTGCCATCATGATGTTTTCTTGGTAGGTGTTGACTTGTTGTTGTACGGGGACTCTGCTAGCGGCAGACACTCATTCCACTTCTTGTTGTGAGTCCTGGTGTATCTTGCTGCGGTCGGCGAGAATAGAGTGTCTGAACAAGTGGGCTTCGTCAATAACCTTCTAGCTCAACTCAAAGCCCTTCAGAATAACCATACTGTTCTTGAACCACATGTCTTCTCCTGCGCGGCAACAATATCACCACAGAAGGTTGGAGCGAGTGACATATTGGCCGCGGTACTAAGAGGGTACGCGCAAACACAAAACTGCGTTCTTCTGTGTGGCGGTTAGCGGTGAAACAACGAGGCTTGGAACTCCTTTTCTTTTGTCTGGCAACGAGCTGTTGACTCGAGGCGACATGCCAGCATCCTTGTTCAATTCCAACCATCGTTTCTGATGCTTAAACGGTTATGACTGAGTGAAGATGTGTTGAAACTCTTGTCCTCTTGGTGGATCTTGATGGCAGTCTTTGCGGTGATTGTCGACTTCTTCGGAGCTGGATCGAAAGTCTTCTTAGACGGCAAGTCAACTTCCTTCACGATGGTTGTTGGGCATCTGAGTGGTGACGGGCTTGTCATTTGAAGCATTTCCACAACTTACTACACTGAACCTTCTGCTCTTCTAGCTCGTTGGTTGAAAATTGGTGTGGCGCTTCTTGAAGCTAGCTTGATCTTGAAACTGGTCATCTGAGTTTGGTATGCGTGCTTGACAAGAGTATGGGACGAACCATCTGATTAGCCACGAACTGCAGGTAACTCATCTGACTCGAGCTAACGTGTAGGTGCACTAAAAGTCTCACGGTGGCCAACGAAGAGAGGCGGAACAGAACTATGTCGTGAACTGGTGATTCAAGACGAATGACACCTGAATGATATCAAGACAGAGAAGAGCACAAGGATCGGTCAAACATCTAATGTTTAGGATTGCTGACAATATTCAAGGAAGAAGTCAAAGTCGGATTCAAGGAGTAGGATTCCAAGGATATGCAATCGCAAGGTAAAGACATACGACGAAGGTAAACAAGGTAATCAACCTCCACATTCTTGCTCTTTACTGTGATTATTTTTAATGCATCCAATTATTCTCTGCTAGAATGGTAAGATGCATAATCATGGTGCATTACATGCTTTTGATGATGCAATGCACATATGTGATGGTGCCCATGCAATGGTGCAAGTGCGTTATGTCATGTCTCATGATGCTCATTGCATGGTGCATAAATGATGCATATGACTTGATGCAAATGAAAATGTTTATGATATGGTGCACATGTTATGGTGCAAAATGGTGCAATTGACATGATGCATTTTTCATGGTGCATATGTGATGATGCACCTGGTATGACATGCATAAATGGATATGTACATGATGGATTGCAAATGCTCGTGCAATGCAAGAGGTAGTTTGCAATGTATATGGTATGGTGCATTGCTCATGCTTTATGTTGTCAAATTTTAATAATTGAGCAAAAATGAGGATCACAAAAGCGAGGCTAATCAAAGAGAAGATTATCAAGGTCTAGTATAACCTTCTCTACATTTTGCGGGCAACTAGCAAGGATATCAATTGCGGGAACAAATTCTGGTGTAGGGCTCAACAACAACGGTAAACAACGGCAAGTCGAGGAGTTCCATATAAGCAAGATACATAAGAGTGCAAAAGTATTCATAATGCAAACAAATGGGGTCATGGCTCAACATGAATACAAGGGATCACGCTGCTACCTACGGTATTACTACACTAGCTCGAATCAAACAACAGGGTACATCTAAACAACACACTACACGATGTATCTGGCCGAAACAACTACAACTATTCAAGCATCTTCTTCACTGTTCCATTTGCTCTCCATGCTGCAGGTTGATGACATCTGCCGGTACTTGCTCTTCAGGTGGAGCATGAGGAACTTGGGCCGCCATTAGTTGTGTGACCATCTGCTGGGCTGCATCTCGTCCTTCAATAAGTCCCGCGATCTGGTTGTTTTGGTTCTGCACTTGTAGCGCTAGCTCAACAATCTGGGCGTCTCTCATGTCAAGTAGAGCATCCTTAGCTTCATCTCGCTCATTGCCAAGTCGTATCGCCTCTAAATACCTGCTTCTCTCCTCTTCCTGTTCACAGTTCAAGGCATGGAGGGTTGCCGAGTAGTATGCGGGCACAGCCAAATAAGGGTTGTATTGCGGTGTCTAACATCCAGTAGCATGCCCATGCGATGTCTCCAATCAGGGTTAGCTCGGTCATTAACTGGCAGGAGGGCAAACGGAATTCCTTCCATCTCATTCTGATGATCCTCGCAGAATCGCGTGAGAGCTGCGAGGGCAGCGACATCCAAAGTGACATGTAATTCTGCTCCACTCACACACTGTCCATGGCTCTCAGGCTGGGTATGTCGGGGCTGCGGGAATGGTTACAGGTATGATGCACGAGATTTCTTTTTCAATCCAAATTTGCTTTTCCACTTCCGTGTAACCCAGATGCTAGAGAACACGCCAAAACAGGGTAGGGAAGCCTAGTCTATTAAGGCAAGTTCAAAACATCCCATTATTATCATCATACTTGACGCCCTCAGCCATCTGCGGAAAAAGCGACGGAAAACGTCGTAATCCTTCTCAAAAGAGTAACCAAGCCAAGCCAAAATGATAACTTGGCAGAGGGCTTCTGAGCAGTCGCAGCAAGAAGCTGAACGGTCGCAGCAAGAAGCTATCCATAGTCATTTTGGCAAAACAAGAGAGCAATGTTCCTTCAAAGTAACAAGTCAAAATCTGTCTTGATTTCAGGCAGCAGTCACAAAACTGAAATCTGGCACTTCTGGAGACGTCAAACGAGAAAACTCAGAACACGAAACTTGTAGATAACTTCAATATATTTCCAACGAGTGCTCAAACGCCTAAAATGGATTAGCAGAACTGGAGATATTGAATATTGAATATGGCAGACAGTTTCTGAAAACTTGTCGCGGCTGAAATTTTAGTTCCATTTGGTCAACAGATTTGAAGGAGATACTGACAGAATCAAGAGGGCAAATCTGAAACAAGGTTTTAGTTCATGTTATAATCTTTCCAGAAAGTCTTTGTTTGCAATTTTTGGCTTAGCGGTTTTGGAGTTACGAATTTTTGAAGTTAGCTTGTCAGTCTGAAATTTCTGGGTGATCTGAATTTCGTGGAAATGTTTTAAGATGAATATGCAATAGATGTTCGACCTATACGTCGTCACAAAATAAAATATTGCCCAAGTATAGCAGGCCGTAGACATCGGTGGCAACTAAGTCGCACTCATGCACGTTTGCTATACGATCTACACGTAAGTTAGTGTACCTGCAGAAAACATACATCGCCACCTCAAGCAACCTACATAGGTGACGTCCACCAAATCCGCCGATGGACAGCAATAACAGAAAAGTAATGCATGGCTCCCCACATCACAAATCACATCTCAACACCTTCATCTCCTCCATCCTATAACACCCCCCACAATCTACACGAGTTAAACTCGTATCACTTGAGCCATGCATGTTACTTACCTTCTTACCTGGGCGTCGGTGCGTCGTTACAGAAAGTAAACAAACAACTCCTATTACCACCTGATATAATAATAACCTAATGCTAAGGGCTTTCGTTCCTCACTCGCAACGTGGTTAGCTTTTCGAAAATAGGCCGTTTATATGATGTACTGTCCCAACACGGCTCTGATGCCAGCTGAAGCGTCTCCGCTTTTCACAGGATCGAGTCGGTAAAGCGCTGATGAACAGACGCAACAGTACATCACATAAAAAGCACAAATTTGCATATTTAAGTTATTACAAGTCTTAAATGATTTAAAACACGAGAGTAGCACAGCGGAAGTCTCAATTATACCAAATCTACAACACTCGACGATAAGTGGCCGCACATCGAAGCCCTGCGATGTGGACCCGCTGATGAACTCCACCAAGCAACAGCGGAAGCAAAAATCTATACCTGCACAAAAACATAAAGAGCCAAACCCTGAGTACTAGTTACTCAGCAAGACTTACCCGTCAATATGGCTAACTACAGCCGACTCCTAGTATGCAAAGGCTACAAAGGGTTAGGCTGACTCACTTGCATAAAAGCGCACTAATTACTTGGTCCTTACTTTCAAGTTTTAATTCCAATTAAGTACTTAACCAATAAAGCAGTGTTCATATATCTAGAACAGGTATACTCCCTCCGTTCCAAAATAGATGTCACTGTTGACTTTTAGATATCACGTTTGACCGCTCGTCTTATTCAAATTTTTTACACAAATATTATTTATTTTTTTACAACTTGTTTTATTATTGAATGTATTTTAACCATGACATATTTGTTTTTATATTTGAATAAATTTTTTGAATAAGACGAGCGGTCAAACGTGATGTCTAAAAGTCAAAAGTGACATCTAATTTGGAACGGAGGGAGTAAGTAACAATACATCAACGGTGACAGTATATATAGCAAAAAATGTAAATAACAGTAATGCAATAGACTAGCATCATCATCATCAATCATATCACACTACGAGGTGACTCAGTGAGCAAGGTTGCTCTTGACCGAGAGCGGCGGCATCGATGTACATCCTGCAGGAGAAAACCTGACCATACGCCACACACGCGTAGAGTCGCATGTGGCAACTATTCGCGAAGGTCCCCCTAGAGCTGGCTGGGTCTCACACCTCCCGAGAAGGGCCTTCCCGCACGGTCCCCGTCCCGGACGTACGCCCCGATTGGGAAGCATCCCTTCTCTCCCGAATACCATGATAGAAAGTGCAAGTATCCGCAAGACACCAGGGCAACCTAAGCTACTAAGTTTACTAGGCCCATAAAAACACTAGCATATGATCAGTACGTTCGAACTTGCTCAACAGGGCCAACAACGGACGGTCCTTAATCGACACAGACGGGGCTACACCACCGTGAAGGCCCAGCCTTCTCCATCCATCCTATACAAGCAATTCCCCGTCCGGTCTCAACAATTTCTAAATCCAGCTAGTACAATCCAGGGTCCCTATCATGCGAGTGGGACCTACCACTCGACTTCTACCGTCCGCTAGCCACTAAGCCTAGCAAGTTCTAACGTAACCTAGACCACATCTACAAAAATAGGACACAAGGTAGGATATGGAAGGGTAGTCCTAATGCAGTCCTAAGTTTTCACATCAACTCCTAATAAACCTAATGCACAATCAATTACTAGCCCCAATCAAGTGCGAAAATAAAATCCTAAATAGGGAGGCATGCACCGGGGCTTGCCTGGCTCAAGAACGACGCTATCTCTAGCACAGTAAGCAACGATCAGTCAGTGGCTCCTCCTGAGCGGCTCAGCATCCTGGTCCTCCACCTGCTCCTGAATCACCTCGAGAGCTATATGCCATGACAAGGAAATGCAAGTTAGATGCAATAACATGATGCAATTAAAATGTATTTATTTATAGGACAGTCATTTACACTGTAAGTGCAAATGATTAATTTGTTTAATTACTTTCATCTGGAGTATTTCCTTCATTGATTTTCAATTAAGTTAACTATTTAATCAATTTGGAGTTGGTTATATATATAATGTGACTTCAAAAATTAATTTCTGTCCAGTGACATTTTTCTGGTTAAATTCACCACTGGAAATGATTTATGGTCAAGTTTGATGATTTATTGCAATGCAGATTATTTATAATAATTTATAAATTGCAGAACACAATTTAAATCATAAGTAAATAATTAAACATTATCTGACAGTGGAAAAATGCTCTGTAGGTGTGTAATCATTTTCTTAACAAGCATGCAAGAGTTCATGATTTATTGAGCAACAAAGAAATTATAGGAATTAAACAAGTCTTGCATCAATTAAAATTTTATAGAAAACAGGAAACTGAGTTGTAAGATTTTGACTTTTTATTTAAGTATATCTGAGCATAAGGAAGCTAGCAAAATTGGTTTCATAATTTTTGGAGGTGTATTCGATTTATTATGAATTTTACAAGTTTCTGCGATTTTCTGGGAATTAACAAAATACCGGAATTGATTAAAACTTTGGAGGGCCAATCAAATCAGGGCAACACAATGGGCCACACGATTTGGGCCGCACTGGATCTGGGCTGGCCACATCAGATCCAGCCACTCGCATGCCAGGACACACAGAGGGCTACACGCGCGGCCACACCGGATCCGGTGTTGTCGCACGGGATCCCGGCGCTGTGGCCCGCGGTGCGCTGGCCGGAGCCGTCGCCGGAGGGCGGCGGCGCATCGCCGGAATGGCGATTCCGGCGGCCATTTGGCGCGCGGGTTGGACGGAGAGGGAGAGCGCGAGACGTAGTGTTCACCTAGTGGACGTGGAGCTCGCGGGGATGACCAGAAGGGGCTCGTCGTCGAGGAGCGGCGGTGGCGGACATTAGGCAACGTCGCAGGGGCGGAGGGGAGCTCAGCAACGGCCAGGATCTAGCTGAGAAGCTTCACAGAGACTTGAGGAAGGCCGGCGTGGTACAAGTTGACGACGAGGAGGAGCAACGGACGATGGTCGTCGACGGAGGGACGTGGCGGGGACGTCGGTGGCGGATGGGGAAAACCTCACCGGCGTCCAAAGCGTCTGCGGAAGAGGAGAAAGTAGGGGTTAGGAGGGTGAGGAACTGGGTCGTGCAGGTCCTATCGCGACGAATTTGAGGAAAACTCACCGTGGAGGCAGAATCGTGCGGCGACGCGGTGGTTGCTCGGCTAGCCGAGGTTGACGGGGAGGAGCTCGATCCGCGAGGTTCACGACGGGGAGAGAGAATGGTGGCCATGGGAAGTTCGTAGGAGGTCTTGGCGAAGCTCGGGCGGGATAGCTCGGTTGGGGTTCGCGTCACTGCAGCGGACGGCGAGCTCGAGCTCTAGCTCAGCAATGGCTGTGGTGGCGGCTAGGGTTGGAAGAGGCCGGGAATGAAGAAATGAGAGGGAGACTGCTGGGGACGGAGCGGGGGTGTGCTTTGGCGTCGCGGCGCGTCGAGCAAGCGGTGGAGAAGGGCGCAGCGTGGCCGGAGCTATCGGCGGCGACGTGGCGGCTGGTTTCCGACGGCGAACAGAGATAGGGAGAGGCTGACAGGTGGGTCCTACGGAGAATCTTCTTTTTCTCGAATTTTCTGGTCAATGGTTTTCCTCAAATTTGTGAACGCCATTTGAATTAGCAAACGAGATCCAAAATTCACAAATTTGGGCTCTTTGGAAAGATCTTGATCTGTACTGCAATCTGGCCAACATGCACATCAGGATTCCCCGTAGATTTTAAACTGAAGCTGGTCAAATTTGGGTGCTTTTTAAACTTCTGGGATTTATTTGGGCCAACAAACAAATTTCTAAAATCACCAGAAATTCACCAAAATTCTTATTTGAGAAGGACTATCCACAGGTATTTTTAATTTCTGAAGTTGTTATTGAAAAGTTTGAGTTCCTTCACAACTCTTCATTTGGCAATTGTTTGAATATTTGAATTTCAAATTTGAATTTGTTCCTAGTTTGCATCCTGTTCAGTTGGGATGTTTGCACGAGCTGTATTTCAATGACACGGGGTGTTACACCTCCCCTGCTCACTGTCTGTCTGTGGCCCGCCCGATATCGCCTTCGGGTCGACTCCGCAAACCATCTTGCGGACGCGGCGCGGCAGCCGCAACCCCGCCCCGGTTACATCCCCGCACAAGCGGCCTCGCTGACGGGGTGCCATTCTTCCACGGGCCACGCTCCGGCGGCGGACGACGGCGTCAACGACGTGGTTGGTTGCGGCGGCGGCGCCCTGCTCGACGTCGACGGCAACGACACGTACCTAGGACAGCGCGCTCGCTGTGCGTGCCTCCGCGTACGTGATCGGCTGGAGCATGCGGCGCCCCGGCCGGGCCTCGGGAACGACGCGCGCGTGCACGCCGCCATGTTCACACCGCTGCGCGCTGTGGGTGCTCTGCGCTCTCGACCGGCCTACGTACGCCATGGCCGCCGGCCGGCGCCATGCTCTCGCTCGATCTCAAAGCCTCGAGAATAAAGCAGCAACGAATCCTTGCGTACGTGCGGCACGTACGTACATACGCGCACCAGATGCACGCATGAGCACGCACCAGCTGTGTAGTTTCCAGAGCCATGGCTCGGCGGCAGCTTGCTAGCTAGCTTCTGACAATAAGTCACAGCACCCTGCCAAGCTCAGGTCACCGTCCTTGATGCATACGACCATAAATTTGAATAAGACGTACGATCAAACATGATCTCTGAAAATCAAAAGCGTCAACTATTATGGAACGGAGGGACTATAACTCTTTTTGTTTATTTTGGCATCAATCAAATACCAAGGGGATCAAACTGATGACGAAAAGTAAGATACTCAAACTGATAATAACGAGCAACGGTTATCAAACACGACCTTGAACTTTGCCTCCCAAAGCCAGCTCATTCCCAAATCCCAAACCTAGCTCTTTTCTGAACCCCCCAAGCGTATCCAGCTTTCCTTCACCATTTTCAATTGAGAAAATTTGTCTATTATTCCACAAATTTTCATCCTTTGTATGCTAACTATTTGCAAAAACTTTCTAGCTATTGATCAGCCAAACCAAATTTGGCATATGAAAACACTCAAATGTCTCTACCTAAAGGTTTGTTTTGCCTCCCCTCTGGACACATTAGACCGGCCTTGGCTACTAGTGGCCTAGCTTTTCCACGAGCTTCCTGCTTCTATCCCCTATGCAAAGTCGACCAAGGGCAAGCTCATGCACACGATAGGCTCTGCGGCCAGGGCCAAGTTGTATGCGGGTCGTGGCCTTCGCGGGTGATGGGACCGAGTCACATATGCAAACTTAACCATGCTTGTGCAGCCCAGTCATTGGCGGCAAGTCTACAGTAACCATCCATCGAGACGCTGATGGCGCAGGCGATCTGGTTAGGTCCTCAAAGAGCAAGAGCTTGAGGAAAAGGAAATTTTATTTAGCCATTTCAGAAAAAAAATATTGGCAGTAGGAAAAAAGAAACTAACGTAAATGAAGTAGAGTATAAGTACTTTTTTAATCAAGAATAAGCATTTTTGCAATAACATGAAACATTATAGCCATTACAAAATCCAAATACATTTTTCAAATTTGTCAAAAATTGGGGGGCCGCCATAGCCACCTCCTGGCCACAATAAACTCCCCTTCTGCCCCCTCTAGAAGAAAAGATAGGAGGGGAGATTTGATCTCACCTCAAGTGCGCCTGTACGGCTTTTTTTGGCTTAATAGAACTTTAGTTAAAACATAAGAGGATAAATAAATTCTTAATTACAATACATTACACATGTTTGTACTCCCTTCTTTTCAACAATACAAATAATTCTATGATTTAATGTTTTTTCACAATGCTTGTCATTCGCGAATTCAAATGCACTTTCACTGGTGAACTAACTCTCTCAACCCCTTTCTGAACTCTCTCTCTCTCTCTCTCATCATTGATAAAGGGGAACATGTAATTTGCCATGCCTTGTTGTTTCCCGAGTGATTTAATAGGAGCTCAAGTAAACATAAGAGTACACCAAGATAGTTTTTATATATCTATTATGATTATTAGGTACTCGTATCATCCAACTTCATGAAGACACATTTTCCTACACTCATAATTGTACAGGTCATTGGAATTGTGCCAAGTGGTGCATTCGATATACACTCATCCAACAAGCCCCTCAACTCTATATACAATTGATCTCCACCCCCCCCCCCCCCCCCCCCCCACCCCAAAAAAAAACTCTATATGCAATTGTCCCTATTTTAATTAATTTCATTTTTAGTTTGTAACTCATGTAATATTCATGAATTCAATAAAAGGTAAGAATCCTTCAAGCCATACTTTCAGTCAATTTTGGTTTGGAGTACACATTTGTGCCTTTCTTTGGATTATTACAGCACGCTTGAAATTTAGTTTTTAACTACTTTAGAGAAATGCCATCTGGTGCGTCCTAAATATGCATCATACTATGGGGTATGCCTCAATAACTGATAGAGCGCCAAGCACCTGGCCATGTTACCCGGCCACAGACACGATATGATGAACCCATTAGGTTCTCAATTGGTCGTAACTGTTTTCCAGTCTAATCATATATATGTAAAAGCAGAAGCCTGGGTTATTCAAGACAGGAAATGAGGCATTGATTTTGGCATTGCATCAAAATGTTTATAGGCACGCCACAGAGACAAAATGGCAACACGCTTAAACTTGGAGACTGAACATCATGCAGTGGCTTTTTGTCAGCAATGGGGCTCTCGCCCCTGCTTCATTAACAAGCAGGTAACATAGTACATTACAGAGTATCTGAAACTATAAAAGACAAAAGCGCTACCGCTCCTGACCATGCCACTCGACATGACAAACCAACAGAAAGGGCCTAGCACAAGACTACCAAACGAGGAGCTATCCTTTTGCTTATTACAGTTGTTGAATCAGAAACGGAACAACTCCATCAGAAACAACGGCAAAGGAACATCATGAGCCCTGAACTCTTCTGACAGTAAAAGCCTCTGTACAGAACACATCTCTGTGTTTCTCGTTTTCAATGTTCACAACTCGAAGGCTCGAGACAGAACACCACCAAATCAAAAATCTTGCGTGCGGCACGTACATACGCACACCAGATGCACACATGCACCAGCTTGAGTTGCGAGCCATGGCAGCGCGGCGGGAGAGCTAGCTAGCTTCTCACAAGTCGCAGCACCCTCTCAAGCTCCGGCCACCGTCCTTGGATGCCAGCGCGGCGAGGGCCACCGCGACCGCCGCGAACGCGCCCAAGACCGCCGCGACGGCCACCTTGCCGCAGAACGCGCCGGCGGCGTCGCACACGCCAACCACGCCGCGCGTGGCGAACGCCGCCCCGGCGCCGGAGAAGAGGAAGCCCTGGGCGAGGACGTCGATGACGGCGACCACCGCGCCGGCCTTCCTGTTCACGGCGACCAGGAAGAGCCCCGCCGCCGAGCAGACGGCGGCGAACGCGCTGGCTGCAACGAAGTACCTGCGCGGGGAATCGAGCACGAATCTCAAGGCGGGCCCAAACTTGGTACTACGTGTAACAGACCTAATTTGAATGCCAAAAGTGCGCGTCTTACACAAGAGCCTTGTAGTCGCTGTACGACACGGTGTAGCTGGACCAATCGTGGCCACGGCCGCCGTCGGCGACGGCCAGCTGGCTCGCCGTGCCCATCACGACGGCGGCCGCCACCGACAGCGCGAGCGCTGCGATGCGGAAGATGATGGTCAGTGCCTTGGAGCCCTTCTTCTTCGCCATCCTCAGACAAGGCACAGAGTGTGACAGGACCAATGTCAAGACCAAACTATATAACCGAGTCCAGTTGCTTGTAATGGTGGATGAGCTCTCTGCAGGCATGCATGTAGCTGAGGAGGCAACTGCCAAGGATCTGTTCTTCCCTCATGTCGGATAATAAGATTATGAATTGGCCTCTTGCAAGTTAAAAAAATTTAGTATGGAACTCCTCTCGCTTAGTTATGTGCTCTTCAAGAAAAGTGAACCATAAGATGATCGACATTGGTGGTATTTTATAGTTCCGAAGAGATTTTGAAAATGTAACATGTATCAGGTATATTCTTATTTTGGTTACACTTGGTGTAAGAGAAGAGGTCTATTGGTGAGCAAGACACTCAACATCTGCGTGGTCAGTTGCCTTAACAGTTAACTAACAGCTTAAAAAATTCTTTCCTGTTCACCAAGTTGCAGCGTTTCTTTTAATTAATTCCACAATGAAGAGTCATCGCAAAAAAGAAAAAAAAAAGAATCAACAATAATGAAAAGAACCCTGATCTTACTTTTCAGCTATCACTTTTTTTTCCTCGCAAAAAAAAAAAGCTATCACTTTTTTTAAAAGGAGATGTTTCCCTTTGAAGACTGTTGATTAGATCGAAAACTAGTGAACTGTTCTTGGTTCAGAAATCAGTGGGTTTCAGCCCATTGGCAACATTATTGTAATCTTTCGTGTAAGTATATTAAAACAATGTTGCACGGAATTGGGAAAATGAAAAATAAGATTGAGGTCCAATGCTGACGGTGTCATATTTGACCGATGCCCACTCTAGAAGCAAGATCGCGAGACGTCCTGCATGCAGCTTGGATAGCCTTTACACCTCTAAAAATCTTTCATATGGTTACTGCATGAATGGTGCCAGCTTTGCGCCCTCCTGGACCATCTTCAGACAGTATGTTTGTTGCTTCCCCACATTCAGAGCTGCCTTATTCTACAAAAATATTCAACAATTTGCTTCGTAATATCTCAGCGATGTCAACTGAACTACATGTTAATCGAACGGAACTGTCAAGGAGTTGTTCCATGAATTTTTGTAGCCATCAGTTTCTCCCCCGTATGAGTATCTGAACATGACATGTTTACTTAAGTAATTATTATGTACAGCATCAACTTGCATCATTACATTGTGTGAGACTCCGGATGGTCATTAATTACTCAAGTGGTTATTATTTTTGTATTTAAGGTACCAAACAATTAAAGCATACACGTTCACGCTATTGTGTCATGCCACAGAAACATCGTCCGGTTTAATATTTGTAGCGATATTTGTTCTGTAACTAAAGCATGCATAGATTGTTGACTAGGACTCCTAGAAAAATCTTGATAAGGACTCACAAGTCACAACACAAAAACTAAGTGCTACTTGATTAAGATAATTATGCGACCTATATGTTGTTGTTTCTTTTGTCAATGTAAGAACTCCTGGCAATTGCAGGCAAGTTAATTTCCGAACCATGAGAGCAATTATTGATTTCAAATATATACATGCAGGCTAATTCTAAATCTTCTGTTGTACTAACAACAGGATATGTAGGCCCGGTCTAAATAAAAATACTCAGCCTGACCTAAACTAAACTCCACAAGGACCACATATTGCCTCCCCTTTTCAGGGAAAACTAATTTCATATGGAAAGTCCTTCGCAAAAATAATATCATGTTGAAAGTATGCATTGTGCTCTAGACTAAGTTACACAAATGATAAATTATTGTTTGAACACGCCTGAACATAAAGCCACCCCTAAAACCAACAAGGAACCAATCCTCTATTTAATTTTTACTTTGATTACAAACGTGACTCTTCTTTTAGTCACAAGAAGTTGAGGGTCATTCAACAATACAACAAGCAATTTGCAAATTCAATGCGTTGACGACGACTGTCTAGTGAGAGAGAAGCAGAGGGCGACGGACGCGCAGACCACCGGCAGAACGCGACATCACATTGGTGGCTAGAGCACATCAGCATATATAACTGCATCATCACGCATATCAATGGATAGCAACGCATGGTAAAAAAAAGATTGATCACGGTTAGCTCAGTTCAGACCTTGAAAAGTTAGCGAATCACGCAAGTCACGTCACACGCATGCGCAAGACATGATAGTTGTTAGACAGCAATGACAGATCGACTAGCAGTTTGTATTTTTTTTATATTTTCTGGTAATGATTGCACGGTTAGGCTGGTAGTTAGTCATATGTGGTTACTAACAGTAGCGGGCGAATGAGGAGAAGGCTACATGGTAATCAGAAGATTGGTCATGTAATTGCTCTCACGAGCAACAACCAATAAAAAAACTCAATTTGCGCAATAATAATATATAGGGAATTAGCTAGTGTATATCCGTTGACTTGGACTCAGTAAATTCTGGTAAGCACAACAATTAACCACTTGATTTGGGCTCGTCAGGCATGCATTGGTCATCTCGTCAATATTTCTTTATGGCCTAACAACTCGTACAATTTTTCTATTTTTGATTCCCACTGGCCTGTTTTTTAGTTAACATGCCATGGACGATTGACAGACATTCTTATCCAATATTTTCATGAATTTTGTCGTTAACTGCGGTAGAGTTTCTTAGTTCTGACGTTCATCCATTGCTGGACGTGCGAGTCAAACCAACCTAATATCCTGTGGTTAGTCCTAGCTAGCTCGCGAAAATTCAGTACATGACTCTAAAATGTTGCATTTCATTTCTATGTAGGACCTGTCCAAGATCGATGTTTGTTTACACCGGACGGTGTAGTTCATCGTTTTTTTTTTTGTGTTCTGATTCTATAAAAGCATATATCCTCTTGTGTACGCTGAGGGTATGATCAGAAAGGGGGAAACGTAAGGTTGGTTGGCCACAATTTAATTTCAGGATGACCGATGTGAAGTTCAGAACTGGATGCTTCGATCCCTGTTATCCCGGCACTGGAAGATGGCAATTCTATATTGTGATGCCATGTGAGGGAATTGACTTCTAACAGAAGTTTGTTGGAAGGTCGTCGATCAGGACGAATTATACAAATCCGTATTAGTTGTTCACCAGGTTCGTGTCCTTCAAGTACAGAATAAAAGAACATTATGTCACACAGCAATGCAAGTATTATTAAAGTATATTGAATAATTGTGCTTCACCTCCTACGACTCTTCCATTGGCATTTAGCCTGCATGATGTACATTGCCATCTTTAGTCAGGGAATTCCTCTTCCCAAACATTTAAACTGTTGAATCCAAGAAACTTTTTTTTGGGGGGGGGGGGGGGGGGGGGGTTTACGAATAGGGGTTTTTCTGTTTTACCGGTAAGTATCAGTATAGAGGTCAGATGATTAAAGAAACGTTGAGCTTCACTAAGTATCTAAACGTCTCTGATTTTCCATCTAAAGTATCTAGTAATCTTATTTGCATGTGACCAGCAAATTTCCTCTTTTCTTTTACATTTTGTTTTGCTCATCAATTTCCTTTTTGTTTTTTACAATAAGCATGAGCATCCTGTTTATAACAATCAAAGGAGTTTCCTCTAAATCAGTAAAAAAATATAGTCATATCTTTGACATTAATTTCACTTTAGCAACCAAAGGTTAATTGATAGCACAGGAAAAGAAAACTCATCATGTCACATGTGGCTTTATAATTGGAGGTGAAAGTAAATTATTACCGATGTTAGTGAGTGTTTAGGACCTAGATTTTTGTAAAGAAAAAAAATGCACATGATTCCAGAATTTCAATCACAGTGGACACACAAATGGACCACTGTGTGGCCACTAGTTGACAACGTGTAAATCAAACCACACCACCTAATACGCCTTTTCTGTTCGTTCAAAAACTAATATGCTTAGACGAAGAAAGACAGAGAGAAAAAACTAATATGCTTGGAGATTGGTAAGATTGTAAAATAAAAATTCTTACTCATGTTAATGGGATTTCTCAACATATAGAGTTTGTAAAGAAAAAAAAAGAAAAACTAAAGCATAGACAACAAAAGTACGGCTCCGGCATTTCCATCACAATGCATACATGCGTACAAATGGACCACTAAGTGGCCACTAATTGACAGCACGTAAATCAAACCACACCACCTAATACGTTTTATCCTTTGGTTCAAACCAATATACTTATTAGACAAAGAAAGAAAAGAAAGAAAAAACTAATATGCTTGGAGGTTGGTGGACAAAGTAAAAAACTCTTACTCATGTTAATGGGATTTCTCAACATAGAGTTTGTAAAAGAACAAAAAAAAAAGCAAAACTAAAGCAAAGACAACACAAGTGCACACACGGTTCCAGCATTTACATCACAATGCATACATACGTACAAATGGACCACTAAGTGGCCACTAATTGACAACACGTAAATCAAACCACACCACCTAATACGCTTTCTCCGTTGGTTGAAAAACTAACATGCTTATTATTAGACAAAGAAAGAAAGAAAGATAGAAACCGCCGAAAACCTAATGCTTGTGATGGCACCCATGGTCACACCGGCCGGACTCGGAGCTGGAGCTGGAGCAGGCGTCCGACTTGTCGCCGCCGCCGCTGCCGCCGAAGGACATGGACAACGGCAAGCTCCTCACCACCTCGGCGACGGACCAGGCGACAGCCGCGCCGAGCGAGAGGTAGATGGCGAGGAGCGCCTGCCTGCAGAAGTTGCTGCTGCCGCCGGCGGCGCTGCCGGCGCAGATGTTGACGCGCTTGCCGTACGCCGAGCAGTAGTTCATGTCGCCGCTGGTGACGAACGCCGCGCCGGTCGCCGAGTACAGCATCGCCGGCACGGCAGGCGCCGAGCAGCGGCATCAGCACGCGCGACTTCTTGTCTCGCCCTTCTTCCACACGCTCAGGAACACGGCGATGGCGCCCAGGAACGCCGCCATGGCGTTCGCGATCACCAGGAACCTGCGTCGATCCGTGTCAAGCGAACGTCAGATACGTACGTACAAACCAGAAAGGTACGTACGGTGTCTGTCACGTACGTAGAAACTTAATACATGTGTGTTTTGTACTGCAACGTACACGTAGGGGCCGTAGTCGCTGTAGGTGACGGTGCGGGAGCGCGCGCCGTAAGCGGCGTAGATGGTGCACGAGCTCGCGTGGCCATGAGCGCCGCCGCCGCCACGGCGAGGCCCATGGCGGCGATGCGGGCGGCGATGCTGATGGCGTTCGCGCACTTGGTGGAGGACTCCGGCTTCTCATCGCCACCAGACGATGACGACGACGAGCACGTCATGGTTGATTGATTCCTGTTCTAGCAAACCAAAACTAGCTCACAACAAATTCGAAGGAACAGAGGATTTTGTTCAACTCTGAGCTGCGAGCGTGCAGTGTATGCGCGCATACATATATGTGTATATATATACACTAGAACTAGATAGAGATGCAAGTTTGATGGCAACGTGTCTGTTTGATGACAACTAATAACAAGTTGATGCATGATGAGGAGACGGTCAAATGGAGGGTGATTGGGGAAGTGGCGCAACCGACGTTCGCTAGCACGCTGGGGTCACCTCTCATTTATTTTCTTCTTATTGAGTATGTATTGAACTAGCACCTAATGAGAGTTCTTCCTAGTAGCAGTTAGAAGCCCTATTGATTGGCCATTAGTTTACTCAACCAATTTGTTTCTTGCAACGTCAGTGTTGAGAGTATGGGCAATGATTAGAGAGAGGCCATGTTAATTTAACTTTTTTTATAGTAGATGTACTACTAGTTAGGCACGAATGTATCTTCAGAAGTCTGAACGTGCCGTGTATGTTGGTTTGAAACCGTTTTATGTTCTTTTGTGCAAAATTTGAATGCATTTGGAATGTAATTTTGCGAAATCTGATTACATCTTGTCCTGGTGCATGTGAACGCTGAAAAATAGCCGGCGACGGTGATGCCTCGTCCGCAACTAAATGAACTTCTCAATCTAATCCATGCAGAAATTGCCGGTAGAACGTCTCCGGCAAGCAGACACCAACCTCGGTTTGACTTATCCTTCTTGGACACCAGTACAGCTGATATGTCTTTCTTCCTTCTGATTCTCTCGGTTCTATCTAATTATCATCATTTGAAAATAAAAGATCACAAAAGCTAGAATTAACGGAGGCTTCTTGGCAGCATATTCACCAATAAAGTTTTGTCAAGTCATCAAAACTGCACAAAGGTAGAGCTAAAACACCTAGCGGCCACTAATTGCAGTAACAAGATTTCCATGATGATGAACTCTAAAATGGAACACACCAAGCAGTAGAAATTCAGAAAGCATATACTGGAAATTTAAGCACACAGACAAAAGCTAATGCTTGGAATGGCACCCATGGCACCCATGTCCGCAGACATCAGACTCTGAATCCGAGTCCGAGTCCGACCCGTCGCACGAGGATTTCTTCTTCGACAGAGCCAAGCCCTTCACAACCTCGACGACGATCACCATGATGGCGGCGCCGAGCGAGAGTAAGATGGCCACGCGCACCTGGCGGCAGAAGTTACCGCCGGCGACATCGGCGTCGCAGACGCTGACGCGCCTCCCGTGCGCCGACGACAGGTAGGTCATCATGCCGTCGCCGGCGGCGAACGCCGCGCCGGTCGACGAGTAGAGCAGGGCCGCCACGGCGGCGCTGACAAACGGCATGGCCTTCCTCGCCACCTTGTCCTTCCCCTTCTTCCACACGCTCAGGAACACGGCGATCGCCGCCAGGACTGCAGCAGTGGCGTTCGCCCAAACCAGGTACCTGCATGTATTTGAAAAGCAAATTACACGCCAGAAATACCAATAAAGAGCCACGAAGAAGCATGTATGTACGGTCAGAGGTATAAAGTTCTTGTACGTACACGAAGGGGCGGTAGTCACTGTACGTGACGACTTTGGGGCGGGGGTTGTAGTCGGCGTAGATGGTGCACTGGCTCGCCGTGGCCATGAGCACCGACGACGCGACGGCAAGGCCTATAACGGCGATGCTCGCGGCGATGACGATGGCGTACGCGCACTTGCACTTGTCCGACTTCTTCTCCCCGTGACCCATGGTTGACGACGATCCAACAGATCAAATTTACCTGCAAGCTAGGAATGCAAGAACAGAAATTCTAGTGTGTGCATTGGGCGCATACTACTTGTATGTATATATATACAGTGTTTGCACGTTGGAAGTCAACTGAACAATGTAATTTAGCGAGGAGTAGATGAGTCAATTGATTAGAGTGCCATTGGACGAGAGGCGTGTTCAACTAACTCTACATTGCAAGTTGAGCTCAACTTGCAATCGAGAGCTTCAACTGGTCTCTAATTGTACTTCCGGCATGTGTCCTCGCCTGATTGGGCCCTGGTTTACTCACTATCACATTAATTTTAAGCTGGAGTACTTGTTTTCTCCAAAATCAAGTGTACAATACTACAATCAATTATTAGTAGAGAAACCTTGGATATATATACTAGTAATTAACTCGTAGTAGTTATTAGGTATGCTTTGAACGTGTCAAATATCAATAGCTCAAAAGTGCATTTTTCGAGGGTTTCAAAAGCGACATATCAGTAGAGGCTGGTAATACACTACGATCAGTTATAAGTAGAGGCTGTATGCATGGTCAATGAATAGTTGTTATTTGTTTCCTGGACCTATCAACCTTTTTCTACAGAAAATCTATCTTGTAGAGATATTTCTTGGAGGATTTGGTGAAGATATACGGTCATGGGCCAAGCCGACATTTGGTACCCCTCCCTCACCTAACGGCCCATTGAACCAGCCGGTATAACTTTTGAATCCTATACGTAGGGCGGGCTACAGTTAACCATTGATAGAACACTGTTTGAGATTCGTGCAATGGTTGAGATTCATGAGGGTAGAGAAAGGGAAAGCTGAGAGGCTGCCACGTGTCGCACTCTAGGGCGGGTTAGGAGTGGAAGAAAAAGAAATGAATTTCAAACTTTAAACGCATTTTTCTCAACATTTTGAATCCGTTTTTTGATTTTTTGAATCTGTTTGAACCTATGTGTTTGTAGCAATTAATTCTACAAATTAGATCCAATATGAATATTTTTTGATTTTTTAAAAAATTTGAAATTTTTGTCAACATTTTGAATGTAGTATGTCAACATTTTATTTGCACCATGTCAGCATTTTTTCAGAAAATATTGATTTTATTTTAAATTTGTTAAAATGGAACTACAAAATGTTGATTCTTCTATTTCGAAATGTTGACACTCTTAATTGGACTGAGCTGCCTAGATTTAGTGGGTTATTGGGCCGATCTGTCAAATGTAAACTGTAGGACGCCATGCATATAGACAGTCCCGATATAACCTCTGGTCTCAATTTTATAGGAGGGCCGCAAATGACCAAATAAAAGGCATAAGGTCAAAAAAGTTAAGGTCAGCGATGGATCTGATGAATATGATTCTGGTCCTGGAGACAACCTCTTTGATGCTGAAGCATGCTCTTGAAGTATTTGGTAGCAATGATTACAGATTTGAAGCGGTTAATTATATATGATGTTCTGGTGTGTAAGATTTTTTTTTTGTTAGCAAAAATGTAATAAGGCAGCGCTCGCCCTTGCGACTCATAGCCAGTATATCCTGCCAGTCTCTGACAAACTGCTCAGGGAGGGAGCTCCGGACTTTGTTTTGGATATGGTTGCAAGCGATTTGCTTAGCGCCATGGTTTAAGGGAACTATTTTCCGTGTCAAAAAAAAGTTAAGGTTGTGATTATGCTAAAAAGTTAAGGTTGTTACCTGCCAGAAAATAAAATATCAGACCATGCAGTATAAATATTCAAGGGATATATTTTAGTTAGAAGGCAATCTATATTTTCGAGGGATATATTTTTTTGACATGGAAAATAGTTTTCGTTAGAAGGCAATCTATACTCGCTACTGTATCCTGAACACAGAATATTGTGCTATAATAAATACTGCGAATTTCAAACACGCCATGTTTGTGACACCCCGTGTCACTAAAAAACCAGCTCGTGCAATCAACTCAAACTGAACAGGAACTAAAAGCCATTCAAATTGAAATTCGAAATCATTTATGCAAATAATGGTCAAACCAAGCCTTGTGAAGGAATTCAAATTTTCACATAACAACTTGCACAACAAAAAATACCAGTAGATGCCGGACACCTGGAAGAATTTTGGAGAATATTTCATAATTTTTGAAATTCGTTTGGATGCCCAAATAAATCCTGGAAACTTAGAAAGTATCCTACTTTGACCAGCTTGCATTTTTAATCCCTTTGGATTCCAGATGTGCATGTTGGCCAGATGGTAGACCTTTTCATGAGCTTTCCAACGGTGCCAAATTTGTGATTTTTGGAGTTCATTTGCTACTCCAAATGATGTGCTAATTTTGGGGAAAATTCACCATTTGAATAATTCGGGAAAAAGAAAAGATGCCCGAGGGCCGCTTGTCAGCCTCACGCCTCTCTCCGCAGCCATCCGATGCCGTTCGCCGCGTGGACGACGATGTACGGCACGCCGCGCCGCCCTCGCCCGTCCCGTTCGGACAAAATCACGACGAGCCGCCTCACCCTCGCCTGTCCGAAGCATTCTCCACTCTCCCAGCTCGCCCTCCCGTCACACACGAGCTCCAAATAGCCCGCGCCACAGCCATTGCCGAGCTAGAGCTCGAGCTCGCCGTCTGCTGCACCAACGCAAGTTCCCGACCGAGCTGCCTCGTCCGAAGCCGCGCCTGAACCTCCTTCACCACTCCATGACCGCCATTTCCCCTCCTCCGCCGTGAATCGAGCAAATCGACGTCGTCGTCTTCACGCCCGGTCACCGCGACCATTCCTCGCCGCCGTCCATTACTTGCCCGCTGGTGAGCCTCTCTTCGATTCGCCGTGGCACGAGGTTCACTTCATGCTCGCGCCACCACCTCACGCTTTGTTGCCCGGTTTCTGCAGCTCATCGGGGCCCCTCGTCGTTTTTCCCCGCCGCCGGCGTCCCTGTCAAGTTCTCCGATGAACTCCATCCTCCAGGCCTCTGCGTCGTCGACACCAGCTGCGTCGGGCTTCCACCTGTTGTCATGAAGCTCTCCGTGCAGATCCTGCCCGAGTCCGACCCCCTCTCAGCCCACACGATGTTGTCGGAGCTTCGCCACCGCCGCTTCTCGACGACAAGCCCCTTTCCGACCCTTCCCGCGAGACTCCGACCATCGAGGTGAACTTCTCTCCTTGCGCGCTACCCTTCCGTATTCGCCATGCATCGATTAGTCCCCGGGAGCCCTATTCCGGCGATGCGCCGCCGCCTTCCGCCGATCTGGCGCCGAGCGAGCCCCGACCGGATCCGGTGTGGCACAACTGGATCCGATGTACCACGTTCATGTGGTCGCGTGTGTGGCTCACGCCTTATTGGAGGGATCCTGTGTGGGGCACGGTAGATCCGGTGTGGCCAAGACCCTGTGGTCCCCTCTGTGGCCCAGATCTTATTGGCCCACTCCATTTCCATTCCTTTTTCGTATTTAGTTTAAATTCCCAGAAAATCACAGAAACTTGTAAAATTCATAGTAAATCGAATACACCTCCAAAAATTATGAAACTAATTTTGTTAGCTTCCTGATGCTGAGATCTACTCAAAATCTTACAACACATTTTCCTGTTTTCTGTAAAATTTTAATTGTTACAAGAATTGTTTAATTCTTAATAAATTCTCTATTGCTCTATAAATCCTGAACTCTTGCATGTTTGTAAAGCATCTGACAACACCCGTACAGAACATTTTTCCACTGTCATATGATGTCTAATTAATTTCTTATGATTTAAATCTTCTCTGTATTGTATAAATTATGATAAATAATCTGTAAAGCAACAAATCATGAAACTTCACCAGAAATTACTTCCAGTGATGACTTTCACCAGAAAAATGCCACTGTACATAAATTAATTTTTGAAATCAATTTACTTATTAATCAACTCAAGTTGATTAAATAGTTAACTTAAATGAAGTCAATGAAGGAAATACTACAAACGAAAGTAATTAACAAGTTAATCATTTGCGCTCACAGTATAAATGACTGACCTATCAGATAATTAAGATTCTTAAATGCATCATATTATTTGCATCTAACTTGCATTATTCCTTGTAATAACGTGTAGTGATAGAGACGACTCCGGAGCCACTGGACTTCCAGCTGCCGAAGGAGGAGGCACAGGAGGAGCAACAGCAGGACACTGACCCGTAGCTGACCCAGCTAGCGTAGCTCTTGAGCCAGGCAAGCCCCGGTGAATGCCTCCCTGTTTAGGATTTTTGTTTATCACTTGTTTGGGGCTAGTAATTGATTGTGCATTAGGTTTATTAGGAGTTGATGTGAAACCTTAGAACTGCATTAGGATTAACCTTCCATATCCTACCTTGTGTCCTATTTTTGTAGATGTGATCTAGGTTACGTTAGGACTTGCTATGCTTAGGGACTAGCGAATGGTAGAAGTCGAGTGGTAGGTCCCACTCGCATGATAGGAATCACCCTGGATTGTACTAGCTGGATTTAAGATTTGTTGAGACCGGACGGGGAATTGCTTGTATAGGATGGTTCGAGAAGGCTGGGCCTTCACGGTGGTGTAGCCCCGTCCGTGTCGGTTAAGGACCGTCCGTTGTTGGCCCTGTTGAGCAAGTTCGAACGTACTGATCACATGCTAGTGTTTTTATGGGCCTAGTAAATGTAACATCCCACTCAAATTTAGTCCCTGATCAAGTTACTAATCTCAATTAGTCAAAATGATCAAGAGAAATCAAAGTTTAATGAAAAGGAATTCAAAATCACTTCAAATTGGAGAAATTTCTTTCAAACAAGCATTTGAACTGCAACTTTAAAATTTTTCTTTATAAGTGGACCCAAATGAAAAATTCCACAGCATCCAGGGGCTAAAATAGAATTTTGGAGATTTTTGGAGATTTTTCTGCAAAAATCTAAAGGGTCAATTAAATGCATGAACCTTTTTCAAACTTTAACTTTGAATGAATTTTAGTTTGAAATCCAAGCCGATTCAGCAAAAGTTCCAATTGACAAAGTTGTTCCTCTCACTGAAATCTTCCAAACCTGAGTTTTTCGTGATTTTTGGAGCTCGGAAAGATCGAATTTAAATCAAATCAGTTCAAATCGAGGAAAATTCCAGAAATTCGAAAAATGGAAAAAGGTCACTGTAGCCGCCAAGTGTCGCCGCCGGCGACGCCTCCTCCTCTCTCTGCCCATTCCGGCGAACTGTGGCCGCCGTCATCGCGGTACGACGTCGAGGACCGAGTCCATCTCTTCCCTGGCCTTATCCCTTCTCCCTCGCGGTCAAGACGTCGTCGTCGCCCTTCATTTTTTCTCCCTCACACCGAGCCGCCATTACCGCCGTCGAGAGCTCGCCGCGTCGCCGTCGTGCCAGCCACTCCCGCGCCTCGTGGTCAGCAGAGAAAGTGTGCGCAAGAGCCTCCTCAAGCTACTGCTCCCATCACCGAAGCCCCTCTCCGAGGCTAGCGCGTTAATCGTCGGCAAATCGACCATGGCCGGAGCTTGACCGAGATCAACGTCGACGTCGATTTCTTCCTCTCCGGTGAGCCAAATCCCAATTAATCGCGCACACGAGTTCCTCACTCCTCCACGCACCACACATCGCTGACCTCGTCGAGCTTCGTGCAGTGGAATCGCCGGAACTCACTTTCTTCCCCGCCGCCGTTCACCGGACCGCGCCGCCCCTCCGACGAACTCCGCCATCCGGACCTCCTCTTCGTGCACACGCACCACGGTGAGCTTCACCTTGACCTCGTGATGCTCATGCGCGCGCTCGTTTTCATGCGCGATGCCTCCTCTCGTCGGAACGCCGCGCGCCGCCGCTCACCGCCGCCGCCATCGCCGCCGATCCTCCTCCCCGGTCGAGCGCACGTGCACGCCAGTAGCGTTAGAGTCGCCTCGACGTCCCCTACTTGTTGCCGCTGACCGTTTAGTGAAACACGCTGCCGTTTGGCCGGAACATCGCCGTCGCCGCCGCCGCGTCGCGCGCGCCCCGCCATGCCCTGGCACTGCTACAGTGCCACGTCGTCTTTTTCTTTTATTTGAATTATTCCAAATTTTGGCCAAACTTGTAAATTCGATAGAAATTCGTAGAAAAATCGTAAAAATGCAAACTCAGGTGTTCTGGAATCCTTGAAGTGAGACCTATCCAGTGGTACAACATGAACATCTGAATTATTTTCAGTTATTTTTATAAAATTCAAAGAAGAGAAATCAGGAAATAAATTCTATAAAAAGATCTGTAAGTGCAAAAATTCCAAATTTTGGCATGCACACTCCTAATAGGTTCCCTGAACATCCCCCCAAGTGGCAGCTTGAAATGCATCTTCTTTTGGGAGTAATTTCATTTTGCAGTTGCTAGGAAAATCTTTTTATTGATTTTATTCCTGCACCTTTTTGCACCAAATTTTGGGTATGTTACTGTACCTAGGTTGAAGATGCTAAATAAAAATACAAATGTAATTTTTGGTCTTCCAGAACCCTTTTTAACGAATTTTAGAAGAAGATCTCTTTTACGCGTACGGAAATTCCTAAATCCAAGTATTTTGTATAAATCACTTTGGACCAAACTGCAAAAAACTTAATGAATGGTCCTGCCAGCATGTTGCCTTTGCATCATATCATCGCCATGTCATATTTGTCAAGGAAGTTCCGTGAACTATCTTTGATTTTGTTTTTGTTGTTGCATTCATTTAGGAACCGACGCCGGACTCGAGGACGTGGAGATCGTGACCGAGGAGACCGGTGCTGACTTGAACTCGCTCGAGTGTGCTAACCACCAGCCCCAAGGCAAGCCCCGGTGCACTCCCATATTTACAAAGTTTTATACTTTCTCACGTGTATTTCGAGTCGTGAAATGTGCATTACGTATAGGACTTGATTGAAAACCTAGTTGCATGTATCTCCAGATATTCCTATGGGTTTGGTTAAGTTAAGTTCTACCGCTCGTTAGTTTGCTATGCTTAATAAAGTAGTGTCGTCGGTAGAATATCGAGTGGTATGGAGACCGCTCGGTGTAAGTGGGGTCGGATTTACTTTATGTTCTCACATGATGATGGTAATGAATTTGAGACCGAACGGGGAAGTTCATGTGTAGGTGGAGGTGACAAGGCTCGCCTTGTTCGCCATAGCCCCGTTTGTGTCGGTTGAGGACCGTTCGTTGTGGCCCCGCTGAGCAAGTTTGAACAGTACCGGATGCATGCTAGGAGAATGGGAACTAGTAAACTTAGTAGCTCGATGTTATATTGTTGGACGGGGCCCCACCTCTCTTTTGGTGATGAAGATGGTATGGTGGTTGCGGGTATGTGTTTGAAGGGAGGGTGCACGGGCAAACCACGGTTAGACCCGGCGTGGCTATCGCGTGGGGAGACGTGTACTCGGGAGAGGTGACACTCGGACCGGCTTTATGATGTCTTGTAAAAGGTTGCCGTGCGTAACTCCTTCGAGTAGCGTACGTCGTGTATTCGGGTTTTGCCTGCAGGTGTAAATCGATTCGAATCGCCGTCCCTCGCGGTTATTGAGTACCACTTGTTCACTGCGTCACATCGTAGTAAGAAGTGCACATGATGATGTTTATATGATGTTGTACTTCAATTAATTGTATCGCAACCATGTATTGCTTAGTTAGGTTGCTAATATTTACATTTATGCAAGAACCCTCTTAATTTTGGCTAAAACATGAAAATAAGGATCAATTATTAGCGCCGTTTTTGCAATTAAATTTCAACCCTTGGTCAACCCCCCTGCATAATAGAAGTCGGTCTTAGATGGCCAATTTGACGGGTAAGACTTGCTGAGTATTAGTTGCTCAGGGTTTCGATGTTTAAAACTTTACTGCAGGTATTCCTGATTGCAACTTCTGCGGTTGCTGTGGGAAAGTAGTGTGGGAGGGAGAACCGCCCAAGGAGTGGTCCATTGAGTGGGTTCCCTCTTCTCCCCGACAGGAGCAAGGTGAGTGAGATCATGTCTACGGGCCGGACATGATTTCATTGTATATATGTGTCGTCGTGTGTTTCGCTTCCGCTCGTGTTTGTAATCGAATTTCGAACTCCTTTTATGTAAAATAAAGCGAACTTCGAAACGGAAATCTTATGTTAATTATGGAACCCATGTAATAACTAAACTCAATGTAAAATTATTTTTATGTATGCTTATGTGTGTGGTCTATACATACTTGCTACGCCAAGTATTTCCCGATTAAGATCCTGGTTAGCTAACCCCTCATTGATTTGAGGCGGGATGCTACAGCTGGTACCAGAGCAAAGTCGGGTTGTACCACACTAATGAGCATTATTTTCGAAAACCACGCTTACGGTGAGGTACGGTTTAGTCGGCCCTATATAAGGATGTTAGTGGTTAAAGGTGGCAATTAGCGAGTCTTGTTTGAATAGGTTTGATTGGTTTCTATTTCTTTTCTGAAATGTCGGCGAGATGAAAAGGTAAGAATGATGTGAGGCATGGGTCGTTGACCGCATGGCCGTTTTGTTGTTTTGATGGGAGGCATGGATCGTTGATCGCATGACCGTTTTGGTTGTTTTGCTGAGGCATGAGTCATTTGACTTAATGGCCGTTTCGTTGTTTGTGGATCTTCTGCAGGTATACTAACCACGTTAGAGGTCACACCGTTTGCTAGTCTAACACGGTTGAGAGACGATTTCGTCACCGAGTCCCGAATGCCGATATAATGGCGCCCTTTTCTTTTGGTGAGGAACGAATAAACTAGGTTAATAAAAATGGTTGCATTGCATTTGCATTTAGCATGTTCATGAACTCAAGTTGCAAAGAAACCTGGTTGCGTTCGTTAATATCGGAATTTGTAATGAAACAATCAATTCAAATGAATTTGAAAACATTCAAATGAAGCAAGTCCAAATCTGCCGCCGGTCGAAATTTTCAGTCAACTTCAACAAGCCATAACTCCTCCGTTTTAAATCCGATTGTCGTGTTTAAGCACTCTATGGAAAGATATCAGAATTCTCTACAAGTTTGGTATGTAACATTTTCTGTGATTCGTCCTGGAACCTGACGAAATTTGGTAGTTAGTAAATCGAGTTCAGTCTGTCCAGAACAGAATTTCAGCAGACCAATGGTCGAACTTTGAAATAGCATAACTTACTCTATACTGGTCGGGTTGAGGTGAATGAGTACTTGTTGGAAAGCTCTTGAAGTTATCTACAACTTTCGTAACTACCAAATTTTCTGTTTCTGCCCAGAAACATGCCAGTTTTTGTTTTCGTGATCACTGCCAGGTGGCACTCAACGCAAGGGGAGACAATGCTTGAGCGGAAATGAATATCTATCGTTCTTTATCTACGTGTGTTCAAATCTGAAATTATTGCCATGTATGCTCCGTAATTTTCATTACAGCATGTTCTTGACCATTAAATATGTTATTTAATGGTGCAATGATTTATGGCAGATGGGAGACACTCGTAGCGGACAAGTTCCACCGGAAGAAGTTGATACTTCGGCTCAACGTGATGGAGCACCACCGCCTCCACCACTACCGGGCAGCATGGAGCACTTGCTCTCAACTCAGAACGATCTTATCCGCCTTCTATTGGGGAACAACGCTCGCCAAGCGGGCCGAAATGGACCACCTCCGGAAACAACTTTTGCGGATTTTCTGGCTACTCATCCCCCGGTGTTCACCGAAGGAAGTGAACCGCTGGAGGCCGATCACTGGCTTCACACCATCGAGTCCAAGTTTGGGCTCATTCGCTGCACTGAGTACCAGAAGACCCTGTTCGCGGCCCAGCAACTCCGTGGGTCAGCGGGCGCATGGTGGGCGAACTATGTGGAGACTCTTCCAGCTGGCTATCAAGTTCCATGGGCAGAGTTTCGTACAACTTTTCGTGAGCACCATATTCCACAAGGTCTCATGGATAGGAAGCTTCGTGAATTCCTGGATCTGAAGCAGGGCAACAGTAATGTGCATGAATATTCCAGGAGGTTCAATCATCTGTCACAATATGCCTCCTATCATGTGGACACTGATGCAAAGAAGAGGGATTGTTTCCGCCGAGGGCTGAACACTAAGCTGCGTGATCGCCTGGCACTTCTCTCTAACTGCACTTACAATGAGTTAGTGAGTGCCGCGATCGTGCAGGAGGATGCTACACATGCCCATCAGGAGGAAAAGAAAAGAAAGCGTGTCGGTGGGAATTCATCCGGTTCCGCTCCTCCTCGGTACCGTTTGGCCATCACATCCCCCACTGGACAGCAGTACAGAGCCGCCATGCCACATGGTGGTGGACACCGTGCTCACTCCAATCAGCAGAGGAGTGTTTCTCAGGGTTCCAGCCAGCAGCGCTCTTTTACTTCTCGCCCGTCACAGCAGAGTTCCCAAGTGGTGGCATCGAACCCCTACACTTGCTTCAATTGTGGCCGCACTGGTCACTTTTCGAAGGATTGTAGGTTCCCAAAAAAGTCTCAGGGCAGCAACAGCAATAACAGCAGCAGGCAGAGCTCTCAGGCGTCTGTGAACAATCCCAAGAGTGGCCGTGTCAACCATACTACGGCCGAGGACATTCAGGACGGAGAACCAGTGCTTGCGGGTATGTTTTCCATTCACAGCCATCCCGTCCTTGTGCTATTTGATTCCGGTGCAACGCATAATTTTATAAGCATGGCATGTGTGGAAAGATTACATCTCACTACCACCACTCTAAAAGCACCGTATATCATTACATCTCCGGGTGGAAAAATATTTGCCACACAAGGGGTTTTGTCGACACCTCTCTTGTTAGAGGAAATTGCTTTTCCGACACAACTCATAATGCTAGAAAGACTAGGCATAGATGTCATTTTGGGTATGAAGTGGATGAAAAGTCACAGAGCAGTGCTACATATTGATTCTCGGGAAATTCATCTGGATTCTCCTCTCAACGGTCCTACCATCATACATTTGGCACCCCCACCAAGTTCTACACCCCAAGTCCACCTCACCACCGGAAAATGTCTCGAAGAAATTCCAGTGGTTTGTGAATATCCCGATGTATTTCCAGAGGAATTACCGGGTTTGCCGCCCGACCGGGATGTGGAATTTAGGATTGACTTGCAGCCGGGAACCGCCCCAATATCCCGACAACCATACAAGATGGCGCCAAATGAGTTGGCAGAATTAAAGAAACAGCTGCATGATCTTTTGGACAAGGGTTTTATTCGCCCGAGTTCTTCTCCCTGGGGTTGTTCAGCACTCTTTGTAAAGAAGAAAGACGAGACACTGCGGTTGTGTGTGGATTACCGACCGCTGAATGCTGTCACCATCAAGAATAAATATCCTCTCCCGCGGATTGATATTTTGTTTGATCAATTGGTTGGTGCCAAGGTCTTTTCAAAAATTGATCTTCGCTCTGGCTATCATCAAATTAAGATAAGGGCGGAGGATATACCAAAAACAGCCTTTTCTACGAGGTATGGTTTATATGAGTATCTCGTTATGTCTTTTGGACTAACAAATGCTCCGGCCTATTTCATGTACTTGATGAACTCGGTGTTTATGCCGGAATTGGATAAGTTTGTGGTGGTATTCATTGATGACATCCTAATTTACTCCAAGTCAGAAGAAGAGCATGCTGAGCATCTCCGGATTGTACTCCAGAGGCTCCGCGATCACAAGTTGTATGCAAAATTCAGCAAGTGCGAGTTTTGGTTGAGAGAAGTACCTTTCTTGGGCCACATTGTTTCCGATGAAGGTATTTCAGTGGATCCAAGTAAAGTGCAAGAAGTGCTAAATTGGAAGGCTCCTGCATGTATAAAGGATATCCGTAGTTTTCTCGGGCTTGCAGGATATTATCGGAGATTCATCCCCAATTTCTCCAAAATTGCAAAGCCTATGACGGAGCTGCTGAAAAAAGCAATCAAATTTCAGTGGAATGACAAATGCGAAGAAGCTTTTCAAACTCTCAAGAAACATTTGACCACCGCACCGGTGTTAGCTCAACCCGATGTCACTAAACCATTTGATGTTTATTGTGACGCCTCGGGCACAGGTTTGGGCTGTGTTCTAATGCAAGACGGTCGTGTCATTGCGTATGCGTCACGACAACTAAGAAGACATGAACAAAATTATCCTACTCATGATTTGGAATTGGCTGCAGTGGTTCTTGCTCTGAAGATATGGAGACATTATTTGCTGGGAAATCTGGTTCACTTATACACCGATCACAAAAGTTTGAAGTACATTTTCACACAACAAGAGGTGAACATGAGGCAAAGAAGATGGCTTGAATTGATCAAAGACTACGAGTTGGAAATCCATTACCACCCCGGAAAAGCCAATGTGGTTGCCGATGCTTTGAGTCGGAAATCACATTGCAATAATCTTGTGGTGCAAAAATTGGATCGTACCGTATGTTGTGACCCTAGTGAACCAAGCCTCCGGATTATTCCCCATGGTTCTTTGTATAATCTCGCTCTCATTCCCACCCTACGGGAGGAGATTATTGCTGCACAAAAGAGAGATAAAGGAATGGAGCATATCCGGCGAAGACTAGAAAATGGTGATGTCAAGTGTTTCCGACAAGATGAGGATGGAGTGTTATGGTTCAATGACCGACTTGTCGTGCCCAAAGATATGGAGCTGCGAAAGAAAATTTTGGATGAAGCTCACTTGTCCAAATACTCTATTCACCCCGGCAGCAACAAAATGTATCAAGGTCTGAAAACCAAATTTTGGTGGACGCGCATGAAGCGTGAAGTGGCCAGATATGTTGCAGAGTGTGACACTTGTCAGAGAATCAAGGCTGATCATTTAAGAAAAGCCGGTCAGCTGCAACCATTGAGTATTCCTTCGTGGAAGTGGGAGGACATTAGTATGGATTTCATTGTCGGGTTACCCCTCACTGCTCGAAAGCATGATTCTATATGGGTTGTAGTGGACCGATTGACAAAGTCGGCCCATTTCATTCCGGTCAACACTAGATACTCTGCCAAGGTATATGCCCAGTTATATATCTCGCGTATACTGTGTTGGCATGGAGTGCCGAAGACCATCATATCCGACAGAGGACCTCAGTTTGTTGCTCGCTTTTGGGAGCAATTGCATGCCTCATTGAAGACCAAATTAATTCGAAGCTCTGCATATCACCCTCAAACTGATGGACAAACAGAAAGGGTAAATCAAATACTTGAGGACATGTTAAGAGCCTGTGTTCTATCAGAAGGTGGCAATTGGGATGATCACTTATCATTGGCAGAATTTGCGTACAACAATAGCTATCAAGAGAGCATTAAAATGTCTCCATTTGAAGCTCTTTATGGTCGTTCATGCCGTACCCCCTTGAACTGGTCAGAACCGGGAGAAAGAGTGAATTTTGGGCCTGATTTAATTGCCGAGGCCGAAGAAAAAGTGCGGCTCATTCAAGCAAACTTAAAGGCCGCAAAGTCCCGCCAAGCTAGTTACGCCGATAAGAGGCGCCGTCCTTTGGAATTTCGACAGGATGATCACGTATATCTTCGTGTGTCGCCAACCAAGGGTGTTCAGCGCTTCGGAGTCAAAGGAAAGCTTGCTCCCCGCTATATCGGCCCATTCAAGATTATTGAAAAATGTGGACCCGTTGCATACCGTTTGGAATTGCCGGAAAAATTATCAGGAGTACACAATATCTTCCATGTGTCTCAACTCAAGCGATGTTTGAAGCCTCCTATTGATGTGGTACTCGATGATGTGGAGGGCTTGCAGGATGATCTCACTTATTCCGAGTATCCCGTCAAAATTATCGACAACAAGGATCGAGTGACTCGCAACAAAACCATTACTTTCTACAAAGTGCAATGGAGCAATCACTCGGAAGAAGAGGCCACATGGGAACAAGAGGATTTTCTTAACTCCAAGTTTCCGGATTTTCTCGCTTCGCAATCGAGGTAAAGCAAGCAAACTTTTACCCCCTCTTTTCCGCACTTTTTGCAAATCTCGGGACGAGATTTTCTTAAGGGGGGAGGGCTGTAACATCCCACTCAAATTTAGTCCCTGATCAAGTTACTAATCTCAATTAGTCAAAATGATCAAGAGAAATCAAAGTTTAATGAAAAGGAATTCAAAATCACTTCAAATTGGAGAAATTTCTTTCAAACAAGCATTTGAACTGCAACTTTAAAATTTTTCTTTATAAGTGGACCCAAATGAAAAATTCCACAGCATCCAGGGGCTAAAATAGAATTTTGGAGATTTTTGGAGATTTTTCTGCAAAAATCTAAAGGGTCAATTAAATGCATGAACCTTTTTCAAACTTTAACTTTGAATGAATTTTAGTTTGAAATCCAAGCCGATTCAGCAAAAGTTCCAATTGACAAAGTTGTTCCTCTCACTGAAATCTTCCAAACCTGAGTTTTTCGTGATTTTTGGAGCTCGGAAAGATCGAATTTAAATCAAATCAGTTCAAATCGAGGAAAATTCCAGAAATTCGAAAAATGGAAAAAGGTCACTGTAGCCGCCAAGTGTCGCCGCCGGCGACGCCTCCTCCTCTCTCTGCCCATTCCGGCGAACTGTGGCCGCCGTCATCGCGGTACGACGTCGAGGACCGAGTCCATCTCTTCCCTGGCCTTATCCCTTCTCCCTCGCGGTCAAGACGTCGTCGTCGCCCTTCATTTTTTCTCCCTCACACCGAGCCGCCATTACCGCCGTCGAGAGCTCGCCGCGTCGCCGTCGTGCCAGCCACTCCCGCGCCTCGTGGTCAGCAGAGAAAGTGTGCGCAAGAGCCTCCTCAAGCTACTGCTCCCATCACCGAAGCCCCTCTCCGAGGCTAGCGCGTTAATCGTCGGCAAATCGACCATGGCCGGAGCTTGACCGAGATCAACGTCGACGTCGATTTCTTCCTCTCCGGTGAGCCAAATCCCAATTAATCGCGCACACGAGTTCCTCACTCCTCCACGCACCACACATCGCTGACCTCGTCGAGCTTCGTGCAGTGGAATCGCCGGAACTCACTTTCTTCCCCGCCGCCGTTCACCGGACCGCGCCGCCCCTCCGACGAACTCCGCCATCCGGACCTCCTCTTCGTGCACACGCACCACGGTGAGCTTCACCTTGACCTCGTGATGCTCATGCGCGCGCTCGTTTTCATGCGCGATGCCTCCTCTCGTCGGAACGCCGCGCGCCGCCGCTCACCGCCGCCGCCATCGCCGCCGATCCTCCTCCCCGGTCGAGCGCACGTGCACGCCAGTAGCGTTAGAGTCGCCTCGACGTCCCCTACTTGTTGCCGCTGACCGTTTAGTGAAACACGCTGCCGTTTGGCCGGAACATCGCCGTCGCCGCCGCCGCGTCGCGCGCGCCCCGCCATGCCCTGGCACTGCTACAGTGCCACGTCGTCTTTTTCTTTTATTTGAATTATTCCAAATTTTGGCCAAACTTGTAAATTCGATAGAAATTCGTAGAAAAATCGTAAAAATGCAAACTCAGGTGTTCTGGAATCCTTGAAGTGAGACCTATCCAGTGGTACAACATGAACATCTGAATTATTTTCAGTTATTTTTATAAAATTCAAAGAAGAGAAATCAGGAAATAAATTCTATAAAAAGATCTGTAAGTGCAAAAATTCCAAATTTTGGCATGCACACTCCTAATAGGTTCCCTGAACATCCCCCCAAGTGGCAGCTTGAAATGCATCTTCTTTTGGGAGTAATTTCATTTTGCAGTTGCTAGGAAAATCTTTTTATTGATTTTATTCCTGCACCTTTTTGCACCAAATTTTGGGTATGTTACTGTACCTAGGTTGAAGATGCTAAATAAAAATACAAATGTAATTTTTGGTCTTCCAGAACCCTTTTTAACGAATTTTAGAAGAAGATCTCTTTTACGCGTACGGAAATTCCTAAATCCAAGTATTTTGTATAAATCACTTTGGACCAAACTGCAAAAAACTTAATGAATGGTCCTGCCAGCATGTTGCCTTTGCATCATATCATCGCCATGTCATATTTGTCAAGGAAGTTCCGTGAACTATCTTTGATTTTGTTTTTGTTGTTGCATTCATTTAGGAACCGACGCCGGACTCGAGGACGTGGAGATCGTGACCGAGGAGACCGGTGCTGACTTGAACTCGCTCGAGTGTGCTAACCACCAGCCCCAAGGCAAGCCCCGGTGCACTCCCATATTTACAAAGTTTTATACTTTCTCACGTGTATTTCGAGTCGTGAAATGTGCATTACGTATAGGACTTGATTGAAAACCTAGTTGCATGTATCTCCAGATATTCCTATGGGTTTGGTTAAGTTAAGTTCTACCGCTCGTTAGTTTGCTATGCTTAATAAAGTAGTGTCGTCGGTAGAATATCGAGTGGTATGGAGACCGCTCGGTGTAAGTGGGGTCGGATTTACTTTATGTTCTCACATGATGATGGTAATGAATTTGAGACCGAACGGGGAAGTTCATGTGTAGGTGGAGGTGACAAGGCTCGCCTTGTTCGCCATAGCCCCGTTTGTGTCGGTTGAGGACCGTTCGTTGTGGCCCCGCTGAGCAAGTTTGAACAGTACCGGATGCATGCTAGGAGAATGGGAACTAGTAAACTTAGTAGCTCGATGTTATATTGTTGGACGGGGCCCCACCTCTCTTTTGGTGATGAAGATGGTATGGTGGTTGCGGGTATGTGTTTGAAGGGAGGGTGCACGGGCAAACCACGGTTAGACCCGGCGTGGCTATCGCGTGGGGAGACGTGTACTCGGGAGAGGTGACACTCGGACCGGCTTTATGATGTCTTGTAAAAGGTTGCCGTGCGTAACTCCTTCGAGTAGCGTACGTCGTGTATTCGGGTTTTGCCTGCAGGTGTAAATCGATTCGAATCGCCGTCCCTCGCGGTTATTGAGTACCACTTGTTCACTGCGTCACATCGTAGTAAGAAGTGCACATGATGATGTTTATATGATGTTGTACTTCAATTAATTGTATCGCAACCATGTATTGCTTAGTTAGGTTGCTAATATTTACATTTATGCAAGAACCCTCTTAATTTTGGCTAAAACATGAAAATAAGGATCAATTATTAGCGCCGTTTTTGCAATTAAATTTCAACCCTTGGTCAACCCCCCTGCATAATAGAAGTCGGTCTTAGATGGCCAATTTGACGGGTAAGACTTGCTGAGTATTAGTTGCTCAGGGTTTCGATGTTTAAAACTTTACTGCAGGTATTCCTGATTGCAACTTCTGCGGTTGCTGTGGGAAAGTAGTGTGGGAGGGAGAACCGCCCAAGGAGTGGTCCATTGAGTGGGTTCCCTCTTCTCCCCGACAGGAGCAAGGTGAGTGAGATCATGTCTACGGGCCGGACATGATTTCATTGTATATATGTGTCGTCGTGTGTTTCGCTTCCGCTCGTGTTTGTAATCGAATTTCGAACTCCTTTTATGTAAAATAAAGCGAACTTCGAAACGGAAATCTTATGTTAATTATGGAACCCATGTAATAACTAAACTCAATGTAAAATTATTTTTATGTATGCTTATGTGTGTGGTCTATACATACTTGCTACGCCAAGTATTTCCCGATTAAGATCCTGGTTAGCTAACCCCTCATTGATTTGAGGCGGGATGCTACAGTAAACATAGTAGCTTAGGTTGCCCTAGTGTCTTGCGGATACTTACATTTTCTATCTTGGTATTCGGGAGAGAAAGGATGCTTCCCAATCAGGGCGTACGTCTGGGACGGGGACCGTGCGGGAAGGCCTTTCTCGGGAGGTGTGAGATCCAGCCAGCTCTAGGGGGACCTTTGCGAATAGTTGCCGTATGCGACTTTACGCGTGTGCGGCATGTGGTCAGGTTTTCTCCTGCAGGATGTACATCGATGCCGCCGCTCTCGGTCAAGAGCAACCTTGCTCACTGCGTCACATCGTAGTGTGATATGCTTGATGATGATGACTAGTACTGTTATTTATATATTATTATTATATACTGCTTATATGATGTATTGTTACTTTATATCTGTTCTAGAGATATGCACTCTGTTTTACTAGTTAAGTACTTAACTTGAAATAAAACTTGAAATTAAGGATCAGGTAATTAGTGCGAGTTATGCTATCGCGTCAGCCACCCCTTTGTAGCCTCTGCATATTTAGGAGTCGGCTGTAGATAGCCACGTTGACGGGTAAGACTTACTGAGTATTAGTTGCTCATGGTTTGGCTCTTTATGTTTTATTGCAGGTAACACCTTCATCCCTAACTCTACGGGTGAAGGTGGACAGTGGGATGGCTAGCTGCCTTTCGGTTGGACAACCCACTGGGAGACTGAGGAGTGATCTCCTCTCGAGTTCGCATCTTCATGGCTTTGATGCGAATTCACTTATATTGTGAGCGTGTGCGCCTGTATTTCTATTAGCTTTGGACTTGTACTTGTATCGTTGAACTTCCGCTGTGCTACTCATATTTTTAATTGGACTAATATAATCCTTTAAAGACTTAATTTGTACTTTTTATATGTTGTACTGTTGCGTCTGTTCATCAGCGCATACCGACTCGATCCTGCGAAAAGCAGAGACCCTTCAATGTTCTGGTGCATGTGAACTCTGAAAAATGATTCCTCGTCAGCAGCTAAATGAACTTCTCAACCACTTATAGACGTGTCGATGCAGACAGATATCAACCTGGGTTTGACAATCCTTCTTGGACACGAGTATAATGGATATATCTTTATTCCTTCTGATTCTGCAGCTTCTATCTAATTATCGTCATTTCGAAAATACAATGATCAGAAAAGCACTAATTAATGGAGACCTTTTAGCAGCATATTCACCCATAATATTTTCTTGTCAAGTCAACGAAACTGCCAAAGAAGATAGCGACAACATCAAGCGGTCATTAACTAACTGTAGTAACAAGATTTCCATGATGACGAACTCAAATGGCATACACCAAGCAGTAAAAAAATTCAAAAAGACACACACTGGCAATTGAAGCACACATACAACATCTAATGCTTGGAACGGCAGCCATAGCCGCAGAAATCGGAGTCAGAGTCTGAGTCCGAGTCCGACCCGTCGCCCGAGGACTTTGACAGAGCCAAGCTCTTCACCAACTCAATTATGGTCACAGTGACGGCAGCGCCGAGGGAGAGGAAGATGGCAAGGTGCACCTGGCGGCAGAAGTTGCCGCCGGCGACGTTGGCGGCGCAGACGCTGACGCGCTTGCCGTACGCCGATGTGTTGGGCATCATGCCGTCGCTGGCGGCGAACGCCGCGGCGGTCGACGTGTAGAGCAGCGCCGGCACGGCGGCGCCGAGTACCGGCATGATTTTGCTCACCACCTTGCCTAGCTTTCCCTTCTTGTTCCACACGCTCAAGAACACGGCGATCGCCACCAGGAACGCCGCGATGGCGTTCGCAACAACAAGGTACCTGCATATACGCAAAAACCAAATGCCAAAAAATACTTATAAAATCTCAGATTTTTTCACATAGAAGCTAGTTCGGTCAGATCAGTGAAGTTTCTGTACGTACACGAAGGGGCGGAAGTCGCTGTAGGTGATGGTGCGAGGGGGCGCGCCGTATGCGGCGTAGACGGTGCACTGGCTCGCCGTGGCCATGAGCACCGACGATGCGACAGCAAGGCCTATGACAGCGAGGCTCGCGGCGACGACGAAGGCGTACGCCCACTTGGACGAGTCCGACTTCTTCTCCCCGTTGTGACACATGGTCGACGATGCAACAGATCGAGTTTTTACCAACAAGGAATTCAAGAGAAGAAACCTTTTTTTTTTTTTTTTTTTGATATCTCAAGAGCAGAAACTTGTAGTGTGCGTATTCGGCGCATACATATATATACATGTTTGCACATTGGAGGACAACCGAACACATTGACGAGATGAGTCAATGCAAATGATAGTGCAGTTGGGCGAGACGCGTGTTCAACTAACTCTAAGTAGCAAGTTGAGCTCAACTTGCGATCTATAGTTTGAACTGGTCTCATTCGCACAAAAAAAAAAGAAAAAAAAAAGAAAGAAAGTGGTCTCGATTCGTACGCTTCCTTCATATGTGTTGCGCGTGATTGGGTCCTGGTTTTACTCACTCAGATTGTTTTTAAGCTACGGTACTTGTTTTCTCCAAATCGAGTGTGCAGTCAATTATTATTAGAGAAACCTTGGATATACAACTTGTAGTAGTTGTTAGGTATGCTTTGAATCTGTCAAAACTCAGAAAAAAATTATGTAACCAATAGCTCAAAAAAGCATTTTTTAGTTTGGTTTCAAAATTGACCGAAATTGGTAATACATTATGATCAATGAGTAGAGGATACATGCGAGGTCAATTTATAGTTGCCATTCGTTGTCATTATGTCCTGAATTTCTACAGAAAAACTAGCTTGTAGAGATATTGGAGGATTTGGAGGTCCGGGAAGAAAACAAGACCAAACATGAATATTTTTTAATATTTAAAATTTTAAATTTGTGTTCAACATTTTGCATACACTAACTCAACAATTTGAAAACATAATTTCACCAGTTTCATAAATTGTTGGACTAGTTTTTATAAATTGTTGAACTATATCTTTAACACGTTGAAACAGTTTTTCAAAAATGTGAATGTATTTGTAACCATGAAATCTGAAATAATGATTTATAAATCACTAACACATATCAGAAAAAGAAAAAAACGAAAAAAAAGTTTACACCTGTTAGTGGGCTGTGGTGCCTACTTCTGGCCTTCATGCTTGCTTTCTCAATTAATGGTGGGCCAGAAATTAAATGGAGCTAAAAGACCACTGGGCCGATGGTGGGCTGCGCGAGGTGGAGGCACCTTTCTGATGATTGATGCATAGGACGTCCCGTAGAGCAGGTGTCAATTTAATAAGGAATACCACAAATGGTTCAAATACAAGGCACATAGGCCGAAGTCAAGATTGTGATGTGTTTACCTACTGTTACCAGAATATTAAATGTCGACCCTGAAGCATCTGGTGCCACAGAAATGTTATTATCTTTGACGGTGGCACCTTCTCTCTCCGCAGATGGAAAACCTTCTTTGAAGAAGAATATGCCTTAATCCTCTACAAGGCAAGACCATCCAAAAGAGACTTGTTGAAAAACTAGTTGAGTAATCTCTAATTGTTTTCTTTGATGGGTCTTTCTTTGGGCCTACAGCCTTTTAACTTGTGCATAAACGCTTTGTTAAAATTTATAAAAAAGGTAGGGGGGGCTCCCCTGCCGTTCGCCTAAAAAAAAAGTATTGGAGGGATATATGCATGTTGCTAGGTTGTTTAAGTTTTCATTAGAAGGCAAGCTATATATACTCACTCCAGTGTCCTCTAGACAGAATACCGAGCTATGACAGATACTGCAAATTCCAAACACTTCATGGTTTTGTTTTTTGAAATTACTCAAAAAGAAGTATCATAGTATCTGCAGCAAAAAATATATTGTAGCAACAACAAACTTTAGAGCATCTCCAACAGTGAACCTAAAATCGGAAACCTAAAACTTGAGAGAGAAGACTAACAAAAAAATTTTGTGATCCCCTCAAGCAGAGTACTTAAAACTGGAAATCTATAAAGTTTGTTGAAAATACTATTTACTTCAAGGAGGATTATATAAAAATGTCAAGACACAGAAAAGTTATGAATCATTACAACTTTCAGGAAGGCCTTTTTTGCAAAATCTTCAACCTGATCCCCAACCTCGTGAAGCCAGCCGCTCAACTCCATTGCTTGCGCCGCTCAAGCTCGCTCTCGTCCTCATGGCGGCCTCTCCGTCTCGCCCTCGCTGCTTCATCTCACCCTCTGTCTTCTTCTCTAGCTCTCCCTCCATGGACTCAGGCCTGTCCACCTCCTCAAGCTCGCCTTCCATGGCGGCTCCTCAAGTGTCCCTGCGCCGTCACCGCGTCAAGACCGCCGGCCATCGCTTCAAGCTTATCTTCCATGGCGGGAAGGTGTGGACAACGGGTGGGAAGGTGTCTCTCGCCGTCCATGGTGGCGCCGGTGGTCGGATTTGTGGCGGCGGGTTGAGATTTGGCGGCGCCATAGCCATGTGCAGATCGAGCCGGGCGACGACGGCGATAGGCGCAGGGGCTGCGGGATGGCGGAGGGAGCTGTTGGGAGTCCTTGGTGGTTGGATTTGGTGGTCTGCAACGTGATTTGGTGGCCGGCGATGGTCGGAGCGAGCGAAGATGGGGAACGGTGGCGGCGGCGGAAACTTCTGCAACTAGCAGTTGGACTCTCCCGCGCGCCTGAGAGATTTTTTGGTTTCGGCATGTTAGAAACTCGGTTCAGCAGAGAGAAATTTAGGTGCACACCAAAAAATTTTAGTTTTTGTTTCCATTTAAGTACTCTCTTGGAGTAGTTTTTTTACTGTTTTGACAGTTTTTACGTTTTGGTATTCACTTTAAGTGGTCTGCTGGAGATGCTCCTATACGATTTGTGGTTTTACAACTCTTACGTCAAAATTTGTGATAATTGAATATTGTAATTAACACACTAATTGGGCATTAATTTTCTTCTAGTTCCTCCAGAAGATTTTCTGCTAGTGTGATTGATATATAGAATGAAATTATGATCACATATATACAATGGGTCGAGCTGACCGCTTGAACCAACTATAATATACACGTAAAGTCAGCAATTCAAATATGATGGGTATCAATCGTAGATAAGCCCGCAATCGTTGTCCACGTGTCAACTTTCAGTTATTTCATTATATATAAGTACAATACTATTACAATGCGATAATGTGAACAATATACAGGAAAAATCAGCAATTCATGTTGATTCATCACCGAAAATTAGTTTGCCCTTTAACCACTTATGGTCCGACCGCCGTCGATGGTGATGTCTTGGCCGGTGACAAAGGACGACGCCGGCATGCAGAGGAACGACACCACAGATGCGACCTCTTCCGGCTGACCGCACCTCCGTAGCGCCGTAGCGGGATCCGTGTAAGCTCGCGCTCCATGGCCTCCGGGGGCACCTTCATTCGGTTCAAGTCAAAATCGAAACTACGTACGGTCGAAATAGAATTTTCAGATGACAATTATTAGATACTCAAAAGTATACGTACATGTTTTGTCATGTCGGTGGTGATGACGCCCGGCGCGATGCAGTTCACGCGAATCTTGTCCTGGGCCCTCTCGGCAGCCAGACTCCTTGTCAGTTGGTTCATCGCTCCTGCAAACATATGTGAGAACGTACCTACTGTATATGCCTCCGGCCAGTAAGTAATTCTCATTTGCATTTGTGGCAAAATTTATTTTGTCCACAGAACTTATGTGAACCAATGCAACTACGTACAAGTGAGATGACATTGGAGGACAACCGAACACATTGACGAGATGAGTCAATGCAAATGATAGTGCAGTTGGGCGAGACGCGTGTTCAACTAACTCTAAGTAGCAAGTTGAGCTCGCTTGCGATCTATAGTTTGAACTGGTCTCGATTCGTACGCTTCCTTCATGTGTGTTGCGCGTGATTGGGCCCTGGTTTTACTCACTCAGTTTGTTTTTAAGCTACGGTACTTGTTTTCTCCAAATCGAGTGTGCAGTCAATTATTATTAGAGAACCCTTGGATATACAACTTGTAGTAGTTGTTAGGTATGCTTTGAATCTGTCAAAACTCAGAAAAAAATTATGTAACCAATAGCTCAAAAGAGCATTTTTAGTTTGGTTTCAAAATTGACCGAAATTGGTAATACATTATGATCAATGAGTAGAGGATACATTCGAGGTCAATTTATAGTTGCCATTCGTTGTCATTCTGTCCTTCGTTTTCTACAGAAAATCTATCTTGTAGAGATATTGGAGGATTTGGAGGTCTGGGAAGAAAACAAGACCAAACATGAATATTTTTTAATATTTAAAATTTTAAATTTGTGTTCAACATTTTGCATACACTAACTCAACAATTTTAAAACATAATTTCAACAGTTTCACGAATTGTTGGACTAGTTTTTATAAATTATTGAACTATATCTTTAACACGTTGAAACAGTTTTTCAAAAATGTTGAATGTCTTTGTAACCATGAAATCTGAAAATAATGATTTATAAATCACTAACACATATCAGAAAATGAAAAAAAGAAAAAAAAGTTTACACCTGTTAGTGGGCTGTGGTGCCTACTTCTGGCCTGCATGCTTGCTTTCTCAATTAATGGTGGGCCAGAAATTAAATGGAGCTAAAAGACCACTGGATCGATGGTGGGCTGTGCGAGGTGGAGGCACCTTTCTGATGATTAATGCATAGGACGTCCCGTAGAACAGTTGTCAATTTTATAAGGAATCCCACAAATGGTTCAAATACAAGGCGCATAGGCCAAAGTCAAGACTGTGATGTGTTTACCTACTTTTATCAGAATATTAAATGTCAGACCCTGAAGCATCTGGTGCCACAGAAATGCTATTATCTTTGATGGTGGCACCCTCTCTCTCTGCAGATGGAAAACCTTCTTTGAAGAAGAATTTTCCTTAATCCTCTACAAGGCAAGACCATCCAAAAGAGACTTGTTGAAAAACTAGTTGAGTAATCTCTAATTGTTTTCTTTGATAGGGTCTTTCTTTGGGCCTACGGCCTTGTAACTTGTACATAAACGTTTTGTTAACATTTATAAAAAAGGTAGGGGGCTCCCCAGCCGTTCACCTAAAAAAATGTATTGGAGGGATATATGCATGTTCCTAGCTTGTTTAAGATTTCATTAGAAGGCAAGCTATATATACTCCAGTGTCCTCTAGACAGAATAATGTGCTATAACAGATACTGCAAGTTCCAAACACTTCATGGTTCTGTTTTTTGAAATTGGACAAAAAGAAGTATCATAGCATCTGCGGCAAAAAATATATATTGTAGCAACAACAAACTTTATACGATTTGTGGTTTTACAACTCTTACGTCAAAATTGTGATAATTGAATATTGTAATTAACACACTAATTGGGCATTAATTTTCTTCTAGTTCCTCCAGAAGATTTTCTGCTAGTGTGATTGATATATAGAATGAAATTATGATCACATATATACAATGGGTCGAGCTGACCGCTTGAACCAACTATAATATACACGTAAAGTCAGCAATTCAAATATAATGGGTATCAATCGTTGTCCACATGTCAACTTTCAGTTATTTCATTATATATATAAGTACAATTCTATTACAATGCGATAATGTGAACAATATACAGGAAAAATAAGCAATTCATGTTGATTCATCACCGAAAATTAGTTTGCCCTTTAACCACTTATGGTCCGACCGCCGTCGATGGTGATGTCTTGGCCGGTGACAAAGGACGACGCCGGCATGCAGAGGAACGACACCACAGACGCGACCTCTTCCGGCTTACCGCACCTCCGCAGCGGGATCCGTGTAAGCTCGCGCTCCATGGCCTCCGGGGGCACCTACATGTATAGTCACAGTTCATTCGATTCAAGTCAATTTAAAATTACGGTCGAAATGAGTTTTTCAGATGACAATTATTAGATACTCAAAAGTATATATATGTACATGTTTTGTCATGTCGGTGGTGATCACGCCCGGCGCGACGCAGTTCACGCGAATCTTGTCCTGGGCCCACTCGGCAGCCAGACTCCTAGTCAGTTGGTTCATCGCTCCTGCAAACATATGTGAGAACGTACCTACCGTATGTGCCTCCAGCAAGTAAATCTCATTTGCATTTGTGGCAAAATTTATTTTGTCCACAAAAAAAAATACTATGTGAACCAATGCAACTACGTACAAGTCTTTTTCTATGGAACGTCTAGACAACAAAAAAGGGTCCCCACGCATGCATGCCCGACCACTCATCTATGCTGCGGTGAGCAAATTTTGGGGAAATCAAACGGCCACCAAAAGGCCGCTTTCAAAATTGTTGTGAAAATTCCGTGTGGTGCAGAATTTGTTAGCGCGTTCACACACACACACACACACACACACAGATACTACACACGTGTACCTTTGGAGGTGCAGTAGAGCGCGAGCCCCGGAAAGGCGATGTAGCTCGCGATGGAGGAGACGTTGACGACGCTGGCTCCTCCGGCGTTGCGGAGGAGCGGGTGCGCGAGCTGAGTGAGGTGGAAGCACGACTCCAGGTTGGTCGCCATGACGCGCGCGTAGTCCTCGCCGGTGCACTCCGTCGCCGCACCGAACAAGAGCTGCCCCGCGTTGTTCACCTGCAATATATATGCGCACGCACCGGTGGTGCTTTTTTCTGTGACTGCGAGTCTGTCGATGGTTGTACATGTAGCAACTCTGTGTGTGCTGGATTATTGTTATGTTTTACGTACCAGGATGTCGAGCTTGCCGTCGAAGGCGGCCTTCACCGTGTCCATGAGGGCCACCCGGTCGGCGCGCACGGCGACGTCGCAGACGGAGACGGTGACGACGAGCCCTTTCTCCGCCCACCGCCGGCGGCACGCCTCCAGCTCCGCCGCGTTGCGGGCACACATGTGCACCCGCGCGCCGAACCCGGCGAGCTCTTCCACGATGGCGTGCCCGATCCCCTTGCTGCCGCCGGTGACCAGCGCCGTCGCGCCGGCCAGGCTCCACCTCTCTACCCTGCTCGTGCCGGCGGCCGCCGCCATGACAGCCGTGTCCTTTTGTGCCTGAACGTGTGCTTCGTCTGCGATGCCGCCACTCAGTCAGTGATGCACGTCTGACCTGACGCGCATATATATATATATATATATATATATATATATATATATATATATATATATATATATATATATATATATATATATATATATATATATATATATATATATATATATATATTATATATATATATATATATATATATATATATATATATATATATATATATATATATATATATATATATATATATATATATATATATATATATATATATATATATATAACCCTGCGCTATTCAGTACCCGGACCGAACCACGCCGCGACTACACAGCGGCCAGACCAACCAACCAGCCAGGAACAGGCAGGCCTTCCTCCGTCCGCTCTCTTCCACGCACGGCCCACAATAAAAAAGCCCACGTGCAAATGCTGGGTGCAGGCAGAACCTGTGAAAACTTTATCGGTGATAAATTTTTGAAATTTCAGGCATGCCGGGTCTATCGCTGGGGTCCGATAAAATTTCTGTATCGGCCAAAATTTTCGGAGTGTTTTTACTTCACGCCGTTGACAGCGCGCGCGCCCACCCGAAAAAGCCCGCGCTGCCATCTCGTAGCCCACCGAGACGCATTGATGCCCAAAATAAGTCATACTACCCGTTCACCTCGTCTCCAATTCACACGAGCCAAGTTTCAGCGGCGGCCGCTTCCTCCACCAACGATCTCCTCGTGCTGGCCGGCGCACCTCTGTTCTCCAGCACGTCGGCCCTACCTGCGCAGCTGTGATGACGGCTGAGGGAGGGGCTGCTGAAGGTGGGGGGAGCGCCCATCCCCGGCCTCCGCTTGCCGTCGCGTCAGAACATGATGTGGAGCGCCTTTGCCATGGCAGGGGAAAGAGGAAGGATGCTGGGGCGTCGTCTAATGGCGCTGCTGGCAGGAGCTGGTATTTTGCACTTTAGCCTGACAGTAGCAGTGTGTGTGTTTATTTCCGTGAGATTTGTTTGGAGCAGCTAGATCGATCTGTTAGTGTTTTGTACATTATTTTGTGCAGATTGTGATGTTAAATGGTTTGAGACACAATTGGCATGGATATATCCACGAGCCATGCCAAAAAAAATAAACTTTTTCAAATTTATTTTGAATTTTTGAATTCAATTTTGAATTTTTTCCGATATTTCCGAAAATCGGGTTTATCAATGACAGAGAGCCGTTCCGGGCCCTCAGACCCCCGCCTGCATGTTCGGTGGCCGAAAGCCTAATGCTTGTGATGGCACCCATGATCACACCCGCCCGACTCGGAGCTGGAGCTGGAGCCGGCGTCCGACTTGCCGCCGCCGCCGCCGCCGAAGGACAACGGCAAGCTCCTGACCACCTCGGCGACGGACCAGGCGACGGCGGCACCGAGCGAGAGGTAGATGGCGATGTGGCCATGAGCGCCGCCGCCGCCACGGCGGGGCCCATGCCGGCGATGCGGGCGGCGATGCTGATGGCGTTCGCGCACTTGGTGGAGGACTCCGACTTCCCATCGTCCGACGACGACGACGACGACGAGGAGGAGCACGTCATGATTGATGGATTCTAGCTAGCAAACCAAAACTAGCTCACAACAAATTCAGAGGATTTTGTTGAACTCTGAGCTGTGGCGTGCAGTGTATGCGCGCATACATATATGTGTGTGTATATATACACTAGATATAGATAGAGATGCGAGTTTGATGGCAACGTGTATGTTTGATGACAACTAGTAACAAGTTGATGCATGATGAGGAGATGGTCAAATGGAGGGTGATTGGGGAAGTGGCGCAACCGACGTTCGCTAGCACGCTGGGGTCACCTCTGATTTATTTTCTTCTTATTGAGTAAGTATTGAATTGGCGTCTCATGACAGTTCTTCCTCATAGCAGTTAGAAGCCCTGTTGATTGGCCATTAGTTTACTCAACCAATTTGTTTTTTGCAACGTCACTGTTGAGAGTATAGGCAATGATTAGAGAGAAGCCATGTTAATTTAAGGTAGATGTATTAGTAGTTAGGCACGAACGTTCCTGGTATGTTTGTTTCAAACCATTTTATGTTCTTTTGATGTTCTCTTGTGCAATTCTCTTGTCCTGGTGCATGTGAACGCTGAAAACTGCTGGCCTCGGTGATTCCTATAGTCGGCAACGAAATGAACTTCTCAATCTGAACCATGTAGAATTAATTGCCGGTGAGGTAAAACGTGACCGGCATGCAGACACCAACTTAGGTGTGACTCATCCTTCTTGGACACTAGTACAACTGATGTGTCTTTCTTCCTTGGGTTCTATCTGATTACCATCATTTTGAAATAAAAGGTCACAAAAGCAAGAATTAATCGAGACTTGTTGGCAGTATATTCACCCATAAAGTCTTGTCACGTCATCAGAACTGCATAAAGAAAGTAGCTATAAAACACCTTGCGGCCACTAACTGCAGTAACTAATGTCACACACCAAGCAGTAAAAAAATCAGAAAGATGCATCTACTGGCAATTGAAGCAAACACACAAAAGCTAATGTTTGGAATGGCACCCATGGCCGCAGGCATCGGACTCCGAGTCTGAGTCCGAGTCCGACCCGCCGCACGAGGATTTCTTCTTCTTTGACAAAGCCAGGCCTTTCACCACCTCGACGACGGCCACCATGACGGCGGCGCCGAACGAGAGTAAGATGGCCACGCGCACCTGGCGGCAGAAGTTGCCGCCGGCGACGTCGCCATCGCAGACGCTGACGCGCTTGCCGTTCGCCGCCGTGTAGGTCATCATGCCGTCGCCGGCGGCGAACGCCGCGCCGGTCGACGAGTAGAGCAGCGCCGCCACGGCGGCGCCGACGAAAGGCATGGCCTTCCTCGCCACCTTGTCCTTGCCCTTCTTCCACACGCTCAGGAACACGGCGAGCGCCGCCAGGACTGCAGCAATGGCGTTCGCCCAGACCAGGTACCTGCACGTATTTGAAATTAAGCAAACACGCCAGATATATACGTATAAAAGCCACGAAGAAGCATCTAAATTTAAGGTCAGAAGTATAAAGTTCTTGTACGTACACGAAGGGGCGGTAGTCGCTGTACGAGACGATTTTGGGGCGGGGGTTATAGTCGGCGTAGATGGTGCACTGGCTCGCCGTGGCCATGAGCACCGACGACGCCACGGCGAGGCCTATGACGGCGATGCTCGCGGCGATGACGACGGCATACGCGCACTTGCACTTGTCCGACTTCTTCTCCCCGTGACCCATGGTTGACGAACGATCCAACAGACCAAATTCACCAGCAAGCTAGGAATGCAAGAACAGAACTTGTAGTTTTTGTGCGTTGGGCGCAAACTTGTATGTATATATATACAGTGTTTGTACATCGGAGGTCAACTGAACAATGAAATTTAACGAATAGCAGATGAGTCAAATAACAAGAGTGCCAATGGGGCCGAGGGGCGTGTTCAACTAACTCTACATTGGACGTTGAGCTCAACTTGCAACTTTAGCGTTTGAACTGGTCTCTAGTCGTAATTCTTGCATGTGTCTTTTGGTGATTGGGCCCTGGTTTACTCACTTTCACATTAATTTTAAGCTGGAGTACTTGTTGTGTCCATATCAAGTGTACAATACTACAATCAATTATTAGTAGAGAAACCTTGGATATATACTAGTAATTAACTCGTAGTAGTTATTAGGTATGCTTTGAACGTGTCAAATCTCAATAGCTCAAAAGGAAAGAGCTGTAGGTCCGATCAGAATGGTCCGACTCGTGTCCGACTGCAATGATCTACCCATGTAGTGCTTTGTTGTGTTTTGATGCACTGTTGCTTGGCCGTTAGATGGCTCAGTTGGTAAACAGCCGGACGCTCTGGTCTATAGCAGGCTAGCAGAAGTGCATTTTTTTGTAGGTTTCAAAAGTGAGCAAAAATGATAATACACTATGATCATTTATCAGGTGGAGGCTATATGCATGGTCAATGAATTAATAGTTGTTATTTGTGACCTATCAACCTTTTCGTTGTTTTCTTCAGAAAATCTATCTCTGTATAGAGATATTTCTCGGAGGATTTGGTGAAGATATACGGTCATGGGCCAAGCCGACATCTGGTGCCCCTCCCTCAACTAACGGCCCACTGAACCAGCCGGTGTCAATTTTATAGGAGGGCCTCAAATGAAATATTCGAGGGATATATGTAGTGCCTGCTAGTTTAAGTTTTCGTTAGAAGGCAATCTATACTCACTACAGTATCCTGAACACAGAATATTGTGCTATAATAAATACTGCAAATTCCAAACACGCCATGTTCTCGTGCATGTGAACACTGAAAAATCGCCGAACACGCGGATTCCTCGTCAGCAGCTAAATGAACTTCTCAACCACTTAATAGAACACGCGGATTCCTCGTCAATGCAGACATATATCAACCTGGGTTTGACAATCCTTCTTCGACACTAGTACAATGGATATATCTTTATTCCTTCTGATTCTGTCGCTTCTATCTAATTATCCTCATTTCGAAAATACAATGATCAGAGAAAAGCAAAAATTAATGGAGACATTTTAGCAGCATATTCACCCATAATATTTTTTTTTCAAGTCAACGAAACTGCCAAAGAAGATAGCGACAACATCAAGCAGTCATTAACTAACTGTAGTAACAAGATTTCCATGATGACAAACTCAAAAATGGCACACACCAAGCAGTAAAAAATTCAGAAAGACGCATACTGGCAACTGAAGCACACATACAAAATCTAATGCTTGGAATGGCACCCATAGCCGCAGAAATCGGAGTCTGAGTCTGAGTCCGAGTCCGACCCGCCGCCCGAGGACTTCGACAGAGCGAAGCTCTTCACCAGCTCAATTAAGGTCACAGTGACGGCGGCGCCGAGCGAGAGGAAGATGGCCAGGCGAACCTGGCGGCAGAAGTTGCCGCCGGCGACGTTGGCGGCGCAGACGCTGACGCGCTTGCCGTACGCCGACGTGTTGGGCATCATGCCGTCTCTGGCGGCGAACGCCGCGGCGGTCGACGTGTAGAGCAGCGCCGGCACGGCGGCGCCCAGTACCGGCATGATTTTGCTCACCACCCCTCCTAGCTTGCCCTTCTTGTTCCACACGCTAAAGAACACGGCGATCGCCACCAGGAACGCCGCGATGGCGTTCGCAACAACCAGGTACCTGCATGTACGCAAAGCAAATACGTATACGGCAGATACATATAAATCTCAGACACTTTCGCTTTGATTGAAATACGGTCAGGTCAGATCAGTGAACTTTTTGTACGTACACGAAGGGGCCGAAGTCGCTGTAGGTGACGCTGCGCGGGGGCGCGCCGTACGCGGCGTAGACGGTGCACTGGCTCGCCGTGGCCATGAGCACCGACGAGGCAACAGCGAGGCCTATGACGGCGAGGCTCGCGGCGACGACGAAGGCGTACGCCCACTTGGACGAGTCCGACTTCTTCTCCCCGTGACACATGGTCGACGATGCAACAGATCGAGTTTTTACCAACAAGGAATTCAAGAGCAGAAACTTGTAGTGTGCATATTGGGCGCATACATGTTAATGTATATATATACATGTTGGCACATTGGAGGACAACCGATCGAACATATTGACGAGATGAGTCAATGCAAATGAGAGTGCAGTTGGGCGATCGAGACGCGTGTTCAACTAACTCTAAGTAGCAAGTTGAGCTCAACTTGCGATCCAGCGTATGAACTGGTCTTGATTCGTACGCTTCCTTCATGTGTGCTTCGCGTGATTGGACCCTGGTTTACTCACTCTCACTTTGTTTTTAAGCTAGGGTACTTGTTTTCTCCAAATCGAGTGTATAGTCAATTATTATTAGGCAAACCTTGGATATACAACTTGTAGTACTTGTTAGGTATGCTTTGAATCTGTCAAAACTGGGGAAAAAAAATTAAGTAACCAATAGCTCAAAAGAGAACTTTTAGTTAGTTTCGAAATTGACCGAAACTGGTAATTCATTATGATCAATGAGAGAGGATATATGCAAGGTCAATTTATAGTTGCCATTCGTTGTCATCGTTTCCTTGGTTTTCTACAGAAAATCTATGTTGTAGAGATATATTGGAGGATTTGGAGGTCCGGGAACAAAACAAGACCAAACATGAATATTTTTAATATTTAAAATTTTAAATTTGTGTTCAACATTTTGCATACACTAACTCAACGACATTTCAAAAAGGAAAAATTGGTTGTGTAGCATTGAAAGTTCCTGGTTTAGGGAAAATACCACTGAAAGTTCTCACTAACGGAAAATATCATCGAAAGTTGCATTTCTACTCGAAAACTAGCACCCTTTTATTTTCTGTACAATTTGCCCTTGTCTGTTGGTTTTGATTGATGTGGTTACTTCAGCTGTACTGCATCGAAGAAGAAGAGTAGCCCGACTAAGAAAATCAACATGGCGTGAGCACAAACTGTACTACTGCACAAATTTGAACAGACCAACCAATCACCACAAATCGAGCATAAATCGTCCACAAATTTGAGTTCATATCGTCCAGAATCAGTTTCAACCGCAATCAAATTAGCTAGGTTTAGGGATTCATTCTTACATATTGGGGATTTAGAGCAATTCATCTTCAGGGCGTCGGGTCATGGTCGATCAGGTCAGCCCAGCTGCCATTTACTTTGTGGCCGAGCTGGGGGCAGCAGCTCGTGGTGGAGCTTGGCGGCGCTCCGTCGTTGACGAGCTGGTGCAGGTGGCACGGCTCCTCTGTCGACAAGCAGGGGCGGAGCAGGCGCCGCGGGACCCGAAGGAGAGGGGGCCGGCGGTGATTCGGTGGAGCAGGGGTGGCGGGTTCTGTAGGAGACGAAGGCAGCGGGTCCTGGAGGAGAGTGGGATGGCGGCTCGGCGGCATCAACGCAAGAGACAACAGAGATGCTCTGTTTCGTTCGAACGGTTAGACGATGAGAGAAGAACGACTGAACCGGAGGAGCCAATGTTTGCTCAAGGGTACCTCAGTCATTTCCCCTACGCATTCTAAGCAAACTGCTAATTCCCGAGTAGACACGAACCTTTCAATGGTATTTTCCGAGATACAAAATTTTCAATGGTATTTTCCGTAACTGAAGAATTTTTGATGCTACTGAACCAATTTTCCCTTTCGAAAACATAATTTCAACATTTTCATAAACTGTTGGACTAGTTTTTCTAAATTGTTGAAATGTATCTTTAACAAGTTGAAAAAGGTTTTCAAAAATGTTCGATGTATTTGTAACCATAAAATCTGTATATAATGATTTATAAATCACTACCACATATCAGATTTTTTTTAAAAAAAAACGAAAACGGTGGGCTGTGGTGCTTACTTCTGGCCCGCATGCTTGCTTTCTCAATTAATGGTGGGCCAAAAGAACCACTGGGCCGATGGTGGGCTGTGCGAGGTGGAGGCTACTTTCACATGATAGATGCATCTTGCTCAAAAAAAAAAGAGAGATGATTGATGCATAGGACGGCCCGTAGAACAGTTGTCAATTTTATAGGAAAGACCACAAATGGTTCAAATGCGAGGCGCATAGGCCGAAGTCAAGGCTGTGAACTGTGATGTGTTTGCCTACTGTTACCAGAAAATTAAATGGAGCTAAAAAAACAGAAAATTAAATGCGAGACCATGAAATATTGGAGGGATATATGCATGTGCCTAGCTTGTTTAAGTTTCGTTAGAAGGCAAGCTATACTCACTACCGTGTCCTCAAGACAGAATATTGTGCCATAACAGATAGTACGAATTGTGGTAACTAAATATTACAAGACACAAATAGGGCTTTAATTTTCTTCTAGTGCTTTTGGAAGATTTTATTCTAGTGTGTTTGATAGAATTTGTTCCAACAAACTGGAATAAAATTATTATGATCACTGATCACATATATATACCATGGGTAGAGACATCAGACATGGGTTGAGCTGGCCGCTCCAATTAACCAACTAGCAGCAAGGATTACAATTTTGTTTATCTTGGTAAAACCACTCGCCACCGGGAAGTCCGGTTTTTGGAAAAACCAAAAAAAAACTGGACGAAAACCGGTCCGAAATGCGTTTGATGAAATTTGAACAAAAAAATACCGAAATCAATGGTAAACCGGACCAAATTTCGAAAAACTGTTCCAAAAAGAGAAAATGCAAAAAAAAAAAAAGTCAAAAAATGAAAATTTGGAAAAAAATGAAACAAAAATATGTTAAAAAACTATATCAAATTTGCAGCCCAATGGTGGAAACGAAACATGAAGATTCAATCGTTGCTTGGTCAAACAAATCGAGAAATATTGGTGGTGCATTAAAAAAGGGTTTTCTTTTTCTTTTCCTTCCTTTTTTCTGCACTGATCTACATGTTTCGTTTGCACCATTGAGCTGCAAATTTGATCTTTTTTTTTACATATTTTTTGTTTCAAATCTCTTCAAATTTTAAATTTTTAAAAAAATTGAAATGGAAAACCGGATTACCGGGTAAACCGGACCGGACTGGTTTCCGGTTTTCGCGAAAACCCGGTTTTCGCGAAAACCGGTCCGGTTTACCGCGGTAATTTGACTAGCAGTGCATGATGCATACTATTCCCTAATTGTCGACAGGTAAGCCCACAAGCCTTGTCTGCAACCGTGCGAAAGAATGTACATGCATGTAAAATCAGCAGTACAAGTTGATTCCTTGCCAGAAATTAGTTTGGCGTTCAAGCACTTATGGTCCGGCCGCCGTCGATGCAGAAGTCTTGGCCGGTGACATAGGATGCCGCCGGCATGCAGAGGAACGCGACCACGGACGCCACCTCTGCCGGCTCACCGCACCGATGCATTGGGATCCGTGAGAGCTCGCGCTCCATGCCTTCCGGGGGCGCCTTTATGTATACATGCAAATTAAGTTCATTCGATTCAAGTAAACTACTGCGACGGAAACAGAATAATTCCAGAGAATTAGCTAGCTAATAGCTATGCAAACGTACGTATACATACATCTTTGATCATATCTGTGGCGATCACGCCCGGAGCGACGCAGTTCACGCGAATCTCGTCGTGGGCCCACTCAGCAGCCAAGCTCCGTGTCAGTTGGTTCATTCCTCCTACACATAGATGTAGACAATAAATATTTATGTGTCACCAACAAAACGTAGTTCTCATATGCTTTTGTGGCAAAAGTTATTTTTTTTCTAAATAAAAAAGAAAAATACTTGTTCGAACAAAAGTAGTACTTGCTAGAAGTCTAGGGAAGAGGGCAGAAGGTGAAAGGACAGCAGACGCATACCGGACCACTCATACGAGTGGAGAGCAAATTTTCCTTCAGGAAAAATAATAATGGTCGCTGAAAACTTTTAATTGGTTCCAGGAATTTCGTGAGGCCCAATTTTTTTTTTCTTGCGTATCCTGCATCACACGCTTGCTTACCTTTGGAGGTGCAGTAGAGTGCGAGCCCTGGAAATGCGAGGTAGCTGGCGATGGAGGAGACGTTGACGACGCTCCCTCCTCCGGCGATGGAGGCGTTGCGGAGGAGCGGGTGCGCGAGCTGGCTGAGGTGGAAGCACGACTCCAGGTTGGTCGCCATGATCCGCGCGTAGTCCTCGCCGGAGCACTCCGTCGCCGCCCCGAAGAGCAGCTGCCCCGCGTTGTTCACCTGCAATATATATGCGCGCACGCACCGGTGTTGCTTTTTTCTGTGACTGCGAGTCTCTTTGATCGATCGTACCGCCGTGTCGATGATTTGTACAGGTAGTAGCAAACTCTGTGTGTGCTGGATTATTGTTATGTTTTACGTACCAAAATGTCGAGCTTGCCGTCGAAGGTGGCCTTGACGGTGGCGATGAGGGCCTCGCGGTCGGCGCGCACGGCGACGTCACAGACGGAGACGGTGACGACGAGGCCCTTCTCCGCCCACCGCCGGCGGCACGCCTCCAGCTCCGCCGCATTCCGGGTGCAGGTGTGCACACGCGCGCCGAACCCGGCGAGCTCCTCCACGATGGCGTGGCCGATCCCCTTGCTGCCGCCGGTGACCAGCGCCATCGCGCCGGCCAGGCTCCACCTCTCCTCTCTGCTCCTGCCGGCGGCGGCCATGACCGTCGTTTGCGCCTGTGTGTATGCTGCTAAGTGCTAGTAGCTCAGTGATGGGCGTCCGTACAAATATATAGTCTTTGTGTTCGTTTCGTTTAGACTAAAGTTTAGTCCAAAGTTTTTGCTATTTAAAGGTATTAAATAAAATATAATTACAAAACTTTTTGCAGGAACCTGGGCTATTTTGCGAGACGAATCTAATGAGGGTAATTAAGCTGTGATTAGACGATGGTTACTGTAGCATTACTGTAGTAAAACATAGCTTAATTAGGCTCGTTAGATTCGTCTCGTAAATTAGCATCCATCTGTAAAAAGGTTTTGTAATTAAACTTTATTTAATACCCTTAAATAACAAGATTCTCTGGACTAAACTTTAGGACTAAAGGAAACGAAGCATTATTTTGTTTTTTTTAAAAAAATCAGGATCGAGGTGGATTTTAAGCAAATAGTCTCCCTCCTCACGTCTTTTCTTGACGTCCGGCCGGACAGTGAACACAGTTCAAATTTGGCTTAACACTGCTGCTGGGACGTCAACAATATGAATCCAGAGGTAGTAATTGTTAACAACAACGTGATTAAAGTACGCAAAAAAAAACAACAATGTGATTAATTCCTGTCCATGATCTTCATAGAGCTAGATAATACTCCTCCACACCCACCAGGGAAACACATGCACCGCATGACGCCACGTGTGGTATGCTTGTTCCAATTGTTGGTCTCCAACGCCAGCCACATGTAACGCCTGGCGACATGATCATGCGTGTTCGATTCGTTTATGACTAAAATTTAGTCTAAAGTTCTTGCTATTTAAAGGTATTAAATAAAGTGTAATTACAAAATTTTTTGTAGAAACCTGGGCTACTTTGCGAGACGAGTCTAATGATGATAATTAAGCTGTGATTAGACGATGGTTACTGTACCACCAATGTAGCAAAACATAGCTTAATTAGTCTCGTTAGATTCGTCTCGTAAATTAGCACACATCTGTAAAAAAGTTTTGTAATTAAACTTTATTTAATACCCTTAAATAGCAAGATTCTCTGGACTAAACTTTAGGACTAAAGGAAACGAACAGGCTACGAAAATTCAAATATTTTTATCGATGACCACCATTTTTAAACTCTATATAATTTAGAAACATGTGAATTCTATATTATAAACATTTCTCAAATGAATCTAAAGAAATAAATATTAGTTTGTTAAACTGTATGATTTTTTAGAAAATTATGATCAAAGGATAAAGACTTTTTTTGCGTGTAAAGATAGATACTTTTGAGTTTAACGAAATCTAGAATGACATGGAATTGACCGAAACATGGCGGATTTATTTTATTTAGACGACACTTGATATAATGGTGATACACTGGAATGGCAGACAATAGAGAGATTACGAGACTAGAGTCGGCGAACTACAATAGATAAACCAGATGCATGCTACGATACAACAGATGCACCTATATTGCCCTGCATATCTGTTCTCCCGCACATGACCCATGTGACAGACATGAGTACTCCTAGCTAGATGACTAGGTAATGCTGCGGCCGCCGTCGACACTGATGACCTGGCCGGTCACGTAGGACGCTGCCGGCATGCAGAGGAACGTCACCATGGACGCCACCTCCTCCGGCTCTCCCTTCCTCCCCAAGGGCCGTCGCAGCATCTCCTTCTTCACCAGCTCCGGATCAATCGTCTGCTGCTAATAAAAAACCATTTACGAGTCTTAATAACATTTCAAATGTTAGGATATATTTCTGTCTGTTTCTGAAATATATATCATGGTTACGCACGGCGTGGGTGATGCCAGTGTTGACGCCCCCCGGCGCGACGCAGTTGACGCGAATGCCGTCGGCGGCCCACTCGGCGGCGAGGCTCCTGGTGAGCTGGTTCAGCGCGCCCTTGCTCGCCGAGTAGACGGCGAGCCCCGGCACGCCGACGACGCCGGCGATGGAGGAGACGTGCACCACGCTGCCGCCGCCGGCGACGGTGGCGCCGGCGAGGAGCGGGTGCGCGAGCTGGCTGAGGTGGAAGCACGACTCCACGTTGGTCGTCATGACGCTCGCGTAGTCCTCGCTCGTGCACTCCGCCGCCGGCTTCACCAGCAGCTGCCCGGCGTTGTTCACCTGACGACGATGTGGGGTGAAAAAATATTGTAATTTACCGCGCGGTAGATTAGATAAGCAAGTGAATGTGCTCGATTATTTATGCGACTGAGAAGAATTGATGTTGCTTATTACGAGGATGTCGAGCTTGCCGTTGAAGGTGGCCTTGACGGTGGCCATGAGGGCCTCGCGGTCGGCGCGCACGGCGACGTCGCAGACGGAGAAGGTGACCTGCATGCCCTGCTCCGCCCACTGCCGGCGGCACGCCTCCAGCTCCGCCGCGTTCCGGGCGCACGTGTGCACGCGCGCGCCGAAACCGGCCAGCTCCTCCACGATCGAACGCCTGCCAAGACGGAACAGCCGATATGCAGGCATGCCAATATGCCATTAACTAAAAGCACGTGCAATGACATTGACAACTGACACGCATACGTACCCGATGCCCTTGCTGCCGCCGGTGACGAGTGCTGTGGCGCCGGCGAGGGTCCACCGCTCCTCCCTGCTGCTCGTGCCTGTGGCCACCATGATCTCGAGATGTACGGATTGTACAACACTGATGAACCGAAATGTGATCGATGGACTGATGTATGGTAAAGTGAGGCTGGTGATCGATGACCTTCTAGGTGTAGTGTATTTATAGTGTGATCTGGTCAGATAACAGGGCCTGCTTGAAAATCACGCTGCTGCAAAGAACATCTCCAACAATTAATAATTGCTATCTATATCTGCTATTTTGTCATTTCATCCTCACTTGATTTGATACTGAAAATAAAAGAAAATTAATCCTCACTCTATATTTTTTCATATCATCCTCACTTAGTCTGATACTGAAAACAAAAGAAAATCCTCACTCTACCTCTAACAGCCTCCAAAACATTTCTTTATTTGTCCCACCGATTTAATTATGAGAGAAAATATTTTGTCATTCACAAAGACAACTGCTCCAGAGTCTATCTCTAACACACTCCAAGACATTTCTTTTTTCTGCCCACCGAATTTTGACTTTTTTGGTAGAGAAAACTGCCTTTTATGAAAACCAATCTATCTATAACTCAAACACAAGTCTATCTCTAACTGTGTTGTCATATGCCATTTTTTTGCCATATCCTACAAGATATCATAAAAATTTAGAAGAAAAAGAAAGATATCATAAAAGTTTAGCAAAAAGAAATATATAATAATAGACCTCTCTCTCTCTCTCTCTCTCTCTCTCTCTCTCTCTCTCTCTCTCTCTTCCACGTAATTAGCCCCAAAAAATTAGTTACTCTACCAACCCTGGTTGAACTGATGTTCCACCTTACAAATGGAATTCACCCCCCTATTTCAAATTCAGCTTGGAAGAAAAACAAAGGGGGAAAAGCCTGCAAAGGAAATTCATGATGGAATAGTTTGAGTATATTCAAACGATTCTGAAATTGCATTAAAAAGTTTAAAGTACCCACATAACCTTCAAAATAAAGAAATTTCAAGTCGAACAGATGAAGATAATAAGTTCAAGCATGAAAAAAGTGCAAATTGAAAAAGTTTCAAGTTTTAAAACTTCATATAAAAACATACACAAGTTCACAATGAAAATATTCAGTTCAACAGAATCACATAAATTTTTCGAAATCAAAAATAAAAAAGGAAAAAAAGGAAATTAGGGCCATGTTCTGTACCCACGACGATGTTGTCGATTTTGGCAGCAGTTGCAAGGTGGAATTGCACAGACCCTTCAAGCGGCCGAGCTCTTTGATGGAACATTTATACACCCTGGCTGTCACCTAGTACTAAACTCCTTTGCTCAAAGTTCACAACGATGTGCACAACCTCTGATGAGAACATGATGGGGCTACGGGTGGGGTTTGCCTCTATCTACTAAGAATGTCAATGTAGGTAGGGTGCAACCATCTACGATCATGGCGATTTCTTTGTCAATGTCTTATGCTTCCTTCACCAATGGAGAAGGCAGAGGGCCTACATGTTTTGCTGGCTAGAGATTAATATAGGAAGGCGCAGAGGGGATGTCAAGAAATCTTTTTGAATATTTTGTAGTTATAAAAATGGTCCAACAACGTCACGTGCAAGCAGTTTAGTAAACGGCCCGACAGCGTCACCAAGCCTGCTCAAATTAACATTTTCACACCCACCGCTATGTTTATATGGAAGACAAAGAAGAGAGCGATCTGGTAGTTTTTAAATTGCATTGTAGATTGATATTAATTAAAAGCAAATGTTTACTTTCTTGTGCCATCTCCTCCATTTAGAGTGTGCTTGGTACCATTTGTGGCCTATAGTCGCCAAACTAGCCTTTTGACCTAGATAAGCATAGCAAGGAAAAATTATCTTTAACCGTGTGGTTTGCTTGCTATTCTTTCCCTCTGCTGTTTGCTTGATAAACCATGATGTCATCTATGGTAGACCCTGATGCATTGGCTAGTAATATTGTATGGGATGGCGGAGGGTGCCTAGTCATCGCAGCAATGTGAAGTCTATGATTTGAGGCTGACAAGGTTGATTTGGGTTATTGAGGTCAATTCTAGAGTCGATAAATATGTAGTAGCTCCATTGTACGAAGCCTGAACTCGATCCACACAAGGAGTTCGGACAAAAGGCAACATGGTTGATTCAGTGCGCCATGGTACCTGACTGGAAAAAGTCCATTTTACTTCCCCCAAAAAATCACTTTAATTTGCACGTTTAACACCTTAAATGATGTCTCACTTTACTCCAAACAAATCATTTAGCACGATGTACACCCTATTGAAGTTTGTATTATTATTTTTGTTTCTTGGCCTACAAATGGAATTTGAAGCTCAAATTTTACATGGTATCTGACTGGGTCAACTCAAACATAGATGTCGTCTCTACTATATTCATTAACTCACATAGCTAGATGCCGTCACCACCAACTACCTCGCATATGTAAGAAAAAAAAAACAATTTGAACGTGTGCTGTCCATATAATTTGTTTTGATTTGGAGCACTCATATGCTGCATCTGACAAGAAGAGAATGCTAGAAGAAAAAACTAATGCACCATTGACTTTAACATACTTGCAGAACCGATCCATGGGTGATACTTAATTGGTTGAACTGTAGGAAATGCCACTCTTCTGCGCTAGTTCATCCATAACTTTATTTCTGACAACAGACCTAAGCTTGTTACACCGGGGATGTGTGAAAACTGTTGCGATGTTAGGGAAAATCATGAGGCAATGGATATGTACAGATCAAGGTGACGAAAAGTTGATTGAAATCTTTTCACACAAAACACTCGAGTGGTACATGGACATTTTACAGTAGAGGAAAGAGAGATTATACATGATCGATTCGTGCGAAAGTAATTACAAACCGAGAAAAACAAGAAATACTCAGCACAGTGCACAACACAACAGATCCACGATCATCGTGACAAGTCTGTGTATTTTTTTTTTTGAAGGAAGACAAGTCTGTGTATAATTAGCTTAAGTGATGGTGCGTCCGCCGTCGATGCAGATGACCTGGCCTGTCATGTAGGACGCTGCCGGCATGCATAGGAATGCCACCATGGACGCCACCTCCTCCGGCTCGGCGATCCTCCCCATCGGAAGCCGCGCCATCTCCTTTTTCACCAGCTCCGGGTCAATCGCCTTCTGCTCATCAATATATCCATCAGTTAAGTGAGAGTTTACACTAATCGTCATGTACTAAAACAGCTCCGGCGACATGTCTCATCGCCGGCAGTGACACGGAGGCGGGAAACACTCAAGTGATGCCTCTGATTCCTCTCAGGGACATCACAACATGATGATGAAGTAACGAGAATCTATAAATCTGTGATTGATAGGTAGCAGAGCTGACTGAGAGTTGGTAAGCTTACGTCGGCGCTGATGTCAGTCTTGACTCCTCCGGGCGCGACGCAGTTGACGCGGATGCCGTCGGCGGCCCACTCGGCGGCGAGGCTCCGTGTGAGCTGGTTCATGGCGCCCTTGGTCATGGAGTAGACCGACAGAGCCGGAAGGCCAATGAAGCCGGCGATGGAAGAGATGTGCACGACGCTGCCGCCGCCGGCGACCGTGGCGCCGGTGAGGAGCGGGTGCGCGAGCTGGGTGAGGTGGAAGCACGACTCCAGGTTGGTCGCCATGATCCTCGCGAAGTCCTCGCCGGTGCACTCCGACGCCGCCTTGAACATCGACTGCCCCGCGTTGTTCACCTGGATGCACAAGGATCATTCTTTATTATTTCTTATGATCGATCGATCTTGTCACGTAAATGTGACATGCACGCAGAGTGAGTAGATGATGGTGATGATGATGAGAAGCTTGTTACTTACGAGGATGTCAAGCTTGCCGCCGAAGGTTGCCTTTACGGTGGCGATGAGGGCCTCACGGTCGACGCGCACGGAGACATCGCAGACGGAGACGGTGACCTGCAGGCCCTTCTCTGCCCACCGCCGGCGGCACGCCTCCAGCTCCGCCGCGTTCCGGGCGCACGTGTGCACCCGCGCCCCGAACCCGGCCAACTCCTCCACGATGGCATGCCTGCCACGAGGACCATATGTTACTGATCATGTTAAGCACTTAAACGTGCACTAGCACGTAAAAACTTTAGTAACCGATGATCAGCTTACATACCCGATGCCTTTGCTACCGCCAGTGACCAGTGCGGTGGCGCCGGCGAGGCTCCACCGCTCCTCCCGGCTCCTGCCTCCTGCAGACACCATTTTCTGTCCCTGCTTCTCTCTACGTACCCTACCGATCTATCTGAAATGTGATCGATCGTTGATTCTTGGTAAAATTGTCAGATCGATGAGATGCTACTCCACATCCATGTAGCACCTATTTATAGTGATCTGATCACCAGGAAGCACCTCCATCAGGATGTGCACTGCCGCACTAAGGCAGGGAGAAGGATGACAGAAGATAGTCCACGCTGACGATGATTTAAATAACATAAGACCTATTTGGTTCATCTGACGGCCCGATTTGGACAGATACGGAGCATAACGGAGACGGCTACCGGCCGGCCGCCCTGCCGGCCAACGCCTGCTGGCTTATTCGAAGCGACCGGCCACAACGCATACTAATTATATTCGCGACACATAATATAATAGCAGTGTGCTAACCAAATACTCCACTACTGTTCAACTATCGTGCCTACACGTGTCTAGTTTGTCTCAATTTGCTGACATGAGCAATAGAGCCTAAGGATTGTAATATACGCAGCATAAATAAAGTTCTTACTTACACACACATTATTTATTTAAAAAATTACCTTGCATGCTTAAGATTTTATATTTTCTTCATTTCATAAGACTTGTCATTTTCCTCCACACTTGATTAAATCGCTTTTATACCACCGTATGCTCCTAAATGGTACGTAGTAGAAGAAAAACTCATAGATTTTATATGATCGTAAGTAGTTTGATTTTCTCTATCATCCAGTTGACTGTCAGTTTTGTAATGTCGAGTGCACAATACATTGCCACTGACCACATATATGGTTGACTTAATATTGTTGTGCACGGTGGGCAGAAGCTAATGTCAATGTTTTATTTTACTAAATAGTGAGTATTCACCAGACTATACGATTAGCACGGATCATGCGCGAGGAAATAATAAATAAAGCAAGGTAAACATGGAATTCCAATCATAACACACAATACTAGGAGTAATCACTATGATTATCGAGATTTGGTAGTAGGTCTTGATCATTTGAATTTATGAGACTATATATTATCCTGCACAAAAAAAAAGAAACAAAGGTATAATTAGTTGAACTAATAGATTTAGTAGGGTGTTCTTATCTGGGTTCAAATGTTTGACGGGTGGCAAATGATGAGATCCCTTCACGACAAGATATGGGTGGACATATGGGAAATATGAATCTACTCATTAACTTCTAAAGTTTCTTAAATATGATTTTTTTTACGCCCCCTGAAGTATTGCCAGAATGAATTCAGCTTTGCCATAACTATAAAATAATGTATGAGGATTTTATTCGTTCTAAAAGATGTTGAGCCAGTCATAGATAGAAGCCAGTAAAGCTGTAAACAGCGCCAAATACGTAGGAGCAGGTGGCGCATTGGAGCACATGGATTATTATGTTGTTGAGAACTTTCATAATAATAGTTCAGATGTCAAAGGTAGCTAGGGGAAAACTCATGTTCAGAAAAAGGTTTAGTGCGATTCTTTGAAAAACACTAAACAGAGTGAAACTATCACGGTTTGCCATAGCATCTTTAATGTTTATAATACACATACAATGCAAAGAGGTGTTGAAAAACATTCTGAGTGCCGTCCATATCTTGCTTTAATTTCATTTCTGAGATACTTGCAATCATACAAGTTGCACCTGACCAAGAGAGAGACGACAGAAAGGAAAATCTTAGCTACCATTGACTTAAGCCGGCCGTTGATCTGCCACGTTCAGTGCCAAGGTATCTAAAATTCCAAATGGTTATTAGAGATCCTATTTCCTTCAGTTTATAAAGGTACTCAGCATCATGGATAGTTTGCACCTGACCCAGAAGCGATGAAACCAGCTGAAAGAGAGAGAAAAAAAAAGCCTAACGGGCCGTTGACTTAATAAGCCGGCCGTTGATCTGCAAGTGTCAAAGTTCAATATAATATATAATGGATCATATGCATGCATATCAGATGTCGAAGCGTATGTCGGCACCAAGACAACTGTGCCTAAACAAGGAACCGTATGTGAGGAACATGGCGCCGGGATCTGCTCCGCCGTCACTATCTTCCGGTGCATTTCATCTATATCTACAAGACAGATATTGACCTCGTCGACATTGCCCTTGTGAGGTGGCTGCTAATAAGCTTGTCATAGTTAACTGATGCGATGATGAACATGATTAGCAAAGCTCCCAATTTACAAATGCGATGATTGATACCAACTCTGGTAGACTTATCGATATACCTAGCGTAGAAACTGGGATAGTTGAGATATGCGATTGATCGAGTGGCGTCCAGATGGGTGTGGATACGCAAATCTTTCTCATTAACGAGCTCTGGATTTGCGGTAATCACATGAAGATACAGCTGAATTCTTTTAACTGGAAATTCTGAAGTCAACCAATATGGAAGATACTACACTACACAAGTGGCTGCTGGGCTGACTTGTCTGGCCGTATTCTCACTGTAAGAGTAGGGACCACTGAGTAGTGCTGTCCAAACGGGCCGCCCGGCACGGCCCGGCCCGAGCACGAATTAGCCCGGCACGTATAGTTTCGGGCCGGCCCAGCACGAAATTCTTTTCGGACCGGGCCGTGCCGTGCCGCTCGTCGTGCTGAGCCATCGGCCCACGGCACGGCCCGAAATTACATAGCCGTGCCGGGCCGGCCCGTTAAGCACGTGAGCCCGTTAAGCCTGTTAGGCCCGTTTAGCTATATAGCAAAATGAGTGTTAAAATAGGGGGACTTGAGATTTGAAGACCTCATGGTCTAGAGTGAAGGGTTTTACCATCAGACCAAGTTTCCTTCTTGAGTCTATAAGAATTCAAAATATATTTACACTACTCTTTATTCAGGCTCATGCTTTCATGGGCCATTAACGGGCTTTGCGTGCCGCGGCTTAAACGGGCCGTGCCCGTGCCGCCGTCGGGCCACGCCCTCGGCCCAAGCACGGCACGAAAAATTTTACCAGGCCGGCCCGACACGAAATTAAACGGGCCGTGCCGTGCTTGGGCCGGGCTAAAAATTTCGTGCTTCGGGCCGGCCCGCTTGGCACGGCCTGTTTGGACAGCACTACCACTAAGCGATCGAGTACTTGGCCCACGACAACCCGCCCAGCCCACACCAACCCACAGTATCTCCAGTGCCGGCACCCTCAACGAAGCCATAGGCACCCTCCCAACCGCCACCTCCGCCCACAATCACCCGTGGCTGATGGCAATCTGGTTGCCTCACTCCGCGTCCTTCTTTCTTCCCTATACATGTGTACGCCCTGTCCGCATGTCTTTACCACCATCGCGATACCCCTTCACTTCTAGGTCATATATTTCACCACAACCACTGACGTCCAGCAGTGCCCCACCGTGTTGCCATGCCGCCCCAGCGTCCACTGCATCCGTCACTATCTCGTGCTTCGATGCCCCCACCCCGTGTCGATGACCGATCACCACCCGCCTACACCTCGCCTCGCACAGTCGAGCTGCCCTTTTTTCGTTCTACTATAGGTTTGGGGGTCGACCATGAGCTTCTAGGGAGAATTAAATCTATAGCACTGGTAAAGGATGACATCCAAGGAAGGGCCATTAGTAAACAGAGCATCTAAAAAACGCCATGATTTGCTCCTCTTGTCTCCCATGTGTAGCATTATCTTCTATTTTCTTTTTCTTTTCGCAGCTAAAGGACACTTGCCTGGACGGCTTTGCCCCTGGACGAAAAAGAACCCGCTGCTCACCCGAACTGAATCAAAATCGAAATCTCGTGCGCGTCTTATCTCCTGAGCGCTCCTCTCCCCAATCTCCGACGAACCCTAACCCTACCCTTCGAGGCGGTGCACGGCGGCGGGGCAGGAGGCCCGTGGCGCGGCAGAGCGGGCGGTGATTCGAGTTGCGACGGGTCGGGCGCGTGTCGGGTGAGGCGGGGGCTGCAAAGCGCGTCAGGCGAGGCGTCGGCAGCAGCGCGGGTAGAGCACGAGTGCCACAGCGCGGGTGCGGGCGTCGACTGAATGAAGAAGAGTCAGGGGCAAAACTGTCTAGAAAAGTCGAGAGGGTAGTGCTACACACGAGACAAGAGGAGCAACTCATGGCGTTTTTGGATGCTCTTTTTACCAATGACCTTCTTTAGATGTCACCTTTTACCAGTGCTATAGATTCAATTCTCCCTGAGCTTCTATGGATACATGAAATCTTCGACGTGCTCGTGGGTGGTGACGTGAGCTCGGTGGCGGTCGGAAGTTGAAGACGACGATATCTTCGGACAAATCTTAGTCGTAGCCCTGTTTCCTGCAAAGTTGGGCCTGGCATGTTGCTAGAAATGGGCTTCGTAACAGAGTACGTAAACATTAAAAGATCCTATTGGTAGCAGCACAGCCTGTGTACAGCAAACACAATATATTGGGCCGGCCTAACGTTTGAACAGCCCAACAAGACCGCGAAACCATCTTTTCTCACGCCGCCGGGTCCGTTGACCAGCCGGCGAATCCCGCGGCGGCGCCGGCCGCCGGGTGTTGACGGCAGCCAGGAGGCGGAGCAGCACTGCAGCAGGAGCCATGAAGGGGAGCGATCGAGCTGAATAAGGCCGGAGGCAGAGCCCAAGGGTTTGCGGGAGTAGAGGGTGGCGGCGGCGGCGAGGGACACGGCTGCGCGGCGCGCGGCTGTTACAGGTACGAACCTTTGGTGCTGTGAGAACCTTTTCTAGCAGATCTCAGTGCGGTTACAACAGTGCTAGGACTAGAACAAGGTCGCTGGTTGCATGGGTGTGAACTGACGGAACTAGCGTTTCTACTGATCTGTTCTCTGTGTATCAGATGAAAATGGCAGATTCAGTTTCAGAGCACACTGCATTTTACATGTTCCTAATCGGTGATGACCTTTTATCTTAGTTTTCATCATTTTTGTTCTTTCATCATCCACCAGTAGCACACAGATTCCTAATCACTTATCAAAACTGTAGCAAACCTTTAAATTACCAGGGAGAAGTGGACCGGTTCAAGTCCTATCTTGAAGAAATAATACATATGAATCTATCAAAGAACTCTGGGGAATGTCAACAAGGCATTAAAGCAAATATTCATCATGCATACAGAGCTAATATGGAACAGAGAGCAGTTTCTTTCCCAACAAGAGTAACACACAAACAGGGGATCGATTGATTAACAACAATCAAATAACTCCAATACAAAATAGAGTGTTCATGATGAGTACAAACAAATCCAATTCCACACCAAGGACTGTAGAGTGTACTACTAGAGCAGCTCAGTCTCTTCCACACACAAATAAACAGGTACATAAAGGGTAATTTCAAATCTGAGAGTACGTAGGATTAAACCAACCAAAACAACATACGTGAAAACAGGTAAACGAATTGACACATGAAGAAAGAATTCAAACTCGTTGACGAATAAGGATGAAAGGAGATGAACAGGCTTCCTTCAGCTGCGTCTTTATTCGGGGACAAACCGATCGGACGATCAGAAATACTACTTAAGCAAGCTTCAAGTCGATGGAGCCGATGAGGTCGAGGCTACCTCTGGAATTCTGTCTTCTTGGCATAGATTGTGGCCATTATGTTTTAGGGCGGGACGCTTTTGATGGCTGTTGATTTGTGTGGTCACAGGCCTCAGGTCGCAATCACCGTTGAGCTCCAACCACCTCAGTTCATGGAGGTGGGTGATTCCTGAAAGAGCCTCCATTGTGGCAAAAGACCAAATAATTCTCTCAAGCTTAGGAGCTGCACCAGTGACAAAGCTAATGTTGGTGATGTTGTTTCCCTCAACAAGTAGAAAGTTGAGACTCTTGAATTTTCCTTCCTCGAAGGCGAGGTCACTTTCGGTGCATGATCTGTGCCGAAGCCTGAGGCAGCGCAGGCCAAGAAGGTTGCCAATTATAGACAGATCATTAGTATTCAGGTTGGTGCTGCTCAGTGTTACCTTGACAAGCTGAGGGAGCAATCCAATCAGATGACTGAAGCCATGAGTGAGGCCATTGATGTTTATGCTTTTGATGAACTCCAAAGGTGCGTTCACTGTCATTCCTGCATTATGATTTTCACCATCAGTCGGTTGGTCTATCCTGATTGACAAGGAACGGAGGATCCTACGCAATTCCATGACATGGTGAAACAGATCATTCAGGTTGGCCCTTTCACCACGAAGAGTTACACCGAGTTTCCTCAGTTTCAGGAGCCGAGCAATGCCGGCTAGCTCCCTGTCACAGTCGGAAACTTGGACGTTAGACAGTAGCTCCATGTTTTCCATTTTCTGAATGCTGGCTGGTATGTGCACCGTGGAAAATGATTCTTCAAATCTGTTACCACCATCAGCTGCAGGAACCTTGTGACCAGCAAGAAAATGCTTCAGCCGTGGAAGCACGATAGCCTTTCTGGCAAGTACTGGTACCTGGGTTTGCCGGATGTCTAGTGTCTCCAAGCACTGAAGCTCCTTAATTTGCTTGGGTAGTTCTGTAACATCAGTTTTCCTGAGGCTTAAATACCTGAGTAACAATATCTTTCAGATGGCCTTCAGAAGATGCTTGTTCAAGCCTCTGGAGCCTTCGAGGTCCATAACTTTCAGCAACTGCCACTGAGGTGATGCAGCCAATGCTGGAAGAAAATCAACAATATTTCTACTCTGGCCCTCAGAATGAGACGGCAGCAAACTTATTCTGTTGTGAATGGAAAGGTGTCCAACCAAATCTGGATGCAGGTTCGTGTCCACAAAACTTACATCTCTGGCAATCCTGGCAACGACCTGATAAACTTCATCATACACTGTGAAGCTTTTGACATCACCCGCAGCACTAATTTCTTCAGGGCGAACAAACCCTCGGGTGGCAAGCACATCCAAGTAGCGCTCGAGTTTGTCTGTTGCACTTGTTGTATCATCACCTGCAGTGGAACTTATCAGTCCTTCAGCAAACCATCTTCTTGCTAAGCTTGTGGCTCTGATGGTGTGGCCTTTAGGGAAGATAGCAAGATACAACAAACAGGTCTTGTACTTTGTAGGCAACACACGGTAGCAGGACATTACCACTTCCCTTGCAATATTTAGATTCTGCTCTTTCCACTCTGGAATGGTGGTGTCACGGTACTTTTTCATATCATCTATTCTCATTTGAGGATTAATATAGATAAGGTGCAGGAACATCTTTGCTGCAAACTCGTCCAAGCTGAACACGGCATTGAAAACCTGGCCTATGGATACCTTTTCCGCCCGCTTGTAGTTTCCTATCAACATACTCGCTGCGTCCCACAAAATGCCAAGAGTAGTGGGTCTGTTTACAACCTTTTCATCTTCCCAAAGAGCGTATTCAAGAATGTAGGCTCTTCTTCGAAGACAATCTTCCTCCTTGACCGCAGGGGATCGTGGAGACTGGGCACCATCATCATCATCATGAGCTTCAGCACCATTGTCCTCTGATGATGTCGGCACGGTAATGCCGTACCTGAGCCGCCTCTCTCCCACCTCGTGTGCATGGACCTTGAGCTCCTGGATTCGTGCAGCGATCCTGCGGCGGACGTGAATGGTCCGCAGGAACCGAAGGGTTCGCCGGATGATGTTGTCACCCGGCCCGCCTCTGACGTAGTGGATGTAGAGCTCGACGTTGCCATCGCAATCTCGAGCAAGGCCGACGACTTGCCTCATCCACGTCCGGACCTGGCGGTTCCGGTGCGGGGCCTCGGTGAGGTACAGGATCAAGCTGTTCATGCACTCGATCTCGTACTTGATGAACTCCACATTGCCACGGATGCCGCCCAGCAGCTGCGCCTCGCTGACAAGGGCGGCTGTGATGCTGCCGAGGAGCGAGTCCAGGGCCCCCTGCCCGGTCTCCATCTCCGGCACTACCCTCTATGGATCTCCGGCACTTGCATGTGTTTCAGGGCGACGAGGATGGAAAGTGGCTGGCTGTAGTGCTTGTTGGCAATAGATGGCCGATGCAGATTAGCGGAGAAGAAGAAATGGTGGTAGGTGTGCGTGGCTACATGGAACGTCGGACGATGCTCTTGGTCAGCAGAAGATCAGTAATTTGGACCTAGTGTTGTTGCACTTCAAGATCTAAGGCCGTGAGAAGCTAAAATACGATCGTCATCGCATCTTTCGCGGATCATCACGCGCATGAGCGCGTGGGGACGTACGTAGATGCGACTGTTGAATTTGGACATAGCTAGTGTTGTACGTATATGCGTAGCCGAGTAGAAAACGGCAATGATTAATCAGTAGCACAGTTGTTTATGCTTACGAGGTTTGTATATGGTTCTCGCATCCAGCAGCAGCTTAAGTCGATGCAAGCCAGCTGCCTGGACGTAGTCTTGTATGCATATGCCTATGATCACTAGAGAACGACTATGATTAGTCAGCAACGGTTGTATATCCTCAACATGCTGTATTTTGTACACGCATACAGCTAGAGCTGAAGCCAGCTACGAGGGACCACCACATACTATATATGCGTGTCATATGCACAACTGTGAATGTAGCTGCAAGACCATCTTAATGGGTAACGAATTCTCCCAGTTTTTTTGCAACTGACCAACGGCTCAAGGCGCGTACTGTTAAGCATCTATATTAGGATCGTGTTGTTGCTTGTTGTCTAAGACATGTTCGTACTAGAAACGCTGTTGGTCATTCATACAGAAGTAAGTATATGTGAAGTATATTGTGGTGTGATTGTCTATGCATGCACTGATGACTAGAAAATGTGTATCAGTTCTTTATTCTTACGATGTTTGAATTCGGCAGACGCATCCAGCCGGAGCTTAAGCATACGCCAAGGCCACCGCATCTCGTCAGTAAATACATGCACAGTTGCCTGAGATGCAAGACTGTCTCGGCCACCTACTTTGTAGAAAATAAAACGGCGCTACTTGTTTAGTAGCATTGTTTGTTCTGATGAGATTTTTGTTGTAGGCGCCCCCAATCGGGATTAAGCATGCTACAAGACATCACATCTGGCGAGGATGATCAGATCAATGCACACTTGCAAGAGTAGGTGCAACGCTGCCTAGGTCTAATGTTTGTACGTATATGCACTTTAGTCTTACGAGGTTTGAATTTTGATGCATATCCAATCTAAAGCTCTGTGTCTCCCTCTGTCTCAAAATATAAGCATTCATTATTTGTCCTCCTTAGTTTGACAAGGACATCCTCCTCCTTATAGCAATTAGCGACAAAGCTACATGAACACAGATGATATTTCGTTAGCTCTGTAGGCATCTTCAGATACTTAAAACGATGAGTTTTGGCATCATGCAAGAAGTAATGGATCATTCTTTTTCCATGTAGTTCATGTATTGTGCTGACTGTTGTGTTTGTTGTGATTGCTACTGCATTCCTCGGGTGCGAGACTGCAGCTGGAGTCAACAAGGAAAATCTGAAGTCAAACAATGTCAAAGACGCTAGTGAAAATTACACAAGTGGCTGCTGAGCGTTGACTCGTCTCCGTATGTTTGCCGCGTTCTCCCTCCGTCTGAATCAGTAGCTGCTAGAAAATGGGCTGCACAACAAAGTGAGGCCTGGAATGGCTTGTGATTTATCAGGCGTAGAAAATGAACTGCACAAATTTTGCCAAATAACGAAGTGTGACGCTCAAACATAGAAGCCCATTAGTAGCGGAACGTAGGCCCAAAGCTCGAACGGCCCAACCCGAGCGCAGAACCGTCGCAGATTTCCCCGCGCCGCCGGGCAGCGTTGACCATCCGGCGATGGGAATTGGGGAAGAGCATGGTTGCGGCTGTCCGGAGGCGGGGCAGAAGAATCCATGAATGGGAGCTAGCTGTAGAAGGCGGAGGCTGCGCCTAGAAGGTGTGCCGGAGGTGAGGGCGGAAGCATCGCCGGCTACGAGCTGCGAGGCTGTTACAGGTACGAACCAGTATTTTCTGTGGTGTTTTGGCGAAACTTTGCTCGGTCGAGCAGTGATATTGGTAATGGGAGGAGGAGGCAGGGCAGAAGATTTCTTTCAGTGCTGAGTAGACTGTAGCAGAGCTAGGACATGGAACCAGAGATGCTGCTGGCTAGAACCAGGGCACTTGCGTGCATCAGTAGCCAATCCATCATACATTTCAGGTAAAACTGGCCGATTCAATTTTAGAGCACCCTGCATTACATGTTCCTTACCCGCGAGGACTTTTTAATCTTGTTTGCATCAGCTTTCTCCTGTCATCATCCACCAGTAGCACACAGATTCAAACAGATTCGTCACCACTTATTCACTGACAATCTGAATGAAATGAAAGTGCCAGGAACAAGTGGAATTCCAATGTTCGGGTGCTGTCTTGAAGAAAGAATACATAATAATAAACCTAAGAACAAACAGTGGTAGGATGTCAACAAGACAGTAAAGTAAATATCCATTATGCATAAACCAAGGTAACAGGGAACAGAGATCATCTTCTTCCCCCCAATACGCATGTAGCACACAAACAGGGCATCTATTGATTAACAACAATCAAACAAGTCCAATACATATATCAGCGTTTGTGATGAGTACACACAAATCCAATTCCACACCAAGGACCTTAGAGCGGACTGCGAGTGCAGCTCGCTCTCGTCCACATACAAATAAACATAATACATAAAGGGAAATTTCAGTTCTGGAGAGTATGTAGTATTAATCCAACCACACGACATACATAAGGAAAGGCAAACAGGCTGATATCTGAAGGAAGAATCAAACTTTTTGATGCATGAGGCTGAAAAGGAGAAGACTAGGCTTTCCTTCAGCTTCATCTTTATTCGAAGACAAACGATCCAGAAATACTACTAAAGAAAGCTTCGAGTCGACGAAGAGTAACTAAGCACTCATGGAGCTGATGAGGTCGAGGCTACTGCTGCAGTTCCATCTTCTTGGCTTTGATGGTATGGATTATGCTTTAGCTCTGGATGTCGTGGGTGATTTTTAATTGCTTCTGTAATTGGATACGTATTTCAGTCGCCATTGAGCTCCAGTTTCCTCAAGCAATGGAGGTTCTCAAGTCAAGGAAGGCCCTCCATAGTGCAAAAGACCAAACGATGCTTTAAGTCGAGTTGTATATCGGTCGAAGTTAATCTGGGTAATTTCTTCACCCTCGACAAGCAAAGCTTCCAGACTAAAGAATTCTGATGACTTGAAGGCGAGGTCATTTTCAGTATATGACCTGCGCCGAAGCCAGAGACACCTCAGGTGAAGATTCTTGCCAAGGATACGGATATCATTTGCCTTCAAGTAAGTCCTGCACAATGTTTAACTTGGAAAGCATGTTTAATTTTTCAATCATGCAGGGAAGCCTTGCCCCTCCATCATAACTTGCTGGTCTGTCGTCTTGGATCAATTAGGAACGGAGGCAACTATGCAATTTCTCGACTTCACGGAACAGATCATTCAAGTTGGCATTTTCACCATGGAGAACTACACCAAGTTTCTTCATCTTCTGCTGTTGACCAATGCCGGCTAGCTCGCTGTCACTGTTGGCAACATAGACATGGCATAGTACCTCCAGGCTAGTCATTGTCTCAATATGGAAGGGCATGCGCACTGTGGGAAATGGCTCCTTAGATCTTCTAACATCATTGTTTAGACAGACCTTGTGACTAGCAAGGACATGCTTCAGCTGTGGAAGCACAATAGCTTTTTTGGCAAGGGTCCGGATCTTGGTTTGCCGGATGTCCAGTGTTCCTAAGCACTGGAGCTCTTTAATATTCTTTTGTAGATACGTAGTACCTGTATTCTTGAGGCTCAAATATCTGAGAAACAGAATCTTGCAGATGCTCTTCAGATGGTGCTTCTTCAGGAGTTTGCATTCTTCTAGGTCTAGCACTTCAGTTTCCATTGAGAAGATGCAGCTAAGGTTGAAAGGAGGGCCACAATGTCATTTCTTCTGGCATCAGAATGGGATTTTTGCAATCCCATTCTGTTGTGAATGGAAAGGTGGCGAACCAAATTAGGCGGCAGGTCCGAGTCCACAAAATTTACATCTCTAGCAGTCCTACTGATGTACTTGCAAACTTCATCATGTACTTTGCAGCTCCTGATGTCGCCAAGATCACTGATTTCCACCGGTTCAAGAAACCCTCTAATTTAGAAGCATATCCAAGTAAAGCTCATCTTTATCTTTTGCACATCCAAACTTGGGAGAAAGGAGGCTCAGGTACGGTGTCATCCGGGTCGCAATCTGGTGTCGAACTCGGATGGTCACAAACCGAGCACAGGCCCGTGGGAGCAAACTTCTCGTTTGGCGGCTCACAGCCTACAAACAGGTTGCCAACGGCAAAGCGCTCCCCTACCGGATCAAAACGCTCGGGATTCAGTTTCGTTTCGTCGTCCTCTCGGCCGGGCGGATCCCCCAGGCAAGGGTTGTGCTCCGGTGGTGGATGCTCAACACGCTGTTGTTTCATACAGGCAGGTAACTAATTTGGCCTATGTGTTGACACAGTTCCATTCATTGATGTGGCTAGCTACCAAGCGATTCTATTGGCTCAAGTGATGGTCGTAAGGTGGAGTGCAACATACAACTACTCGTACGGCAGTACAGAGTAGCAAATTAACGCAAGAAAAATTCGTTTGAGATGAACCGCGCCCGATTCTCTCATCCAACAACACCACTGACTTCCTATCAAAAAAAAAAAAAAAAAAACACCACTGACTTCGACGGCCGGAGAACCGAGACGCTAAAATTCTTCTGCCTTGGTAACTAAACTTAACCATAGAGTGTGAATTCCATCTAACATTCTATCGATCGCCTGCTGCAACCAACCTCGACAGCAAAGAAAATACATATCTATTCTGCATTTCCGGCCGTCAGTAGTATCTGTGATTTCTTTCTGTCAGCCGACACAACCTCAGCAACACTTAATGTTCAAATAGGTACAACATACACAGTAATGTTCCAGATGAACACACACGATTCAACCCCACAAAGGGAGAATTGACACCGCAAATAAGAGAATGCAACTGAACACTTGATGCAGTACACGAGCAGTAAATCTCACACTTAAAGAAACTCAAACTAAATGGAACACAGATCGTACTAGCTAGCACGACCAAGCATATATAAGCCGCTTAATCGGTTTAATGCTTGAGAAAATAGAGAGCCCTGAAGATGCCCGCCAGCACCTTAGCTATGGTTTTGGCGTTTTTGTAGAGGAGCCTGTAGATGGCTATCCACACTCGCCTCTTTTGTCTGTACTCTGCAAGGTCTGCGATGAGTCGCAGGTAGGCCTGGCCTGGCACAAGATCCGGGGCCAGGTCGTTGAAGAACTCAAGCGTCTGCCGATCGCTCGAGAGGCCGTACAAGATGCCCTTGGCGCGCAGCTCGCACACGTCCCCCTCCCGGTTCATCAGAAGCGAGAGCATGCCCAGGTATGAGTTGACGGAGCAGTCATGGTCCCAGCCTGTTTCCACATACATCTCGAATGCCGCCATGTTGACAAGCCAGCAACAGATGGCGGCGTCCAGACTCAACGGCTCCAGAGAGAGCTTGGCAAACAAGGGGCCCTTAACCAAGTTCATAGCCGAGAACTGCAGTTTCTGGCTGGCTTCCAGCTTGATGCCCATCTCTTCGAGCTGTGCTGCACTGGTATACACGGGAAGTATGTCACTGGAGGGAGGTCTTGTAACACGCACTACGGGAAACCCCCTATTTGCCGAGCGCCAGACATTTTGCTGAGCGCATTATGTCGGGCACTTGGCAAACACACAACACCCGGCACCCAGCTTGTTTGCCGAGTGCCTGTAACACCCTGCGTCCAAAACCGCTTACCGCCCAGCCCCCACGTGGGACGAGCACGCGCATGCACATAGCACCCCTCTTACGCTTTCATCATCGCTTCATGTAAAAGGGTTAAACCGGAGGTGCTATGCTTGAAATCAACAAGAGTTATATGTTGACCCTCACCCACCTAAACAACCAATGTGGGACTATTCCCACAACTTCACTTCACTTCTGGGCCACTTAGGCCGAAACCACTACTAACAGGTTACAAACGGGCTGGGGTGTTACAGTCACCCCCCCTTAAGGGCTGACGCCCCGGCAGCACACCGCATACACGGCATCTGGATACCCAAGATCTTCTCTCGGTGCAACGGCCATGCATGCCCCCTCCACGGGCAACGACACACATGCGCACGTGCAGCGAGAGTCGGCTCTGAATACCAAATGTAACATCCTGCGTCCAAAACCTCTTACCGCCCAGCCCCCACGTGGGGCGAGCATGCGCATGCACATAGCACCCCTCTTACGCTTTCGTCCTCGCTTCGTGTAAAAGGGTTAACCCGGAGGTGCTATGCTTGAAACCAACAAGGGTTATATGTTGACCCTCACCCACCTAAACAACCAATGTGGGACTATTCCCACAACTTCACTTCACTTCTGGGCCACTTGGGCCGAAACCACTACTAACAGGCTACAAACGGGCTGGGGTGTTACAGTGCCAGCTGGCCGGACACTCGGCAAATACAAGACGACTCTCGGCAAACACTTTCACACTCGGCAAAAGAGCACGTGCCACGCACGTGTAACGGAACACGGGACAGAGCCGGGTCTGTCAATAATTTGCCGAGTGTCCGTCACAAGGGCACTCGACAAACAACCGAGGCTGCCGAGTGCCTAACGCGAACACTCGGCAAACATGGGTTTGCCGAGTGCCTCCCTAGTGCACTCGGCAAACTTTTTTTTTTTTCGATTTTGGCCAGCAATGTTTTCCTACTTTAATGTATTTATAAATGTTACTTCATGTCAAAATTTCGTATTTTTCTCGATCACTTTGGTATATTTAAGTTATTTATTTCTTTTGAAGTATTTTTTGAAGAAAATTCAAAATTGAACTTCAAGTGATTCAAATAATGAAATATAGTGACTCAAAAATGATATTCATGTTTCAGAGTTCAATTTGAGGCCGTAAACATGAAATGAATGGAAAAATCGCGCATCTTGTACATGAAATATAAGGGCGAACATTGGGTGAAATAGTATTTTATTTTTATTTAATTCAAACAAAGTCTAAAAATTACGAGACTCGTCCTGGTATCATGAAATCATATGTGGAGGCCATGGTAAATTGTAGAAAAAGTTTCACAAAGGTTGTCACGTATGTTGTTTAGAAACCGGAGCATCCTCGAGGAAGATCCATAGAGTTATGAAGTGTATGTTTAGATTTCGAATCAAAACAACGGTCGCAATATGGTTTCACCATCAATCTTTTTTTACTGGTAAAAGATGATATGAAATGTATCATGACAAAATTTGGCTTTTTTTTCAATTTATTTCAAATTTCTATATTTTTTTTAAACTCCTGTTGAAAATGTTTGCCGAGAGCCGGACCCACAGCTCCCGGCAAACAAATATTGCCGAGTGCTAGGCTGTTTGCCGAGTGCTTTCAGATCTAGCTCTCGGCAAACCTCCGAATAGGACTTAGGCGCTGGGGCTCTTTCTCTTTCTCCCTTATTCGTTCTTCCACCTTTCTTCCACCTCCCGCCGCTGCCCTACGCCACCCCGCGCCGCCGCCCTTCGGCCCTCCTCCACTGTGTGCCGCCGCCCTCTGCCTCCGCACCCGGACTCCGCCCCCGTCCCTGCCTCCGCCACCGCACAACCGCGCCGCGCCGGTGGCCCCGCCTCCGCTGCCTCCCCGGCGCCCTCATCTCCGGCACGCGCGCCTCCCCGGCTCCTCCTGCTCCTGCGCCGATGCCCCGCCCCTCCCGACGCGGAGGCGCCTCCCCGACGACCCTGCCCCTCCCCCGGCCCCGACCTCGCCGCCCCGCGCCGCGGCCCCGACCTCGCTCCGCCCTCCTCGGCTCCAGCTGCTCCGACGACCCCGCCCCCAAGGCCCACCTCGAGCACCGCCACGAGCCAACGCCGACGCCTTCCTCGTCGCCGGCGACGGCGAGGGGCCCCTGCCCAGCCTCCCCCGATGCCCCTGCCCTGCATAGGAAAGGTGAGCTTGTTCTCTTTTTTTTTTCTTTTTTTTGCCAATAATGAAATATGTAATGGATTGGGCCATATGTTTTATGTTTTTGTCAATATATGAAATGCTAGTTATGAAATTGCTGTTAGTTATGAAATGCAAATGCAAATTGAAATGAAAATGAAATTTAAATTTAATGTTAGATGTGAGCTATGTAATGCAATCGAAACGAAATTGGTAATGTAAAGGGGCAAATGATGTGGTTGTTTGAATTGGACGAAATGCCGTTGTTTCAATTGGACCAGGTGATGAGGTTGTTGGAATCGGATGTGGTTGCCAATTAGATTGTGGTTGTCGGCCATCGCGCTGTTCTTTTCTTGTAGGTTTTGGGAACCTCACCGTATAGGGGAGGTGCTGTCAAAATTTTGAATTGACGGCTTTATGTTTCGTTCTTTGCAGGATAGGAGAGGATTTTCCACCATTTTTCACTCGTCACTTTGCGGGACAGCAAGGTGAGACATAAAAGATCCCCCCACCCTTTTTCCATTTCTGTTTGTAGGTAACGCGTAACCTAGTTAGGCGTCTCCCGTTCGAAATAGATACAGTTGGAGATATGCCCGATGGTTGCATATCTAGGACCGTATCTATTTTGAATTGTCCACGTTTCTTGGACAGCCCGAGGATGCGTAGATGGGGCTAGTTTCCATTGTCTATTCCAGTTTGAGACAGAGTTTCGGCCACGCCTCCCTGTTGTTCTCCGGATACACAATCTCCCTCTTAGGACGTGTATTTGGAGAACAGCGGAGAGGTGTTGCTGAAATTCTGTCTCGGACCGGAGTAGACCTTGGAAACTAGCCCCATCTACGCATCGTCGGGTGGGATTAGGACCTATCTTCACCTATTAGACATTGTAGGCATTGTGTAGATGCCAATGAATTTTAAATTGCTCCCTCATATGATAGAAGATGGATGACCGTGAGTGAATGTACACGGGCCACCCAAGGAAGGGTTCTGAAACATGTGAATGGGTTGACAAGACCCTTGCGCGATTACATTTAGACGACGAGGACATTCCGCCTTCGGAACACGTGCAAGATGATATCGACCTTGATGATTATAGTGATGATGAGGCAAACGATACAGAAGATCCTGATCTTGATGATTATTTCTAATACATATATGGCCCGTAGTATTTAATTTAATTTTTGCAATAGTATGTTACTTTCTATTACATATTATATTTATTTTGCATATATTTCGAAATACTGATGGATTTAATCTTGTTAATTGCAGGTGATTGATCAAAGATGGTGGGCAAGGGTGGTGATGTGATGAGGATGGTGACGTCGCTCTACCAAAAGGCGACTGGAAAGCGGTCCGTTGCAGCTGAGGGGTCTGGAAGCGGGAGGAGTCGAGTGAAGGCTCGAGGCAGCAGAGGTGGCGGCAGGCGTCGAGGGAGGGGGTCGAGGCACCGTCCCCTGCTTCTTCCATGCACGAGTCGGTGGAGGGGGGAGACCGTGACGAGGAGGCCTCAGAGGAGCAGCCGGATCAGCAGGCCTCAGAGGAGCACCAGGAGCAGGAGGCCTCGGAGGAGGACAGGGAGGAGGAGGACGGGGAGGAGGACGAGGACGGGGAGGAGGACGAGGACGGGGAGGAGGACGAGGCATCTAAGGACGTGCCGATTGTGTGGCTGTGAGGTCCCGCACGACTCCCACCGCGACCGATCCCTGTTGAGAGACGCCCGTTGGTTCGACCCAAAGGGAAGTAAGTACCTTTAACTGTTAAGTCATTTGCTATGTTTAAAATCTCTATAGAATCTAATCATTGTCTTGATCACTTGGGCAGGGGCTGGGAGACGATCGTTCTAGGTGACCACAGTCGTCTTCCTGCTGGCATCCTCGGCCTTTTGTGCAGGAAACTCTTTCCAGGCATGGTGCCACTGCGCGACGGAGGGGAGGAGCCGGCCTTGACATGAGACCACTACAAACGCGTCGCTGATGTCCCAGACGCGGATGGGAGAGACTCTGGCACCGTGGCGGACCGGGTGGTTGGAGAGCTGTGGGTAAGTCTTGTTTCCATTGAATTGGTCAATACATCTCGTTCATTACATATTCTTCAAATAATGAAAGTATACATCGCGTCTATGTGCAGGATTTCTTTAGGGTCGAGGCGGAATGGAGGGACCAGGTGGTGCACCGGGCGTACGATGCATGTCCTAAACTCATTACGGACATGCATTACGAGGTGCGTGTCTAGGCCGTGAGGACCTACTACGGTCGAAAACTTGGTAGGAAGATTGAGAAAAAGGAGGCTCGAACCATATGGCTGACCGAAGAACAATACATGGAGGTAATTTGACATTCTGATGTTTTCTTTACTTGATCAAGTATAGTTTCACAGTAACTAACATCTAACTCGGTCAAATGACGTGTAGGTGATTCCGTGGTGGTGCGCCACTCATACGGACTGCTGGGAGTACTTTGTGAAGAGGTGGTGCGACCCCGAGTGGCAGAAGACGCACGATGCTTGCCGGGAGCGGCGTTTGAAGATGCCTGGTCCAGCACACCATCAAGGCAAACGTACCCTTGACGAGTACGCAGCTAGATGGGTACGTGGATTCATTTCGTTGTTTGTAATGCTCAATTTTGCATAATTTGTAATTATCTTTCTGTTTTCTTTTCAGTCGCGGGCGCATGGCGGCCAACCTTGCCCCCCGTTGAAGGCTTGGGATATGGCCCACAAGGGCAAGGCGGCATCGATCGAGGTCGACTACATCCCGGAGGACCCACCCGAGGCGTACAGCAACCCCACCGTCCACAGTCGCCTCAGTCAGTACACCGAGAAGGCTAGGGAGGTGCATGGGTCAGAGTGGGACCCGAGCACAGAGGACCTTGATGGAGAGATCATCATGAGGGTGGGTGGAGGTAAGAAGCATGGCCGGTACTAGATTGGAGATAGCACACTGGACACGGCCTCTACTCCCACCCTCTCTCAGATCCGAGCGAGGAGCTCGTCCTCAGCCCCGCCCATACGTCCACGGCAGAGCGCTGCACAAATTCGGTTTAACCAAGTCCAGGTTATTTCTGTTCTATTCGTTGATTCGTTAAATTTGACATATATTTGCTTTGCATTGTAACATTGCGATGACATATTGTAGACCCAGCTACGGGAGGAGATGGAGGCGAAGCTGCGGGAACAGGAGGCGATGTACCAGGCGAGGCTGCAGGAACAACAGGCAAGGTACGATGCGAGGTTGCAGGAGGGGGTGCAGCGGCAAATGCAGTCGATGTTTCAGCAGTGGCACAATAGTGGGATGCAACCGCCGCCACTACCTCTTCCTCTTCCTCCTCCTGTTGGCACTTCGAGTCCTAGTCAAGGCACTCCGGTGAGTATATCTAAATCCTTGCAGTTTCATTCCTCTTCCCGTCGACAATTCTATCTGAAATCTTGTGTTAATCATGTAATATCTTCTTGCAGAATATATCCGCTGGATCCAACAATCAGCCGGTTTCCCCTCCCAATGCTTGGTCACCGTTCCATCCTTATCCTCGCCCTCCTCCGATGTAGCGTGTAGTTGTATTTGTACTTCAATTGCATCAACCAACTAGTTGTGCTTGCTTACATTTCATGAACCCGCTTGCGGACGTCAAGTTGAACCATTTCTATGTGTACTTGGAAACAAATATGTGTTTGTGATGGATTTATACGTGTTTGTGGTGATTTCTATGTGTTTATGATGCTATATATGTGTTTGTGATGATGGTGAGCATATATGTATGATTTGGTGTGATTTTGGTCCAGGTTGCAGTGATTTTAAACATCTTATTGCATTCTGCCGAAAATTTTTTGCCGAGTGCCTCAGATTTTTGCCGAGAGCTAAATCTGAGGCACTCGGCAAATGTGCCAAAGTTTGCCGAGTGCCACCTGCCTGGCACTCGGCAAACTGCCATTGTTTGCCGAGTGCCAGTGGCCAGGTACTCGGCAAACATGGTGAGTTTGCCGAGTGCCAGGCAGGTGGCACTCGGCAAACAAAAAAAATTTGCCGAGTGCCTGACGCCAGGGCACTCGGCAAACCGTCTTAACGGCCGTTTCCCGCCGTCTCGTTACTTTATTTTGCCGAGTGTCTTTCTGACACTCGGCAAAATATTTGCCGAGTGCCCGACAAAAAGCACTCGGCAAACCCGCCTTTGCCGAGAACTGGTTGCCGTCCGGTGTTTTTGCCGAGTGTAATATGGGCTTTGCCGAGTGTCTCTGGCACTCGGCAAATATGGGCTTTCCCGTAGTGATGTTTTCTGGCGGCTTCCGAGAATTGGGCGAGGCAAAGGAGATATGTCCTGGCTTTTTATCCACGCCGATGTCAATGGCCAGGTGATCACTCTGTAAGGTGCCATGAAGGCTTGGCTGCACTAGGGAACGAATGATATGTTCCATTGTAATGCCCTTAAGGGGCATGAGAAACACCATCACCGCCCAGGGAATCTGGTTCTCTAATAGGATCATGTCCCTCCATACACCTTTAACATGCGGGTTTATGATACATTTTAAAGAAGCTCCACCGTTCCTGGCGATGATGGTATCCATAAACTGCACTAAAAAGCATCCATCGATGAACATTATCTTAGCAAACTTATCATCAGTCATACCTTCGAGTGCATCCTCGTCGGTGTAGCAGCTGCGGGCATCACAAGCTATCGATTTGATCTTCTCGGAGGTTGCATCTCGCGACTGGGCTAACCCTTCGAAGAAATAGTTGACAAACGTGCGCTTGACTTTCTCCATCGGTTGTAGTCTGGGCACGCCATTGTAATAAGGACCGATGTCCTTGGGGCGATGTAGTCTCTCTCCCTACCTATCCTTTGGAGGTTGCAAGGAAACCTAGGGATCTGCTTGGATTGTAACTTGAAGAATTCTGCTTCTGTAACCCCCCCTACTTTTGGAGCCAAAAAAAGAAAAGGAGAAAAGAAAAATAAAAAGGAATAAAAATCACTCCAAATTAAATTTTTTGTCCAACCTCTTACCTTGAAATGAATTTTCAAAATAAAATTCACTAAATGAATTAAACTTAGTTTGAATCTGAAATCTTGAAATATAAAACTTGTGCTCAAGTGTTTGTTTCATTAAAAAATGTACTAAAAATTTGAAGCTTTTGAATTTACAACAAATAAAATCAAAGTAGGATTAAATCCCAAATTGATTTTCAAAATTTTGAATTTAAATCTGCATCAAAATTTCATCATATGCATTTCTGAGTTTTATTTGAATTGTTTTGAGTGTTTGATCAACCTTTGTTTTTGTTTGAATTTGAAATTCCTTCAAATTCAAATCCTAGAAAAAGATGAAACTTTTCCTCTCTCCTTTTTCCTTTCGGGCCGATTTCCATTTTCCCGGCCCAGCTCGCGCCCTTCTCCTTTTCCCGCGCCAGCCCGCCTTCGGCCCAGCTCCGCGCAGCCCAACTTGGCCCAGCCTGTTCCTCCGCTCTCTCTCGCTGACGGGTGGGGTCCACCTGTCATCCCCCACCTCGTCGCGTCCCGTCCGACGCGACGCCGCCGCGAATCCCGCGCCGCCCATGCCGCCGCCCATCCCCGCCTGTCGGGCGAAGCCTTGGCCGCCACGGCTCCTCGTCAATAAGAACCGGCCCCGCGCCCCCTCCTCCCTTTCTCTCCCGCGCCCGCGAGTGTTCCCCTCTCCCTCTCTTCTCTCCCCGGCGAGCTAGGGTTCCGGCAGCCCTCCGGCACCATGCTCCCCGGCCTCCTCCGCCCTGCCTGAACCCACGGGGAGCTCCCTCTCGCTCTCCTCTTTCTCCCGCATCTCTCATTCCTCCTCCTCCCCTCTCGCACGAGCTCGCACCGAGCCACCGCCGCCGCGCAAGGTTCCCATCGTCGTCGGCCATCATTCCGGCCGCGCCTGCCCGAGCCGAAGCGCGCGTTGCCTTTGCCACGTCCTTGCGCACCCGCTCGACTGCGCGCGCAAGCCCCCACGCGCGCGAACCTAGTTTCCCCCTTTCTCACCTGAGCACAGCCGCCTCCGGCGATGTCGCGCCGCCGCTTTGCGCGCCCCCGTCGACACCGTGAACTACCCACGGCTTCGTCAGCGTGAGTCCCTCCCCGACGGCCGCTTCCCGTCGCCATGCCGAGCACCCCACGCGCCGCCGGTGAGGATCCCGGTGAGCCGCCACCGCGCGCGTGCGTCCCGGTCCACGGTGGACTCGTGGACCGCGGCCTCGCCCCGGTCCATGGACTCCATGGACCTGGTTCATAATCCTTTTAATTTTAATTAAATCATTTCTTCCCTTTATTGCGTCAGCACCACGCAATAAACTATTTTCCAATACAAAAATAATTCCGAAAATCCCTGAAAATCCCGGGCCCTGTACATTTTGCAGATAAGCCCCTGACCTTTTCAATAATCATGTTTAAGCCCTGACTTTTTACAGAAAAGTACCTAAACTTTTCTGTAATTATGTTTTAGCCCTGTCTTTTTACACCAAGGTCCCTAAACTTTTTCACAATTACATATTGGTCCCTAGAACTTTCTGACCTTACAAATAAGCCCTTAAAACCTTTCCGTAATTACAAGTGAGTCCTTTGTAATTACAAATATTTCATCAAATCCTCAAATGTTCATATCTTTTCAACCATAGCTCCGTTTTGGGCAATTCTTGCGCCCACGCGTTCGTAGAAACGCGTAGTACCTTATGATACTATTATTGGAGCACTATCTTTGACTTAGACATCATCAATGTCCTAAAACCCTCTCGCATATTATATTCTTTTTTCCGGCAGTTATGCGATGCCTCGCACATCGCAATCATTATTCATTCAAAACCTAGCCAATCCTGTGATGCTAGTTATCTAGTACCCTCCACACACACCCCGCTCTATTCCCATCTTACATATTCACTCCTTTACCTATTAGCAATAAACCTTTTATGTAGTATCGCTTCGAACCCAACAATCTCTCGTGTCGTTTCACTTAAAACCCCGTACCCTCCTTTATATCACAAATCCAAACTCCAAACCTAGCCTTGACCAATCATCGCTCAATCAAACTTAACCCAGCAATGCCTGCAACACCTATTCCAAAGCCCTCACCAAATCCTACCAAACCTTATCAATTCGTCGTCCTCTTTTTAAGTACCCGTTTATTGGATCTTATTGGAGTTGTTAATTCATTGTTGTTCTAATTGCCAGTCGTCTTTATTTGATCTTAGTGTTTTATTTGCAGCCGTGCATTCATATCATACATGCTCACGTACACGTACCATCGTCGCGCGTCCGACGCATGACGACCAATCAATAATAACTTAGTCTTAGTAATTAATCAATCTAGTAAGTAATTAATAGCTAAATCATCATTAGTTAATGATATAAGGTATAGGAGCCCTAAACTGACACACCTCGTACTTCGTACACGTGTTGCATGAATCTTTATATAGGTTACTACCTGTATGGAGGCTAGTGCCACGAACGTACGAAGAACACGTACACACGCTGTCCCCGTCACTTCATGCATTCATGCTCTTCTCTTCGTGTTTAGCATCTCTCATTACACCAAAAGCCATAGAGTACGATGCATCACTCCTAATGGCCTTTTTAAGGTAACAAAACCTCGTTAAAGTAAAACTGAATGCATCATCTGTGTCTTGAGTCTTTTGTTCTTCATTTGCTGTCTATCGGTTTTAGTTGGAGTTAATTGGATCTTATTCGGCTCTTCTCGCTTTTTATTTTCTTTTGCGGTAGTTTATTTATGCGTAGTATTTTTATGCGTTAGATTACGCGAGAATCGAGGAAGAGCCAGAAGAACCCAAGCACCCGTCGAGGAATCTTATATCGAGACCCGTCGAAAGATACGAGCTTCAAGAAAGGACTCGAAGGCACCAACTTCGAAAGAAAAGACTGAAGACCCAGAACTTAAATATTAGGAAAGCGATTATCAGGCAAGCCCTAACTCCCCTTTGATCATATTGACCCTATGATTGCAAAGAAAACCCACTTAGAGCCTGCTTTCAAATAAAGTATGCATGGTATTTAAAAGTGGTTTACATGCTTAGTATGTCCTAAGTACTTGTTGATTGCCATACCTTGTTTTTGCTTATCCTGATTCCTTGTTAAACCTAGGAACCCACATCATTAATTCTTTAATGATGTGATGGATCAAAATGCTGCTTAGGACCTGCTACACCGTGTACTTAATTAATCTTGCTCACATGCTTTTGTGTTAAAATGTGTGAGTGATTGGTGGTGTGAGTAAATGTGAAAATGGGTGGTTTGGTGATAAAGTGCAACCCCTAGGGAGGGAATGTTTTGGCGGGATCAGGCGAGGTAGTCCTCAGTGGGGAGGCTATCTCTGGGACGCCCTTCCTCGTGAGGATTGGCTATTGAAGATGCCTGATTCGGTCGTATAAGGACCGGTTCATGTGCCGCCTGGCCTAGCACCTCCCGTACAACCACAAGCCTTGTATGGGAAAGGTTTGGAACCACACCCTACTATAGCGTTCACCCGGTACCCACCAGGAGGCTGGAGTGGCAAACGGAAGCCAGGAGAAGGCTCGACGAGGTTGGCGTCGAGTCCGGCATGTGGAGACAATTCTGGCCTGTGGCCATGCTATTATATGATGAAGGAAGCCCCTGGTTGGTGATTTTCCGTGGTGGTGCCGTGGTGACGCCAAGTAGGTACGGAACCATTAGTATACCAGTCCAAACCGCGATATCGGGGAGGACTGGTGTACCTTGTGGGAAAAGTGTACAACCTCTGCAGAGGATAAGAATCTATCCGGATAGCCGTGTTCCACGGTATTGGACAACGCGAACGCTATGGCCACACAATGATTAGACTTCTTGCGTGAGTTATCCTTGGCGTGTTTTTGGAATACACCGGCGTGGAGCCGTGCGCTGGTTTCCTGTCAGCACTTAAAATTGGGAACTGGCGGGATGGATTGCATCTCCCCCAGGGCCAACCAACCCCACTATATATAATGACAATTCCTGACTGTAGTTTGCGAACTGTTTTGTTTTCAAAAACAACCCTTGCACAAAATTGGCTTTCCGCCGATATGATAAACCTCAGCCTCATCCTTGATAAACCCTTGCATATGTTTATCCCTTGTGTTAGGGTTTGCTGAGTACCTTATGTACTCACGCGTTTGCGATTGATGTTTTTAGTAGGAGAAGTCTTCGTAGGAGACGACGAAGCTTTGGTTTTCGGTTCTGCTTCTCAAGTCTGCCTGTGGCTTGGGTCGTGCTTTCCGCTGTCTATGTGTGGTCGCTTCGCCTTTATTTGACGGAAGGACTTGGATACTTCTGCATCCTTGTCGAACCGTCACTAAAGGCTCAATATATCAGGTACTATATCGGTTTACCCATTCGAAGTATGCTTTTGATTACCATATCTGTGTTCCTGTGCGTATCAGCTACTGATCCAGGGACTGATACATGATGCACAGAGTGCTCCAGAAATGGGGTACGACAGCTTCTTCCGCCGAATTCTCCTTGGGTAAATCAATAATGGAGTCAAGGGCCATCCTAGTAGATTGAGGCATTTGGGGTCGGTGGTGCCCATTTGGGTTTACAGCAGAGGCATGGTATGCCATACTGTGTGTCTAGATGGGTTCGGTTTGGTGATGATGGATGATAGCAAAAAAAAGCTAAGAAGCAGCCCAGTTTCGTTTTACTTTAGGATAATGAAATTAATTACCTGGCTGGTACTCCATGGGATCAAGTTCTTTGCGTGCGAGATAGCAAGTGTGACATTGTTGCTCTACGATCATGCTCATTAATCTCCTTTTGCTTTACCTAAACCTCGGGCTTTTGCTTTAGTTTCCCTCTTCCTCTCATTGTACCTCCAGAAGTAATTTATCCGGCCAATGGTTAATTTAATCTGTCTTTATTCATCTCATTGCTCGTTAATCCTCTTTATTCGTTTCTTTGGAAGTGCTTTATTGGGCGAGAAGTTAATTCAATTTAACTATTTCGAGGAATGTGCAGTAACTTTATTACAGCAGAATGTGCATGGACCACACTAGGATGAAGGACTGAGTCGTTTGCTGCTGCTTCTAACTTTACCTTAATCGATCGACTGTGGACACCTTTAACCTATCAGTGAAATTGATGCAATATATATTGATCCTTACTAGTAGAAACATAGTTGATTGGATTGGTACAAGTCAGCGTATGGTTATTTAATTTGTGCAGATGCCAATGTGTCACGCAGATGAACACTTTCATCTTACTGTTTTCAAGAGTGACACATCATCTTTGAGATCTTGTTCTGTGAAATGAAACTGCATTTATCAGTGCCTAGTATTATTTCATAGTTTCATATGTTTGACATATCATTAAATTATTGCTAGGTGGCCCTCAGTTGTTGATGGAGATGAAAGGAAAGACTCTCAATATATCATTTGGTTTTCATTGTGTTGGGAATGGTGCCCACAACCTTTTTTTTGATGTGGGATCTAGTTAATCGCGAATTAAAGAGCAACTGAGACTAGGGTTGGAGATCGGTGAACACTCCCAACATAGTCCTGCATAATGTGTAGCATGTCCCAGCGCCTATATTCAACATGGCATCGAGTGGACAGCTAACAAGACCTAGCTACAACATTAGCGATGATTCTTCTAGGTGGAGTTAATCGAGGCCCTTTGTTTTTAGAGAGGGTCTGAACTAACTTTTGGAGCGGTAGTTTTTTTTTTGAATTTTCTATTAGGCAGTCTGAACTAACTTTCTTTTGAGAGAGTCTGAACCATATTTTGGAGCGGTAGTTTTTGAATATATTTAAGCGGGCCGCAAGTTTTACGCACGCAGGGAGGCCCATGCGTCTCCGGCAAATGGCCGCCAATCCATCTCCGAAAGAGGAAGGCTCACGCAGTCACGCATCAGCCAAATTTATGCTCACCGGCCAACGATTTTGCACGGCCCATGTGAAAGCACAAAAAGAGGCCCACGCAACTGCAGAACACCACGGCAGAGAGCAAGCTCGTCATCTCTGCCAGCTAAGATACCGAGAGTTGGGTGCCAGCGACTCCAATACCGCTCGATCGGCACCGGATGCTTAACACGTCGCTGTTTTCTTACAGGCAAGTATTTTCACCTATGCTTTTGGCATAGCTGTGTGTGTTGATCTCGCAAAACTCCAAGCGATTTGGCTAGCTCGACTGACGGTAAAGTGCAGGGCAACAAGTAATTAGTACAGTACTCAGTACAGACTGTAAAACAATTCCTTGCAGCAGCAGTGCATCTCGTGCGCGATCGAATCCATCATGGATTTGAGAGGAACTGCGCCCGATTCAGTCTCGGTGCACAAAACTAGCAGGTTAGGTTCACAGACCAGATGGGCATCTTATCTTGTGTTGTATGCATCATTTTTCTTCTCTTATCCATCAGTCTAGAACACATCGCTGGCCAACCGGAGAACAAAGAAAACGTCTATTTTACATTACATCTAGCCAGCTCAGTAATCGCACCATCTCAACTCACTTAACGTTCAAATAGGGAGTACAACACACAGTGACAGTAGTGCTCTTGATGACAAATACACACAATTCAACACTACAAACAATGGATGCGTGAACATGCAAATATTAACAAACATGGAAACAGATGTGCCATGTTCTGAGCATACACAGACTTAAGCCAAACACAAAACATACACCAAATAAGCCAAACGAATTACCACCACAATGAAGAATTTAAACTCCTGACGCGTATGAGGCTGAAAGGAAGAACTAACAACTTGATGATGCAGCACACTGCACACACGAACACTCGATAGGAGGCACATTTTCAGCAACACGAATTAAAATAGAACACAGATCGAAATAGGCATGATCAAGAGCATGAGCCACTTAATCAGTTTATTGCTTGAGAGAATAAAGAGCCTTGAAGATGCCCAGCAGCACGCCAATGATCGACAGCACCGCCACGATGGTTTTAGTGTTATTGTAGAGAAACCTGTAGATAATTATCCACGCCCACCTCTTTTGCCTGTACTCTGCAAGAACTTCAATGAGTCGCCAGTAGGCTTGGCCTTCCATCAGATCCGGGGCCAGGTCGTTGAAGAACTCAAGCGTGTGCCGATCGCTCGAGGGGCCGTGCAAGATGTTCTTGGAACGCAGCTCGCGCACGTCCTCCTCCCTGTTCATCAGCTGAGACAGCAGGGACAGGTATGAGTTGACGGAGCAATCATGGTCCAAGTATGTCTCTGTGCACATCTCAAATGCCGCCATGTTGACAAGCCAGCAATAGATTGTAGCATCCAGGCTCAATGGCGGCAGGAAGAGCTTGGCAAACAAGGGGCCTTTAACCAAGTTCATAGCCGAGATCTGCATTTTTTGGTTATTAGCCTGCAGCTTGATGCCAATCTCTGCGAGCTCCGCTGCACTAGTATACACGGGCATTACGACTTTGCTGGAGAAGGAGGGGCTCGTAAAACGTTTGCTGGCCGCTTCATAGAATCGGATGAGGCAAAGGAGATGTCCTGGCTTGTAATCCGTGCCAGAGTCAACAACTAAGGGCTCAGTTGCTATGTTTGATGGGGTACCATGAAGACCTGCGGCCACATCCTCGAGGAGCATTTGTTCCATCGTCACGCTCTTAAGCTGGACGAGGATCTCCATCACCGCCCAGGGAATCTGGTTCTCCAACAGCATCATGTCCCTCCATACACCGTTAGCATGCGGGTTTATGATACTTCTTAAAGAAGCCCCACCACTCCTTTCGAGCAAGGTCTCAATAAACTGCACCAAAAAGCATCCATCGATGAACATTATCTCAGCAAACTTATCATCAGTGATACCTTCAAGTGCATCTTTGTCGGTGTAGCAACTGCGAACATCGCGAGATATCAACTTGATCTTCTCGTAGGTCTCATCTCGTGATTGGGCCAACCCTTCGAAGAAATTGTTGGCAATCAGACGCTTGACTTTCTCCATCGGTTGGAGTTCGGGCACGCCATGGTAGTAAGGACCAATAGCCACGGTCCTAGGGACAATGTAGTCTCTCTCTTTACCAATCCTTCGGAGGTTTGAAGGAAATCTAGGGATATGCTTGGATTTGAACTTCAAGAATTCAGCTTCTTCTGCCGAATTCTCCTTGGGTAAATCAATAGTGCAGTCCATGGCTATCCTAGTAGATTGAGGCATTTGGGGCAGCCGACGCCACTTTGGGTTAATAGCAGAAGTGTCGTCTGCCATAGTACGTGTGTATTGATCGGCTCAATTTAGCGATGGCATGGGAGATTTTTGTAGTTTGTATGTGCATGCCTGGGTGTGATATAGCCAACCATTGCTATCTTTAGCTGTGAAACCTACTTCACATCTCCTTTTGTCTCCCACTATTTTGTAGAACTCGGCCAGGCCTATATATCATTATGCACAAGCCGAGGAAATAAAATTCTAATATAGAAGGAATCAATAAATCTAACTCCTTTTTTTTTTTCAAAACACAGCATGAACATGCACACATTCTCAACGCTTATGAGAGAAGGAACATGTTGAACATGGCTTGAGATTAACAGAGGTCGCCACAGATGTATCGTTGTCGATAGGAATGTCGCCTCCCACACAAAATAACAAGCCATAAATGCAACAACAGTGCTGAGTTCTAGACTCCAATCGTGGTGATTGGTTCCCACATCAAGGAACTTACTATCCAAGCTATGCTCAATTGGTCATAAATCCACTTGAATCATGTGCCTAGCAAATTGGAACATATAGTTCTACATAAATACACTACATTAATGTATTGGTAAAAACACGAGCATAATTAATCATCACTCCAATGATTGAAATTACCATAGACAAACATCTATTATTGTCTAATCACGTCATTGTTAAGGACGATGTATTTTTTTTATTTGACTGACTAGGGAGATTTACAAAGACAATACTATCCAAAATAATAGCCATTAGTTTCTCAAAACTAATAGCAATTAGTTTGAGCCGACGGAATACATCTTATCTCGGAAATACACTACTAATGGCCAATATTTTATCAAATTTGAGGGTAATATCGGGAAAAAATATAAGAGTGGTAAACTTGTAATTTTCATATATAAAATCAAATTAGTGATATGATTACTCTGATGCTTATTAATAATGTAAATAAGTGTCCGCTGTTATTAGTTCTTATTAGGCCCAGCTTGCACTACAAGAAATCTTGAAATTGTGACCATTTTCATAATTTTTTATACTAAAATAGTAGGCCACAATGCCACCGCACCTTGAAAAAACTTAGTGATGCAAATTCAAAGCTGTGACGATTTGCCACTATCATAAAATTGTGACGCTCCTATTTAACCTCCCTTGACAACTGATTGTTCGTCACAATATGACTTCGGCATGGTTTGTGACGATTTTTGACAGGATTTCATGATGCACATCTAATTTTCGTCACGAAAGTCATTTCAACCATCCATATCGTCATAAACAGAATGACTTAGTGACATTTTGATGAATTGTCACTCCATATTCATCATAGAAGGCTAGATTTCTTGTAGTGTTGATAGCTGTCTTCCATGCAAGTCCCTTAACTAATAGTGCAATTACAAGTATACTCTTAAACTAATGATCATTAGTTTTGAAAACCTAATGATTATTATTTTGGATAGTAAAACTGCTCAAATAGAAAAGTAGGGATATAATATAAAATTGTATTCAAGTTTCATGAATGCAGCTAGGTATCTGAGTAGAAGGAAGCACAATGAAGCTAGAAATCATGCAAAAAAGAGAGACATTTAGATAAGGAACTTTAGATAGAGAATGTTGTAAAGTTGTATATCTGCAAGGGCATGCATGCGATAGAATTTATAATCATATAAAAATGGGGCGCACAAGCTAGACTGCTTGGCTGATGCCAAGAACGAGTGCCCTTTTTCAAATTAAATTCTATAGGAAACAGGAAATTTGTCTGTGGGACATCAAAAAAACATCGTACTGCCTCTAGGAAACCGTAACACAATTTTTTGTCTCTAGGATACTAAGACATTGTGGTATTTTGTCTGTAGCAGAGTACTATAGCATGAGAAAGGATATTATCAACATTTTTATCTTGATGTACAAGTACTTTACAACTTGAAGTTTGGCACAAAGAAATGTTTCATATTCCCTATCCATGTGCTTTTTATTGATTTTTGTCAAATTTTTTTGCATAGTTTAACTTTTAAAATAAATATTTTCCTAGCTAAAAGTGATTCAAAAAGTCATGTAAAAAACACATAGACAGGAAATGCACCAATGTATTTTATGCTATATTTCAATGCAAGTTGTGATGTATTTATGTATTAAGATAAAAAAAAGTTGATAATAACCATGTTTTCTGCAGTAGTGTCCCACAGACAAAATCCATTTTTCTCAGTGTTTAGGAGACTAAATAGGAAGTTGTGGTGCCCAGGAGACAAAACAACGTTTGAACTCTGTCCTGTACAAAAAAAAAATACTATAGGAAAAACAGGCATTACACTATGAGCATGTGGGCTGGGTATAAGTTTCTGGTCTTTGAACTGTTATGGATGATGCATGCCACATAATTTTTTAGCCATTAATAGCCATGTCACAGATAAGTGATACCTACAACCTCGGGTGGTCATTCTTTATCATTGCAAAAGAGGGCACATGTGTGCTTAGATTTCATGCCACATGCTGTAAAGTAAAGTAATCAGCTTCTTTCGTGCCACATGCTGAAAAGTTATGTAATCAGCTTCTTCTTTCATTGCCAACTTTCCCTTTAAATTTTCACTTCATTTGCGACAATTCATATTTTAGCTTTCCACATTTGATGACACCTCTCTCAATCAAACTTTGTTTGTGGGGTATCGGATTGCGCTGCGGGGCTTAAAGTCCAGCAATTTGTTGGCCATTCTTTAGTAAGGTTATTGGTCTGGTCCTTGCTTAATATCGTGGGCTGGTAATGCTTCGTTGGCCATGCTAGCCCTTTCAAAGGAATTTATCTTCATTCAGCTTTTGTTGAAAACAAACCAAATAAGCAATGGATAGTTGCGTGCGATTATATCTTCCTCCCCAAATATTGTGTCCCTCCTGAGCTCTGAATCATAGACGCCAAGAAAAAACAGGCCGTGGTGGCTGAGGACCAGGACTATTGGGAATGGTTAGTGTCAGTCCTGGTTAGTGTGGGGATCGCAGACATGACCTGAGAAACTATGGCACACACCAAGGTGACAAAGGAGACAGCGGACAACTATAATGGTGGACGATGAGGCAAGGCTTTGTGTCTCTGAATTGTTGTAGGTTCTGCCAACCGCGGGTTGTCACATATCTGCTGGCTATGAATTATTACGCATCCAAATCAACGAATAAATGTTTGTCTTTTTTTTTTTGAATTTTACGATTTCATCTTTTCATAGTGTGTCTCATATATGAATTAACTTGTTGGCCATGAAAGATTCTCCAATTGCTAATAGTAGATTTGCAGAAGTAAAAGCCTCAAATCCTTCTTTGAAAAAAAAACAACTAATGTCCTGATTTCTAAGCAAGCGTGCAAAAGATTTTTAAGCAGGTGCAACTCTCGTCACTTTATGCATGTACAAGCATGAATCAATGCTTCAAAAATGATCCCATGAGGAGAATTTCAAATCAAGTCAAAAAAAAGAAAAAATGGGAAAAGAAAGAGAGCTGCAGCAAAACTGCCAACAGCCGAAGCCGTTGGTTATTTGCTCCTCAGCCAGATCAGATGAATAATGATTATCATAATTTTTTCTTATTATAGGTACATATTTTACAATTCTTCTAAGTTTCTAAAGCTCGATTGGTCGATGGTAAGACAAACACTACTCAGTGTTTAGGAGACTAAATAGGAAGTTGTGGTGCCCAGGAGACAAAACAACGTTTGAACTCTGTCCTGTAGAAAAAAATACTATAGGAAAAACAGGCATTACACTATGAGCATGTGGGCTGGGTATAAGTTTCTGGTCTTTGAACTGTTATGGATGATGCATGCCACATAATTTTTGAGCCATTAGTAGCCATGTCGCAGATAAGTGATACCTACAACCTCGGGTGGTCATTCTTTATCATTGCAAAAGAGGGCATATGTGTGCTTAGATTTCATGCCACATGCTGTAAAGTAAAGTAATCAGCTTCTTTCGTGCCACATGCTGAAAAGTTATGTAATCAGCTTCTTCTTTCATTGCCAACTTTCCCTTTAAATTTTCACTTCATTTGCAACAATTCATATTTTAGCTTTCCACACTTGATGACACCTCTCTCAATCAAACTTTGTTTGTGGGGTATCGGATTGCGCTGCGGGGCTTAAAGTCCAGCAATTTGATGGCCATTCTTTAGTTAGGTTATTGGTCTGGTCCTTGCTTAATATCGTGGGCTGGTAATGCTTCGTTGGCCATGCTAGCCCTTTCAAAGGAATTTATCTTCATTCAGGTTTTGTTGAAAGCAAACCAAATAAGCAATGGATAGTTGCGTGCGATTATATCTTCCTCCCCAAATATTGTGTCCCTCCTGAGCTCTGAATCATAGACGCCAAGAAAAAACAGGCCGTGGTGGCTGAGGACCAGGACTATTGGGAATGGTTAGTGTCAGTCCTGGTTAGTGTGGGGATCGCAGTCATGACCTGAGAAACTATGGCACACACCAAGGTGACAAAGGAGACAGCGGACAACTATAATGGTGGACGATGAGGCAAGGCTTTGTGTCACTGAATTGTTGTAGGTTCTGCCAACCGCGGGTTGTCACATATCTGCTGGCTATGAATTATTACGCATCCAAATCAACGAATAAATGTTTGTCTTTTTTTTTGAATTTTACAATTTCATCTTTTCATAGTGTGTCTCATCTATGAATTAACTTGTTGGCCATGAAAGATTCTCCAATTGCTAATAGTAGATTTGTAGAAGTAAAAGCCTCAAATCCATCTTTGAAAAAACAACAACTAATGTCCTGATTTCTAAGCAAGCATGCAAAAGATTTTTAAGCAGTTGCAACTCTCGTCACTTTATGCATGTACAAGCATGAATCAATGAATTTTAAAACCTCATCATGATCAGTGCTTCAAAAATGATCCCATGAGGAGAATTACAAATCAAGTCAAAAAAAAGAAAAAATGGGAAAAGAAAGAGAGCTGCAGCAAAACTGCCAACAGCCGAAGCCGTTGGTTATTTGCTCCTCAGCCAGATCAGATGAATAATGATTATCATATTTTTTTCTTATTATAGGTACATATTTTACAATTCTTCTAAGTTTCTAAAGCTCGATTGGTCGATGGTAAGATACACACTACAAGATTTGGGGTTTAACATTCTCTCAAACTTGTGGGCTCAATTTATTTTGGGGCTACTGGGCAACACGGTCAGGCTCAAGGTGTAATGTTATCTGGATGTTCTTTAGGGTCTGCTTGTTTAGGCTAGAACTTTTAAGCTTTTTATTGAAAAGCTGGTTTTCTGAATTTTATGTTTTAGCTATTAGCTTGTGTAATAATATTTTTAGCTTCTTAGCACACAAATAAGCAAAGTCCTCAGCTAGCTAACTTTCAAGTTTTTGTTTATTTTTTCAGAAGCCAACTTTTCGGATTTTCAAAAGCTAGCTTTTCATAAAGAACCCTCTTTTTATCTATAAAAGCTAGTAAAAACTAAACAAGCCTTTAATTATACCCGTGGGCTGGACACCTTCCCTGGTGCTCTTTCAAATTAAAGGATGATGAATTGCGCTTGGTCCCTGAGCTGAACTCTAGCGACGTGGACCTCATGCATGAGCATGACGTCGCCATCGCGTAGCTTCTCGATAACTGCATTCCCGTGCCCTTGTTGAGAGCCGCTGTCCTTGCACAGGTCTAGTTGGTTGACCTGCGGAACAGAGGATGGGGGAGGAGGTGCGGGCGACGGAGAGAGATGGAAAGGGCTTGGCACGGGTGGGGCTGCTCGGCAGGTAAGCCTGCTACATCATAGCCGTGCCTAGCACAAGGCCCTCAAGCTTAGGAACTGAGGCAGGGGCATGTTGGTCGGTCTATAATAGAATAAATAATCATGAAACTGAAAATATATGAATTTAATGTCAGGTCTCTGAAAGGCTTGCAAATGTTCATACACTGCAACAATACGGCACCAGGAAGAGCTTCGCGGCCGCCAAGGAGCCATGCCTGATTAAAGAGCACGATGGCGAGGCGGCCCAACAGAGTCAGGGCTCGGATGCCTGACAAGATTGAGAATATTGATAAGATGGGGACTGAACATCCTTCAGAACAGATTCCCTCAATTGCTCTTTTGCTCCGAAAAAATATATGACAGTTAGCAGCTTCTTCTCTGAACCAATTGAAGACCTCTTCTGGTCGCCTCTCTCCATGATTGCCTCGGTACAACTAGATGAGCTACAGGACCTACTGGCAAACACAGTTATCAATGACAACTCTCCAGACAAATGGGCTTATATTTGGGGAAATGATGAATTCACATCCAAGCGTGCATATATGCAGCTGATTGGCGATTGTGGTGCTTCCCCATGGTTCAGTTGGATGTGGAAAGCCAAGGGTCAGAGTAAGATAAAGTTTTTCTTCTGGCTCCTGCTACGGGATAGAATTAGGGGGTGTTCGTTTCTTTGGCTAAAATTTTAGCTATTTAGGGGTACTAAATAAAGTTCAATTACAAAACTAATTACAGAACCCTGTGCTCACGAGACGAATCTAATGAGGGTAATTAAGCCGTGATTAGAAGATGGTTACTGTAGCATTACTATAGCAAAACATAGCTTAATTAGGCTCGTTAGATTTGTCTCAGAAATTAGCCCCTATTTGTAAACAGATTTTGTAATTAAATTTTATTTAATACTTCTAAATGGCAAAATTCTCTTTGATGTGACAGGATTAAAATTTTATCCTGAGGAAAGGAACACCCCCTTTACCAGGAATCTACTGCGTAGAAAAAACATGGCCCTACAAGACTACACCTGTGTGCTCTGCAATTCCAACTCTGAAGACTACACCTGTGTCCTCTGCAATTCCAACACCTTTTCGTTGGTTGCTCATTTAGCAAGTGGTGCTGGCGTTTTCACAATGTATCGTGGAACACCAATCTACACCCAAGTGACATGCTACAGCAGGCCAAATATCAGTTTGGCTCAGTTATTTTCAGAGAAGTGATCATGGTAGCCTGCTGGACAATATGGTGCCACCGTAATGGAATTATTTTTGACAACCAATCACTTTCACTTCTGGCCTGGAAGAGAAGCTTTGTGAACGAGATGGACAAGGTCTTGCTTAAAGCAAAACCTTCGATGAAATTAAGTTTACAACAGTGGATGAGTAGTACCCTGTAATGTCTTTTTTAGGGTCTTTTCTTTGGGTCTACGACCTGTGTAACATGCTTGGTACAGTACTAACCCTTTTATTAATGAAAAGAAAAAATAGGTAGGGGACTCCCCTGCTGACGTTCCTAAAAAAAAAAAAGAATATTGTTCATGTCCTCAACCTTGTATGCCACCAGTTGCATGCATTGAACTTGCTAAACACCAAGCCATTTACTGTCTTGAGTGATGATAGTAACGTCGAAGGCAACATATAACCAGCTACTCCTACGGTAGATTAGCAACTCATGCAAGACGGCAAGAAGAATTATTCCATGCACCAGTAATAAGTTGGTGTGTTAAGAATCCATCATGTATTTGAGAGGAACGGCATCCGATTCACCAATTAATTGAGTATGAAAACCAGGCCTCGCTGCTGACCTCAGCAACTGGAGAACCGAGACGCTGGAATTCTTCTGTCTTTGTAATTAAAATTGCGGCCTGCGGCCAACCCGACTGTAAAGAAAATGGATCTATTCTAGATGAAAAGCTGACTAGTAGCAGTACTTTGTTTCTGTAAATCGTATATATCACACAAACTCAGCATCGATCACTTAATGATCTTTTCGCAAAAAAAAATCACTTAATGATCAAATAGGTACAACATAGATAGTACTGTTCTTGATGAATCTTATATTTACTAAGTGGAAGGTCATTTCGGTGCCTTCACGTTAATCGGAGGAAAATACTAGAAATTACCATAAAAAAGCAAAACATTTGGCCATCGAGGTAAATGTTTGATTAATAAGAGCCATTGGATGTAACATCATTTAATTAAATTACCCACATATGCCATTATAAAAATAGTAGGCTTAAGGACCTTTCTAAATTACTAAACACTACCGCTATGGAAAAAATAAAGTATCCTAAATAATATACGTACGGTTAAACCGAGCGCCTAGGGTTTCACAACGATCTCGAGGGCTCGCACGTTCAAGAAAAAGAAGTGTGGATTGTAGCCGCCGTGGAGCAACAGGCAATGAAATCAATCTTCGATGTTGTGCCGCCGTGAACAGCAAGAATGCCTGCAACGAGGAATTACAGCTATCAAGGTCGACCGGCAGCCGGCAGGCATGATCAAGCGGAAGGCCGTGTAGCAACAGGCATGGAGATCAATCTCTCTCTCTCTCTCTCTCTCTCTCACACACACACACACACACACACACATATGGAATTAACATCCGTATTTCAAATCACATTTGGAAGACAGCCTTAGGGGAGAAAGCCTGCAAAGCAAATTCCGGAAAAATATTTCGACTATATTTTGTAAAGAAATCTTTTTGAATATTTCATAAATATAAAAACGACCTTAGGATGTCAAGAAATCTTTTTGAATATTTTGTCACGTGCAAGAAATTTAGTAAATGGCTCGAAAGCGTCACCTGCTATCACACCCCAAAATTTCAAATTTTGGTTTGTGAATAAATTTTACTAAATTTTAAAACTTTTTGGAATAGTTTAAAATGTTTTTTTATATTTGAGAGTTATCACATTTGTTTAGGCAATTGAAATTATTTTCTAAACAAAACAAATTAATATAAGATATAGTAAGGTGTTTGTTGCATTCATGTTAGGATAAATTGCAGTAGATGTTTTATTTGAATGTAAAATATATTTTGACATTCGGTTAGAAATCATTTTGTTTAATATATATAGGAGGATAATAATCCAGTTCCTATCATTGGCCCAACCTTGACCAACCTGTCAGTTTGTCTTTCCTTTTCTCTTCTCCATGGGTTTCTAGAAAACCAAGCCATCTGCATGCAACCCGATTTCATTTTTCAATCCTCTTTTCTTTCTACCATATACTCGTAATGAAGTTAGATGTACCATATCAGGCAGCTGATCTTTTCCTGAGGCCCATAATCTATATATTTTTCTCTTTTTCTTTCTTCCTCGATGAGCTCCGACCACCCACATCTGCACCTCGATGAGTCGCCACCGCGCCTCATCTTCCCATGCCCTATTTCAGTCCTCTACAAGTGAACTCAATCGGCCGCCATCCCTTCCTTTTCTTCTATCGTGGCCTAAAGCTATGCGCAGTCAAGCCATGAAAGCTCTTTGCTGCTGCCCTGCAATTCTGATCCTTTCTCTCTCTTTCTACAATATGTTTTCAGAGAAGTTATAGCGGCACCAAAACAGGAAGTACCTCGAGGCCCTTATTGTTTATATCTGTTTCTCTTTCCCTCTACCTTGAGGTGCATCTTAATCCAACATAGAGCTATAAACAGTCAACCATGTCTTGCCGTTTTTCCTCCTACCGTGACTTCCATGTGAGCTGTACACCAAGCTTTCTATTTTCTGCACCGAACTCAACAAACTTATGTAGCTAGCTGCTGTCGAGCCTTGCCATGATCCTTTTACCGTCTCCCTCCGTCTGCTAGCTATCTAAACGAACAGCTACAGCTACAGCTACAGCTTTCCAAACCCAGCTCAATTTATCCAATCGTTTTTACCACTAGCCCAACCTGGCACCCTGTTCGGCCCAGCCCAGAACGCACAACACCTGCACCGCCGCTGCATCGTTTTGTGGCCAAACTCTCGTCTCCCTTTTGGCTGCGAACGAATCACAAGGGAAAAACCTGATAATCGCCCCCGTTGGACGACCTCCTCTGTCCCTCCATGCCCCTCATTGCCGCCAGGCCGTCTCCTTACCTCGCCATCCTCGCTGCCAGTCGTGATCTGCGCCGGGACCCCATCTTGGCACTGGCGTTCCCGGAGTTCCAGATCTCCGATCGCCGAGCCCTTCCACGAAATTGTACTACCTTTCATCTTCTACATGCCCACGAATCAGATCGACCATTGGACTTCACCAGGTTGAGATTTCGTCGTCGCCGTCACTGCCGCCCTGCATCTGGACGCGCCCCGCGCGAGTCCTGGAAACCACAGGTTGGCATCCACGCTCCCGATGATCCTTTGATCCAAACTCGATGAAACTTTGCTGTGTTGTGCACCTGATCATACCACACGTCTATCCAATTCTGAGCTTCAGAAAGTTGAGTGATGCCGGCAGTCTCGAAGTCGACCACTCTGCTGCCCTACTTCTGGACGACAGGATGCATGTCATGAAGATCAAACTCGCATTCCCGGCGATCCATTCAACCAAATGTCCCTAAACGTTTACAGAAGGTGATATCGGTCGTAATCCACCATACACCAGAAGATTAAGGCGATAAGAGAACTTAAACCTTCAGGATCTACATCGTTGTGCGTCTGACCCATGTCTGCGCGCGCCCAGAACCTGCCCTGAAGACATCCGCGTTCCCCGTAATCTAGCTCACCAATTCCTTTCAAATTTCACCACAACGTGCCATTGATTGTGCCCTATCACTGTACAGAACAGATTTGTCAAAGGGTGATCGACACTGCTGATCTCATGGCTGCTGTATCGGCTGTTCCACTTCTGGACGTGAGCAGCGGAGTTCCTGAAGTTTGTATATATGTTTTCAGTACCCCGTAAAACTCTTTCATGTACCACCAGCGTCACGATCTGAATCATCTCTCATTTGCGAGGATCACCAAAGACCTTGACCCCACAAGAACTGAAGCCATTGGAACTAATCTGAACTTTTGCCTGTTCTCATTCAGTCATTGCTTCCGGTGAGGGACGCCTCACTCATCCCCTCTCGACCACAAACCTTCCCATCAAACTTTCTCCTATGTGCAGCACACTAAAGGTGAGATTGTAATGTCCCTTTCTCTTGTTTAGCAATAGTCGTGGCATGGTTTAGTTTCTCATAGCATGATTCGACTAATGTCTAGCAAGCTCACCGACATCAATCTTTAGACATGAATCAAAACTCTTTATTCTTTAATATTTATTTATATAAATTTATTAAAGGTTTTGAGAACTGAAATTAACTTACTGTCTTATGGAAAAAAACCTATTTTCAGTTTGTTTAGTATCCTTTTCGAAATTACAAGTCCATCTTAAATAATTTACTTTTGGAATGTAACTTTTTTAGAAAATCCCTTTTATCGTAAAAACATCATAACTTTTTGCTCGTAGCTCTTTTCGGTGATTCTTGCGCTCACGCGATCGTAGCAACGAGTAGAATCTTTTAGTACTGTTTCTGTAGCAGTTTGCTACTGTTCAGTATACTGTTTCTTATTGCTTGTACTTTTGTGTGCTTTGCATGTTTCATTAATTAGAGACCCGTGTTCAAGCACCATAAGGAGGAAAGATCAAGAATCTAAAGACTCTGAGCAGCAACACTTCGTTTGAGGCAAGTGCCCTTAAAGCATTCTGAACCCATTTCTTTCTCCCTCTAGTTTTGCATGCATTGCCCATGTGTCATACCATGTTCCTTACTTTATCCTTGTCGGCTTGGTGTGGTTGATAATAATGTGGATGGGTATGTCATGCTTAGCTTGCTGTCATGGGATGGATAACAATTTGACTAATAATCTTGACTAATAGTTTCACTTCAACTTAATCACCATAGACCGGTTTTTTTAGCAACCTGGAGCTTAGGTATGCTGTAACTTGAGCAAGTGGTATGTTTGATGATGGTGCGGTTAGCACGAGACTTTGGTATGTGTTAGTCTTGCTCAAGTTTGCTAAAGACTGGTTCGTGTAGCGGCAACTCGGGACAACAGCGCAAAGCACAGGTTTGATTATGGTAGACTTGGTCAAGTATTATGCTGTCTTCCCAGTTTTGCTGGCGTTCGCGGAAGGAGAGAGGAAAGGGGTACCTCCAAACTCACGTGATGGAGGGGTACTCCTAGCTAAGGCGCAAGAGGGGGCTTCTGAAGGAAGGGTTACTTCCATAACGGTGGAACCTCAGCGGGGATGTTGGTAGGCTGGGAAGCGCTTTGAAAGACCATATGGTGATCTCGTGGCCTCACACCTTTGGTAGTATGAAGTGGCAACATGGAGACTTTAGTTATCGACGGATGACGGAATCACCACCCTGTGGGTAAAGTTGTGCACCTCTGCAAAGAAGTAAAACTGTCATGATAGCCGTGCTCACGGTCAGGAGCGGCCTGGATCCTCACATGATTAGAGATGGATGGATGGTTGGATGGTTATGGCGGGTAGCCATTTGGATGCTGCAAGTGGGTAACTTGTAGTATGGGTTTGAGCGATTATCCTGTTTCGCTGCAAAGGGTACCTTGTAGTGTCTAATTAATTTTGGGATGGGTTAACATTCACATAGTAATTCAGGAATGCTTTACCATTGATCTAGGGTGTTTATTTCTGCATTTACCTTATATCAGCCTTTCTTGTTATAAGCTTGCATTACATATAATTTTCCACACTTAGGGAGTACGATATATACTCACGCTTGCTATTTCCTCTACAATCATGATATGCTGCTCAGAGAGTCAAGATTGACTGCTTGAAGATGATGGTGTGAAGACTAAGCTTGTGGAGCCCCCGGTAGACTGCCTGTGGAGTTATAGAGTCTTCCGCTAGCGTTTGTATTCGTTTAGTCCTTTGAGACATTTATTGTAATATTTATACGATTTATTTATGACATTGGTTCCTATGTTTTACTATATTTTGTCCTATATGCGTGAAACTTGATCCTGGACACACATATAGATGAGCATTCGGTTTTGACCTTAAAACCGGGTGTGATACCCGCATGCTATGTGGTAACCAAGCGCGCTCAAATTAACATTTTCACACCCACTGCTATATGTTTATGGAAGACAATTAAAGAAGAGAGGGTTCGGACATTCTTTTTTTTTTAAATTGCATTGTAGATTGATATTAATTAAAAGAAAATGTTTACTTTCTTGTGGCATCTCCTCCATTTAGAGTGTGGAACCATTTGTGGCCTATCGTCGCCAAGCTAGCCTCATTTGACCTAGATAAGCATAGCAAAGGCAAAATTATCTTTAACCGTGTCGTTTCCTTGCTACCCTTTTCCTTTGTTATTTGCTTGCTAAACCATGATTTCACCTATGAGAGACCCAGATGCATCGGACAACAAACCCAGACGACTATTCATGTGTGAACCATGAGGCAATGGATACAGATCGAGGTGACGAAAAGTTGATTGAAATATTTTCACACAAAACACTCAGGGGGTACATTGACACTTGACAGTACGAATAAGAGAGATTATACATGATGGATTCGACGGAAGTAATTACAAACCGATCGAGAGAAACCAGAAATCCTCAGCACAATGCACACTAGAGATTGATTGATGCTCATCTTGTACAGGTATCAGCTTGATTAATTAGCTAAGTGATGGTGCCTCCGCCGTCGATGCAGATGACCTGGCCAGTCATGTAGGACGCCGCCGGCATGCAGAGAAAGGCCACCATGGACGCCACCTCCTCCGGCTCGGCGATCCTCCCCATCGGAAGCCGCGCCATCTCCTTCTTCACCAGCTCCGGATCAATCGCCTTCTGCTCAATACATCCATCAGTCAACTGTTAGTTTATACTAATCATGTACTACTAAGCTAGAATACTCTGGTGAGGTGAGGATGATTAGTGATGATCTGACAAGAATCTGTTAAGCTTACGTCAGCGCTGATGTCAGTCTTGACTCCTCCTGGCGCGACGCAGTTGACGCGGATGCCGTCGTGTGCCCACTCGGTGGCGAGGGTCCGTGTGAGCTGGTTCATGGCGCCCTTGGTCATGGAGTAGATGGACAGCGCCGGGAGGCCGATGAAGCCGGCGATGGAGGAGATGTGCACGACGCTGCCGCCGCCGGCGAGGAGCGGGTGCGCGAGCTGGGTGAGGTGGAAGCACGACTGCAGGTTCGTCGCCATGATCCGCGCGTAGTCCTCGCCGGTGCACTCCGACGCCGCCTTGAACATCGACTGCCCCGCGTTGTTCACCGGGATGCACCAAGATTTTTTTTTTAATTTATTGTGATCGATCTTGTCACGTAACGTTACATGCATGCAGAGTGAGTACTAATTAAGCAACTCATGATATTGATAGATGATGAAAAAGCTTGTTGCATACGAGGATGTCAAGCTTGCCGCCGAAGGTGGCCTTGACGGCGGCGATGAGGTCCTCCCTGTCTGCGCGCACGGTGACGTCGCAGACGGAGACGGTGACCTGCAGGCCCTTCTCTGCCCACCGCCGGCGGCACACCTCCAGCGCCGCCACATTCCGGGCGCACGTGTGCACCCGGGCGCCGAACCCGGCTGGCTCCTCCACGATCGCATGCCTGCATGCCACGAACACGGTGCAAATGTTAAACATGCACTCAACACGTCAAAGCATTTCATATACTAATGTTACGGATCAGCTTACATACCCAATGCCTTTGCTGCCGCCGGTGACAAGCGCCGTCGCGCCGGCGAGGCTCCACCGTGTTGGGGGAGGCCTATAGTGTCCCCTCCCCCTAGCTCCTTGGCTTGTTGGGAGAAAGGCCTATCAAGACCCAAGTAGATAGGATCTAGAACAGATGGCTCTGTACTTGGGCCATGGGCCAATTAGGGTTACCTCCCTTTGTGTATTAGAGACACAATTACTATAATGACCTTAGGGCAAGGGTAACATTGTAATTGGAAAACCTAGGGTTGTAAGAGGGTATGGCTATAAATACCCCCTTACCTCCCTCATCAATGGCATTGGATGTGACCTACTAGCCTATGGCTCTTGTCTGTTTCCCTCTAAGTCCTACCTAGGGTCCCTCCCAAGTGTGGTAGACCTCAGGAGGATTCCTCATTCACTGTTTGGGCATTGTAACCAATAACAGTTGGCGGTGTCCGTGGGGAACGGACAAGAAGTCACAGCAACATGACGCGCACGTCAGAAACATCCCAAAAGGCGAGGGCTTCGGGAAATCACCCCAACGCGACAGATCCCCCTTCGTCACGGGCGACCGGACCTTCGGCAAGGCAAACCATCAACCCGACGACCGTGAATGCTTCAGCAAGGCAAGCCATTAGTCCGACAATCGCGAACCCTTCGGCGAGCCAAACCGCCAGCCTGATGACGCTCACGACGACCACGTCGATGATGGCGACTCCACCAACGACCGGTCCGACTCCATCGACCTCAAGGGACTCATCGGCTGTGCTTCCCACCGCCGCCACGGACCTCCCAGCAATTGCTGAGACAACCGAAGCAGATGAAGACTTGTCTGAACCAAAGGAAGAAATCAGTGCCGATGACGTCGAAGCCCGAGCACGAGAAGAACCGATCCGAAACAACGAACGACCGGCAAGGGGCTCCGAGGCCGAAGCACGAGCACAAAGAGAACTGGCGTCGGCGGTGGCTGAAGAGCAACGATTGGTGGAGCTATGGGAAACACTCGAGGCCGAAACCTGCGACGCCGAAGAGCGCCTGGCAAGACAGAGAGCACTTGAACACTACGGGCAAGATGAAGCGAATTATCGCATCCGCACCGAAGCCGCACGTCGACAGCAAATCATATTGCAGGCTCAGCTCAACACGCTCCGACGAACCGGCGTGCCGGAACCAATCAACCAGGAGAGCCACCCAAGCCGAGAGGAATGACACGTACCGTCAAGCAGCAGCGGGCGGCCGACAAGCTCTTCTGACAACAACCAGCTACTGTCGGCACGTCTCCAAGTAGTGGCTTGGCCGAAAAAGTTCATTTCCGCCAAGCTACCAATCTTCGATGGGGCCTCAGACCCTCGTGAGTTCTTCATGAGCTACGAGACGGCCATCAAAGCCAAAGCCTTCGTCCTCGCATCCAGCAGAATCGCGAAGACATGTACACCAAGCTACCCTCCAACAGCATCTACTCCTGGGAGCAGCTTCGGGACCAACTTCAAATTCACTTCCAAGGTAACTACGCAGCAAAGGTCACCGTAGCTGACCTCCAAGCTTGCAAGCAGAAGGAAGGAGAGTCTCTACAGGACTACACCCGATGCTTCATACACCTAAAATGTCAAGTCAAGGGTGTGCCGGACTCCATCATCATCGAAGCCGTCACGAAGGGAATGAGCCTCTGTCACCCACCTGCTCCAGATCCTTGAGGGCCACACGCGAGCCGATGAGGACTTCCGGCGCGAGAAGCAAGCAAGAGCAAGTCAGAAGAGATCCGACAGAGGAAAGAGACACAACGACCTAAGGCAAGACCGATCAGATGACCGCCGAAGCGGCCGGTCAGAAAGACGCGAAGTTCACAGCATCGATCGCTCTCGAGACCGAAGTCCGCGCTGCACCAACGATAACCGGACAACAAAGTCCAGGTCAAGCCCCAGAATGTCCGACACGAACCGACGGAACAACAACCGCCAGAACCGAGAACCATACTGCGAGGTTCACGGCCCGAACCAGGGACACTACGAAGCAGTGCGCTAGGGTCTCGGCGCTGCATGAAGAGCGACTACGCCGCGACGCCGAAGCAACCCGTGGAGTCAACCACGTCACACAGTAGGGTTCAGCCTGCACGCAAGTCTGCCTGTTGGAGTGGTGTCGCTTGCGTCTTCCGCTGGAGTAGAGTCTAGAGCTGTCGCTGTGACAGCTAGTCAGTGTGTTGTCTGTTCTTGTAGTCAGGCCTCTGGCCATTGTGTAAGACCTTTATGCAAGATAAAGGCTTGTATGAGACTTGGTACTTTAATAAAGAGTATGCAGCTGTGAAGCATTCTGTGAAAGTGTCGTATCAGCTACTGATCCAGGGACTGATACGGTAAGCACTAGTGCTCCAGAAATGGGGTACGACAAGTTCTGCCGACGTCATCTTCATCGACGCCTTCAACCAACTGGTCATCCCCCGTACGGAGATGTTTGCCTCCGAGAGTCCACTCATCGGCTTCGGGGGAGAGCCCATCGACGCAATAGGCTGTGTCAAAATCGCAGTCTCCTTCTCCAGTCCCGCCGGCCACCGGACGGAGGAAATTTCCTTCGACGTCGTCGACATGCCTTACCCTTACAACGCCATCTTCGGCCGGGGGCTCATCAACGCTTTCAATGCTGCTACCCACCACGGCTACCTCTGTATGAAAATACCAGCACCAAGGGGCATCATCATGGTGTACGGGGACCAAGTCGCAGCCCGAAGCATCGAACACGGCCAAAACCCCGGCCAGAAAAAAGTGCACCCCATCAAGCATCAGGCCAAGCCCCAGACTGTCGAGGCCCAAACACCGACGCCCCCGATTGGAGTACCGAAGCCACGCGTCAGCGGCGACGTCAAACCAGTGGTCTTATCCCCGGATAGGCCCGATCAAGAAGTCATCTTCGGCAAGGGGCTACCGACGGAACTTGAAGAAAGAATGATCACTCTGCTCTGAGGCAACAAAGATGTCTTCGCATAGTCAACTTCAGAGCTGACAGGAGTCGACCGAAGCATCATCGAGCACAAACTCGACGTCAACCCCAAGGCGACGCCTATCAAACAGAAGAAGCGAACCTGGACCGATGAAAAGCAAGCAGTCCTTCGGAAACAATTCGGAAACACACCCTTCGGACGAAGGACACTAAGGAAAACAATTCGGGCGACCGCCATCGAGAGCAGAACCTTCGGACCAACTTCCAACAAATCCAGGCCTTCGGAGCGCCGAGCGAGGGGATGACGGGTTGACCTCAAAGAACCACAGTTTCGGGCCTTCCGAAGGAGGATCTCGACTGTGCGGGGCTAGCTGTTGGAGGAGGCCCATAGTGTCCCCTCCCCCTATGTCACACCCGGTTTCAATGACCAAAACCGAATGCATCTGTATGCGTACCCAGGATCAAGTTTTCACGCATACAGGACAATATATGTGATAAAAGAACAATATCTTTATTAATTCGATAACATTGTTACAAGAATGACCAAGTGGTCTAAAAGAAAAGATTACATTGCAGCGGAAATAAATCTAAAGCGTCGGCGTCCTTCTTCAACTCCACAGGAAGTCGACCGGAAGATCGCATGCCTAGAACACCGCTTCTCCAGCTTCAAGTACTCCTCGATGTCTTCATTCACTGAGCAACAAACAAAAGGTGGTTTTGGGTCCGCGTGAGTACATAGAGTACTCAGCAAGTGGGAGAAAGTATGACATGTTGGCTGATAACAAGAAAAGCTTATAGGGGTTTATTTGCATAAACGCGGTAGTAAAACATTTAATAAAAGCAGCTCCTATTTACTATGTGATACATATCTCCAAACGGCCAAGGTTGCTCCACCTTGCCAAGATCAAGGGTTCCAACCACCCTGTACGTCTCTACAGGTTACTCCACCTGTACCCAATCACAGTTACCCCACTGTGACTACCCATCCAACCATTCCCAACTAATCGTGTGAGGGTCCATGGCTCTCTTGACCGTGAGCACGGCTGTCATGACAGTTTTCACTCTGCAGAGGTTGTACACATTTCCCCATGAGTTGTGATTCCATCCCCTGTTGCCAGGTGGACTAAAGTCTCCTTTATGCCATGCCGGCCAAGCACATGCACACTTCCTTAGGTGTGCGGCCAGGAGATCACAACAAGGCTTTTCCACAACTTCCTCCAGCTTGTACGTGCCCACTAAGGTTCCACCGATAGGGGAAGTATACCCTTGACCCCTAGAGGCCCCCTCTTGTGCCAGATGGTTCCGAGGAGTAACTCTCCCGTCCCCACACATCTCTCTCCCGACGATTCCAGCATACTCGCCTTCCTCGCACCGCCGTTTGGCACGCATAAAACTGGTCTCCACAATGTAATACGCCAGGCCGCGCCCATTCTTGGACTCGTGGATGTACGGTTTTCATGGGTGGTCGCTCCACGAACCGGTCCTTAGATTTAGGTGATTAACAAACCAAGAGACTGCCGGTAACCCCAGCACAGTCCCCGAGCTGCCGGTAACCCCAGCACAGCTCCCAAACCATATCACCCAAATCCCTAAGCTCCATTCATGTTTCTAAAGATTACCTTTAACCCTCATGTGGCAGAAGTTCAATTAATCAAGTTACATTGTTCCCAACCCGACACAGAGCAAGGCTAAGCAATTCTACCCATAAACAAGTAAAGGTAAACTAGGGCGACAAGGAATGATATGACAATATACTAGTAAACCCTACAAATAGGATCGCATTCATTGACTCAAGCATGCAGGTTTGCAAACAAAACATTTATAAGATAGGTACAAAATGATCAAGGACACTTGCCTGTTTGATAGTATTATTGCTCAGAGATTCTATTCTTGATCTTCAATATCTTCGTACGATTCCCGAGCATTTATTCCAAAGGTTGGGCACAAGGGGCGAACCCTCGGGATAGATGGTGGACAGCGGGTGTTGAACGGCGGCCACGGCACCAAGGCGCGATGTCGGCATCAATAGTATTTTGACAAGACGAATGAAGCATCTTGTAGAACATGACATCATTGATTTAGTGGAGTGGTTCAGCATGGATGGAACCATTATTTGATATGGGAAAACATAACGGAATGCCGACAGATTCACTGTTATCTGGGCACAGACATCCTGATGAATACTTTCGTGTTCCCCATGATTGACTGCATGAACACAGAGGAGATTTGTTTAGAAATGTCTTATGTTTCTGGGAACACGACCATGGCAAGTTGGTTTGGACAGAAGCTCACTTGGACTTGGAGATCGAGCCGCTTAAACACATAAAGGTTGTGCTGCAACAGTTTCAAGAGAAATTGCGTTCCTTGACAAATGGACGCAGAACTCAAGAACATATCCTGTGGAAAGAAAGAGCATTTGATGGAACACAATTAGAAATTGTCACTGCATGAACCCAGCAAAGGAATTGAACATAACAAGGACGGGAACTGCAATCGGACTTCCTGGACGCGCGCAGACATGAGGCAGCGGCCACGGCGGACTCAATTTCGCCGTGCATGATACTCTTCTGGGGAAACTGTTTCAGGGAGATGTTGAGGACGACAGGAGGCACAGGATGGTGGAGAATCTCGCATTTGGTTAGATCGAACAACGGGAACGAGGATGCGAACTGGTGGTCGCTGGAAATAGAGCACAGCGGCGGTTCACACGCCAACTGCATTTCTTGAGGCACCACTGCAAAACTCAACACGTCCTCCTGCGATAACAAATTTAACTCGATGGGACATGATGTGGTATAAAAAGTTCATCAAGAAAGCTACTGGATTGAGAGGAATTAGAAGGGAATTACCAAGGCGCGTGCTGGATGCGCCCAGAACAGGAAGCGGTGTCTGTTGCAAACACCATCCCGGTCGCATCTGGATAGCACTAGCCACAATCTTCGGATATGCTGTGGAGGACTTCATGGCGCACACTATGACAAAATTTGGGAGAATTCCGTTTGCTGGATCGCAGGGAACGTTGATGCCAACCAAGGACGACATGGCTGGACGCGAACAGACAGGCAAACAGGATGGCGAATCAGATTACTATTGCATCGAAGCTCCTCTGACCGTGACCTTTGGATATGCTGTAAAGGAGAACAAGGCGCACCTGTGGGTAAAATTTGGGAGCATTTCATTGGTTGAATCGCCGGGAACGGAGATGCCAATCCAGAGCACCGCGGCTGGACGAGGCTGGCAGCAGAGAACACGGTGGGGAAAAGCGAGCTGCAGCTCGGGGTTGAATGAAAGGCCGCAGGGGAGGTCGTCAGCCAGAACCAGGGGCACCTAGGCATGCTTTTATAGGTCAAGAGATGGAGAGGAAAGGTCAGGGAGGAGAGCAAAGAGACCAGGCGTCATGCTTGAACGGCCAGCCATAGCGGAGGTCGAATCATGGTCATTATTGTTGGCAATTTCATCTCCCATTCCTGGGAATTAATAGAGGGCAGAGTGAATGACCCATTTGATGCTTTGTGGACGTGGAGGCTGGTTTATAGCTCATAGATGCGAGCTTATGTTGGCAGCAATGGTGAATGGTAGGAGGAAGAAACTGGTGCGTGATGGGTGCTGTTGGACATGGTGCGGCTGGGATTTTTGGTCCGGTTGTTGCTCACATGAGAGAGAACGGTGGGAAAAAATAGATTAAGGGCAGGATTAGTTGGATTGGGAGCCCATTTTGGAAGGGGTGTTATTTATTTATTTTTCTGGTTTATGAAATAAAGAAAAGAAGCAAACCATTTCAAATGAAACACTTGAAATTCAAGACAAGCATTTTTGAAGTAATGAGACAAACTAAAATTTGCTTATTTAAAACATTTTCATAATCAAACCACTTTAAATAAATCTTTCAACTAAAATAAAAGAAATCATTTGAGGCAAACATTCGATAAGACAAACTAAATGAATTTATTTTAATGGTTCTCACGAATGAAAACAAAATCTTGCTAGAAATCTTTTAAACCAAAATAAATACCTTCATTACATAAAACACATTTTATTAACAAAATCTTAAACAAAATAAAAAATTCTTTTAAACTTAAATTAAATTGAGAAAATTGGCATTTAAAGTTGAAAAACGGTTCACATCCCAAAATAAGAAATTTTGGGGTGTGACACCCTAGCTCCTTGGCCCGTTGGGAGAAAGGCCTATCAAGGCCCAAGTAGATAGGATCTGGAACAGATGGCTTTGTACTTGGGCCATGGGCCAATTAAGGTTACCTCTCTGTGTATTAGAGACACAATTACTATAATGACCTTAGGGCAAGGGTAACATTGTAATTGGGAAACCTAGGGTTGTAAGGGGGTATGGCTATAAATACCCCCTTACCTCCCTCATCAATGGCATTGGATGTGACCTACTAGCCTATGGCTCTTGTCTGTTTCCTTCTAAGTCCTACCTAGGGTCCCTCCCAAATGTGGTAGACCCCAGGAGGATTCCTCATTCACTGTTTGGGCATTGTAACCAACAACACACCGCTCCTCCCTGCTCCTGCCGCCCGGAGACACCATTTTCTCTCCCTGCTTCTCTACGTGTACTGGTGAACTATCCGGAATGTGATTGATCGATGCTTGCTAAAATTGTGAGAAGGAGGAGATGCTACTCCTCATCCATGTACCACCTATTTATAGTGAACTTAGACCAGGAGGTAGTACCTCCAACAAGATGTGCACTGCCGCACTAAGGCGGGGAGATCAGAAGGGTGACAGCAGATAGTCCACGCTGACGATGATTTAAATAACATAAGACCTATTTGGTTCATCTGACGGCCGGATTTGGACAGATACTGAGCATAACGGAGACGGCTACCGGCCGGCCGCCCTGCCGGCCAACGCCTGCTGGGTTATTCCAAGCGACCGGCCACAACGGCATACTAATTATATTCAAGACACATACTACAAATTGCAGTGTGCTAACCAAATACTCCACTAATGTTCAACTGTCGTGCCTACACGTGTCTAGTTTGTCTCAATTTGCTGACATGAGCAATATACCCTAATTAAGGATTGTCATACATTCAGCTGCGAATATATTGTCAGTAATTTGAATTAAAAAAATTCTATTGCCGGAAGAAATACGGAAATTCATTCATGCATGGCATATGGTATTAACTTATTTGGGCTCATGATTCATTGCACCTATACGACTAGGAAGCCAGTACATCCATCAAGATGCCCTTCCCGACTCAACATGATTTAAAGTTTTTACTTACACACACTAATTTAAAAAAGTTACCTTGCATGCTTAAGATTTCGTATTTTCTTCATTTCATAAGTTTTATTATTTTCCTTTACACTTGATTAAATCGCTCTTACACCACCGTATACTCCTAAATGGTAGATAAATTCATATACTTTATATCATTGTAAGAAGTTTGATTTTCGCTATCATATATCCATTTGACTGTCAGTTTTGTAATGTCAAGTGCACAATACATTGCCACTGACCACAGATATGGTTGACTTAATTTTGTCGTGTGCGGTGGGCAGAAAGCTAATGTCAATGTTTTATTTTACTCAATATAGTCTGTAATCACCGGAGTATACTAAGGTTAGCACGGATCATGCACGAAGGAAATGATAAATAAAGCAAAGTTGACATGAACTTCAAATCATATACGTACACACAAATACTTGGAGTAATCACTATGATTTTCGAGATTTGGTAGTAGGTCTTGATCATTTGACTTTATCAGACTATATATTATCCTGCACAAAAAAGAAACACAAGGTATAATTAGTTGAACTAACAGATTTTGTAGGGTGCTCTCATCTGGGTTAAAATGTACGTAAGACGGATGGCTAACGATGAAGATTCATTCACGACAAGATACGGGTGGACGTACATCGTCTGGGAAATATGAATCTACTCATTTTCTTCTAAAGTTTCTTAAATTTGTTTTTTACGGTCCCTGAAATATTGCCAGAATGAATTCAACTTTAAAGTCTTTATATTTCAAAAAATATTTTATTTTCAGCGAATATTATCTTTATGACAGGACCAAATACCACATACAATGCAAAGAGGTGTTGAAAAACATTCTGAGTGCCGTCCATATCTTGCTTTACTTTCATTTCTGAGATACTTGCAATCATACAAGTTGCACCTGACCAAGAGAGAGACGACAGAAAGGAAAATCTTAGATACCATTGACTTAAGCCGGCCATTGATCTGCCACGTTCAGTGCCAAGGTATCTAAAATTCCAAATTATTACCAGAGATCCTATTTCCTTCAGCTTATAAAGACACTCAGGATCATGGATAGTTTGCACCTGACCCAGAAGCGATGAACAAAGCAGCTGAAAGAGAGAAAAAAAAAAGCCTAATGCACCACGAATCCCGCGGCGGCGCCGGTCGCTGGGGGTTGACGGCAGCCACGAGGTGGAGCAGCAGGAGCCGTGAAGGGGAGAGAGCTATTGAAGGCCGAAGCCAGAGCACGAGGGTTTGCGGGAGTAGAGGGTGGCGGCGTCGACGGGACACGGCGGCGCGGCGCGCGGCTGTTACAGGTACGAACATTGTTCTGAATATGGGTGATTGGAAGTGTAGCACCCTCAATTTTGTGCTCATTTAAAAACCTCTAAAAATTTTCCCTTTCAAAATTTTTCAACGAAAAACAATTTTCTAGATTAAGCTAGAACCAAAAATAAATTTTTTGAATTTTAAACCATGCACAAAGATCATCATATGCATTTTTGGAGTTTATTGTTTTTATTTTAAGTGTTTGTTTGGTTTTTGTTTTTGTCCGAATTTGAATTGCCTTCAAATTCAAATTCCAGATTTGTTTGAATCAAAAACCAGCTCCAAAACCGTGTTGGGCCAAAACTCCAGCCGGCCCAATCTCCCTTTTCCTTTTTCCCTCTTTTCTCCCTCACCGCGCCAGTCCGCTTTCGGCCCATTTCCTCTCGGCCCAGCGCGACGCGGCCCGTCTCTCCCCTGTGTCGCTGACCAGCGGGCCCCGCCGCGTCGTCTTCCTCCTGGCGACGCCGGCGCGAAATCCGCCGCCGCCCATACTGCGCTGCCGGAGTGCGTCGCCTCATCGTTTCAGCACCACAGGAACCGTACCCGCCGCTCACGTGAGCCACACCGCCATTTCCCCGTCCCGTCTCGTCGCACAGCGCCGCCCCGGCCAACCTAACCCTAATCCGGCGAGCCTTCCGACGATGCCCATGTCCTGCCGCCCTCCTCCGTCAGCCACAGCGCCGCTCCATTCCGTCGTGAGCACTGGAGCCATCCCCGCGCCGCGTCACCGAGCCAGCGCCCCACTCCCCAGTCGCATCGACGTCCAGTCCGGCGAGAAATATCTCGCCAGAGCTGGAGATATTTTCTCCGACGCCACATCGCCTCCGCGCGGCTACAAAAGGCATCGAGCTCTTCCTTCTCCTTCTCTTCGTCACTCCGCCACCTCCCGCTCGCTCCCCGCGCACACACCTGAGCTCCCTCCCAGAATTTTCCCCATCTCCGGCCACACTCCGGTGAACTCCCGCACTGCTCCTCCATCGCTCCCCGCTCCAATCCGGCTCGAGGTGAGCTTCCCCGCTCTCATCTCTTTCACCTGCGCCTCTCTTCTTCTTCCCCGCGCACCCGAAGCTAGCCCGCATCGAGCGCGGCCGCTCCGCCGCCCCCATCTCCCTCTCCGGCCGCCGCAGAGCCCTCCCCGGCCTCGCCGAGGCCACGCACCGCCCGCGCGTACACGCGTGCACGTACACAAGCCCCCAATTCAACCCCTGCGCACGCGCGCGTCGTCCTCCCCGCGTGCGCCCGAGCGCCGCCGGTCTCCGGCGAGCTCGCAGCGCAGCTCTAGCTCCTGTCCTCGTCAACGTCAAGCGCTCCCAGGACCACCGTCGCACGGCGCGCCCGCAGCCACCCTCCGCTCCCCGTTCCGACCACCGCAGCCGCCGCCGGCGTGCACTCCAGCGCCGCGCCGCCGCGCGCACGCGTCTCGCCGCCGCGCCTGACCTCGTCGTGTGGCCATCCGACGTGGCTGCCACGTCGGCGCCACGGGCCCACGACGACCGAGTCGCACCGCCACGTGGTGCGCTCGGTGCACCGTAGACCCCTCTCTCCCTCGCCCCGGTCCACAGATTCCATAGACCCAGCTCACCAAACAGTAGCCCACAGTGATCTGGCCCCTCTGGACCCGCATGTCAGCCTCTCACACGCAACACAAATTGCTAGGTGCACCCGAGATTGTACACAGGAAACAATTTCGAGCATATTTCCAATAGCAGAAAAATCCCAATAAATTCCCAAAAATCATATATTCCTTTCTACCCATTTTGCAACCTTTGAACACCTCTGGAAAATTAGGATGTTGATTATACCTAATTAAGTTGATCAAATCCTAATCTTTCCCTTTCCTATTCATTCGAAAATTCATAACTATTTCATCTTAACTCCGAATCCAGAAATTCTTTCGCCTAAATTCCTCTAAAATCCTTCTCTACTCGTTTACACCAAAGCCATTTCTATTTGCTGTTTATTTGGAATTTTATTTTATTTAATGATTGTTATTTGCTTGAGCGGTAGATTTATTCGCCTTTTATTTATTTTTGATCGTTAGATAACCAAGCGTTCGAGGAAGAGCACGAGGACCCCGACTACGAGGAAGGACTAGAGGAAGAAGACTTTGAAGGCAAGTCCTAACCCCCTTGATCATACTGCGCCTATGTTTGCAAATAATCCTACGTTAGAGCCTAATTTCAAATAAACATGCATAATATTTATAAATGATTTAAATGCTTAGTATGTCCTAAGTAATTGTTGATTGCCTCACCTTGATATTGCTTATATCCTAATCTCCTTGTTAACCCTAGGTCCCAACATCATTAATCTTTAATGATTTGTTGGATAAAAATGCTGCTTAGGACTTTATTACACTGTGTATGTAATTAATCTTGCTACACATGTTTTTGTGTTAAAATGTGTGAGTGCTTGGTGGTGTGCGTAAATGTGAACTTGGGTGGGATTAGTGATGATATGCAACCCATAGTGGGGTATGTTTTGGCGGGATCAGGCGAGGTAGTCCTCAGTGGGGAGGCTATCTCTGGGACGCCTTTCCTCGTGAGGAATGGCTATTGAAGATGCCTGGTTCGGTCGTATAAGGACCGGTTCATGTGCCGCCTTGCCTAGCACCCATCGTGCAACCACATGCCTTGTATGGGAAAGGTTTGGAACCACACCCTGCTATAGTGTCACCCGGTACCCACCAGGAGGCGGGAGTCGCAGCGGAAGCCAGGAGAAGACCTAACGAGATTGGCGTTAGCGTCCGGCGGTTGGTGATGGCCTGTGGCCCTTGTTCCTATGTGAATGGATGCCTCTGGTTGTGAATTTTCCGTGGTAGTGCCGTGGTGACACCAAGTAGGTACGGAACCATTAGTATGCCAGTCTAAACCATGACGATGGCAAAGGCTGGTATACCTTGTGGGTAAAGTGCACAACCTCTGCAGAGTGTCGAATCTATCCGGATAGCCGTGTTCCACGGCATTGGACAATTGCAAAAGCAATGGCCACACAAATGATTAGATTTTCCTGTGTGAGTTATCCTTGGCGGCGTGTGTGTTTTGGAATACGCCGGTTTGGAGCCGTGTGCTGGTTGTCGGCCAGCGTTAAAACTTGGGAACTGGCGGGATGGATGCATCTCTCCCAGGGCCAACCAACCCCACTAAACTCAAAATCTTACTTGACTTAGTTTGCAAAGCAGTTTTGCTTTTCAAACCAACCCTTGCACAAAAATTGGCTTTACGGCCGATATATTACACCCCAGCCTTTATCCTTGATCTCTTCCTTGCATGCTATTAACCCTTGTGTTAGGACTTGTTGAATACCTTATGTACTCACTCTTGCTTCAATCATTCAGAGGAAGAACCAGAATATGACTTCCAAGGTGATGGCGATGATGAGTAGGGTTCCGTCCGCGCGCAAGTCTGCCTGTAGAGTGGACCCCGCTTCAGTCTTCCGTTGCAGTAGTTCTAATGTGGTGTCACTGTCCTCAGTGACGCTCAAGTGTGGTGTTTGTGCCGTGTTGTAATAAGCCTTTTGGCCATTGTAAAAAGACCTTTTGTAATTTAAAGGCTTGTAATGAGACTTGGTAATATTATTAATGGTATGACTCTGAGATGCCATTCTGTAAAAGTGTCGTATCAGCTACTGATCCGGGGATTGATACGGTAAGCACTAGTGCTCCAAAAATGGGGTACGACAGGAAGAAGGCAGCAGATCTCAGTGCTGAGTGCGCTGCAGCAGTGCTAGGAGTAGAACAGGGGCGTTGATTGCATCAGTGCGAACTGACGAAACTAGTGTTTCTACTGATAGGTTCTCTGTGTATAAGATGAAAATGGCAGATTAAGTTTCAGAGCACCCTGCATTACATGTTCCTAATCCGTGAGGACCTTGTATTAGTTTTCATCAGCTTTGTTCTGTCATCAACCACCAGTAGCGCACAGATTCCTAGTCACTTGTCAAAACTGTAGCAGACCTTTCACTGGCAGTCTGAACGAAACGAAATGAAATTACCAGTGGAACAGTTCATCTTGAAGAAATAATACACAAACCTATCAGAGAATTCTGGGGGACGTTAACAACACAGTAAAGAAAATATTCATCATGCCATAACAATGCTAACAGAGAACAGAGAGAAGTTTCTTTCCCCAACCAGAGTAACACACAAACAAGGCATCAATTGATTAACAATACTCAAACAAGTGCAATATAAAATAGCGGTGTCCATGATGAGTACAAGCAAATCCATTTCCACACTAAAGACGGCAGAGTGTACTGCCAGCGCAGCCCCCTCTCGTCCACACTAAAATAAGCAGGTTCATGAAGAGAAATTTCAAATCGGGAGAGTAGGTAGACATAAACCAAACACACTACAAACATAAAGAAAGTAATAAACTCACACTTGAAGGAAGAAACAAATCTGTTTGACGCGTGAGGCTGAATAGGAGAAGATTCGAAACATTACTGAAGCAAGCTTCAAGTCGATGGAAAGAAATTGAGCACTCATGGGGCTGATGAGGTCGAGGCAACCACTGCAGTTCCGTCTTCTTGGTGTTGAGGGTGTGGATTATGCTTTAGAACAGGCTCGTTAGAGTGACGGATAATTTCTGCTCTTACCGGATCCAGGTTGCAGTTGACGTTGAGCTCCAGTTTTTCCAGCTTATGGAGGTGGATGAGTCCAGAAATGCCATCCATGGTGGCAAAAGACCAAATAATCCTCTCGAGCTTAGGCGCTGCACCACTGACAAAGGTAATGTGGGTGATCTCGCTGCTCTCAATAAAGAGAAAAGTGAGGCTTTGGAATTCATCCTCCTTGAAGGCGAGTGCACTTTCATTGTAGGACCCGTGCTGAAGCCTAATGCAGCGCAGGCCACGAAGTTTGCCAAGGATGCGAAGATCATATTCCTTAAATAAAGTGCCACTCAGTGTTACCTTGACAAGTTGATGGTGGTCTTGAATCAAGTGGGAAAGCCCAGTAGTGATGCCACTGATATTTAGGCTTTCAATGAATTGTGGAAGGGAGGGTAAAACATCTTCTGTTCCTGCACCAAGATTTCCTTGACCAGCTGGTCTGTAGATCCGGATTGACAAGGAACGGAGGCATCTATGCAAATTTTCAATTTGGCGGAATAGGTCACTCAACTTGGCATGTTCACCATGGAGAGCAACACCAAGTTTCCTCAGTTTCAGCAGCTCACTGATGCCAGATAGCTCCCTGTCGCCGTTGGAAACTTGGACATGTGACAATATCTCCAGGTTCTCCATCCTCTGAATACTGAGGAGAATGCGCACGGTGGGAAATGATTCTTCAGATATGCTAGCATCATTGCTTGAAGAGACCTTGTGACCAGCAAGGAAATACTTTAGCAGTGGAAGCACAATAACTCTTTTTGCAAGTTCCCGTACCTTGGTTTGCCGGATGTCCAGTGTCTCCAAGCACTGGAGCTCTTTTATTTGCTTGGGTAGATCAGTGACATCAGTATTCCTGAGGCTCAAATACTTGAGCAACAGTATCTTGCAAATGCTCCTCAGATGACGCTTCTTCAAGCCCCTGCAGCCTTCTAGGTCCAGCACTTTCAAAAGTTGCCACTGAGAAGATTCAGCCATGGTTGGAAGAAAATCCACGAAGTCATTGCTGCTAGCATCAGAGTGGGGTTTTTGCAACCTTATTCTGTTGTGAATGGAAAGCCGGTGAGCCAGATCTGGTGCTTGGTTCGTGTCAGCAAAGTGGACATCCCTAGCAATCTTGGGGACGAACTCATGAACTTCATGGTGTAGTGCGAAGGTCTTGATATCTCCCATAGCATTGATCTCCACAGGAGAAACAAACCCTCGAGTGAAAAGCATGTCCAAATATCGCTCAGCTTCATCCGTTGCACTCACTCTGTCATCACTTGCTGCAGTAGTAGATATGAGGCCTTCAGCAATCCACCTTCTCATCAAGCTTGTGGCCCTGATGATTTGGCCTTTGGGAAAAATATTGAGATACAACAAGCAGCTTCTGTACTTGCTAGCCAGCTCATTGTAGCTGAACATTAACATTTGCTTAGGAATGCTTTTCTTCAGCCGTTTACACTCTCTAATTTCTTTGATGTAACAGTCAACTTCACCCCCTGTCCTGTTAGGATTAACGTACAGAAGATGCAGGAATACCTTAATTGCAAAGGCATTGGGGCAAAGGTCGTCAATAAAATCGAGCATCCAATGCATTGGACAGTGTTTGAAGTCTGCAACCAGCTGAAGCACCTTGTTCTTGAAAAATGAAACCGAATTTCGTACTATGACAGTTCCGTGGCGAGAAGGCAACCAGTCCATATCTTGATACCATTGTATTAGTATTATTTCACTGCCGTGAGAGCAGTCATGAGCATTCAGCAGGACGGATCTTATGCGTTCCCATTCCGAATCATTTCTGACATTTTCAAGAATAACCAAGAAGCGTTTACCTTTCAGGTGCTCACGAAGTCTTCTCTCGAGTTCCCATTTCTTGTCATCCGTACCTGCAGGTTCTTCAACAACCCCGGTTACTTGTTCTAGTATTTGGGAGAGTCCTACTACACAACCGAGGAAATCTCCTGCCCGGCCAGAGCACCATGGCCTTGCAATCGAACGTACTCGCCACAGACGGGTGCTCGTACACTCCCTTTGCAATGAGCTATGCTAATGGACCACAGAAGTGGTCCACTGCTGCGACAGGCAAGATCCTGACCCGTGACCCATCTTCAAGATCTTCAGCCAGGCCAAACGGTGACCTTTCTTCCACGGACGTGGCGGACAGCCGCGTGACAACACTGTCAATGTATTTCCTTACAAGCTGCGCGTCATCCTGGATCACACAGTCAGTGGCAAAGTCAAGCAGAGCGCGTCTCCCTAGATCTTCCTCGTCTCGGGCAGCCGCCGGGGCGTCGTCATAGCCATAGGAAACAGCACCAGCTCCTGCTGATTCGGGCACGGTGACGCCGTACCTAAGCCGCACCTTGAGCTCCCGGATCTGTGTTGCCACCCGATGCCGGACTGGAATGGTCCGCAGCAACCGAATGAACCGCAGCAGGTGCCTCAGGAGGCAGCCGGCGCCGCTTGTTGGATCGGCGGCAAGGGGTCCCGACATGGCGGACCGCGGCAAGGGGTCCTGGGCGAGGCCGCCGACCTGCTTCATCCAGGTGCGGACGTGGTGGGCGCGGTGCTGCGCCTCGGTGAGGTGGAGGAGCAGGCTGTTCATGCTCTCCATCTCGTCCTTGATGAACTGCACGTCGCCGCGGACGCCGCCCAGCAGCTGCGCCTCGTCCAGGAGCACCGACGTCAGCCGGCCCAGGAGCGAGTCCACGGCGCCCTGCGCCATCCCGGCCATCTTCCTCCTTCTCCCTCCCTAGCTTCGTCGGCTGTGTGGAAGCTAATTAATAATGACCGTCTGCTGCGAGCAATTAATTAATGAACGCAGACGACTCGTGTCTCCATGAGATCAGCTAGCTAGTAGAGAATAGGGTGGTGATGCATGGTGTCGTCTGGTCTGGTGGCTGCTGTGGCCGAAACAATAGGTGAGCCTATGGTGGGATCGAAGATATCACACAAGGAACGTCCATCCGATCTCCGCATGCTGTTGTCCGACAAAGCGTGCCATGCATGGTCGCTTTGATCGTTGCCGGGGCAAAGCATCGATGCGCGCTTAGCTTTCGTGCAGCTGCTGCAAAAAATCTATGGAACCAGCTTCTTAGCTTGCGAGGCGACGAGTTTGCTTTGCTCAGAGCCTCAGACACGTCCTTGTAACTTCCCCCCTTTTTCTTTACCACCAAAACCCTCCTCTTTATCTTTTTCTGCCTTTGTTCTTTAATCTTTTTTTTTTTTGCCCTTGAGAAGGTGGAGAGAGAAATTTGGTGCTTCACACTTCACACTGTGCGGCCGAATAAAGTCACTATGCATGCTTTAAGTTGATGGTCCAGAGAGCTTAGCTGCGAAGCTACAAGCTTAATTCAAGGGACAACCGGTACATGTGTGTGAACGTGTTTAGCTCGCTGTATCTAGCTGCTTTGTGAAAATTGTTTCTGGCAGAAGAGACAACCTTAAAATGATGCGATGACTATAGGCAAAGGCTCCATAGCTCTGACAAGCACTATGGGCCTGTTTGTTTCTTATTAGTTTGCACTATGGAAAGCCACCAGACTAACAAGTCAAAATCTTATGCGCCATTGACTTAAGCCGGCCAGTGCAAAGCTTCAGGTTAGTGCTGATAGAGTCGTAGATTATCTTATTGTATCTGTCTGCGATGAATCCGCAAACGGCCGCAGCTGCAGAAAAATAACTGCGAACACTGTAGCTGCTGCTGAAGAAATAACTGCAAACACTGTAGCTGCTGCAGTTGCTGCTGCAAAACATCCAAACGAACAGGCTGAAAAACAAAAAAGTCATAAGAAAATCAATTGGGTAGCCAATCCAACATATCTATCAGTTATGTATGTTCGGGGAGACCTGCAGCTTCAATCTCAGGACAACAATATATGCAGCAAGCTAGACAATGTGCACAAGCCACATAGCCACTTAGCTTCTGTTGGATCACCTTTTTTCTTCTTCCAGCATAGAGTGATGCCAAATGGACATTTAACCATTGATGTTACAGGTATAATTCACTACGGGCTAGCTATCTTGATGAAATAATGCGTGAAGCTAGCAGAGAACAAACCATCAGTTGAGCCAACAAGGCAAAAAATTAAGCATCACTAGAATCAAAGTGAGAGTTAAACCATGTCTTCTTTTTCTTTTTGACACCGAGTCAAACCATGTCGAAGATACTGCATTACACAAGTGGTTCCTTTTTTCTAGAAGCGGACACAAGTGGTTGCTGACCGTTGAGTCGCCAGTGATTAAACAAAGCTGGGCCTTATTAGGCCTAAAAAATTGACTCCAACGGCTTTGACAAACAGTTTTTCTACGCAAACTTGGAAGAAGCCCATTAGGAGCAGAGCTGCCGGATGGACAGCAAACACAACATATTGGGCCCAACGCTCGTCGGACGGCCCAACCCGACCGCAAAACCGTACGTCGCAGCTTCCCCCACCGTGGACCAACTGGCGAATCCCGTGGCGGCGTCGGCGGCGGCCGCGGGGGGTTCGGTAATGGGAGGGTGACGGCAGTTTGGAGGAGGTGCGGCAGGAGCCGTAGACGGGAGGGAGCAGTGAAAGGCAGATGCAACGCCTCGAGGCGGTGCCGGAGGAGAGGGCGGCGGCGTAGCCGGCGACGAGCTGCGCGGCCTGACCGCGTGAGGCTAGCTGTTACAGGTATGAACCAGTAATGTCTTTGGTGTTTTGGTTAAACTTTGCTAGCTCAAGTAGTGAAAGTTGGTAGTAGGAGGAGGAGGGCAGCAGATCTCAGTACGGATTGGACTGTAGCAGTGCTTCAAGCAATGCTGCTGGCTAAAATAGGAGCACTGACGAAATTGGCTATATCAGGACCTCTATTTTTTTTATTTTTAATTTTTTTTTGTTCCTAGTCTGCAGGACCTTTTATCTTGTTTGCATCAACTTTTTTCTGTCATCATCCAGCATTAGCACAAATATTCGTAATCACTTATCAAAACTGCAGTAGAGCTTTCACTGAAAGTCTGAATGAAATGAAATTACTTGGGACAAGGGTGGCTGTTCAAGTGCTACCTTGAGGAAGAGTACGTAAATAAACAGCCTGTTCCGCAGCTGCAGAAAAATAACTGCGAATACTGTAGCAGCTGCAGAAATACTGTAACTGCTGCAGAAGAAATAACTGCGAACACTGTAGCTGCTGCAAAGCAGCGAGCCGAACAAGCTGAAAATCTAACAATGAACAGTGAGGGGATATCAACAACACAGTCAAGCAAATATTCATTATGCATAACAAAGCTAACAGGGGACAGAGCAGCTTCTTTCCCCAATCAGCATGTAGCACACAAAAAGGAAATAAATCATTTAGCAATAATCAAACAAGTTCAATACACGGTAACAACGTTCAGCATAAGTACACACAAATCCGATTCCATACCAAGGACCTTAGAGTACTGCTAGTGCAGCTCGCTCTCGTCCCCACACAAATAGACAAAATACATAAGGAAAGTTCAGCTCCGGATCCGAAAACACTGATGTTCGTGAGGAAAGACAAGCAAGTTGATGCTTGAGGCTTCCTTTGGCATCACAGGGGCCCGCACCCGGGGCTCCACTCCCCCGACGGGGATTTCCCTGCACAACCCCACCCCCGCGTGCACGCCCCTGCGCTGGATTCGCTTCCCGGTCAGCCTTTGGGAGCCATAGGGGAGGCCCACCCAGGGGAAAATCAGGAAATTTGAGAAAATGCTGGAAAATTCAGGAAAATAGAAAAAATGTGTACTACTACTTCTAGTAAACTCAAAATTTGCTCTAACAATTCAGGAAAAATACCGAAAATTTCAGAAAAATTCTGTTAGACAAAATATTGGCAACAAGAGCCATAAACACAAGATTGTCACAGAAAATCTGATTTTCGTTAGTACATACATCCAAGCTTCATGAAAAGAAAACTCAACACAATCCCTGACTTCATGCCACTAGGCAACAAATATGGTGCTACTAACGAATGAAAATCTGACACATCATTGTAGTTGAACAAGATTTCTTCAGCGAAAGAAAAGGTGGATAGCATTCAACAAAGAAAAGTAGGAGCTTTGCATAAAATTCTTTCACAGATCACATGCACCATTTCGGCTAGCGACAGGCTCAGACGATAGAATACCACTACAATCTAATTAGCTCAGTCAACAAAAAAATGAGAACCACCAAGCAAAATTAGGAGCTTTGTGTTGTACCAAAATTAGGAGTTACTGAAACAGAGCTTAGCATGAATATGCACATATGTGAGATTGCTAATACTGAAACATAACATTTTGGGAACATATGACCTGCTGATTACACAACTTATGTACAAATTAAAGAATACGCAATGTGAAATTCAGTGATCATTATCCATCTACATATTTGTACTATGTCTATGTCCAATAATATTGATTCCTGGAGAGAAAAATATCAGCCAGAACAGAGCATTCAGTCCAGGTGGAAACAATTTCTAGATGAGTTATTACACACAGATAAGACTATCTACTGTAAACTACTCCTTCCATGGAAATAGACTATCTACTGTAAACTACTCCTTCGTGATGGAAAATTTCAGCGGCTCCTACATGCAAACAAACAGACACCATTTCTTCGGCTCCAAATACATTACTGCTGCAACAGAACAGATAGGTTCCTGCATCAGAAATAAAGTTAGCTATTGGTTGCTGCAAAACAAGGGGAAACAATTTGCCATGTTGAACTACTGAAGCTAGTTTCCACATGCAAAAGAGATAAAGGAAATAGTTTGAGCAGTGCCTACAAGATAACTACAGTATGAGGAAAACTACAGCTTTAACCGAGCTGAACTGAACTGCCTGCCTACACATAAAAACTTTCAACTGCATACACCTGATCGTGGATTGACAAAAGTATCATGAATTTTCATAAACAGAATTGTCACAGCTGATAGCTCATAACAGCTTTATCAATCATGAATAACAGGTAATTCATAGTACCAACCAAATTATCAACCAGAATATTGTTCTCCACATCGAAACTGTCAGTTCTCCATCAGCACGAAAGCATAGCTATCACAACTACAAACAAACGTGGTATGGGTAGCTACCGGTCTGGCATCCCAGCAGTAAAGTATAAACCTCATCAACATATGCTAAGAACTGAAAATTACATCTGAGAATGACAGACAATTGCCTTTGTGCTTTCATGGCTACCAAAATAATAACAGCAATAGTTCTCTTGAGAACCTCGAACATAATAGTACAGATTTACACACATGAAACGCTCAGCTTAGTCACCAGCATAGTTATTTTGATGAGGTACATGAGCAAATACAGCAATACCTAAAATCTATAACTAGTGCAGTAACCTGGAAATTAAAATCAAAGTCCTTGAACTAACCGTACACACATTGGAGGCTGGACGAGCTGCTACAGATCGAGAAGTCAATGGTGAAATGATGCAAAAAAGGAGCAGGCAGGCGTGATTAATGGATTCATACCGATCTTGGAGAGCTGAAAATATTCTTGGCGCTGGTCGCGGCCTCGTCCTCATGCGGAGGAGTCGAGATCTTGTCGTCCTCGTCTCAGATCATGGAGTACCTCGCTTCCGGGAGCAGATCTCACTTCTTTTCCATCTCGGGGCCGGCTCAGACGACGACCGCAACCGGACAATGCACCTCGCCCTCACAGCCTCACCTTCTTTTCTCCTTCCTCGAAGCGGGTGACGGCGTTGCGGTCGTCGAGGGGAGGTGCCCGGAGTAGCGCTCGTCGGGTGGAGGTGGCCGGAGAGGCACGTGTTGCCGGGGAGGAGGCTGGAGTGGTGCGTGTTGACGAGGAAGAGGCCGGAGTGGCGTGCGCGGATGCGGTGGAAGCGGCGGTGGCGGCGGCAGCGTGGGAAGGGAGCGAGCGAGGCAGAGTCGGAGGGCGAGCGAGCGAGACGGGGAAGGGACGGGGCCAGCACCCCCGACTCGGAGGGCGTGGGCTCCTCCCCCGTCGATACCGGTCTAACTCCGGGCCAAACTTCCCCATCTCTTGGGCTCCCAAAGGCCGGCGTGCCCAGCCCCGGGCCGTTTTCCGCGTGGGCGCCCAGCCCCGGGCGAAGGCAGGGATCCCGGCGGGGAATCCGGTTCCCAAAGGAGGCCTGAAGGAAGAATCAAACCCTTTGACGCATGAGGCTGAAAAGGAGAAGACCAGACTTTCCTTCAGCTGCATCTTTATTCAAAGACAAACCCATCCAGAAATATTACTGGAGAAAGCTTCAACTCGATAAAGTGTAACTGAGAACTCATGGAGCGAGGACACTTTCAGTGTATGACCTGGACTGAGGCCAGAGGCAGCTCGGCTAGGAAGCCTGCCAAGGATACGAATATCACTCTCCTTCAAGTAAGTCCCGCAGAATGTTAACTTGGAGAGAAGGCAGAACTCTTCAATCATGCAAGGAAGCCTTGCCTCCCCTGGATCATAACTCTAGCTTCTTTGTCAGCTTGGATTGACAAGGATTGGAGGCAGCTTTGCAATTTCTCAGCTTCACAGAATAGATGATTCATGTTGGCATTTTCACCATGAAGAGCTACACCAAGTTTCCTCAGCTTCTGCAGTTGAGCAATGCCGGCTAGCTCACTGTCGCTGTTGGCAACATGGGCATGGTACAATATCTCCAGGTTTTCATTCTCGTTATACAGAAGGGCATGCGCACTGTTGGAGGTGACTCCTCAGGTCTTCTGACATCATTGCTTAAACGGACCTTTTGACCAGCAAGGAAATTCTTCAATTGTGGAAACACAACAGCTTTTTCAGAAGCAACCCGGATCTCGGTTTGCCAGATGTCCAGTGTTTCTAAGCACCGAAGCTCTTTAATTCTCTTGGGTAGATACGTGATACCTGTATTCCTGAGGCTCAAATACCTGAGCAACATAATATTGCAGATGCTCTTCAGATGACACTTCTTCAAGAGTTTGCAGTCTTCTAGGTCTAGCACTTTCAACAGTTGCCATTTGGGAGATGCAGCCAAGGTTGGAAGAAGAGTGATGCTATTTCTTACAGCATCAGAGTGCAATTGTTGCAACCCCATTCTGTTGTGAATGGAAAGATGATGAGCCAAATTAAGTGGCATGTCTGAGTCCACAAAATTTACATCTCTAGCAGTCCTTGCTCATGAACTTGTGAACTTCATCGTGTACTTTGCAGCTCTTGATGATGCCGCCCATATCACAGATTCCCACAGGATCAAGAAACCCTGTGTTGAGAAGCATCTTGAAATAGTGCATAGCTTCATCTTTAGCCATCGAAGTATCATCAGTTGTAGACTTGTAGTGTTACTAGCTAATGCTGTACAAGTTATTATTAAAAAAAAAATTGATGTACAAGTTTGAGCTCCGCAAGGCAATTTTGGAACTACTTTTTTTTTTTTACTCAAGAGAAATATTCAGAACGCCTCTTTATAAAAAAATGCACGCATCTCAAAGTATAGTGAGTTATTTAATTATTAAGGCTTCTAATCTTGCCCTTGAGGCCGGCGACCTGCTTCATCCAGGCGTGGACCTGGTGGTGGTGGTGGTGGTCCCGGTGTTGAGCCTCCGTTGAGGTTCAGGAGCAGGCCGTTCATGGTCTCACTTGATGAACTCCACATGTCGCCGCGGACGCCGCTGAGCAGCTGCTCCTCGTTGACGACGAGGAAAGAGCTGGCGCAACCGAGACTGCCAGTGTGTTCTCCAAAGACGCTCAGCACCGGATGTTAGACAAGTCGTTATTCCTTACCGGTAACTATTTTTGCCTATCCTTTTACTATGTATTTTTATCTCCTGGATATCCAAACGATCAGTAATAAATAACTACATTACAGTATAGACGGTCAGTCTGTCAGTTGCAACTCACAAAAGCAATTCCATACACCAGTAGGCAGTTTGGGTGCGAAGCGCCGAAGCCATCATATATTTGAGAGAAACCGCGCCCCCGATTCGGTCTCGGTGTACCAATGTATAGCAGGGCAGGTCCACAAGCAGGCCACCACATGGACATCTCATCTTTGTGTTGCTCTTCTCTCGTACGTCCATCAATAGAACTCACGGCTGAACCAGAGAACCGAGACACTGGAATCTTCGTCTACATTGGTAAACTTGCACCACACAGAGATGGAGTTCCATCTGACAGTCCACCGACCGCCTGCTGCAACCAACCTGACAGCAAAGCAAACATCTCTTCTACATTTCTACGGACCAGCTCAGTAATAGCAGAACGTTCTTTCAGCATACATCACCAAAAAAAAAAAACTCAGCATCACTTCCCCTTAAAAAAACTTAGCATCAGTTAACGTTCAAATAGGTACAGTAGTGTTCTTAATTAATAGACACAATTCAACACTGACCACAAACCATGGCATGCAACCAAAACTGATATACAAAGAAGTAGGTGCCTACATGAGCACTAGAACTCAGGTAGGCGCCGCGCTTTCAGAAACACAAATTAAAATGGAATACAGAGGTTGGCACGATTGACCATGAGTAGGTTAATCGGTTTAATGCTTGAGAGAATAGAGAGCCTTGAAGATGCCCACCAGCAAGCCGGTGATGGACAGTATTGTAACGATGGTTTTGGCGTTTTTGTACAGGAACCTATAGATGGCGATCCACACCCGCCTCTTCTGCCTGTACTCCGCGAGACCTGGGATGAGTCGCGCATAGGCTTGGCCTGGAACCAGAACCAGGTCATTGAAGAACTCAAGGATCTGCCGGTCACTTGAGCGGCCGTGCAAGATGCGCTTGACGCGCAGCTCGCGCACGTCCTCCTCTCTGTTCATCAGCAGCGAGAGCACGGACAGGTATGAGTTGACTGAGCAATCATGGTCCAAGTATGTCTCAGTGCACATCTCAAACGCCGCCATGTTGACAAGCCAGCATTTGATGATAGCGCCTAGCCTTAACGGCGGCAGGAAGAGCTTTCCGAAGAAGGGGCCTTTAACCAAGTCCATAGCCGAGAACTGCATTTTCTGGCTGGGTTCCAGCTTGATGCCCATCTCAGAGAGCCCCACTGCACTGGTATCCAGGGGTAGTACGTTGCTGGAGGAGGGTCTCGTAAGACGTTTACTGGCTGCTTCATAGAATCGGATGAAGCAAAGGAGATGTCCTGGCTTGTAATCCATCTTGGCAAAGGGTTCAGTTGGTATGTCTGATACGGTGCCATGAAGGACTGTGACCACTGGGACGAGGATATGTTCCATCGTCAAGCTCTTAAGGGGCATGAGGACCTCCATCAACGCCCAGGGAATCTGGTTCTCCAACAGCATCATGTCCCTCCATACACCTTTGGTATGCGGGTTTATGATACTTGTTAAAGAAGCCCCACCACTTCTTTGGAGCATGGTCTCAATAAACTGCACCAAAAAGCATCCATCGATGAACATCATCTCAGCAAACTCATCGTCAGTGATACCTTTAAGCACATCTTCGTCGGTGTAGCAGCTTCGGGCATCGCGAGATATTGACTTGATCTTCTCGTACGTTGCATCTCGCGATTGGGCCAACCCTTCGAAGAAATAGTTGGTAACAGTACGCTTGACTTTCTCCATCGGTTGGAGTTCGGGCATGCCATGGTAGTAAGGACCGATAGCCACGGTCCTTGGGACGATGTAGTCCCTCTCTCTACTGATCCTTTGGAGGTTTGAAGGAAACCTATGGATCATAGGTTTACTCTCCAGGAAGTGAGCTTCTACTGACAGCCTTTCCTTAGTTCCGTCATTGATCACTTCTTCAATGCCGTCGTGGGCTACCATTGTTTGAGGCAATTGGAGCTGCCCGCCTTTTGCTGGGGCAGTAGCAGAGACGACGTCTGCCATATGATACTGTGGGTGGGATGGATTCAGAGATGAGAAAGATGTAATATATATAGAGGGAGAGAGCATCACAGCGCCTTCTACTCCGATCCCACACATAGTCTGCAGTAGGAATCAGATCTGACCTTTTTTGTGTTAATGCTCAACTATTTTTTTAATAATCTCTGGTTTGTAGCATGAGGACACGGAAACTCAAAACACGGGACGAAATTTCGGCAGTAATGACATGTCCATGAAGGAGATTAGCAGACCTGCTACAACAATTGCTTCCGGGAAATACGTGGACTAGGGACGACTTTTGGGTATTGGATAGTAGTATAATTTTGTCCCTCGGTGGATCAGCGAGATGCCTCTTCCACATTCGAAGACCCACAATTGTCAGCTTAAACCAGCTACAAGACCATCGCATCCAGCACGCGTCACATGCTCAAGGGCATGTGAAACGGTAATAAATATGCCACTCGCAAGACGCCATGTATGTCACTTTAGAAGGTCCTCGCATTAAGAGGTAATGTTGACACTTTTTACAGTAGAGACATTTCGTAAAATGTCAATACGAACTTTTGTAGAATCATTTTTCCAGACACTTTCTGTTTGACTTAAGTCGTAGAGGCACATTTAGAGGCATATCATTCGGTACCCTAGAGACACCATTTAGAAATTCAAGACACATTGTATAATACCTAACACAATTGAACAATAAACACTAGTAAGTTGTGATGTGAGGTTGAGTTGGCTAATGGAGATAAAGTAAGAACACTTTTCACAAGGTCCATGAGTTCAAGTACTAGTCATGGCAACAAAACATCACATTTTTTCTTTCTAGTACGTACAACTATGGTGTCCCCCTGACATTTCGCAAAATGCCTCTACGACTCTGTAAAGACAATATAAATTGTATCAAGAAAACATAAACAATGTCCCTACAAGTCTACAAGCCTTATGTGTTGTAGTATGTGGAGTTAATAACAAATTAAACAACCTATTGTATGACTATATACATGTTGTTGTCTTTATGATTACATGGCAAAACCTTATAGACTGTTGCTGTTTAACCATTATAGATACCCAAAGAGCAAGCATAATAAACCTTACTCAGCTTGCTAAAGGGTTGTCCACGTCATAAAAAATCCTTACATGGAAGAGTAAGAAGGGGAGAGAGAAAAAAGAACCCGTTGTTCATTAGTAGCCCGGGTGAAGCGTGCTGCCCGAGGAACAAGCACCCGATTTTAGGCCAGTCTCAATGCATGGTTTCATTTCACATTTTCCAAGAGTGCCACATCAGCTCCAAAGGTTTGGTTTGATGGATGAAATAGTCTCTCTCAATGCATAGTATTTTCTCACGGTTTCATAGAGAAGCTATTTACATCAAATTGTTGTGTTGAGATTGGTTAAAACATGTTGGGATGAAACATTGGACTCTCAATGGTGGTTTCAATAGAGTTTCATGCATGTGAAACAGTGCCAAATGGGTTTCATCCTAATGAAACTAATTTGTGCTATTTCATCTTAAATACTCTACCATGTCATCTTTTTTGCTGATGTGTCGCCTCATTTAATGTGGATGAAATCCCCATTGAGACTGGCCTTGCACCAACAGTGCTAATTAATGAGCCGTCTGCATCGTGCCATGCAGATCATTTTTCTAAGTTGGATGAGAGAGAACTGGACGAAAGAGAGACGTCATCGTCTCATGAGACGACTCAAGAGGCTCGTGCTCCCAGGCCACATGACGACTATTTTGATGGTTGCACAAGCCAACACCGTCTCCTTTGGATCGAGTGAGAATGGCTAACTTCCTTCCCACATCGCCTCCATAGCCCCTTCCCTGCGCGGGGCAGGCTGTCACTAGCCATACTAGTTCACATCGTCGGGCAGCCCGCCGACCAATCGCACCACCCATCCCGCGCTCCGTCGTGCCTGAAGCAGCTGGTTGTGGATCTCTCTGTCGTTGCCTCGCAGAGAGATCCGCACTTAAGTGCTATGAAATTTTAAAATGAATCTATTCATTTCAGAGTTTGTTTTATTTGTGATTTCAAACTATTTTAAGCTCAGGGGCTCCACCTTATAGGTGTGTATAGTTGAAAAATTGTTCACGGACTCCCAAAGAAGCATTCCCGAGTGATTTGATTCCTCAACTCTTAAAACCGAGTCATCTCAATCAAAAGCCACTTGAAGCCAAAAACTGTTGTCTTCATTTGAGTCACAAGTTTACTGTTTTGCCTGAATCATTGCCCTGTCATGCTGCTATCGAGCCCCCAGGCTTTTCAGCAAAAGTAAAGGCCCCACCAATGATTCGTCCTTCATTCTTATCTTCAGCTTCCTCTTCATTAAATCTGCCGACTGCTCCAGCAGCCCCCAAGCCTCATCATCCACTCTTCAGTATGGAAAACCAGAAAAACAAGAGAGCTTCAAAGAAAAGCTCATCCAGTTCTTCTCACTTTCCAACCAACAATCCACTGCCTCTTACTCCTGAGTAGCCTCCTGTGCAAGACCTAGCCATTGTTGAAGCTTCTCTTGAAGTTCCTTCCCTTGACGTCGTTCTTCCTCCTCATGAGCTGACTGACCCAGCTCTGCCCGAGTTCATTGACATTTCCTCTGGTGATGAAGCTGTTGGTCACTCTCGTCGTCGTTATCTTCCCAATGGCAACCCTCCATGGCAACCCGTGAACAAGGGAGTTGCTAGCAGGACTAAAAGCAAGACTCACAAAAAGTAGATGTAAACTTGCTTCCATGGAGTCTTCTGTTGTAGTTGATTTCTTCATGTGTGTATGTAATGTCTCCTTGTGTCGTAGTGTTTCCATCATCATTGCAGGTTGTAATGTCTTGTTCGTATTGCCTCTTTTGGTTGAATAAAGAGACTCCAAGCTTCCTGTGTTGAATGTTCCAATCTTTTGAGTCACAAAGGACCTCGAAAATCAGTGAACCAACTGATTCCGGTGTAGGTTACATGATAACCAAGTGTGAACTCTCCTCATTTAACCAACTGGTCGTAACGGTTAGTAAATCTCAACCGTCCAGAGAACAACTGACAAATCTGACCCGTTCGACCAATCCTTCCCGCCTATTAAACCAAAGCGATCCTTCGTCTTCCTCCACCACATCTGAGCGATTACCATTTCCCGTTTCTTCCGCCAAACCTAACTTTGCCTCCACCATTTCTTCATCGAATCGCCACCAAATTCATCGCTCAGACACGCCAATCTCCTCCGTCATCAATCCATCATGCCTAGTGCTCCCAAGCAGCCCGCGCGGCGCAAGCAGAAGGCTGCCACATCAGTCGCCGACGGCAACGAATGGCCCTGCTCCGAGATGACCGAGGAGAGGTGCCAGGCGCTCACCGATGCGGGTCTTCTTCCTGAGCGCGAGATTATTGGCTGGAGACCTGCCGCTGGGGAATACTCGCCGACACCCGCCGTTGACGAGATCGTCGTCTTTGAGTCCTTCTTCAAACGAGGGTTAGGGTTTCCCACTCACCCCTTCTTCCACGGAATCCTCAATTTCTATGGGCTTGAACTGCACTACCTCAATCCCAATTCCATCTTGCACATTGCTTGTTTTATCAGCCTCTGTGAAGTCTTCTTGGGCATTCACCCCCACTTCAATCTCTTCCGCCGCCTTTTCATGCTCAAAGCTCACCCAAAGACCAGCAATCCGGCCGGCCATCATTGGGGGTGCTGGCTTTCAATTGCGCAACCGGGACATTTATTTCATTTTTCCCTTCTACTCCACTCTGAAAGGCTGGCATTCAGGGTGGTTTTATGTGAAGAATTTCCCTCCTGCTCTCTCTGATGGCCCTCCCATCCCGAGGGAAAACTGGAGGAAACCTCTGACTGCTGCAGAGAAGCTCCAAGTGGATGATCTGCTAAGTCTAATCGATGATTTGAAGACCAATGAGGAGCATGGCTCACTCACCGGCCCCATGTTGGCCGTGTCTTTCTGCTCTAGGAAATTTCAACCTCTGAAACAGAGGGAAAATCCTGCTTGGAAGTGGTTCGGTTAGGATGATCCGAGTAATGAAGACATCAAAGGAAACACTGACGAGATCATAGAGAACCGAGTGAAAGATTTCTTCATGGTTGTTGGTATTTCTTAACGCATAGATAAATCCGTAAGCGTACGGAGAATACCGTTGTAGCACTTCACCCGTGAGTATTCAAGGGTATCGTTATATTTATATTTTCCCAAAGGAACGGAGTGTAAATATCTTCTAGTCTAGCTAGTCCAATGACACGAAGAAGGATGGTAGGTTTGGGTAGAGAGGATTCCTATGGATGAGGTTCTTAGCTAAAGATAAATCCTGCCTCTAATTGCTTACTTCGGGCGCCGGCTTAGGCCTGGTCTGCCAAGCCACTCCGGCCTATTGCTCTACTACGTACCCGAACGTGGAGGATTACAAAGGACGGATAGGGCTGTCACCACCTACCGCCTACCTCTACAAACCGTGGAGCACGCAGCAAACAAAGGTAACCTCTAACCTAGACACCACGTCTATATTATCGATTACTACCTTAACCTGGGGATCCTGAACGAGAGGCAAGGTACTCTAAATGAATAGAGCGATGATCCCGTAAGCAAGTAAAGAAAGAACTAATCTTAGATAAGAAGTACACAATCCAATAGAAGATTGAGAATACTTACATGTAATGAAGATGAACGACGAACGAACGATGAACGAACGAAGAACAATGCACTATAAATGAGTATTCTCCAAGATACAAGATTTGGGCTAAGTTCTCACAAAGGGATGACTACCCTTCTCTTCTACCCTACTCTCTCCCCACTCTACTAGGATCCAAGGGGCACTAGGCCCCTTGGGGGTGCAATGAGGCTCTCCTCCTTGTGTGTCCTTGAGGGGAGGGGGTACCCCTTTATTTATAGGCATGAGTAGGTTGGTTTTGGGGGCCTCCACCGCCTTTGATAGCATTTAATGCAGGCCAAACCGACCTTAGGAGGTCGGTGGGGAACCGTCATAGGAAGATGGGCCAAGGGGGCCGCCAACAGGGGTCGGCCGACCCCAAATCACAGGTCGGACGACCTGGGTTGGGCCCCATTTGGCCTGGCCTTCCTCTGGTGTGTGCTTTGGGTTGTCTCCTCCCCTGATCCACTTGCTATCCATTGACTTGAAGCCTTCTGGTTCCTCTTTTGGAATATTCTTGATGTGTATCCCCTTGATATGATTCTGATATGCCTTACGGATATATTCTTGATATGATTTGATTTTGATTGTGGATCCATATCTCTCTTCTTATTAAGGATTTCCCGGGAAGGATCTCTCATCATATCTTCTCTTGATATTCTTCTAGTTTTGGGCTTTGGGAAGATATCTTTATTCCGGGAAAAATCCGATGATTGTGAAGTCCATGGTTTGTGCCTCGCTTTCCCCGTTTTCATATGAAATGCACCTGCACTCACAAATTCACCAACACTCGTGGAATTCGTTAGTAATAAACTCCTACCACTATGTTTGGTGTTCATTTTATTTCTTTTATGCAAGTACTTGACGGTCAAAAGTGGTACTTAAGGACCGTCAACAATGGCAGGGTCTGAAATTGATCACCCTGTCATAGTTAGCTACCACGATTCCAATCCTCCCCCTGTAGTGAGTATCTTGCCACTCTGCTTCATATTGCTTAATTCTTAGACATTATATGCCCTCCGACTCATGTCACATTTTGCAGGAAAGGATAGCTTTGTTTCGCTCTAATGGACCAAGCAAACCTGTCTATGCCGTCATCCCTCCTCCTAAGAAGAGAGCTGGTGACATACTGAATTTCATGTCAGTAGACAAAGACATTGACGCTGCCATCCCGAGTGAAGATGAAGGCGAGGACACACGAGTCCCTCAGCCTGATGCTGGTGCCGATGCTCCTACTCCTTCACCACCAGCTGGCCCTCCTCCATGTAAGAAGATGAAGAAAGACCTAAGGAGACCCTCTGCTGTGCACATGAACACAGATGCAAGAGAAGCTGGGTCATCTGAAGGAGTGGTAGTGTGTGACTCTCGGAGAGCCACTATCTCTGTCAGTCCCCCTCTAGCTCCGAGTGGTTCTCCTGCCAGACGAGTCACTAGGCAAGCCACTCGGGAAGTCATCAACATTGAAGATGAATCTCCAGAAGCCGATGTTGAAGAGACTCCTCATTGACCTCTTGAATTAAATTCAAGGTTTATCATAATCATCTAACAATCTTCATTGATTTTGCAGGTGCCCCATTCTTGACATCAGCTCTATTGAAAGAGCCCCTGAGACTAACCCCTCTGAAGCCATCCCAGAAAGGACCATGGAGCTTGAAGAAGGTGCTGTTGAAGATCTTGGAGGTGGCTTTGATGATAGTATACTAGAGGGCAGGCCACCGACTCCTCCAAGAGAAGCCAGTCCCACTAAATTGTCCACTCCTCCAGCTGCCAACCTCCCTGAAGCTGAAGAGCATAATGAAGACGCCAACAAGGCTGAGGCTGAGGTAGACGCCGGAGCCCCCGAGACTAGTCATGAGGGACCTGAGGAACATATCCTCACGACAGACACTGACAATAACTCGGCAGAGCCAGAAAAGGCAGCTGAAACAGAAGAAAACATTCTTCAGCCTATTACTCCCCCTCCTGCCACCAATAAAGAAGAAAGGCAGGACACAGAAGGAGAGAGTCCTCAGCAGCTGAGCAAGGAATGTCTTGAGGCAGATCACCGAGTCCTTGAAAAGGAAGCTATAGTTGCCTCAGCCGAAGCTGGCATCATTCCTCCTATCACCTCTCTTGAGTCGGAGAGTCGTGAACCAGAGAGTTTCTCATCTCATACCCAGGACTCTTCTGAACTGCAAAAGTTGCTATCTGACTGGGGTGAAGACACCCGGAGGCAGAAAGAAATAGAGTCTATCAATCAGACTACATTTTATCATCACTATGGGGGTTTGCTGGTATGCTTTCAGGTTTGTCTTTTGATTGTCTCAGACTTTCTCTTTCATTCTTGTAAGTCTATTGACTCTCTGGCAAATGCAGGAAATGGAGAAGAACCTGGCTGCTAAGGAGAAAATGCTTCTTGACTTGAAGCCTCACCTGGACAAGCAACTGGCTATGGAGAAACAAATTGTTGCACTGCAAGCCGAGTCCAGGGAGAAGGATGCTCAGATTCAAAAACTGCAGTCGGCTGCAGCATCTTCTTCAGGTAACAACTTCTAACTTTTAAAAAGTCTCAACTTATTTGTTGGAATTGAATAGTCTGACATTTATACAGCTTGCATCCTCCCTTTAGATCATGAGCGCCTGAAAAGTAGAATTCGGACTCTGGAAGACCAATACGCCAAGGCCTCTCAATCACTGACTGAGAGAGATGAGCAACTCAAAAACTGCCAAACTGCTCTTGAAGTAGCTCAGAAACAGATTGAGGGTCATACTACAAAAGAAGAACAGTTCTACCAGGAGCTTAGCAAGACTGTAGATGCAGAAACCGCCGCCACCAAGGTCGCCAGGGAGAAGACACAGAGTCTGACAGCTGCCTTGGAGCAGATCTCCAACCTGAGAACTAAGTTCTCTAGGAAGAAGACTCAGCTGAAGGAGAAGGAATAACTTATTGCTGGTCTTGAAGCTGCCTTGAAGACTAAGGAGGGTCGGCCAGCACCTTGGAGAAGACCACTATGCTCCGTAACCATAAGAGTATGTCACTTTATTGTATTTTTCTTCCTCAACCTTGTTTGTACTGACTCGGCAAGATCGAGGACAGCTTGCTGGAACTCGAGCTGAGCGCTTACGAAGTGATCGACTACGTCTATCCTTCTGTTGAGCTCAAGGACAAGAAGTCGGCTGCTGAGCTGCTGGAAATGATGCCTGCCGTGCTCAAGGATCACTGTCAATTTGTCGCCAAAATGGTGTCCGGTGCAGTATTTGCCAAGGCAAAGTCTCACTACCCAGGACTCGAAGAATCCCGACTGCTCACCGGCTACGCCTGTGAACGGCCTGAGGCTTTGGCATTGATTGAAGAAGTGAAGGGCACTGCTATTAAGCTGGTGGCCGACTTGAATGTTGATCCTTGACCGAGTTGAAATCACTCGGGTTGTATCTGTAAATGCTGTGTAGGGTAGAGTAGCAAGTGAAGTTGTAATGAAGTATGTAAACTTGGGTTAATTGCTTTTGTTCACTTGAATCCACTGACTACTAACTCGGTTATGACTTAGCTTGACTTATTAACCTAGGGTGTTGGCAACAGAAGGCATTGACCCGTCAGTGTTAGAGTGTGGGCAACAGCCTGATATGAGCGTTCATAAACTCAGAAATATTCAGAGACTTGCTAGCAAAATGAGAAAAACTCAAAATACCACTCATAAGAGTAGGTTCTACAGCCCCTGGCTCTGTGATTAGCAGAATATACTTATCACAGAGTCAAAAAACATTGAACGAAAAGGCACAACACTTTATTGAGAGCAATCATGAACTAAGTGTACAAGAAAAACCTATGTATAGAATCAGCGAAGCTGATTGATGTTCCAGGAATTCTGGAGGAGTCCTCCATCTTGTCTTCTCAGTCGGTACGCCCCCGGCCGAGTGACTTCATCCACTATGAATGGCCCTTCCCATATGGGAGACAGCTTGTGACATCCTTCAGTGGTCTGGATCTTCTTCAAGACGAGATCTCCGACTGCGAAGGCCCGATCTTTGACGTTCCTCTGATGGTACCTCCGCATGGCCTGTTGATATTTCGCTGACTTGATAAATGAGCGATCACGCTCTTCTTCAGCTAGGTCAACGGCTAGTAAACGCTGTTGCTCTGACTTCTCTTCATCATAAAACTCGACTTGGGGTGAACCGTGGGCTAGCTCCATCGGTAGTACTGCTTCAGCGCCGTACACCATGAAGAACGGCGTCTGTCCAATTGAAGCACTAGGAGTCGTCCTGAGCGCCCAAAGAACCGGTAGCAATTCATCAATCTATCTGGATGCATACTTCTGCAGTCGGTCCAAGATTCTTGGTTTGATGCCTTGAAGTACCATGCCATTTGCCCGCTCAACTTGCCCGTTACTCTCCGGGTGGGATCTTGATGCATAACAAACCTTAATGCCGACATCTTCGCTGAATTCTTGGAACTCAGTCGCTTTAAAATTAGGGCCATTATTTGTGATGATCTGATTGGGTATTCCAAATCGGAAGACGATGTCTCTAACAAAGGTGACTGCTCGGGCTGCCATGAGGTCTTTGATCGGTGTCGCCTCGATCCACTTTGTAAACTTGTCCACCATGACTAGTATATGAGTATACCCTCCTTTAGCTTTCTGGAATGGTCCTACCATGTCCAGTCCCTAGACTGCAAATGGCCATGAGAGAGGAATGGTTTGTAGCTCCTGAGCTGGTACATGAATCTGCCTTGCGAAGAACTGATAGCCTATACACGTCTTGACGATAGACTGCACGTCTCGATTAGCCGTGGGCCAGAAGAAACCTTGTCGGTTGGCTTTGGCGACTAAGGTTCTTGAGGCCGCGTGATTACCACAAGCCTCCGAGTAAGGGTTTGCCCTTGGAAATTGGGATACATCTCATATGAATCTGAGATGCACTCTTCCGGTATAGTGTATCCTTTAAGATAAAGTAACACTTGCTCTTTCTGGAGATCTGCTCCGCTTGCGCTGTGTCTTTGGGTAGTCGGCCGTGAACAAGCCACTTAGTTATAGGCTTCATCCAGTCTTCTTTGCCAACAGGTTCTCCTAAGTCGATTTGCATCGCCTCTAGTTCTTCCTGTTGATCTTCTGCCGCGGCCGGAGGTCGGTTTTCCGACTCGGCTTTCTCCTTCGTTACCGAGGGGTGATGCACAATTTGAAGGAAAGCCCCCGGCAGTACGAGACCTCGACTCGAGCCTCTGTTGGCCAGTTTGTCGGCTTTAAGGTTGAATTCTCGTGGCACAAAAGTACACTCGAGTCCCGCAAAGTGAGCTTCGAGCTTGCGTACTTCCTGCAGATATGCTCGCATGGTTTCATCCACACAATCCCATTCTTTATTGACATGCTTTATAACCAGCATGGAGTCGCCCTTTGCTTTAAGCTGTCGGACGCCAAGTGACTCGGCGATCCTCAATCCATGAATGAGAGTTTCGTACTCGGCAGCATTGTTTGACGCCTTGAAGTGCAACTGCAGGACATATGAGAGTTCATCCCCTTGAGGAGATATGAGAAGTACTCCTGCTCCTGCTCCAGTGAGTTGAAGCGAGCCGTCGAAAAATAACGTCCATGACTCGGACGTCTCGGGTTTAACCGGTACTTGAGTCTCCGTGTACTCGGCGACAAAGTCGGCAAGCGCCTTGGCCTTGATGGCTGTTTGAGGCTGGAAGGAGAGTTCATAGGCACTGAGTTTGATCGCCCACTTGGAGATCTTGCCTGTCGATTGCTTGTTCTTGAGCACTTCTCCGACCCCATGTTGCGTCACCATGACAACGGGATGAGACTGGAAGTAGTGGATCAACTTTCGTGATGCCATAGGAGAGCATAGACAATCTTCTGTATATGGAAATACTTGACTTTCGATGCGGAGAGTACTTCACTGACAAAGTACACCGGTCGTTGGACTTTCTGGGCATGTCCTTCTTCTTCACGTTCCACCACTAGGACAGTGCTGACGACATGAGTGGTGACTCCCACGTACAAAAATAGGGTCTCGCCTTCATCTGGCGGAACCAGAGTTGGCGGTGTACTCAAGTATAACTTGAGGTCTTCAAAAGCTTGTTTTGCCTCGTCGTTCCAGACAAACTTGTCATGCTTTTTCAGCTGCTTCAAGAAGGGTAATCCTCGCTCACCGAGTCATGAGATGAAACGGCTGAGTGCCGCCATGCATCCGGAGAGCTTCTTGATGTCCTTGATGCTCTAACATCTCCATCTTCAGGATTGTCTCCACTTTCTCAGGGTTGGCTTCTATTCCCCGGTTGGTAAGTATGTATCCGAGGAGTTTACCCGAAGGTACTCCGAATACACACTTCTCGGGATTGAGCTTCATATCATAAGCTCGTAGAGCGTCAAAGACGTCCTTCAGGTCGGCAATGAGGTCATCGCCTTCCCGAGTCTTTATAACCACATCGTCGATGTAGGCCTCAACTTTGCGCCGCCGGAGCTGGTCCTTGAGACAGCCCTGGATGCATCGCAGGTAAGTAGCTGCTGCATTTTTCAAGCCAAAAGGCATGGTTAAATAGCAATAAGCCCCGAAGGGAGTAATAAATGCAGTTTTAATGCAATCATCCACATTAAGTGGAATCTGGTGATAACCCGAGTAACAATCAAGAAAACTTAATAACTTGCAACCGGCAGTGGAGTCTACAACTTGATCAATGCGGGGGAGCCCGAAGGCATCCTTGGGACAGAACCTATTAAGGTCGGTGTAATCTACGCACATGCGCTACTCTCTAGACTTTTTCTTTAAAAGTACTGGGTAAGCTAACTACTCTGGGTGGAGAACTTTCTTAATAAAGCCAGCTGCTAACAGCTTGGTTAGATCAACTCTAATGGCCTCCTTTTTCTCAGGGGTGAAGCGGCGAAGGTGTTGGCGAATCGGTTTTGCCTTGGGGTCGACGTGAAGGGAGTGCTCAGCCAATCTCCTAGGAACACCTGGCATGTCAGACGGTTTCCATGCGAAGATATCCCAGTTTTCCTTTAGGAAATTGGTGAGCGCGAGTTCCTATTTTGGGTCCATGTCTGCACCAATGACCGTCGTCTTGGACGAGTCTTCATCGTTGATGCCGACCTTCTTCATCTTGGGCCCTGGCTGCATAGCAGACTTGGCTGTCTTCTTCGCGGGTACCGCTCCCGACTCTTTAAGTTCTTTGGCCGCCGAATCGATCTGGGCTGAGCCGACTGCTGCCTCCATCAGTTGAGCTAACTCCAAGCTCTCGGACTCTAGTGCGTAGCACTGCTTGACGTCGGCCCGGAGTGAGATGACTCCATTGGGCGCTGGCATCTTGAGCATTAGGTAAATATAGTGCGGGATAGCCATGAACTTGGCTAGGGCAGGTCTCCTGATGATGGCGTGATAGGCCGAGTCGAAGTCGGCAACTTGGAAGGTGACAAACTCCTTATGGTAGTGTTGGCGTCTCTTACGGTCACGCGGGAAACACGCGACCGCGGGGAGACGCCGGGGGTTATGGAATTGTTCACTTGCACTATTTAACCAAATAATCCACAACTAGTAACAAGTACTAGATATGAATTATAAGGTTTGTCATGTTAAATAGAATATCCGCAAGCGGACGGATAACCCGTTGTAGCATTTCACCCGAGAGTATTCCAGGGTATCGTATTTATATTTTCCCAAAGGAAGACATGGTTGACAAGAGTACTTATGTTCATGGTGTTACAAACGATAAGTGATATAACCACATTCCAATGCAGGGGTAAGGTTTAATAATAATAAGGATAGTGCGACACACACGAAGGCATTCCACTCTCTCTAATAAAAGGCGAGAGACAATCCTAAGCAATGCTAAGTTAGACTAGCGAGCTACTACTCCAAAGGTACAACATTCATATAGCGTGCACAACCTCTACCTATCATCTAGCGTCATGCAAGCACAAGCAAGCGTCTAATGCCTAGGCAACATCGGGAGATCCGGCATACGCAAGGTCTGCCTCGCGACTCCGGCCTATTTACGTACTCCTATGCCGTGCCCGAACGTGGAGGGTTCCTTTGGATGGACATGGCTGTCACTTCCTGCCACCTACCTCTACAAACCGTGGGACACGCACATACCCAAGGGTGGATAGACTACCCCGGCACCATGCCGGCGTTACTAACCACGACTCTAGATCCCTCGAGGCACCCCCAACCCTTCGGATCGACGGGGTGATAAATCTAGAGCACCTTTGCAGGACAATGAGCCCGATGCCTAAACATGAGAACAACTAGCCTAACTAGCATAAACTAGATAAAAGGGATCAAAGCTAGCACTAAGTCATGCATAAGCGTTTGTCGCTCAAGAACGAGCGACGAACGATGGACAATTAAGCAAGTTCAAGAATAATCGATGATCGAGTATGAACGAACGAAGAACGAATGATGAACGAGCATGAACGAACAACGAACGATCATACAAGATCATGATAGAACTAGCAAGCTCATAACAACTATATGAATACTTGTATTCCATAGATTAAATAACAAGTCTTACAAAGAGAGAGAAAGGATACAAGAGCGCTACCTAATTCTCCACAAGACTTTGGGAGCAATAGGGCAACCCACTACTCAGCCTAGCACTACCTAGAATTGCCTCTAACTCTAGTGTGAGGAGGAGGGAATGATCCTTGTGTATTGTGTGTGTGTGAAGGAGGGGGGTGCCCCTCCTTATATAGGCTTTGAAGGTCGGTAACTTTGAGGCGGTTCCCGAGGTCGGTGGCATTTAATGTAGGGGGAACCGACCTTCAGAGGTCGGTAACAAACCGCCACAAAAAGTGGGACCCAGGGGGCCACCCTGCCAGGTTGGCCGACCTGGCCAGGGGGGGTCGGCCGACCTGTGCCTGGCCCCTCCTGGGCTGGGCTTTGGCAGGTGGCTCCCCCTCTGGGTCTACTTCTCTGGTCCAGGTGCATTTGGCCTTAGTTGTGTTGGACTTTGACGAGATTTGGCCTTTTGTCTTGGAGTTGTATTCCCGCGGCGAACGTTGTTTTGTAGAAGTGTTGATTCGTCGCCTTGGGGCATGATTTCACCTGGATTTCTCCCTTATTCCACCTGCACACTAAAATCTAGAGGTACATGTGGAAATAGGTTATTCTTAAATAAATGCGTGTAAAGAATGTCCAATCCTTCTTGTTTATTGAGCTAGTTGACGGTCGAAATTGGTCCGTAACGACCGTCAACAACTCCCCCAAGCTTACCCCTTGCTCGTCCCGAGCAAGAAGTATGACTTTAGGTTGTTGATCAGGAGTTGCTACAATGCCTACTTCTCAAAGGTACCAAGTGTGTAACAAAGATACTCATCCTTGAGTTGAATAAGTTGGCCAAGGTAACTCACCCTTTTTCCCTTAGTCCTTATGGGGCTTTTGCTTTATACTTCACCATGGGCGGTTGAGAGAGAGAACGGTGTACGAGCATTTGTTTTCTCATTCCTTGTCTTGCTTTTATTCTCCGGAGGTTTTCAAAAAGATTTTCAAAAATAAAACCAAGTTCCTCAAGTGATACTCTCGAATCGCTTAAGTGGTGTTTTCATTCCTCACCAAGGCATGTGTGTTGCCTCATCCTACATCTAATAGGCTTTTTGTGGAGCTCAAGGTAGGATATGAAGAGAGGCATACTTGCATTCATATTTTGCAAAACCAAAAGAGTGGATCCACGGAGATAGCAAGCCATACAATCAAAGATCAAGATGTGCAAGTGTGTATATGTGGATGGTGGTGTAAGTGACTACTCCTCTTTTTGTTCACCTCTCTTTATTTTGTATTTTGGGCATGGCTATCTTTTCTTCTTTCTTTTTCCATGCTCAAGATGAGAGCAGATAAATTTTCTTTTTCTTTTAATGCTCATCTTCTGTGAGCTTTATTTTCTTTCTTTCTTTTGCATAGCCATGCCTAATTTTGATATTTCAAGAGAGGTGATAGATTGTGAGGTGTGTCTTTATTTTGGTGGATGGTATGACATGTTGCTAACTTCCAGTGTAGAAATTTAGCATATGAGGTGGAATGTGTACGTGATCTTGATCATGAGAGTATGGAGAGCATCTCACTAGGGTCACACAATTTTGATAAAGCTCAATGAAATGACAAGCAGCATAAGTAAGGTTTTTCATTAAGTACTACATATGGCTTTGGTAGGAATTTATCATCACTGAGGAACTTATAATTTTTATGATTTTCGAAAACAAAATCTCCGGAGTTTTTCAAGCTTAATTTGGAACAAGATTGCATCAGCTCTTTTTACCATATCATCTCTCACAACAACTTAGGTTCAGTGCAAGCGTATGCTACCCGCAAGTTTCAGGTTCTAAGCAAGTATTTTTCAGCCAACAAACTCAAAACTTGGAGAATACTAAGTTATAAACTAGGCACAAGAGAGAAATACGGCAGAGCAACTATTCATCATCTCAACATAGAAGGAAAAGAAACATTTTTACAGCACATAAAAAGAAACTACACTAATTATTTTTGTTCTTTTTAGTTTTGTTATTTTTATTTTGTTTTTCATATGAGAAACAGGAACAAGCAAAAATGAAAGGAAAAGGATACAAGTTGCGATACATGATACCTTAGCGGGGGGCATGGTGTCTCCCCCCCAAGCTAGTTCTTGCTCATGGGTTTGGTGGATTGAACCCCATGTGGCGAAAGTAAGCCGAAAGATCGGCTTGTCCCCGCTCCGTCATGTTGGTGAGGTTGGTGAGCTGGGTGTCGGTGCGTTCTTGCCACTGATGGGTTTGTAGGATGTGTTGATTCAGCGCGTATTGAGTGTCTTCCGCCGTGGTCTCGAGCCTTCCCATTTGCTCGGAGAGGTTGTTCATTGCTTGCTCAAGGTGGAAACCTTGAGTCGCACCAGAGTCGGAGGAGTGTTCCTCCCATTGTTGTTGCGGAGTGAACATCCTTGGGTCATGCCCCGAGGTTTGCCACGCCGAGCCCCCGGCCATGTGCGGTGGCGGGGCTGAGTATACACCGGGAAAATACCCGGTGTGACCATACCCCGGGCCGCCATGAGCCATGGGCTGCGGTGTGGGTGCCTCGGAGCTTGATGGCTGCTCCGACCTGCGCGTCCTCCTGCGAGAAGAAATACTCCTGCGCGCACTCTCCATTTCTTGGAGCTCAATGGTTAGATTTTTGCAAGTATACAAGCGAAGATCCGGGTTAGGTAACCGAAACTCGTTTGTATACCCGACAAAATAAAATAAGAGGGAATCATTTGGACCACGCTTAAGTGTATGACCGCGAATAAGATAATCTTTGTTTATGAGCATGCGAGGAGTATCAATATATTCAACATTAGCATCATGCAAAGCACCTACTCCTGCAGCGATACGTGTAATCAACGAAGTGCACTCGATAGGTCCTATCATCCCAAAATTATCTAGCCATTGGTGAATCATGTATTGCACAGGAGAAATCTTAATTTTCTCAACCATAGCATAAAGAATTTTCATTTCATCCTCGCGCGCAACTCTAATATCACTCCTAGGAAAAAGAGTGATGCCAATCCACATGTGCAAAAAGCGCAAAGTAGGGTGATGGATGTGATTAGTTCTAGGCTGCACACAAGTTGAAAAACCCGTAATCCTTTCCCAAAATGCAAGCTTTGAAAAATCAGGAAGGGCACTATCAATATCAACATTGCAGCGAGTATTAAAGCCGAGTATCATGCTAAGGTCCTTCCATTTCAAACGGTATTCTTCCCCGAAAAACCGAAAAGTAATACCTTCATCTACTACTCGTAGGGTGCATAAAAACTGAAGTGTAAGCAAGCGGGAACCCGGCTCATCTACACTAGCAAAATCTTTCCACCCTATAGCTTTGAATACTCGAGAAAATTCAGCATCCATACCTGTTTGTTGCAGCAGCTCCGTGTCAAATGCTCGCGTAGGAGCAAAGATACGGTTTTGAAGAAGTGCGTAGGCGTTCGTCTCGTGCTCGCCCACCAAGTCGAGGTCGGTGTCAGCGAGGAGATGATGCTCGTTGTTGCTCTCTTCTTCGGCTGCATGTGGTGGACTTGGTGGTTCGACCACGGGGCGCGCGCAAGTGCTTCGGCGTGAAGAGCTTGGACTTGAGCTTGAGCTTAGGGACTTCTTCAACGATCCGTACAGCCGCTTCGCTCCCGACATGGCTGCAGCGAGGAGAGCAAGAACACAAGAACAAAAACTCCGAACGGGTTATGTTAGGGAAAATTGAATCGGCGAAACCGTCGGTTGTTCTTGTGAGCAAGAAAATCGCAACTCGAAAAAAAACAAACAAAAACAAATCAAAACACAAACTGAAAGAACAGTGGGAGAGGAGTTTTTTTTTATGCAGAATTTTGAGGCAAGCACAAAGTGAGAGCAAAGGAGAACCTCGTGAGCAAGAGAGTGAAGTGAATGAGGAATGAAATGAGTGTGTGTGAGGGGGAGAACACTTCTGCCCGGCCACCCCAATTTATAGCACGAAATGTAGCCGTTTTGGAACGTTGGAGGGGGAATATGCCCGTTGGGAAAAAGATGGGGGGCAGCAGTGGCTGCCACAGGTCGGCCGACCTGAAAAATGGGGGTCGGCCGACCCCCTGTGGGGCCCACTTGCTCCCCCTCTTGGCCCATGGCCTCCAACGGTCATATGGTTCATGACCTTGGCTGCTATGTCCAGTAAATCCTCGGAATTATTGCTCAGAAAGATTTCCAAATAAAATCATGCCTCGAAATTCAAATGGTTTTCGGAAAAATAGAAACTAGAAGAGAAAAAGTGTCGGAAAAATCCCAACATGTGGAAAATTTATTGTAGTGGTACAGAGGTACTCCAAAACCTTGCACAAAAGAGTGAAAAAGTTTGGAAGAACCAAATATTTTTGGAGATTAATTTTTGTATGCATGGCGAGATGAAAAAAAAAGTATGCTGGCGGAAAAAAAAAGAAAATCCAAATAAAACTTTGTGAGGGAAGAATAAAATGCAAGGTGGTTCGGAAAAATGCAAATGGTGATTTTTGGAAAAGTATATAAAAATTTTAAAAAGAAATGAAGAGAAAAATGATAACGCCGATTAACCGGTCGGTCCAGGGCTTCGCCGTTTTAAATCCGGCGAGCAAGGACTTCTCCATGCGTTTCATTCTTGCGGTGCCGGCCCCGTCCTTGGAGAAGAGGATGAAGATGGCTGCACCTTCTTTACTTGCCACATTTGTTTGATCTTGGGTTGTGTTGGTGGCTTCTCAATTTGAGGGGTCGATTTCTTGACCCATAACCCCGGCCTTGTTGTTGCGGGCTTCTTGGGTTGGTACCATGACGGGTTCTCACGTTTGTCAATTTGCTTCCAAAGAGCAATGAGACTATCCGTCTTTCTCGGGGTCACTTCAACTTCTTTGATGTTTGAGGGGTTTGGCCCATACTTGATCTTGATCATCGAGCATTGTTCTTTTCGGGGTTGAAACTCGAACTTTTCCTCCTTCCCATTGATGTAGAGGCGGATTTCTCCAACTCCAACATCAATTTGGGCCTTTGTGGTGCTAAGGAAGGGACGTCCCAAGATGAGGGGCGTTTCCTTGTCAATATCCATGTCCAGCACCACAAAGTTCACCGGGACGGTGTGGCCTCTTATGAATACCGGCACATCTTCCGCAATCCCTATTGGAAAGCGAAAGGATGAGTCGGCCAATTGTAGCCGCATCGCTGTTGGCGTGAGGAACTTGTACTTTAATTACTCGAAGATTGCCTTGGGCATAATGCTCACGCTGGCCCCAAGGTCGCACAGTGCGTAGTTGAAGTGGAATCTCTTGATTGCACAAGGGATTACTGGAAAGCCTGGATCAGCTTTTATTGTAGAAGGTTCTTCTCTTATTTGCCTGTTCTCCCCTCTATTTTGATTTTGATTATATCCTTGACCTCCGTTTGGGCGATACCCGTCGTTGTTGTTCATGTAGAACGCATCTTCTTGGGTGTGGGGGCAATTCTTCCCCATATGGCCCGTATCCCCGCATTCCTCACACGTCATGTGTGAGTCCAATGCACGAACACTACCACTTGAAATGTGTTCATCCAAACGCTTCATGAGAAGGTCAAGTTTGGCGGACAACATGTCCACTTCCTTGACAGGGTGGATGCCTTTTGAGCGTGTTTGGAGTCGATCATCGCTCCACCCTTGATTGGAGACCATCTTCTCTATAAGATCTTTTGCTTGAGTAACGGTTTTGGAGAAGAAGGCTCCTCCAGCAGCGGCATCCATATGTCCACGGGCTGTTAGTGTTAACCCGTTGTAAAAGTGTTGAAGAATGAGCCATTCTTCCATCCCGTGGTGTGGGCAGGCTGATGTGTATTCTTGGAGCCTTTCCCATGCCTCGGGTATGGATTCATTTGTTGCTTGCTGGAAGCATGCAATTCTTCCACGAAGAGCATTGGTTTTGCCCATCGGGAAGAACTTAGCGAGGAACGCCGTAGAACATTTGTCCCAAGTGTCAATATTGGCGCGGTTTGCATAGAACCATTGTTTCGCTTTCCCAAGGAGGGAGAGCGGAAACAAACGGAGCTTGATAGCATCTTAATTGCCTTCTCCCGTGCCTGACGTGTTGCATATTTCTAGGAATTGTTGGAGATGAGAGTTGGCGTCCTCGGAAGCCTTCCCACAAAAGGGTATGGCTTGCACCATAGTGATGAGGCTGGACCTTATGTTAAGTCCGGCGTCACCAACGTCGACGTTGGGTCCAATGGGCACATTGGCGACGGTGGGCGTGGAGTATTCACGAAGGGTCTTTTCAGCCATGACGTTTGACGTAGATGGTGCGGAAGATGCGGGTTCGCTTGTCGAGAGTACTTGAGGGGAGACGACGACGCGGTGTCGAGTCTTCCTCACAAGTGACTCGGGATTATCAACGAAGTTTTTCGGCAAGTCGAATCCACGCATACACTACCCTGTTTTCACATCAAAGAGAAAACAGATCAAGGTTAGCCTGCATGGGCAATGGTTAAACCACATCAAGTGTAATCATGAACAATCATTGTATTCTTGTTAACCAATGTCTTCCCCGGCAACGGCGCCAGAAATGCTTGTTGACGTCTCTTACGGTCACGCGGGAAACACGCGACCGCGGGGAGACGCCGGGGGTTATGGAATTGTTCACTTGCACTATTTAACCAAATAATCCACAACTAGTAACAAGTACTAGATATGAATTATAAGGTTTGTCATGTTAAATAGAATATCCGCAAGCGGACGGATAACCCGTTGTAGCATTTCACCCGAGAGTATTCCAGGGTATCGTATTTATATTTTCCCAAAGGAAGACATGGTTGACAAGAGTACTTATGTTCATGGTGTTACAAACGATAAGTGATATAACCACATTCCAATGCAGGGGTAAGGTTTAATAATAATAAGGATAGTGCGACACACACGAAGGCATTCCACTCTCTCTAATAAAAGGCGAGAGACAATCCTAAGCAATGCTAAGTTAGACTAGCGAGCTACTACTCCAAAGGTACAACATTCATATAGCGTGCACAACCTCTACCTATCATCTAGCGTCATGCAAGCACAAGCAAGCGTCTAATGCCTAGGCAACATCGGGAGATCCGGCATACGCAAGGTCTGCCTCGCGACTCCGGCCTATTTACGTACTCCTATGCCGTGCCCGAACGTGGAGGGTTCCTTTGGATGGACATGGCTGTCACTTCCTGCCACCTACCTCTACAAACCGTGGGACACGCACATACCCAAGGGTGGATAGACTACCCCGGCACCATGCCGGCGTTACTAACCACGACTCTAGATCCCTCGAGGCACCCCCAACCCTTCGGATCGACGGGGTGATAAATCTAGAGCACCTTTGCAGGACAATGAGCCCGATGCCTAAACATGAGAACAACTAGCCTAACTAGCATAAACTAGATAAAAGGGATCAAAGCTAGCACTAAGTCATGCATAAGCGTTTGTCGCTCAAGAACGAGCGACGAACGATGGACAATTAAGCAAGTTCAAGAATAATCGATGATCGAGTATGAACGAACGAAGAACGAATGATGAACGAGCATGAACGAACAACGAACGATCATACAAGATCATGATAGAACTAGCAAGCTCATAACAACTATATGAATACTTGTATTCCATAGATTAAATAACAAGTCTTACAAAGAGAGAGAAAGGATACAAGAGCGCTACCTAATTCTCCACAAGACTTTGGGAGCAATAGGGCAACCCACTACTCAGCCTAGCACTACCTAGAATTGCCTCTAACTCTAGTGTGAGGAGGAGGGAATGATCCTTGTGTATTGTGTGTGTGTGAAGGAGGGGGGTGCCCCTCCTTATATAGGCTTTGAAGGTCGGTAACTTTGAGGCGGTTCCCGAGGTCGGTGGCATTTAATGTAGGGGGAACCGACCTTCAGAGGTCGGTAACAAACCGCCACAAAAAGTGGGACCCAGGGGGCCACCCTGCCAGGTTGGCCGACCTGGCCAGGGGGGGTCGGCCGACCTGTGCCTGGCCCCTCCTGGGCTGGGCTTTGGCAGGTGGCTCCCCCTCTGGGTCTACTTCTCTGGTCCAGGTGCATTTGGCCTTAGTTGTGTTGGACTTTGACGAGATTTGGCCTTTTGTCTTGGAGTTGTATTCCCGCGGCGAACGTTGTTTTGTAGAAGTGTTGATTCGTCGCCTTGGGGCATGATTTCACCTGGATTTCTCCCTTATTCCACCTGCACACTAAAATCTAGAGGTACATGTGGAAATAGGTTATTCTTAAATAAAATGCGTGTAAAAAATGTCCAATCCTTCTTGTTTATTGAGCTAGTTGACGGTCGAAATTGGTCCGTAACGACCGTCAACAGGTAGTTCTCGTGTTCGCCAAATATCACAGACAGAGTAATCTGCCCGAGTGGCAAGGAGGAAGAACCCGGTATCACACCATGGAATGGGGCGTAGCTGGGTTGGATCTCGGAGCGTGAGATGCCCATATCATTCAAGGTCTTGACGAAGAGGATATCGAGTCCACTACCGCCATCTATCATCACCTTGGAGAGCCGAGTGTCATGGACAATCGGAGCTAGTATCAAAGGATACCTCCCGGGTCGGGGTATGTGATCGGGGTGATCTCTACGGTCAAAGGTTATGGGAACCTCGGACCATTTAAGGTACTGGGGAGTTGCCGTGACCATGTTGACTTCTCGGAACGTGAGCTTTTGCTTCCTTCTTGCTCGTACACCTCCGGGCCGCCAAATATGGTCAAAGCCATTTGGGGGTGTCGGTATCCGCCCTCTTTGTCATGGTCTTCGTCCTTCCTCTTCTTTTGCCGCTCTTCCGGTTTCTTGCCCTTGCTGTAGCTAATCAGGGCTTAAAACTTATAGCAGTCGCGCAGCTTGTGCGGTTTGGCTGCTTCTGGGTGATAGTGACACGGCTTGTCGAGCATATCTTCAAATTCATCCGTCTTCGGTGGTCGTCGCTGCCGACTGCTCTCGGTGGCAGCCACCAGAGTGTCGTTCTTGCGCTTGCGGTCCCGTGGCTTCGAGGACTCGGGTTCATCCCTCTGGTTCTGACGTCGCTCTTGTCGACGATGATAGCCTTCTTTAGCATTCTCGGACCAGTAGTCTTCTCCTCCAGCATAGCTGTTGGCGATGCTCAACATGTGAGTTGCCGAAGACGGGCGCTTACGGCCCAGCTTTTCTACCAGCTCTCTACGGGTGCAACCTTCCTTGAAAGCCTTGATGACTTCATGGTCGGAGATGTTCGGGATCTCGTTCCTCTTGTGGGTGAAGCGCTGTATGAAATCACGCAGGTTCTCTCCTTCTCGTTGTTTGACCCGGTATAAATCATACTCGGTTGGCAAGCGGTCAACCATGGACGAGAATCGGCCGATGAATTGGTCCCACAAGCCTTCCGAAGAATGGAAGCTGTTAGCCGGAAGATTGGTCAGCCACCTCCTGATCGAGTCGGAGAGAACCACAGGAAGATAGTTGGCCAAGACGCTGTCGTCGCCTCCCGCCGCATATACCGCAGTCGAGTACATGCTCAGCCACTCCTTCGGGTCAGTGGTGCCATTGTACTTCTCAATGCCGACTGGTTTGAAGTTCTTGGGCCACGGGCCGGTGAGTCAGAGATCCCCGGACAGGCATCGTAGCCCTCTGAATCGGCTCGAGTGACCAGTGTGGCATCCCACGTCGGGCGAGTCCTCACGGTCGTCATGATGACGCCACGGGCGGCGTTCCTCACGAGCTTGCCTTCTTTCTCGGTCATCACGAGGACGCCGGTCATGTTGCCTCTGTGGGCGTTCTTCTTGCTGATGCTCCTCATCGCAGCGCCTGTTGCGGTGACGAGGGTTGCGGTCCTCATCTTCTTCGTCCGACTGCTGACCCTCTTCCCGGGGGAAGGTGAGACGATCATGCACTGGTCGCCTAGGTGATGTGCGCTGTCGGTCATCTCTGTTTCTGTGCCGTGCCGGTCCAAGGCACTCGGGCGCCGGTCCTGGCGTCAATTTTCACGCCTTCTTGGGCGTTCGACTTCTTCTGGTTCTTCAAACGAGTCTTGCGAGAGCGTTTTGCCCGGCGTGTGGGACTGCCTGTCCCTTGAAGGATGGTCGGAGTGCTGCCGAGCCGGAGTTCCCGCTGGTGGGGGTCCAGTAAGAAGAAGTGCTTCAGCCTGTTGGGCAGCCGCTACTTTCATGGCTTTGGCCTTCTTAATAATCGGCGTCAGCGCGGGGTCAGGTACTCCGTTGGCCGTCACCACTGCCTCCATCTGGTCCAACAGGGTTGTAACACTGACTGCGTTGGCGTGAGGGGTCGTGAAGACCTGGTGCTCTCCGAACTCTTGTGTCAGGTTGCGGTAGAGCGAGCTTGGTCCGGCCCCCGCAGTGTTGCGCGTGTCTGCACCTGACGGCGGCGCGCCCCCGGCGTTCGTATCCGCTGCTGCGGCTGGCGTGGAGGGTGGGACGGATAACTCCGCCATAAAGCACTCGGACGGCGGGATGCCGACAAGCGAGGTGCTCTCCCAGGTCAGCGTGCGAAGTGCAGGCTCGACGGGGTAGTCTCCGGGTAGATCGGTCTCAAAATATCCGACTGACCCGAGTAGTATCTCTTTGGTGCTTTTGAACATCTTGGCTTGGAGCTCGCCGAGGACTGTAGCACCATCACGTAGCCCCATCGAAAACCGAAAGGAGCCTTGAGTTGGACTCGGTGTTGTAGATCCCATCTTGGTGTGGAGGTCGCTGAAGACCGCTGCATTGTTACGTAGCCCCATCGGAAACCGAGTGGGGCCTCGAGTTGAACTCGGTATTGCAGATCCGATCTGGGTCGCCTCCAAACTCAACTCTACGCCGTCATGGTTCAGATCTAGATCTGGCCGGGTGAGCGAGGGAGCCGGCCGACTGGGGTTTGAGACCACCGAGTCGGCAAGCTGGAGTTCGCTGTTTGATCCAGTGACGTAGCTCAGACTTCCGAAGGAGATCAGGTCGCCGGCGGTGAACTTGTTGACGGCCATCGAGTTCGACGAGGTGGATCATAGTGCTTCCCCTTCCTGGCGCGCCACTGTCGAGGTTTTAGGCCTCGATATTATCTTTATGGGTGCCTTAGGATCAAGAACACGATGGTAACACAGGACGCCAAGGTTTATCCTGGTTCGGGCCGCAAGATGCGTAACACCCTACGTCCAGCGTTGGTATGGTATTGAGTGTAGAGTTTTTCTGTAGGATCTCTAGCCGCCTTATATAGCCGGGGGTCTAGGGGTACATGGAGTTTAACCTAGTCGGTTACATCATAGATTGCCTTATAGTACAAGTTCGACTAAGTTTATTGTGGGCCGAGTGACCCAACCAACCTCAAGTCTGCTGGGCCACCCGGGCTTCATTGGAGCCGTCCGACTATCCATATCTGAAGTACTCGGCTTTGTTGATGCTTGAGGATACCCGAGGTCTCATTACTTTGACAGACACTCTTAAAAACAACTAAATAAAATTCCTCATTGCGATTAGCCTTAGGGTGTGTTCGTTGCTTCTGCATTTAAACTTTAGACCTGTCACATCAAAGAGAATCTTATTATTTAAGAATACTAAATAAAATTTAATGATAAAATCTTTTTACAGATAGATACATTTTTACGAGACGAATCTAACGAGCCTAATTAATCTATGTTTTGTTACAGTGATGCTACAGTGATGCTACAGTAACTATCGCCTAATCACGGTTTACTTACCCTCATTAGATCCGTCTCGCGAATTAGACCAGGGGTTCTGCAGTTAGTTTTGTAATTAAACTTTATTTAATACTCTTAAATGACAAAAATTTTCCCTCTAAATTTTAGACCTCATGCAACGAACACGCCTTAGTCTGCCGTTCACCAGGCGAAAGGAACCAACGGCCAAAACATTGAATGCTTGATCTTTTATGGAAGTGACGTAGCATTTTCATAGAGCGACTGTTCTATAGTATATCCTTGCTAACTGCAATTTGAATGCGCAGACGCAAAAGCTCGGGACTAGACGAAGGGCCTGTTCGTTTCCTTTAGTCTTAAAGTTTAGTCTACAGAATCTTGCTATTTAAGAGTATTAAATAAAGTCTAATTACAAAACCTTTTTACAGATGGGTGCTAATTTACGAGACGAATCTAACGAGTCTAATTAAGCTATGTTTTGCTATAGTGATGCTACAGTAACCATCGTCTAATCACGGCTTAATTACTGTCATTAGATTCGTCTCGCAAAGTAGCTCAGGTTTCTGTAAAAAGTTTTGTAATTACACTTTATTTAATACCTTTAAATAGCAAGAACTTTGAACTAAACTTTAGTCCTAAACGAAACGAACACGCCCAAAGTCCTCGTGTCTGTTTTGTTGACTATAGAACGGCGATGATTGATCAGATTGGGCGCTTTTTTTAATGATTCCTGGCGTGGTTTGTGTTTACATACACGCAACCAGCTCGCATCCGTCACATGGGCCCCGGGGCGGAACCAGAAAATACGCATTGAAGTGGGACAGAACCCCGGGCTCTCCGGAATTTTGGATGGGGTTAACGAGGCAAGCAACAAGAATCCAGGTAAGGCCCATTTTGTTTTAGCTTATTTTGTTTTGGAACCACGTAAGGACCGCACGCCATTCCATGGAAATATGCAACACTGTCATACCCCATTTCTGGAATATGTTGTGCATCCTGTATCAGTTCCTAAATCAGTAGCTGATACGCACAAGAACACAGATATGATAATCAAAAGCATACTTCGAATAGGTAAATAAGCATAATACCTGATATAGAACCCTTAGTGGCGGTACGACAAGGAAATATCCAAGTCTAACCAACCAGCTAACGGTGAAGCAGACAGCGGAAACCTTGGCCCAAAGCCACAAGCACACTTGAGATGCAGAACCGAAAACCCAACGTCGTCGTCTTCTACGAAGTCTTCTCCTACTAAACCAACAATCGCATACGCGTGAGTACATAAGGTACTCAGCAAGCCCTACACTACACAAGGGTATATATACATGCATACTTGGTCTTAGCAAGGAAGAGGATATATGGTTTATTTGCAGCAAAGCAAGCTTTATGCAGGGTTCACTAAAGCAAGACAAGGATTCATAGATAAAACAGGGAATTGATTGTCAATATTTTAGTTGGTTGGCCCTGGGGGAGTATGGAGCCTTCCCGCCAGTTCCCAAATTTTTAAGTTGGGCCTTCTGACCTCAGGGGTCGTACCGACCCAGCACACTTGCCATCACTTCCAAAACACGGGCTGACTACAACCCACTCACACGCCAAGGAAAGAGAGAAGTGGCTAATCCATACGTGCGCAACAATAATGTGTCATATGCCGTGACAACGTCCATCCGGATGAATTTTACACTCTGCAGAGGTTGTACATCTTTTCCCACGGGCTATGCACTCTTGTACGGAGAGTAACATAACGCCTAGTCCATATCCTCCGAGTAGTCTCACAATTCCACCACGAAATCACACTCAGGGGCTTGTGACATGAAAGGTCACACACTGGCACTGTACACCTGTAAAAGGGTACGTCATGCTCCTGTAACGAATAGCAGGATCCTGTAAGACATACCAGGACGGGCGGCACTCCCGTAACCTATAGCGGGTTCCGCGAGCCGGATCTTAGGTACGTTTCCTATGTCCTTTTCCTGAGCTTTCGTTGCCTCGACTGGCCTCCAGATGGCATTTGCAAGAATACCAGGAAGATAGGGTAGGTCCTTCCCATAGGGGTTCCGTGGTTGTACGAGAATCATTATGTTTACGGGCGTCAGAACCGGTCCTTACATGGCCGAGCAAGCACCATATCCCACACTAGGGGCCTATAACACCAACATCCATTCACTAGTGGCCTTGCCCGCAATCCAACCCATCCCATCATCACCGCCACTATCAACATCATCACCTAACACAGTTATGCTACTCCCAAACCCAACATATACCACACACACCACCAAACTCATTTAACACAGTTGTAAAACATATATGTGAGTAAGGTGTAGCAATGTAGAAACATTGCAGGGGTCCTAAGCATTCTAGTAGCAAGGTAAAAGTGCCATCATAGAAATGATGGAACTATCCTAGAGTTATCAAGATGACAGGTAAGCAAAGGGGTAAACAAGGATTCAGATATTAACGCCTAAGTAACAGACATCAATATCAATGAGCAAGTAGGACCATAGCTACACAATCAGTAAAATAACAAGTAATGCATAATACTAGAGTAGGCTCTATAGGTGCATTGCGAAAACAGTAGGTTTAATCATGATCAAGGAGATGTAGAGCTTGACTTCACTAATTAGTCTTCTTCTTCACGTCCTTGTAATCCGGGTCCTCAGGTCCTTCCTAGAAGCTTGTATCTTCTGACTCGTATGTCGAGGTCGATGTCTTCAAGTCCTTCGTCGAAGCTCGTCCTTCAAGCTTGTATCTTCTGGATCTTCCTTTAGTTCTTCCTCGAATCTTGCGTAAGCTAGCGTATAAAAAGATACCGTATAAACAAACTACCGCAGAGGAAAATAAAGATCGAGAAGAACCACACAAGATCCAATTAACTTCGATAAGAACCAATAGAACACCAAAGAAGACAAAAGGCACAAATCATGCATGATGCATTAGGTTTTACTTTAGGAGGATCTTATTATCTTAAGAGAGGCTATCAGGGACGGTGAATAGAGCACTAGGGATTTTGATGTGAAGGTGGGATGCTAAACCATGGTAAATGCATGCGGGTATGTGTAGGCAGAAACGGCGTGTGTACGTGTTAGATGTACATTGGCAGCATTACGACTTTATATAGGTCGTAACCCATATAAAGGTTCATGCAACAAATGTACAAGTGCAAAGTGTGTCACTTTAATTGCCTATTTATGTTAGGGTATTAACTATTGGTGATTGGCTATTAATTACTTACTATATTGATTAATTACTAAGATTAAGCTACTGATTATTTGCCATGAGCTAAGCGCATGACAGTGGTACGTGCACGTGATTATGCATGGGATGGTTACAAATAAAAGACAAGGATCAATTGATTAAGATCAACCAGCAATTAAAATAACAACGAACAATAAATCCAATAACCTCCAATGAAGGACCACACAAATATGAGAATAGTGGTAATAACAGAGCTCGGTAAGGACCGGTGGTAATCAATAGGTTAAGGTTGATGAAGCGATAGTTGAGATAGGTTTGGGTTGTAAAAGAGTTGCGATGAAAGAGGTTGCTAGGTAATGATATAGAGCGGTACGACAAGATTGGATAAGCTCGTCGCCAAAAGATAAGCGAGCATTGATGTGCGAGCTCGACATCACATGATTTATCGACATGAGATTTAGGGTAATAGGTTTTGGAGCGATACGACACGAAGGAGTGGGTAGGTTCAATGCTAGCGAGTCAGGGTGTACGTGCGACATACAAGGTTAGATCGAGATGTGTTGCGAAGAGGTAGGTACCAGGATTTAAGGTGAAAGATATTGTATGATTGGTTAGGTTCAACGCTACACGATGGAGCGAGTAGCTATAACACACAAGATTGTCGTTGCATAAATTGGTGATATGGAAGAACATCAAAAGAGGGAAGATTATATGGTATTGACGGCTTACTGGTCCATTCTATAGCTCCAAGAGTAGTACCGAAGGGTACTACGCGTTTCTACGAACGCGTGGGCGCAAGAATCGCCCAAAACGGAGCTACGGTGATGAAGATACATAGGTTTATAGGTTCCAGGGGCTTACTTGTAATTACATAAATATGCCGAGGGCATATCTATAATTACAGAAAGGTTTTAGGGACTGAAATGTAATTACAGAAAGTTTTGGGGACCAATCTGTAAATACAGAAAAGTTTAGGGGCTTCGGTGCAAAAAGACAGGGGCTAAAATATAATTACAGAAAAGTGTAAGCTTGTTTCTGGAAAAAGGCAGGACCTAAAAAGGATTATCCAAAAGTTCAGGGGCTTATCTGCAAGATTACAGGGTCTGGGGATTTTCTAGGATTTCTGGAATTATTTTCCAATGGAAAAAGCATGGACCGAGTCCACAGGTCTGTGGACCAGGTCTACGGCTCGGGTTCATGATGGGCCAGATCCATCTGGGCCATCAGATTTCAAATGGAAGGTTGAGATTTAAAACAACGAAGGGGTATGCGACGTTTTAATCGCGGCCGTTGGTGGCGAGATGGACGGCTGGGGTCGCTCCGGTTGGCTGCGCGGTGGTCGGAGACCACGGGCGCGGCGGCGCCAGGCGCGGGCTCGCCGGAGCTCGCCATTATGGCGCTCCGGTGGCCCAAAATCGACGCGGTAAGTCCCGGGAGAGAGAGGAGGGGAAGGAGATCTCACCGCGGGGACACGTGGACGTCGCGGGCGGGTGGAGACGCGTCTGCGACGACAGGAGGCGGAGCTTGGCGGCGGCGCTCGACGGAGTGGGGACTCCGGTGGCGGAGCGGGGCGGAGCAGAGGGCTGGAAGATGCGTCACGTCGACGCGGAGCTAGGCGGCGAGGTCGCGTCGACAGACGAGGCCGGGGCGCGCGCGGTGGCGGATGGGCGCGGTGCGCGGCGGCGGCGGCGCCCGGTGGCGACGCGAAGCGAAGTGGACGTTGGGCGCGGGGCGTCGAGTTTGTGTAGGCCGGGGAGGTGTGCGGCGACACGGCGAAGCGAACGCGTGCACGAGGCGGCCAGGACGCGGCCGGGAAGGTGGCCGTCGTCGAGCTTGCGCGGCGGCGGATGGCGGCGCGCGGCGGTGAGGTAGCTCCGGTGCTCGACGGGCTGCGCGGATGGGAGCGTGCGATGCAGGTCAAGCTTGCGAAGCTGGACCACACTCGCAGAGAGCAAGGGAGGGCTCCATGGCGGCGAATTGAGCGGTGGTCGGCGGTGAGTGGGAGATGGGGAAAAGGGGGAATTGGAGCTCTGTGGTGTTCGGAGAGGGGAAGTGAGCTGAGGGAGGAGGAGAGGGGTGTCGCGCGGTCGATTTTATAGGCGGAGGAGGACGGGGTTGCTTCGGGGCGACGGCTTGCCAGCTCGCCGACGAATGGGGAAGAGGGAGGAGTTAAGGCACGCAGTGCGACGTCGAATGGGAGCGGGACAACGGCCGAGCGTGCTGTACGTTGGTCTGGCAGCGAGGAGGAGGAGCAATGGAGGCGCGACGCGCGTACGGCGGCGCGGACCGGCGGTCCGATGGCTGCGGCGGCGCTTACTGCCCGACAGGCACAAGGAGGAAGAAGGGGAGGTGGGCTGGACTGGGCCGAACGGGCTGTTGTTGGGCTAGAGAAAGAAGTGTTGTGGCCCATGGTGATTTGCAAAAAAGGAAAAGGAGGACGAGGCCCATAGGGAAGGTTAGGAAACGAAAAGGTTTATTCTTTTCTGTGATTTATACAGGGACTCAAATTTGAATTGTGAATTCAAATTTGATTGGAAACAAAACCTGACAAACACTCAAAACAAAACCAGGAACTTAACAATGCATATGATGAATTTTGGTGCAAGTTTAAATTCAAAGGTTTTCAAATTCGAGGTGAACTCGCTAAAGATTAACATGCAATTATTTTAGTTTGTTGTAAATTCGAAAAGTTCAAACTTTTAGTGAATTTTAAATGAAAGCAAATACTTGAGCACAAGTTTTAATATTTAGAAAATTTCATATTCTAACTAGGTTTTAATTTATTTAGTGTATTTGGTTTCGAAGATTCGTGTCGAGGTAAGAGTTAGACAAAAATTTAAATTTTGAGTGATTTTTATTCCTTTTTGTTTTGCTTTGAAATTTTGGGGTGTTACAAACACCCTCCTAAGGAAATGTACAATGCTACGGAAGCAGTTTCACAGCGTGTCTCATATAATAGGATTTTTATGAGATGGAAGAGAGAGAGGGTGGTGAGAGAAAAAGGTGGTTATTTTACGGACTCATTAATATTCCTATACTCATCTACAAATTAAGGAAAAATACAATTACTACAAAACAACTAAAAACAATCATCCATTGTACAGATAGTCTGATAGATTGTCTGAAGATTACATGGCTGGTACAAAACGGCTTATACAACAACACCATGCTTTAATAATCATCATCCATCGCACTATCGATGGCAAAAAGAGAAATGCCTCTCCAAAGAGGATCTTACTCTCCCTTTAGCTGCCCCTGGGCATCATCAAAGCCATGAGAGACGGCACCAGCTTCGGCTAGTTCATACGTTACGCACGTCCAGTTAGCAGCCAACGTATAATGTTGGGTCACGCACACGCTATGCGTACGCACCAGCGAGATCAAGTCGGATCTGAATACCACCTGTATCATCCCAGGCCTAAAATAAGGCTCCAGATCTGCTCGCACGTCAAGCGGTCCCATCTCATAGAGATAACTCTTACATTTTTGTCCTCGCTTTGCGTAAAAGAGTTAATCTAGTTATTACTACATTTTCAGTTTGATTTTGCTCCACTTTGCTAAGCAACGTGTGACTATTCTCATGTCTTTATGCTGTACACCTACATGAGTCAATTCTTTTTGGGCCGGGCTTTCACAACCTGCTTCATCCAGGCACGGACTCGCAGTGCTGCGCCTCCGTGAGGTGCAGAAGCAAGCTGTTCATGCCCTCCATCTCGTCCTTGATGAAGGCCACGTCGCCGTAGACAACGTTGAGGAGTTGCGCCTCGTTGATGAGCACGGTGGCCCAGGAGCGAGTCGAGGGCACCCTGGGCGTCCATCGCCAACGCACGCTTCTATCGATCTGCCCCGTGCGAAAGCAGCTGACACAAACACGACGAGGACGTTGTGTGGCTCCCCCTCCTGTAAAAATTTGAACAGAACGTAGCATCCATGATAATGTGGACCCAACGGAGTTAATTACATGTACGCTAGCAAATATCATATTCAGTTAGGGCTTCTTTGGTAGGGCTTCTCGAACGGCTTCTCTAGCGGCTTCACGTGTTTTCCAACCAAAGGGGGTGCTTCCTCAAGTGCTTCTCTTTAAAAAAAAAAAAGGAGAAAGCCGTATCCAAAAATAAGGTGAAGCATGAAGCCACAAAATGGTAGCTTCACCGGCTTCTTTTCTCTATGGCGCCCTCATCTTTCTATATTTGTCCCTAAAAATATGGAGAAGCTGCAGACAACGCCGTTTTGCCAAACGTTTTAGGCACAGCCGCAGACAAAGCAGGCACAGCCATTTTTTCAGAGAAGCCACAGCCACAGCTGAAGCCGGCACAACCACAGCCGTACCAAAGAAGCCCTTAGTTTCGTAGGTGAACACACCCAGTTTAGTCCTGCAATTCTGCAAAATGTGCGGCCATGTCTCAAAGCCTATATTCAGAAGTCGTCAGCAATCAGCATGGGTACATATGGGTGCCAACATGGATATACATAGTGACGAGAGAGTCATCAGCAAACCACGTTTATTCGACTGATCATTCAGAGCTCGAGGTCGAGTTCATCACGGTCCCTCCTTCGGCCAAAACTTATCCTGCTAGACCATTGTTCACTGCTATCCTAGACGTTCTATGTTTGCCACAATGCGGTGTCTGCGGTCAATGTGCATGACAAGCAAGTGTCCATGATCTTGCATTTCATCGGCGCAGAGACTTCCAAGTTTCCCTTTTTTTTCTGTTCCACGAGGCAATATAATCCAAACATGTTTCTCATAGCGCGGCTAGCCATAACTCACTTTTTTCAATGAATAATGTTGAAGATCATCTTTTGAAATTGCACGATTTTTTAGTTTTCAATTTTTTTAAATATTTTGATTAGTTGTTTGGTATTTCTTTCTTGGCTATTTTGCAATTTCGAATGGCTCATACAGCCCATATTTCTTTCTTCCATTACCCTTGTCAGACGATCTCCTCCATCTCAGTTTCATCCGAGTCGATGTTTTTTCTCCCTCTCTCCGCTCACTCGCCATGAACGCTGGCAGCCGCAGATCCATCCTTGGCGGACCATAGAACCAAAGGCTGGCCCAGGTCAAAAATTTAGTTATGGCAGACTTCTTTATTGACCCCCACTTTTATTTAAATTAAAATCGCACGCATCTGAGTGGCACCTGCCTCTGGAACTCAACTTGTCGTGGCACGTAGATTAGACCATCAGCGATTATCGTGGCTGCGAAGCTAAGAGCAGAGAAAACACGGTTGCTGCCATGTTCAGCATCACGCTCGTAGCGCCATGCTTATGCAAGATCGATTGTACAATGCGGCCGTCCTCCGCAATTGACGCGAGGCTAACTAACTTCCATGAACAAATCTTGCCTCGTGCAAGCCCCAAGGGCTGGCTTTCCCTGGTCATGCAAATATGAGATCTAGCCAAGCTATACTCTAACCCATGTGATTTATATTGAGTATGTTTATATGGGCATCCAAATAGGACTCCCCAATGGAGAGAAGGCATGTAGCCTACTCAGTAGCACCTCAGGTTTTGTGTTCAACTTTTCGTGAAAGCAAATTTTATAAAATTTAATGGTATTTTGTTTTACTAGGAATTTGCCCGTGCGTTGCTACGGGTGCCAACAATATCCGCAATACATAAAACAATGTAACTTTCAATAAACATATTATTTTACTTATCCCTGGCGAAAAAACATATTTTCTTGTGTATAAATAACATGAAGATATTGCCTAACCAAAAAAAAAAAAAAACTCGACCTGAGGGGGTAAGACAGCCCCGGGCATTACTTTAAGAAGAAGACCTTCTCACGCAGGTCGAGAAAACCTCCGAACCCTGCCCCACCCATACACAGCGGCACCGTAGCCCATGTGAGACGATCAACGACCTGGGCTGGGCCTTAGACCTGTGCTTTGGTTGTGGGACAGACGAGGGGATTTTTTTATTTTTTCCACAAATTGTGCAGTACCAAGGGATTGAACCCTGGACGGGAGCTCCCCAGCAAATGTCCTTTGCCAGTTGCACTGTGAGTCCCTTTGCAATATTGCCCAACCAATATTGTGAGAATCGACAAAACGGTCAAATCAGACATGTAGTCTTTCTTGAATAACTTTGAAGCCTATGGTTGAGCATCGCTTGCATGCACAAACTGCATCATCATGCAATTAAGTTCAATAGTGTTAGAATATATCTTCGAAACACAGGTTACATTAATACAATGATTAAAAAAGATAAGGAACTATTATCTGTCCGGCCTATACATGCCTTCTAATGCCCGTATAAAAGAGATGCAATATCTCCATCCATCTTCTTCATGACTCAATAGTTCTACAAGACAATCAAATTGCACCAAATCATTTTTAAATTAGTTAAGAGGCTTGGCTATCTCTATCTCCATCGTCTACTTCCTCTCAATTATAAATGACCAAACAGCCCCTATCTCTTCCGAATTGTTACTTGGCTAGTTGTCTATTCTCTGTCACAGTTTCTGGCGCAAGGGCTCCATGACTGATGGCCGCCGTTGCTTGTAATTGCTCGCTGATGCGTCAAGGATGAGCTCCGAGCCTGTGATTGATCCGATTGCTTTGCCAACTCGGTTGCCCAGTTGGAAACGCAAAGATTAATGATTTTGGAAACCCAAGCTGACTGAATGTTTCAGATTCTTAGTCAGACATCCAGAAAACTTAACATGTGCCTCATCACCACCTCAGATCAAAGCATGCATTCACAACTCAATTACAGCTCCACGTGAAGATGGGAACGATGGGACGTTCCTTGCAGGTCCACCAGGCGACGGGAAACATCCACGCGATCTCCAGGACAGGATAACAACGTACTTGATTGCAATGGACAGCGACGATCGCGCGAAGCCTGGCGACGGCGCGACGATGCTCGTGTCGACGATCGAGCAACCCTGGCTCGCCGTCAGTGATCGTAACCGGCATCAACCTCGGCCCGCCCTAACTGGTACCTCGCCAACGACAACGGCGGGTCCCGCCGCGGCAGCACTTCGACATGGCGCCGCGCGCCGTCCTTCCTCAAGCTCGCCCAGGGTCGCCGGCATCGTTCCCGTCCAGTTTCGCCGCATCCCCTGCCAGCTCTCCGGCGGCGTCAGGTTCTGCGTCCAGGCCGGCAACAACTACTGGCTTCTCCTCCACGTCCTGAACATCGCCGGCGCCGGAGACGTATCCGACCTGTCGGTCAAAAGGTACGGCGACAGAAGCTACGTGCCGGCCACGCGCAACTGAGGGATCACGTTCCAGGTTTTCGCAGCGCTTGGCAACGACAAGGGACTCGTCGACGTCAAGATGACCATGTACAGCTCGCCGCAGCAGACCAACTTACCGGGCCGTTTTGTTTGTTCAAGTATGGCTTAACGTGATCGGTTTGGGATACGTATACACTGCAGACTCACGCACGTATGATACGGAGGATCGGAACGAGCCGAGCGCAGACACACGATGGGAGCAGGCGGACTCGCGCTGAGGCTGACGAAAGACTTTCTTTAGAATTTTTAGGAGTAGAGAAGAATAAAAAGAAAAATAAAAGGAAAAAATACATTGACCAAATTCCACCTGGGCCGGCCCAACCAGCCAGCCCACCGCCACACAGAACTCGTCACTGGAAAAAATAAAAGGAAAAACAACTTGCCTTGACTGAGATTCGAACTCGGGTTGTGTCAATACGAATGAACGGACTTGCCGCTAGACCATGCTTTCTTTTGTGGATTAAATCGATTCGAATACTATAAGTTATGTAAACATAATCGGACGTTTAAACTTAAATTAGCATGAATTCGATTCGAATTCAAGTGGTCTGAAATCTGAAATTTTCGGCTGAAAAATTGGGCTGACGACTCTTTACAGACTTTTTAAGTAGTAGAGATTCAGTGGTATGCGACGCTCCTGTTGACAGTAAAGTGGTATCTTCGTCAATTTTGAGGATTTGCCGGTTCAATCTTCGAAAATGATCATATGGATAGGGCTGTATACGTGTGTTTATTGGGGCGAGTGTGTGTGCGTTATGAGTGTCTGAGTTGTACCGCGTAATCGCAACAAAAAAAAAAGACTCTCCAACGCTTCCATACCAATCATTGTCAATTTCCATTCTGTTACGTTCAAATTATCTTCCAAATCAATCTCAATCGATTAGATAATAATATTTAAGTAGTAGAAAGTTCCTTTGTTTGTTTTGGACGTACAGACCGCCTAGCTTAGAGTTTTATTATAATACATGGCTAACTCATCTTTTAATCTTAGCCGTTTAATCTTCATAAAATTCAATGGTTCACATTTTTGTTATTTCTTTGATTAATATGATAAATTTTGTGACTTTGAGATCGGTATTCCAGTCTGTGCTGCGGCAACAACGAGACTCATCTATCTATCTATTATTATTTTAGTATTTGAAGGTTAAAAGAAATTACCACGTTCGCGAATCATATACTGAATAATTGGTATGGATATACATGCATAAAGTGATAAAGACTATTGTACCATCATATGACCAAGGAACGGGGGAGGAAGGCGGCCGGGCTGAAGCCTGAATGGTTGAACGTAGCTGCCCTTACATAGCCGCGAAAGCAGCAGACACAAACACGACGAGGACGTGGTGCGGCTCCCCCTCGTGTAAGAACGCAGCATCGACGATAATATGAGCTTGGATGTGGTGAACACTCCCAGTGTAGGTTTTTTCTTTTAGCACAACAAACAGGCCTCTGTATTGACGCAGTGCAGACCTCCTCCTGCAAATGGCGGCGGAACCCTCTCGGAAAAGATATCCAAAGTCCATGACCGGCCTACAAGTTTCAACGGTCCATGTCTTTCCAGCCCAACTGGAAGGAACATCTCAAAAAACAAAAAAGCCCAACTGGAAGGAAAACAGTTGGCCCACGCGCAAACGGAGCACAGGTTGCCAACGGCAAAGCGGGGAAATATTTGGTGCAATTGACTGTATCGGTGCAACCGTGCAACCATGGCACGTCAGTTGTTGGATCCAGATCCAAGGGTTTTGGTTCAGGCGGGCGAGCTCCTCCTTCCTAGCGTGTAATCTTACGTTTTAGCCCCCGAAAAAACCCTCTGTTTTACCCGTCCCTCATCCCCCGACCTGTTCCTCTTCTCTCCATCTCCATGGATCGATGTGAGGGCGTGAAGCCCCGTCTAGAGCTGTTGCTACTCGGCCTGGACTACTCTGTTGCGCGGCATTGGAACATAACCTTGCACGGATGGATAGATCGTCTCCCTTCTGCGGAGGAACCCATTGGTAGCCGCATAGAAGGAACGACCACGTGCGGCCGGCACTAGTCCCAGTTGTTCGCTTTATGCGAACTGCCAACGGAGAGCAAGGTTGATTTATGCTGACGTTCCTACTGCTCATGCAGCAGCACTAATTTGTTCTTTCTGGATTGTGAGATGCGTATTTGCTTGTAGAAATAACGAATTCACATGAAAGATCAAACAACCTCTAACAAATCCAACGTTGTTTCAATCAAGATATATATACATTCTTTCACAGTTCATGCGCATCAGTCCTGCGGGCGTTAATTGCTTCTGACTGCTAGTGGCTTAGCAAAATATTTAGCGAAAGAACACTTGGAGCCATAGCTCACAGCCACCGCACTAAATACGTTCCACACCGACGCCGTAGGCAGTAATTTCATACGGACTAGCGCAGGGTTCCAATCTAAGGCGGCGAGTCAGTTGCGAATGGCAGCGCTTGACAAGGTGAGGCAGGCTAGCACCATGTTAATGGCGGCGGCGGCGCTCCACCTATGCCCAAATCGATCTGGTGGGGAGATGTGCGAGAAATATAACACTACACAAGGAGTTAAGCAAAAAATAAATCGTAAGCAGGAAGGGGGAGCCTACCGAGCCTTTGGATCTAGATCCGGTGACTAGCATGCAATGTTTGCACGGTTGCACCAATATAGTCAGTTGCACCAAATATTTTACCCGGCAAAGCGCTCCCCTACAGGATCAATTTCGTCGTCCTCTCGGCCGCGGATCCCCCAGCGGCAAGGGTTGCGCTCCGGTGGTGGATGCTCAATGCGCAGCTGTTTCATACAGGCAGGTAACTAATTTGGCCTATGTGTTATGCATTGATATTGGCTCAAGTGATGGTTATAACTTATAAGGCGGAGTGCAACATACAACTACTCGTACGATACAGAGTAGCAAATTCACGCAAGAAAAATTCATTTGAGAGGAACCGCGCCCGATTCTCTCATCCAACAACACCACTGGCTTCGACGGCCGGAGAACCAAACGCTTACATTCTTCTGCCTTGGTAATTAAACTTGAGCCACAGAGTGTGAATTCCATCTAACATTCTATCGATCGCCTGCTGCAACCAACCCGACAGCAAAGAAAATACATATATATTCTGCATGACCGGCCGCTCAGTTGTATCGGTGCTTTCTTTCTGTCAGCCGGTAAATTAAATATCACACAACCTCAGCAACACTTAATGTTCAAATAGGGACAACATACACAGTAATGTTCTAGATGAATACACACGATTCAACTCCACAAAGGGAGAATTGACACCACAAATAAGAGAATGCAACTGAACACATGATGCAGTAAATCTCACACTTAAAGAAACTCAAACTAAATGGAACACAGATCGTACTAGCTAGCACAGCCAAGCATATATAAGCCGCTTAATCTGTTTAGTGCTTGAGAAAATAGAGAGCCCTGAAGATGCCCGCCAGCACGCCGATGATGGACATCACCTTAGCGATGGTTTTGGCGTTTTTGTAGAGGAACCTGTAGATGGCTATCCACACTCGCCTCTTTTGTCTGTACTCTGCAAGGTCTGCGATGAGTCGCAGGTAGGCCTGACCTGGCACAAGTTCCGGAGCCAGGTCGTTGAAGAACTCAAGCGTCTGCCGATCGCTCGAGAGGCCGTACAAGATGCTCTTGGCGCGCAGCTCGCACACGTCCCCCTCCCGGTTCATCAGAAGCGAGAGCACGCCCAGGTATGAGTTGACGGCACAGTCGTGGTCCCAGCCTGTTTCCACATACATCTCGAATGCGGCCATGTTGACAAGCCAGCAACAGATGGTGGCATCCAGGCACAATGGCTCCAGAGAGAGCTTGGCAAACAAGGGGCCTTTGACCAAGTTCATAGCCGAGAACTGAACTTTCTGGCTGGCTTCCAGCCTGATGCCCATCTCTGCGAGCTCTGCTGCACTGGTATACACGGGAAGTATGTCGCTGGAGAAGGAGGGTCTTGTAACACGTTTGCTGGCTGCTTCGCAGAATTGGGCGAGGCAAAGGAGATGTCCTGGCTTTTTATCCACGCCGATGTCAATGACCACTTGATCAGTCTGTACGGTGCCATGAAGGCTTGGCTTCACTAGGAAACGGATGATATGTTCCATTGTCAAGCTCTTAAGGGGCAGAAGAACCTCCATCACGGCCCAGGGAATCTGGTTCTCTAATAGGATCATGTCCCTCCATACACCTTTAACATGAGGGTTTATGATACATTTTAATGAAGCCCCGCCATGTCCGGAGATGATGTTATCCATAAACTGCACCAAAAAGCATCCATCGACGAACATTATGTCAATAAACTTATCATCAGTGATACCTTCAAGTGCATCTTCGTCGGTGTAGCATCTCCGGCAATCACAAGCTATCGATCTGATCTTCTCGTAGGTTGCATCTCGCGACTGGGACAACCCTTCGAAGAAACAGTTGACAAACGTGAGCTTGACTTTCTCCATCGGCTGTAGTTTTGGCACGCCACTGTAATAAGGACCGATAGCCACGGTCCTTGGGGCGATGTAGTCTCTCTCCCTGCCGATCCTCTGGAGGTTGGAAGGAAACCTAGGGATCTGCTTCGATTTTAACTTGAAGAATTCTTCTTCTTCCGCCGAATTCTCCTTGGGTAAATCTATAATGGAGTCAAGGGCCATCCTAATAGCTTGAGGCATCTGGGGATCGATGGTTGTGCTCATTTGGGTTAACAACGGAGGCATGGTCTGCCGTAATATGTGTATAGATGGGTTCGGTTCGGTGATGATGGATGATAGCACAATGAAGCTACGAAGCAACCCACTTTCGTTTTACTTTAGGATAATGAAACTAATTACCTGGCTGGTACTCCATGGGATCAGGTTCTTTGCGTGCGAGGTAGCAAGTGTGACATTGTTTATCTACTACAAACATGTCGTTAATCTCTTTTTGCTTTACCTAAACCTCAGGCTTTTGCTTTAGTTTCCCTCTTCCTCTCATCGTACGTCCAGAAGTATTTTATCCGGCCAGCGGTTAATTTAAGCTGTCTTTATTCATCTCATTGTTCGTTAATCCTCTTTATTCGTTTCTTTGGAAGTGCTTTAATGGGCAAGTGGTTAATTCAATTTAAATATTTTGAGGAATGTGCAGTAACTTTATTACAGCAGAATGTGCATTGACCACACTGCTTCTGATTTTACCTTAATTGATCGACTGTGGACACATTTAATGACCGCGCAGTCACATCCATTAGTGAAATTGATGCAATATTGATCCTTGCTAGTAATAGAAACATAGTTGATTTGATTGGTACAAGTCAGCATATGGTTATTTCTGCATATGCCGATGTGTCACGCCGATGGACACTTTCATCTCACTGTTTCCAAGAGTGACACATCATCTTTGAGATCTTGTTCTATGAAATGAAACTGCATTTCTCAGTGATTAGTTTCATTTCACGCAGTTTTATTTCACGGTTTCACAAGTTTGACATATCATTAAATTATTGCTAGGTGGCCCTAAGATATTGATGGATATGAAAGGAAAGACTCTCAATGTAGTTTCATTTGGCTTTCATTGTGTTGGAAATGGTGCCCACAACCTTTCATGCGGATGAAATGTATCTCATCTTTCTCATATGAAATTTCTTGCCATGTCACCTTTTCTTCCAATGTGGGATCTAGCTAATTGCAAATGAAAGAGCCACTGAGACTGGGCTTCGAGATCGGTGAACACTCCAAACATAGTCCTGCAAAATGTGTGGTATGTCAAGCGTCTATATTAGCGATAATTTCAAGTTCTAGGTGGAGTTAATCAAGGCCCTTTGTTTAAAGAGTCTAAACTAACTATTGGAGCGGTAGTTTTTTGAATTTATTATTAGGCAGTCTGAACTTTCTTTCTTTTTAGAGAGAGTCTGAACAACCATGTTTTGGAACGGTAGTTTTTTGAATTTATTTAAGCATGCCGCATATTTGGGGCCTCCTATCCTCACCGCACTCTACCGTTAGGCTGCGTATAGCGCGGCCCACGGCCTGCTAACCCGAGGCCGGAGCGCAGCCCGTCTTCCTGATTTTTCGGCGCTCGGGAGCAGGATCGACGACGAATCGAGACAGTAAGCGGCGGAGGCAGGACTCTTTTCGTGTGCGCACAACAACGGAACCGCGGAAGCCACCAAATATTTTCCTTCGCCCAATCAACGTGTCAAATCCAAGGACCGCCTTCGATTTTCATTTTTCATTCAAGCACGGTGTAGCTGCAGAATGGAGGAAGCAGTGATTTTTCTGCCACGCACGATGCCATCTGATTTTTTGTCACATGGTACCACGCAATGACCTGACGTGCTACAATCTTGCATGGAACAGTTACGTTTCTCAAGAAAAAAAAAGATGTGACTTCCCTGCAACATTCTTGGAACAATCGATTACTTGCGGTGGAACAATTGGTTTCTCTTCTTGGAACATTTAGTTAAGAAGACTGGAACAATTGGTTGTAAATGCTGAAATAATCAATTTTTCTTTTTAGAACATTTTGTAACAAGGCTAGAACAATTGGTTGTAATTACTGAAACAATCGATTTTTCTTCTTGGAACTTTTTGTAAGAATGCTAGAACTATTTGTTGTAATTACTAGAGTAATATAAACAATACATTTAAAATGTTGATTTTTAAAATTCATATAAAATTTCTATGTGAGATCTTGTTTTGTTGCATTAATTGTAAAGATCATCATGGTTCAAACGAATTCGAAAACAGAGTTACCTTTTGTAAGAAATCAATTTGAAATTTAAAATCCATACTAATCATGTCTATCCACTACCGCGTCGACACGTGGACGTCATCCGTCAGCCAGCATCGGCACCCGTAGATGCGCCCGCGTCCGCTCTCCACACGCGCCTGTCCGCTCGTCCGTTTGATCGCAATACAGCACTAATCTTAAAGCGCGCTACATGGCAGGTTCCAATAGCGCGCGCTATTTATAGGAAAACTGACATTTTTACAGGGAGGCCCATGCCACTCCACCAACTGGCCGCCAATCCATCTCCGAAAGAGGAGGCCTACGCATCAGCGGAATTTATGCTCATCAGCGATCGATTTTGGACGGCCCATGTGAAAGGACAAGAAGAGGCCCACGCAGCTGCAGAACACACCTACGGCAGCGAGCGAACTCGTCATCTCTGCCAGCCAAGCACCGGCGGCGGCGGCAAGGGCGGGCAGCGCTCCGGTGGCAGGGCGTTCACCATCGCGTGATGAAGAGATACCGAGTTGGTGCCAGGAACAGCCACGGACAGGCTCGAAACTTCATTTCTTTCCCTTGAGGCAACCAGTTGAACCACCCGTTTGGAGCGGGAGTTTTCGTCTGCGTCGGCGGCGCATGGTATTCCGATGACGGTCCACGATCCCCGGCCCATGTAAGAGAGAGCCAACACGTCGGCCGGCCCACGGCCCACAAACAGGTTGCCAACGGCAACGCGCGCCTCAACCGGATCAAAATGCGCACACGATCTGGTTTCGCTTCGTCATCCTCTCGGCCGGCCGAGCCCCGGCGGCGGCTGCACGGGAGGAGGATCCTGCAGCAAAGGTAGTGCCTCACTGGTGGTGGGGCGGTCGCGGGATGCGGAGGACCAAGCTGTTGTGGGTCCAGTGGCGGACCTACGGGGTATGCCCCGTATGCCTCGGCATACCCCAAAATCCGACGATTTAGCTCTACTGGAGCACTGTTCATGCACTATTCATGACTGTTCACTACTGTTTTGCTACTATTTCGCTACTGTTTGACACTGTTCTGCTACTGTGCATACCCTGACTCGCTGACCTGGGTCCGCCACTGTGTGGGTCACGGCCTCACGGGTGCCAGGGAGAGCCGAATGACGCTCGGCATCGGAGGCTCCAACACGCTGATGTTTCTAGCAGGTAACTGGTTTTGCCTATGCTTTTGCCACAATTATAAGCGTACCAAGTGGGTTAGCAAGCTTGAGTGACGGTAAGGTGGAGGGCAACAAATAACTAGAGTAATACAGTACGTAGTACATACTGTCAGTTGCAATTCACAAGAACATAACCATGCGAATCCAGTGCATGCACCAGATTTCTTATCATCTGTCAGTAGAACGTCAACACGTCACTACTTCCCTCTGATAACTGAGGCACCAGAATTTTTCAGCCTGGGTCAATTTGCACCGCATATACATAGAGGGATGTCCAATTGATGATCCACTGACCGCCAGTTGCAAGCAACAAGACAGTGAAGCAAATATCTATTCCACATATGACCAGCTCAGTAGTAGCGGTACCTTCTTTCTGTAAATCAATCTATACCAGACAAATAAAGCATCACTTAAGGTTCAAATATAGGTCCAATAATACATACACACCGTTTCAAAAATACAAACACAATTAAACACAGCAGCTAATCCAGTTGGTTCGCACACATGCAAATTACCAACCACACACATACAAACAGGCCCCAAGCTCAGAGATTACAGAGGCTTAAACTAAATACAAAACATACATGAAGCAAACCAAAAGAACTGACACAACAAGAGCAATTTAAACTCACTGACGCATGAGGCTGGAAGGAAATATCCAGGCTTTCCTTCAGCAGCTTCTTTATTCAAGGATGTATGGATTGCAAATTACCTATAACGCTTCTGGATGATGAAGAGCGCTCATGGAGCTGATGAGGTCAAGGCGCCGCTGCAGTTCCGTCTTCTTGGCTTTGATGATGTGGGACGGCCTTTGCGTTGCCGCCTGACGAGGCTACAGCTGCAGTTACGTCTTCTTGGCTTTGATGATTTCCGGCGCCCTCTACGTTCCTGCCCGACGATGCTACTGGTGCAGTTCCGATTTCTTCGCATTCAAGATGTTGGGTGCCCTCTGCGTTCCCGTCTGATGAGGCTTCAGATGCAGTTCCGATCTCTTCGCTTTCAAGATGTGGGATGCCCTCTGTTTTCCCGCCCGATGAGGCTAAAGATGCAGTTCCAATTTCGTCTGTTTCAAGGTGTGGGGTGCCCTCTGCATTCCCATCCGACGAGGCTTCAGATGGAGTTCCAATTTCTTTGCTTTCAAGATGTGGGTTGCCCTCTGCGTTCCTGATTGACGAGGCTTCAGATGCAGTTCCGTTTTCTTCACTTTGACGATGTAGGGCACCCTCAGCGTTCCCTCCTGACGAGTCTGCAGCTGCAGTTCCGCCTTCTTCGTTTTGATGCTCTGGGGCATCCTCCGCGTTCCCGGCCGACGATGCTGCAGCTGCAGTTCCGTTTTCTTTGCTTTGAAGATGTGGGGCGGCCTCTGTGTTCCTGCGTGACGAGGCTGCAGCTGCAGGTCCATCTTCTTGGCTTTGATGATGTGGGGTGTCCTCTGCGCTCCTGCCCGACGAGGCTGCAGCTGCAGTTCCGTCTTCGTCGCTTTGATGATCTCGGGCGCCCTCCATGTTGCCGCCCGATGAGGCTGTAGCAGCAGTTCTTTCTTCGCATTGATGGAGTGGATTATGCTTTAGTTCTGGATTGTTGGGATGCTTTTCAAGTACTTCTCTAATCTGATCCAGGTTGTTGCAGCCGCCGTTGAGTTCCAGCCTCTTCAACTTCTGGAGATGGTTGATTCCAGAAAGATCATCCATTCTGTCAAAGGACCAAACAATCCCCTCAAGCTTAGGAGCTGCGCCAGTGCCAAAGCTGATATTGGTGATGTAACTGCCCTCGACAATTAAAAACCTGAGACGCTGGAATTCTTCATCTTTGAAGTTGATCTCGCTTTCAGTGTATGAGTTGTGCAAAAGTCTGAGGCAGCGCAGCATTCTTAGCTTTCCGAGGATATTGATGGCATCTTCCCTCAGCAAAGTATCTCTCAATGTTACCTTGGCAAGTTGATCAAGTTTTGCAACCCAGAGGGGAAGTCCACTTGTGACGCCACTGATTCTTAGGCTCTCAAGAAGCTTTGGAGGTGTCTCTAAGTTTGGCACCGCCTCGGCATCAGGAGCACTCTCACTTCTGACTGGTTGATTGATTCGAACTGACAAGGAACGGAGACAATCATGCAGTTTTTCAATCTGTTGGAACAGAAGAATCAAGCCACCTTTCTCACGATGGAGTATTACACCCAATTTTCTCAGTTGCAGCAACTGGCCAATGTCATTTAACTTGTCAACATTGTCAAAAACTTCAAAGTGGGACAGTATCTCCAGTTTTTGCATTTGTCGGATGCCACTGGGAAGGCCAACTGTCACAAATGATTCCTCAAACCTGTCAGAGTTGTTGGTTGCAGGGCTCTTATATCCGGCAAGCAAATATTTCAGCATTGGAAGCCTGATGGATTTTTTGGAGAATACCTTTATTGCTGTCTGCCGGATATCCAGCGTCTCCAGGCACTGCAGCTTCTCAATTTGCTTCGGTAGTTCAGTAACATCAGTTTTCCTGAGGCTCAGGTACTTCAGTAGCAGAATCTTGCAAATGTTCTTCAGATGCTTCTTCTTGAAGCCTGTGCAGCCTTCAAGATCTAGCACTTTTAAGAGCTGCCATTGAGGAGATTGAGGCATTAACTCAAGGAGAGTTTGAGTACAACCAAATGGACGACTGGAGCTATATGCCTCTTTTTGTACTGCAATCCCACTGTTAATAGAAAGGCGATGAGCCAAATCACGTGGTAAGCTTGTTTCAACGAGGCTTACATCTGTGGCAATGAACTCCCGAACTGCATGATGTACTGTGAAGCTCTTGATCTTTCCTGAGGTGCTGCTCTCTCCTGGACGTATGAAGCCTCGAGCGACTAGTGAATTGAAGATGTGCTCAGCTTGATCTTCTAGTGAGCTCATTCCACGACTGCCCTCTGATCCTGTAATGCTTCTTTCAGCTATCAGCCCTTCAGCAATCCATCGCCTGAGCAAGCTTGTCCTCCTAATTGGATGACCTTGAGGAAAGATAGATAGATACAACAGGCAGCTTTTGTAATGAATTGGCAACTCGTTGTAGCAGAACGTGAGCATTGTCCTGGCAATATTGTTTCTGTTCCCTTTTAGGAGGTCGCGTAACCTGTTGAGTTCCCTCTCAGACCTGTTAGGATTGACATATAGTAGATGAAGGAGCATCTGCAGTGCAAAGGCATCCGGATAGCACTCATCTAAAACCTCATCTAGAGGGCTGTGAAGGCAATTGGCAAGAGAAACTGCTTTTTTCCGGAAAAAGCTGGGACGTGTTGAACTTGTGTGCACATCGAAGATCCTAGTATTGTAATCGCGTTCTTAGTTCTTCTAATTTTCTAGGATTCCGTGTTTCTGATGCCATTATAGTCACTACCATAAAAGGAGGAGCAAACATATTTCGACGTATAATGTTCATCATGTATCCAAAATTTGTTTTGTATTCTCTGTAACGACTGTGCTTGAAGTCATCACAAATTTCATCACAAAAATAATATTTGTATGAGATGCTGCCCGCTAGCATCAAAGGATGTTCACATGGGAAAATCTCCTGTTCTGCTAACTTTTGGATGGGGTTACGAGGCAAACAGCGTGATCCAGCTAATATAATGACTATTGTATTGTTGTCCTCGTACTCTTGGTTACAGCGTGACACTTTTGTGTTCAAGCGTTAGGTAGCACAGGCCACAAGACCCTTTGCCAAGGATAAGCAGGGAGCAAGGAAGAAGCAAGACGGCAGCGTAACTGAAGGGAGGAGCTAACAAACACACCTCCAGAAGGAGGAAGCGTCCAAGCCGGCAAGGGAACCACCGTAACCGTTTAGCAGCCGATGACGAAGTGCATGCCTACCTACCTCGATCATTGTTAAGCAGACACCAACCTACTTTCGCTTTACTTTGTGTTAATGGAAATTAATTAACTGGCTAACATGCACACCAATGGGGTACAAGCGTGCCATTGTTTATGTTCAAACCTGCTCGTGAATCTCTTTTCTGGCTTTTGCTTTAGTTTCCCTCTTTACTCCTCTCATTGTACGTCCGGAAGTATTTCATTTAATCTCTGTCTTTAGTCCTCTCATTGCTCGTTAATCCCTCCTTCCTCCTCTTATTCACTGGTACAATAAGAGCATTGAGTGATGAATCCTTTTTTCAGTGTCAGACAACCTGATTCTCGTCACTACAGTAGGCGGGAAACAACAATAGTGACGGGCAAACATGACATCAACACCACGTCAGTGAGCCCGCCATTACTGTATTGGGCCCAATATCACTGTTTGAGCTTGAACCATGGGTTCTTATATAAACAACACTTAGGTTTTCCATTTCACTCCTCCCCTCTCCCGTGTTTTCACTATAGCCTTCTCCTCCCTCCCCTCCAGGCACCGTCACCGCCGCCTCTCTCCACACGCCGTTAGGGTTGCGGCGGCGAATTCGAGCACGGCGGCGCGGGGGCTGCTCCAGGAGCTGCAAGACAGTGGAGGAGGCGGCGAGGCAGGTGGTGGTGGTGGATCTGCGTCTTCCGTCACCACGGTAGCGGCTCGACGATCTGCGTCTTTACTTTTTTCTTTGATTTAGAAATCTTGTTAGTTCAGCTTTCACTACTGTACAAAATGCATTTTGACAAACAGATTGTACAGGCTGTTGGCTCAATGAACTGTAGAAATACTTTATTTTCTAGGGTCAAAGAAATGCAAACGTCATAGGCGATTGCTGGCCACCTGTATAAATTGAATTAGCACAAGTGGGCGGCAAGATGAACCGCTGGACAAAGGGATTTTCAAAATAAAAGATCCCAAATATAATTTACTAATACTTTGCAAGACAATTAGTGGTACTACGAGTAGATCATAGGTTGAGCAACAGAAGGAATATGGAGAAACAATCAACGAATTGGTTTGTGCTCCGCCAGGTGTCCTCAGCTGACCCCTTTGTACAGAGAAGACTGTCGAATGCCACGGCTCTACTTCTCACCCTTCCGAAGGTCGTGCAAAGCCAACTAGAGATCGAAAAGGATGATTTTCTATACTGTACATCGGAGTACAGTGAAGGATGGGTGTGAAGATGAATTGTTTTTGTAATTGTAACACCCTCATTTTTCATCCAAATAAAGTTCACTTAGAATTTGAAATATCAAATTTTGGACTAAAACAATGTTTAGTACAAACAATTCCCCGTGAGGCGAAGTAAACTAACTTGAATGTGAATTTTCTCACATACAACATTGTTCTCAAGTGTTTGATTCGGTTCCTCTTCTTTATTTGGATTTTCTGATGTTTGAAATTATTCTTTCAATTTTGATCTCCATTTTAAATTTGAACTGAAAGCAAGAAACCAAAAAAAAAAAACTTCTCTAAAACTCTCTCTCTCTCTCTCTCTCTCTCTCTCTCTCTCTCTCTCTCTCTCTCTCTCTCTCTCTCTCTCTCTCTCTCTCTCTCACGGACATCCAGGAATTTTAACCATGGATGGCGTCTTTTTTTAGGGCAACCAGGTCGTCCTAACTTCATCATTAGCCATGGAGTAATTTTTATTAACAGATCATGTCTACAAGCTGTGTGCTGCAGCACAACTTTTGTATCAGTATGCATGGCCTTCAGAAAGGACCCACTGGCTACAAGCCGGCCAGCATCCGGTGAATTGGGGTTGGTAAGTTTTTATTTTCCCAAAGGAAGTGCATGGCTACATTGATCATTGCTGAGGCCGGCACCTAAACTTGCATCATGAATACGATGAGAACACGAATACAATAATGAGTGCAGGGGTTCTATGTGAAACCATTTAAATAGGACGCTAAATAATGATGCATCATGTCAAGTGTGCTTTGCCCTGTCCACATTCTTGAGAGAATATTATGGCCGGGGAGCAGTTTGCCTAACCCAACATTTAGCAAATCTTTTCTTACACCTTTAACGAAAAGATGGACTACAGTACTAAGCAGACAGTCCTATTAGAATGGTGACCCGGGGCAAATATGTTGGTACTAATTAATGTATCATCCTGGCTCTATTATCTGTTATGTCCAGTTTATCATCACACGTTTTCCTTGTCGAAATGCTCTACGACCTACCTGTTACATGTCCTAGCTAAGCCAGTAGCCACCAATCCATCCAATCCACCATCCAGTAGCATACAAAGTGCACTCTTAATTTTCTCCAGTCCACGGCGCATAGATCCATAGAGGGCGTCAGTGATGGAAGCCCAGGGAGCTCCTTGGCGGCCTCATCACCATCCTGGTCAAGGAGGCACAGCTGCTCAGCCGCATCCGAGGCAATGTGGAGTTCATCAAGGACGAGATGGAGTGCATGAACAGCTTGATCATGCACCTCACTGAGGCCCAGTACCAGACCTGTTTGGAACAAAAGAATGAAAAATACAGGAATAAAAAAAAACACAGAAACAGAGAAAACACAGAAAATAAAAAAGTGACAAAACCGCAAGAATCCAAAACAGAGGAATGGATAATTTGAGATGTTTGGAATGCAGGAATTGTAAACATAGGAACTAAATACATTACAACTAAATGAAGTATTTATAGAAGCTATAACATTAATAATCAATGCACCTAATCAAATTACTAACCTCTTGCCACCTTTAACTACTCACTTTATTTCTTAAGGTAACCCATTCCTGCATGGTCTTTGCTAACACATACATGATACATGTTCAAAGCGTACATGTACAATAGCTCACTTCAATTAGCAGGTTGTTGCATGTGGGCACTCTACAGCCAATGTCATAAGCAAAGCAAAGGAAATTTTCCTTTAGCTCCAACCTCATGCTTTTTTTTCCCTATGTTTTGTGAAGGAAGGCACTCCTTTCCTCTGGAAAGGAATTCATGATTCCTCCATTCCAAACAGCAAGTGTAGCAAAAATTCCTTTGGAATGGACTACTTTGAAATTCCATTGATCCAAACGAGCCCAAGTCCAGACGTGGATGAAGCAGGTCGTCGGCCTCACCCGAGATTCCGGGGGCAATGTCGAGCTCTAAATTCAGTACGTCGGAGTCGGGTCCGGCGGCAAGCTGGGCCTAATAGCATACCTCCGGCGGATTCTCCGGTTCCTGCGGACCATTCCAGTTCGGCACAAGATCGCCACACGGATCCAGGAGCTCAAGGTCCGGGTCCTCCGGCAGAGCCGTACCAGTACCGCATCGTCGATGATAGGCCTGCTCCCCAGCCAGGCAGTCAGGAGGAGGAAGAACAGCTCCAATGGCGAGAGTTGCTTGACAACAGTGTGCCAGACATTATTCTCGAGGAAGGCACCAACGAGGTCCTGGAGTGGCTGTCGGAGATAAGGAACAATGGCGGCAGGCGGCTCAAAGCCTTCGGCATTGAAGAATCTGGTGCCGCAGGGCAGGGGTGAAGCCAGGTTAAGGCCAACCTGGGCTCCGCCCCCGCTTAGTTTGTTGATTTCTTTGAGGAGTTTTAATGGAGTTTAAACTTTAAAGCTGTCACATCAAAGAGAATCTTACCATTTTGGAGTACTAAATAAAGTCTAATTACAAAACTAATTACAGACGCTCTTGTCTAATTCGCTAGACTAATCTAATAAGGGTAGTTAAGCCGCAATTAGCAGATGGTTACTGTAGCGTAACTGTAGCAAATCATAGATTTATTAGACTCATTAAATTCATCTCGTAAATTAGCACCCATCTGTCAAAAAAGTTTTGTCATTATACTGTATTTAATACTCTTAAATAACAAGATTCTCTTTAACGTGACAGATCTAAAATTTAGAGGGCTGGAAACGAACACACCATAGCAGGGATGTTTAGAAGAAACTTCTGACTAATGATCACGTAAATCACTCGAGTCTTCAGTTCGGCCCTTGCTTGCCTGTGACGCTGGCTCTGCCAGTGGTGATATGTATGTGTGTACCTGGACATGAAACCCTGTTGGTTTGAAAAATAAGTGATTCAGAGTGCCTTAAATGAAGTGTCTCCGCTTTTCGCAGGATTGAGTCGGTATACCGCTGATGAACAGACGCAACAGTACAACATATAAAAAGCACAAATTAAGTCTTTAAGTGATTACATTAGTCCAATTAAAAATATAGAGTCGCACAGCGGAATTAAACGATACAGATACAAGTCCAAAGCTAAGAGAAATACAAGCGCACGCGCTCACGATACAATAAGAACCCGCATCTAAAGCCATGAAGATGCGGACTCGGGAGGAGCACTCCTCAGTCTCCCAGTGGGCTATCCAACCAAAGGGAAGCTGGCCATCCCACTGTCCACCTCCACCCACAGAGTCGGGGATAAAGGTGCTACCTGCAAGAAAACATAAAGAGCCAAACCCTGAGCAACTAATACTCAGCAAGTCTTACCCGTCAACGTGGCTATCTACAGCCGACTCCTAAATATGCAAAGGCTACAAGGGGGGGTGGCTGACTCAATAGCATAACTCGCACTAATTACTAGATCCTTACTTTCAAGTTTTATTTCAAGTTAAGTGCTTATCCAGTAAAACAGTGTGCATATCTCTAAACAGGTATAAAGTAACAGTACATCAACAATGACAGTGTATATATATATATATAGCAATGTAAATAACAGTAAAGTAATAGACTAGCATCATCATATCATCAATCATATCACACTACGATGTGACTCAGTGAACAAGGTTGCTCTTGACAGAGAGCGGCGGCATCGATGTACATCCTGCAGGAGAAAACCTGACCATACGCCACACACGCGTAAAGTCGCATGTGACAACTATTCGCAAAGGTCCCCCTAGAGCTGGCTGGGTCTCACACCTCCCGAGAAAGGCCTTCCCGCATGGTCCCCGACCCAGACGTACGCCCCGATTGGGAAGCATCCCTTCTCTCCCGAATACCATGATAGAAAGTGCAAGTATCCGCAAGACACCAGGGCAACCTAAGCTACTAAGTTTACTAGGCCCATAAAAACACTAGCATATGACCAGTACGTTCGAACTTGCTCAACAGGGCCAACAACGGACGGTCCTTAACCGACACAGACGGGGCTACCACCGTGAAGGCCCAGCCTTCTCGCACCATCCTACACAAACAATTCCCCGTCCGGTCTCAACAAATCCTAAATCCAGCTAGTACAATCCAGGGTGAACCTATCTCGCGAGTGGGACCTACCACTCGACTTCTACCGTCCGCTAGCCACTAAGGCTAGCAAGTTCTAACGTAACCTAGACCACATCTACAAAAATAGAACACAAGGTAGGATAGGGAAGGGTAATCCTAATGCAGTTCTAAGGTTTCACATCAACTCCTAATAAACCTAATGCACAATCATTTACTAGCCCCAATCAAGTGCGAAAATAAAAATCCTAAATAGGAAGGCATGCACCGGGGCTTGCCTGGCTCAGGAGCGTAGCTAACAGGGTCAGCGGAGTCAGTGTCCTGCTGCGGCTGCTCCTCCTGCACCTCCTGGGTCTGCTCCTCCGGCAGCTGGAAGTCGAGCGGCTCCGGAGTCGTCTCTGAAACTACACGTTATGACAAGGATAAATAATGCACGTTAGATGCAAAGATAATATGATGCAATTAATGATTTAATTACTTGATAGGACATTCATTTACACTGTAAGTGCAAATGATTAACTTTGTTAATTAATTTCGTCTGGAGTATTTCATTCATTAACTTTTAATTAAGTTCACCATTATTCAACTTGGTTAGGTTAAATGAATAATGTGATTTCAAAAATTAATTTATGTCCAGTGGCATTTTTCTGGTGAAATCCACCGCTGGAAGTAATTTACTGTGAAGTTTGATGATTTGTTTCCTTACACATTATTTATTTTAATTTAAACAATGTAGGAACGATTTAAATCATAGGAAAATAATTAAGTAATATATAACAGTGGAAAAAATCCCTGTAGGTATGTTAACAGTAGCTTATCAGGCATGCAAGAGTTCAAGATTTATGGAGCAATATAGAATTTATAAGGAATTAATCAATATCTGAACAATTGTATTTTTCAGAAAATACACAGTCTGCAAAGTGGTGATTTGACATTTTTGTTGGCCAGAGCAGGCCACAAGGAGTCCAAAAAAATTGGATCCACATTTTTATGATGAGTATTCGATTTATTATGCATTTTATAAATTTCTGTGAATTTCTGAGGAATTAAACTAATTCAATAAGGATGGAAATCTGGGCCGGCCAATCAGATCCAAGCAACACAGGGGCCATAGGGTTCCTACCGCAGCGGATCCGAGCCTGACCACAAACGATCTGGCCACTCGCGTGCAAAGGCACACCGTGGGCCACTGAGTCGGCCACACGGGATCCCGTGTAGCCACACGAGATCCACGCTGTGTGGTCTACGGTGCACTGACCGGAGGTGTCGCCGGAGTGCGGCGGCGACCTCGCCGGAAAGGAGTTTCCGGCGGTCATTTGGACCATGGTGTGCACGGGAGGGTTCTTTGCGAGACAGAAGGCTCACCTCGACGACTTGGAGGGCGAGGGGCAGGCCGGAACAGTGTCGGCGACAAGGTGGCAGCGGTGGCTGAGGTTCAGTGGCGTCGCTGGCTGGGTGTAGGGGTCCTCCGGCTACGGTTCTTGGCGCATGACCTTCACGGCGAGGAGTGGAAGGCCGGCGTACAACATGTCGTCGAGGAGGAAGCTCAGAACATGCTCACCGATGTTGAGCCGCGCGCGGTGGAGGAAACCGGCGGCGGAAGGGGAAAAGACGGATTCCGGCGACCTCGTCGGAGAAATCAAAGGGGAAAAGGTTCAGAGAGGTTCTAAAGAGAATTTCCCATTCACTTAAGGAAGATTGAGGGGACGGGGCTCACTTTGGGCGACGAATTTCGCGGTGGCGCCGGAGTTGCCCGTTGTTGATGTCGTCGGAGAAAAGCTTCAATTAATCTTGGCACACAGCGGGGATGGGAGTTTCGCTTCACCGAGAGCTATAGTGGACTAAGACGGTTCGATGGGCGTCCTTGGCTCGTGCTGCGGCAGGGCGATGGAGCAGTGCGCCGCGCTTGACCTCGGGGCCGCAATGGCGACTGGGAAAGGTGAGCTAGGTTTAGGTACTTGGGGCGGAGGGAGAGCCAGGAAGGAGGGAGGCGTCGTTTTGGAGCCGAGGCGAGGTCGGGATGCGGCTTTGTCCGAACGGGAGCGGGGTGAGGACGGCGCGGCCGCGCCGTACGTCGGCTTCCACGCGGCGCGCAACGTCGGGGGAGGAGGCATCGGGTGGCTGACGAGTGGGTCCCACTGGAATCTTTCTTGTTCCCGAATTTCTGGTCAACGATTTTTCCCAAATTTTGGCACATCATTTCGAGTAGCAAATGATCTCCAAAAATCACAAATTGGGTACTGTTGGAAAGCACTTGAAAAGATCTATCATCTGGCCATCATGCACATCTGGAATCCAAATAAATTTCAAATGGCAGCTGGTCAAAGTTGCTTACTTTATAAGCTTTGGTGATTTTATTGAGCAACCAGATGGATTTCTAAAATCTCCAAAAATTCTCCAAAATTCTCTCTTGAGGTCCTACATCCACTGGTATTTTTGGTTGTGCAAGTTGTTATGGAAAATTTTGAGTTCCTACAGAAGCTTGGATTTGACAATTGTTTGCAAATTGATTGAAAATTTGAATTCGAATTGCTTTTGCTTCTTGTTCCGTTTGATCTGTTTGCACGAGCTGGTATTTTGTGACACGGGGTGTCACATTAAAATGGTATCCTAAGTGATACTAAGTGAGTAAGTGTGCTGCTAAACACTGATGATTTGAAGTAAATTAACTTGTCTGCTGTGCTAATAGAGCAGGCAATGTAGTTTGTTCCAAATTTTCAGTGCACTCCGTTTGCTTGTCCTGCTAGTGCTAAATACTGGGTCGTATGATGCCGCAATGTCCCAACACCAAGGATTCGGGGAGCAAGTACTCACCTGGAACCGGAACTGCCGGGACGGCGCCGAGTGTTCTTCGACTGATCAGCATTCCTGTCCCCGGCTGCCGCCAGCCCACGAACTCGGCTCGGCCATCCTCCTCCAAGCGCACCGTCACATCTTCCCTTCGTTGTGGCCCCTCCGCTGGAGCCTTCATCGCCGCCGGCCCCCCGCCGAGGCCGGGGCCCGGCCGGCCGGGGAGAGGGGACGAGAAGACGAAGCGGAAGCGAATCCCTGGGGCGTTTGAACCGTTTGGGAAGCGGTTTGCCGTTGCAACTTGTTTGTAGGCTACTGGGCTGCGCGGTTGCTCCTTCAAGCAGCTTCTGGGCTGTTCTGCAGTTAGATCACTGGGCTGCAAATTGTTTGGTGACCTGACATGGGCCGTTCTCGCTACCTGCTCTTCGATCATCGTTCGTATCATTGTATCTGATACGCCGCCAAATCATGGACGTCAAACGTTTGCTTGTTCTACTATAGGACGAGTTAACAATCGTCCCCTGTTTGTAAACTTCAATCAGTCAAAAGTACGTAGTAGCAGATATACACACGCGTTTGGATTCGGCGGTTAGATCTCTCTGGAACGCGAAACTTGCCAATGCAGCAAAGCAGGTCAGCGTTGACGAACGCCAATGCCAGCCACGCCCGTGCCACTGAAACGCAGGCCTGACACAGTGCCGTTGACGGCAAGTTAGCGCAGGCCGGTCGTTCCCGTCCCAATAACCCAAGGACTCACTGAAGCGGCAATCTGGTTCCCGGTTGGGCGGTCACCCGGGTTCCATAATTCCAGGTGCGACACGTAGTGTGGTCCATCTCTGCTGTGTGCAGAAATATGCACAGTATGTACAGTGAGTCCACTTTCTATACCAGTTAAAAAAATCAACTTCTCTCGATTCCCACACCAGCCCCTCTCTCTCCTCCTCTCGCAATCGATCTCGCCCCCCCCCCCCCCCCCCCCCCCCGCCCCCCCGCAGAAATCAGATCCGGATGCCACTCCCGGAGATGTAGCCGGATAGCCGCAGCTGGACCGACCTCACCGGAGCCTCGACGCGACGACGAGCGGGCTCAGATCTGGCCGTCTTCCACTGGACGCGGTGATGAGGTCGAGGCGGCGGTGCTTGATTCGACGACGGTGGGTCGAGCTGGCCCGATCTCGCTGAATCTGGAGCCTCTTTCTGCCAGTTAGCGGCATCCACGGGGCAACGGTGGAGCTCCAAATCTCGGGGTAAGCCGGCGGCTAAACCTGAGAATGGTTTGGTTTGCAACCGGTTTGAATGGTTTGGTTCTTCTTTGGATTGACTTTGGTTGGATACAAATGAGTTGATATAGCTAAATGGGTTGGTTTAGTTTGGTGGCACCGTATATTAGATTGGGTTTAGTTTGGTTTGGGTGCGAATGGTTTGGACGAAAAAGGTTGCAATCCATAGTTAGAAGCCTGGTTCCCCGAATGGGTTCTAGCTTTATGTAAGACCTTCGTCAAAAGTTGGACTCTAAAATTAAAAACTTCGTATTCACACATTAATTTTTCGTTGAAATCGACTGAAATTTATTTAAACTTATTAAGCATGATGGTTAGTTACTCTGTACAAATCAGTATGACTATATCAATATGTGAGACCCACGTCAAGAGTCGGACCTTAAAACTAAAACTTCGCGTTCACACCTAATTTTTTTTCCCAAATCAACTGAAATTTTTAAAAATAACTCAGAATGACGGTTAGCTACTATGTGAAAATCAGTATGGCTATATTTATATGTGGGACCCACGTCAAAAGTCGGACCTTAAAACTAAAATTTCGCATTCACATCTAAATTTTTTGTCAAAATCAACTGAAATTTTTAGAGGTGACTCAAAATGATGTTTAGCTACTATGTGCAAATCAGTATGGCTATATCTATATGTGGGACCCACGTCAAGAGCCGGACCCTAGATCTAAAACTTCGCGTTCACACCTAAATTTTTTGTCGAAATCAACCGAAATTTTTCGAGATGACTTTGTATTATGGCCAACTACTTTGTACAAATTTATAAGCTTATATCAACTTATGGGTCCCACATATAAGTGGATATGTTTGGATCTAGTGTTAAAGTCAACATCTAATATATATAAGTGAAACTACTCATGAACTCATTGGCATGAACCGTTAGCAAACCTATAGGTTAACCCTATTTGAACTCATTTTATGGATTGAGTGGGTGTATTAGTATGATTGGGGCGGGGTGGGTTGAGTCGAGGAAGTAGTGGTTTGGAATCTTTGGATTAGATTAGATTGAAAAAATAAATTAATTGACTTTGGTTTGGGTTGGATATGGGGTAGATTTCATCCCATTCTCCGGCTTACCGGCGGCACACCGGTGTACCTCGACGGCGACCCTGTACCCCGGGCGGATCTGGCGGCGCCGCCTCGAGGCGTGCTTGACGCGGCCCTGGCGGCTGCTTGGCCAATACAGCGATCAGATGTGCCCCGGCGGCAGCTGGATCTGACGCGAGGCTCACCGTGGATGCCGGCTAGACATGTGATGCGGAGCTCCAGATTCCCACGGGTCCATATCTGTCGGGCACCATCCCGCACGCGGCAGCCGCGCGGACGCGCTCTGCTCCGGGCCACACGGGGATGCCGCAGATGAGGCTCATGGCCATGCATTGGTGAAGACGGCGGCGCCTGTGATTGCTGCCTAGTCGCTTGTGAAGGCACTAGCTGCCAATCTTTCTTTTGTTTATTTCTTACTTAACCCAACCGATGCTAGGAAGATTTGGTGATTCTACACATGCATATTTGCCTTCATGCTCTTGATTCAAGGAAGGAGAAGAAGAGCTACTTGCTCTGTTTATTTTTTTTCTTTTATAAAATCTGCAATTCTCAATCCCGCTCAATTTTTCTCTAATAGTATCTGAGTCTGCCTCCTAATCTTTTTCTTGTGAACGCTCTGTTGTGTTGATTAGTTGCCACTGAACGCCATCTGATGCTACAAAGATTTGATTGTGTGTACCGGTACATTTGATTATGTGTACATGTATGTTTGACGACGTTTTTGATTCGAGAAAGTAGCAGATTGGCAACTTGCTCTGTTTTCTTTTCTTTTTCTTTAGAAAAACTGCAAGGTGTGTACCAGTACATTTGATTAGGAGAACGAAATAAGGTTTAGCATGTACTTTTGATAGTATTCGTTAGGTTTTTCTTGGGAAATTGCTAATCTGTAATTTAGTATGCCTTGCGCATGTTCATGCTGAGAGATGTTAGAGTTCTTGTGATTTTTCTCAAAATTTGATAGAAAAAAAGGTTTCATTTGTTAAGTGCAGTTGTTCCTCTGTTGTTCATCATCTGGTACAGGTGGTTTGAAGTTTTTTTTTTTCGGAGGGTGGTGGGGGGCAAAATGAATGAACAGAATTTTTTTATAACTTTGATTGTTTAGTGAAGTTTGGTCCTCTGATGTTCGCCACGCTCAAATTTGCTAGCCTCTTTCAAAATATTCAAGCACACGTGGTACAATCAGTGTTCCTCACATTCTTAGTTATTTTTTATTTTTCAAAATGGCTGTACTTATGATTCATGAATTGCGTAGGTTCAAGTTCCTCAGATGTATACCTGTTGTGTACTATAATAAATTATTGTTCACAAAAATAATGTTTACTGAAAAAAAAGATATAGTACTTAAAGGAGAGTACAATTTTTTCACTTTGCTGGATCATGATGCACAGTAAGCTTTTTAGCTGGTACAGTTGATGTACTTGCCACTAAAACTATATATCGCTTGTTAAATTTTCTGTTGCACTTAAAATATGAAGAAAATCTTTGGTTCTTCAAATTTAATTTTTGAGAGATGTTTGAATTATTCTGTGAATCAAGTGTACCGTAGAATATTAACTATATCTTTTTTTAGCAAAAGTTCATTATATTGTATTTCAACTAGTTATTAAGAAGTATAGGTTTGAAATCCAAAGTTGTGAGGGTTCGGTGGTGGTACGGGATAAGTGGTACAGGAAAAGAACATCTTCAAGCATTTTAAAAGGAAAACTATTGAGGTAGCCTGTAGCAAAAAAGAAAAAAGTTTGGTTTGGGTTTGAGACACCGGGCAACAGATTCATTTTAACTGGTGCACATCTTAATTTTAAATGTATCTATCATGTAGTTCATATGATCGAGTATACAATATTCTTTAATCCGTGGATTTGAAATGCATCAACAGATGCTCCTTGCGTTCATGTGTTGTCCGTGTCTGCCTGAAGAGATGTTCATTAGTGCTGGCGGATTGTGTTTTCTTTGTTTTTGAAAAAAATTCTGCTGCACTTTGATGCTGGGAAATTGGAGAGGGCGGGTTTCAAGAAATTGTATAGTGTGGCACCAAAGTACCAGCATAAATGCATCTCCTCATGGACCGGTTCTTTGGAGTCAATAAATAGACTGGAAAAGACAACAGTGGGCTCTCTGCCGCCTGCGCCGTGACAGCGGCCAGCAGAGGCATATGCATGCAAAAAATACTACATACGCACGCTATACCCTGACGACACACGGATCCCGGTAACCAACGCTGATCGAACGGCCAGCAATCGGGTAACCCGGGTGACCGGTAACCAGATTGCTTTTTCTGAGGACTCATCCGGAAAACGGCTTCGCCTCTCTGCTCTCATTGCCGCCTTGCCGGCGTGGCAGGCTGTTTCGGAGTAACGCGGGAATCTGTGGCGTCAGCTGCAAAAATCCGAAGCGGCACCGATGGCGTCGCTGCAGAGGATGCTGCGGTACGGATGCTGCTGCTTCTACTCGGGTGGCGCGGCGACGGGAGGAGGATTGTCGCGGATTTTTCTCGTGGGATGATCCCGTGACTGCGACAAAAATAAATGCTGCTTGCTAAAACCAGATCGCAACGTTTAGTGTTAACAGAAAATAACAAAATCGGCTGTTCCACCGATCAATTCCATGTAACGTCATTGATTTGGGAGGGAAACTGCCCGATTCAACCTCGGTGCACAAAGCGCAACAGGACAGGTGAACATCTTATAAAACCTTGAATTAAAAATCCAAGCACGTGTAGATCATTATCCATTGCAGCAACACAGCAGTGTTGTATTTTGCTATGGACAATCAATATGCGAATGATTTGGATATTCTGCCTTAACGTAGGGTCTGGCTCGCAATTTCCATGGAACTTGGGCTCTTTCAGGATTGGGAGGTCATAGGTTCAAGAAATAGAAGTACTAGTATTCTGTTGACCAACCAGGATTTTCTCAAGCTTGCTTAGTTGCTTGGATGCTAAAACAAGCTGACAAGGCAATACAAGCAGAAGACAATGCAAATGGCATGTCGTAAGTATGAAGTACGAACCGGAGAGCATTTTAACACGGGGAAAAACTGCAGCAATCAATAGAAATGCCACGCAAATAATGTATAGAACTCAGCGTCTTAATCTGATACAACAATCTCAAATATTGATAATGTATCAAACAAACCATGATTGGCTGGAAAGGGAATACACACAAATAAATAATACTAACAATCCTCGACAATAAGAAGCGAATGAAATGAAAGATAACAATCCTCAACTACAAGAGGCAAATTAATGAAAGATAAGCATGGCACCAGTTCAGAAAATGATGCAGGGATGCCGAAGATGCGGCACACTCATAAAGAGCAGAACAACTGATCAGTAAGCCGCATCAACTTATCTTGATCCTCCAACATCTTTTAGTGAATTGAGTTTGAGAATAATTTTCTTGGGGCGGGCATTAATTTCTTGTTGCAATTTTTGTAATCCCTCGGGGTCGTCGCATTCTCCCCAGTTCAGCTTTACATATTTCAGGCTTGGAAGGTGATCAGTTCCAGAAAGAGATTGCATGCTGGTGAAAGACCAAACTATCTTTTCAAGCTTCGGAGATGATTTGGGTGCAAATATTATGATGTCTGTAATGCGCGAGCCCTCAATGACAAGAAGTTCGAGAGAAATGAATTCCTCTGTCTTCAAATAAAGATTCCTATCCATGTATGACATGTACCGGAGCCTGAGACACCTCAAACTATCAAGCTTGCCAAGCATTCTTAGAGCCTGCTGTGTTAAGGATGTGTCCCGCAGAGTTATCTTGGTGAGTCTAGTGAGCTTTATCCAGACGGGTAATCCATTTGTGCCTTTGAGGTACAGACTCTGAAGAAGCTTTGGAGGTGAGAAAGTAGTTGATGTCACCTCCAAATCAGGAGTTTCCATGTCCTCGCCTTGCAGTTCAATACTAAGTGATAAAGAGCGGAGACATTCCAACTTTCCAACTGCCTGGAGCAAATGCTTGATATTAGGTGTGCCTCCTTTTTTCTTTGATACTTTTATCACAACTCCAAGTTTTTTGAGTTGCTCTAGCTGCTCCAACTCTAGTAACTTATCATCACTACGTGAAACTTCAATTTGAGATAGTATCTGTAGATTTCTCATACACCAAATACCATACGGCATGTGCACGGTAGAAAAAGTTTCTTCAGACTTAATTACATCCTCGGTTGGACAGATGACCTTGCTACCGGCAAGCAAGTACTTCAGCAGTGGCAGCATAATATTTTTTGCAGCAAATTCAGATACTTGGGTTTGTCGGATATCCAATGTCTCCAACAACTGGAGCTTATTGATTTCCTTGGGCAACTGGGAAATACCTGTCTTTCTGAGGCTCAAATACTTCAGTTTAAACATCTTGTTGCAGATATTCTTGATATGGTACTCTTCCAGACCTTCGCAGCATCTTTAGGAAGGATATGATCTTATCATCTAAATGATGATCGGATCTTAGAGTGAAGCAGAGGAAATATGTACTCTTCTTCTTCACTGAGATTTGCTGCTGTTGGATTCTCTTGCGGATGGAAAGCCGGTACGATAAGTTGGGCATCATCAAGCTTGCATCCACAGTGCCCTCCTCTCCTGCGATCCTGGCAATTGTCTTCTGTAGCAAAGGATGTATTGTACAAATCTTGACTCTATTTGAAACACCGAACTCAGCTGCGTGGATGAACCCTCGAGTGTGCAGCTCATCAAAGCAGCGCTCTCCCACATCTAGTGCACTCAGCCCATCTCTATTGGTAACCAGACTTTCAGCAATCCACCGCCTGATTAGGTCAGTCCTCCTAATCCTTATTTCTGGAGGGAAAATAGAAAGGTAAGACAAGCAGATCTTGTAATGGTAGCAGGAAACGAACATCCCCTCAGCTTCTCCATGTCGATCCAAGCTTTTAGCGAATCTGTTGAGGTCTTCTTTGGTCCAACTAGGATTGCTGTACAGAAGGCCAAGGAACAACCTCTCAGAAACGTTATCCTTGATTTTAGTAGATATTATGGAGTGTAAAAATGGCTTCAGTTCTTCCTTGCCGCCAAGCAGGCGAACAGCTTTGTCCAATGTGGGTTTTGGACGACCTGTTCCATTTGAATTCCCATTCGAAATGTTATTAATTAATTCAAGCATTTCATCATCTGTCATGGGACGCATCTCAATGATTTCATCGGGAGAACACTGTCTGGCTACTGCAGTGTTCCTTGTGGTCACTATGCATGAAGTATGAGCGGAGATACCATCAAGGAGGTTAGCAAGTTGTACATCTTGCCAGACATCGTCTAAAACAAGCAGGATTTTTTTCCCTCTCAAGTGATCCTTCAATTTTTGTGCGTGGTCTGCAAAACTTGGCGCTTCTATCATATCAGTATATGCATGCCGTGGAAGAACTTGTACTATTATATCCTTGATTAGCTGGTTCGGATCCAGCTTCTCTCGTCCAACTGTGATCCAAGCCTTGTAGTGGAAAAAGCTTGCAACTGAGGGATTCCTAAACACGCTGACTGCAAGAGTAGTTTTCCCCATGCCACCCGATCCTACAATGGGGAAGACCCTTAGAGACTCCTCGTCGCTTCTTTCCTGTGTGAGCAACGTGACGAGCCGTTCCTCTTCATCTTTCTTCACAATGTGGGGCTGCAAGAAGTCGTCAGCTTCCTCCTCATCGAGCAAAGCACGCCTGCTAGAGTCCCTCTGCTCCTCAACAGTATCACATCCTTGACCAGCTCGGGGAGGACCCTGTGCGACCGTGCCAGCAGCTGGAAGAGTGACGCCATACCTGATCCGCCTCTCGCCGATCTCCAGCGCACGGGCCTTGAGCTCCCGGATCTGGGTCACGATCCGGTGTCGAGCCGGCATGGTCCGCACAAGCTGCGGCCACCGCCACAGGTATGCCAGGAGGCCTCTCCCACCGGCGCCGCCCGTGCCGATGTCCTGGATGTACTTGTCGATGCAGACCTCCGAGGCAAAGGCGAGGTCCCTCACCTGCCCCATCCACGCGCGGACCTGGTCGTCGTGGTCCTTGCCGCCGGGAGGCTTGGACTTGGTGAGGTGGAGCAGGAAGCCGTTCATGCTCTCCATCTCGTCCTTGAGGAAGCGCACCTCCCCGCGGACGGAGCCCAGCAGCTTCGCCTCATCGACGAGCACGGTGGTCAGCCGCCCAAGGAGGGAGTCGACGGCGCCCTTGGTGGAGCCGAAGACGACGTCGGCCATTGTGGATACTGATCTCCCTCTCTCACTACTGCAAAGTCGATGCGCCGGAGAGCGCCATTGAATTAAGGAGAGGACTTCTGATTTTGGAGAAATGTAATAGGGCTAGCAGTTTCAAGTGTTTTCTTTTCTTTTTGTCTGTTGACTGATTTCGTTGTTTGCTTTTGGTTTTGGGTGCGTTGGAACCTTTGTAAGACTTGTTATTGGCTTTCAATAAAAGCCGAGATATCTCTCGTTTCTAAAAAAAAAAAAAAAAAAAAATCAAGGAGAGGAAAAGTGGCTGGCTAGGATGGAGAGAGACTGATGCGGACGACGGTAGAACAATATGCCAACTGGTTGTTTCTTCCATATGGCTTGCATCATTATTATTATTATTGAGAAAATTAATTATATTTTATATGCAACAATCATTCATTATAACTAATCCAAAAAGTCAGCACAATTTGCGTTCGTCCGCGTGAGCATACAGCTAATGCCAGCTGGAGGACTGTGAATGCTAAAAAAAAATATCCAAGATCAAGTTAACTGATGCAGTGATGCTAGGGGTACTTTCTGATGATTGATCAGCACCATTTTGTAACCATCGGATCACAATATTTCAGTGAGACTTCATCTGGTCAGTCTTCATTCTGAGTATAGAATTTGTAGACTACATATCAGGGTTTTCATATACCCCCCTATAAAACTTTTATGCCAGTCTCTCCCTGCAAGTGTCCATTTGTTTTCATAATCCCTTCTGATAGGTTTGACCAGATGACATGGCTCTTCTCTAGTGTATACGATTACTTCTGAGGCTTCACTATAGCTTCATTATTGTGTAGTTATCATCTAATCATATGTTACATCATAAAAACTACCATATTATCATAAATAACGTTCAATTTAACCGCAACAATATTATGAACAAAATAGAGAAATTAAACCTATCTGCTTCCCTTGCTTTCACAGGCATCCGACGGTGACCTATCTGCGTCGCGCCTGGAGCTCGCGAGAGAGAAGCAGAGGAGAGAAAGAACTCACGAACTGTTGCAAGAAGATCCAGTGTGTGAATAACACAGGGGCCCATTTGTAGTTAGGGAATGCTTACCAAAAGCCACAGCTGTTCAAACAAAGAGGCTTTTCCAAAAGTCACAGTTCACATTTCACAGCTACTTTTCAGAAAGTCACAGCCCATAGCTACTTTTCTAAAAGCTACAGCCCAACCAAACACACCCTTACTTGGTAGTTCAGCTTTCACTACTACCAAAAGCATTTTTGTACAGACGGACTAAAGGGCAGTTTTACAGGCTGTTGACTCAATTGACAGTAGAACTTTTTACGGTCAAAGAAATGCAAAAATTACAGGTGATCGGCGACCATCTGTACAAAGTGAATTAGCATAAGCGGATGGCAAGATGTATTGCTGGACAAATCCGCGTCTGTTGTTGCACTCTTGTACTGCTATGTATCCCTGAGATGAGATGAATACACGATCATCGTGTTGCTCGACTCCTTCACAGGCATTTAAGTCTGCAATACAATTTACTACTAGTATAGAGGATTTGTCAAGAACCTTCTGTAGTGACCATAATAGATTTCTATCATACTATAACAATTGTTCCTGAGGGTAGCCCTCATTCTGGAATCATAATTAAAACTTGGAATATCTGCAACCGGAGTAAGTTCCTGAGTAATCATTACTATGTAACAGAGAGCCTGATTTTGATAAAAGAGTACACCAATTAAAGAAAGAGAAAAAATCCTTATTTGGCTCTGTTAAAGTTGTTGGTTCCTTCCTTAGCCCAAACCGAAAAAAAAGTTACATATATGATCCGTAATGCAAATTTGGTTCTTTTTTGGTCCTTCCGTGAGTGCTAACGGTGTTAAATAAGGGGTGAAATGAACTTTATACCTCAGAAGTAAATTAAAATGTAAAATTCAATTTCGAAAGTATTTAGTTGTTTCAAAATTTATATTATTCGGGAATTTTGAAACAACTACCTCGGTTATAGGTAGGGATGCACGAGCTCCGGCTCTCACCGTCAGCCACGGGAGGAAGAAGAAATAGATAAGGGCATTTTCGTCCATAATGGCATGTTCCAATTTTACCCAAATTGTAATGGCATGATTCGAAATACACGAATTGTAATGGTACTTTTCAAAACTGGACAAATTGGAATGGCATATTTCAAATTAACCCTTTTTTTAAGGGAACCCATAGATGACATTAGATCGTTCTAACTTCATCAATTAACCATGGAGTAATTTTTTATTAACAGATCATGTCTACAATTATTTGTTTTTTCGAGAACGATGTCTACAATTATTTGTTGCAGACAACTTTTCTGTCAGCATGTATGGCCTTCAGGAAGGACCCACCGGCCGGCATCCGGCACCTAAACTTGCATCATGAATACGATGAGAACACGAATACAATAATGAGTGCAGGGGTTCCATGCGGAACCATTTAAATAGGACGCTAAATCATGATGCATCATGTCAAGTGTGCTTTGCCCTGTCCACATTCTCCAGAGAATATCATGGGGAGCAGTTTGCCTAATCCAACATTTAGCAAACGTTTCCTTACACCTTTAACGAAAAGATGGACTACATCACTAAACATATAGTCCTTTATGTACTTTATCTGGAATGGTGGAGCCGGGCAACAATGTTGGTGTTAGGGGGTGTTTATTTCAGACGGCAAAAACTTTAGCCTTGTCACATTAAAGAGAATCTTATCATTAAAAATATTAAATAAAATATAATTATAAAACTTTTTTGACAAATAGGTGCTAGTTTACGAGATGAATCTAATAAGTCTAATTAATCTATATTTTGCTACAGTGATGCTACAGTACCATCTTCTAATTACGGCTTAATTACCCTTATTAGATTCGTCTCGCGAATTAGCCCAGGGGTTCTGCAATTAGTTTTGTAATTATATTTTATTTAATGTTCTTAAATAACAAGATTCTTTTTATGCGACAAGGCTAAAAATTTTACCAAAGAAACGAACACCCCCTTAGTTAATATATCATCCTGGCTCTATCATTTTTGCCAAAGAACCCACGCCCTTAGTGGGAACGAGGTCACCACAGAAGAGTGTTCATAAACCCTCTTAGTTAGTGTATCATCCTGGCTCTATCATTTGTTTTGTCCCACGAGGTATGCAGGAAGATACTGGAATAACTACCCACTCCACCTGACATGCTCAGCTTAACGGAGGAGCCAAGTATTGGAAACACGGGATGGGCAGCCACCCTTATTGGACAAGGTTACAGAGCATCTAGCAGGTAAAATGTTCATCATCGTTCTTGATAATGTCGGCCTTGATGATAAAACAGTATCGATGACCTCATCGATGTTCTTAAACGATCTCATTGCTCAACTGACAGTTCTATAATAGTGAGCACCGTAATGAGTGAGATCTATCTCCGTTCTGTCAATAACTCAGTTTCAAGAGGACAGTACTTTCGTGCCAAATGTTTGCGGCGCAGAGTATTAGCCCTTGCCGCATGTAATGTTTATGGCCTAATGGAATTTTCTGATATTTGGGCCAGCGATACATTTGCTTTGCAGATGTTCTTTCGCTTGATATATGCGAGTCCTAACTTGTCTTAGAACGAAATTGTTTGCCTGGGATACCACCTAGAAAACAATAAAAGCATTACAGGACAAAGTGATGCTCAAGTTCTGCTTCAATGATTTGTCAAGCAATCACAAAAGCTGCCTGCTCTATCTGTCTATCTTCCCCCAAGATCATAAAATCAGGAGGACAAGCTTGTTGAGGCGATGGGTCGCCGAGGGACCAGTAAATGAAAGAAGCACTCTGAGATTAAAAGATAAGGGTAGACAAGGGATGAGCACGCTTGATGATGAAGCTGAGCGCATCTTTGATGCACTAGTCACTCGAGGATTTCTCCATCCCGAGGAAACCAGCGCTTCAGGCAAGGCCAAAAGCTTCACAGTACCTACTATTATTCACAAGTTCATTGTTCGAGATTTAAGCTATATGGACACATGCTTGCCACCTGATCTGGCTCACCGCCTTTCTATCAACAATTGTGTAGAACTACAGGAGGCACGATGTTCGGATTGCCCCTTTCATGATGTCCTAACTCTTCTGGAACAAATTACAGAAACAGTTCAATGGCAGCTGCTGAAGGTGTTGGATCTTGAAGGGTGCAGAGGCTTGACGAAGAAGCACCTGGAGAATATCTGTCAGATGCTACTGCTCAAGTACTTGAGCCTCAGGGACACAGATGTTAAAGAACTACCCAAGCAGATAGAGAAGTTGCAGTGCCTAGAGACATTAGACATTCGGCAAACGATGTTACAAGTGTTCTCTACAAAACCTATCAAGCTTCCAATGCTGAAGAATTTGCTTGCTGGCTACAGAGACTCTTCAAGCAACAGTTTTAGTAAGTTTAAGGGTCCGTTTACTACAGTGCGCCTGCCCAGAGGCCTCCGAAAAATGAAAAAACTCCAGGTATTGTCCTATGTTGAAGTTTCCAGCAATCTTGATGATTTAAATGATGTCGGCCAGCTTCTGCAACTGAGAAAACAGGTGTCATCCTTCATGACAAGAAGAAAGGTAGCTTAAATCTTCTATTTCGACAGATTGAGAAACTGCATGGTTGTCCCCGCTCCTTATCGATTCGGGTCAACCAACCATCCCGAAGTACAACTCCTGATACTGAGCTAGCCACTTCTGTGGACAGACCTCCAAAACATCTTCAGAGCCTAAATATTAGTGGCATATCAAGTGGACTTCCTCTCTGGACTGCAGAGCTTGATTAACTTGCAGAGATAACATTGAGCGACACTTACCTGGGGGAAGATGCAATGTGCATCGTTGGGAAGCTCAGAATCTTGCGTTGTCTGCAGCTTCTGCATGACTCATACATTGTATCCAAGCTCAACTTCAAGGTAGACGAATTCGAGCAGCTCAAGTCTCTGGTAGTCAAGAGCCACGGCATCACAAAGATCTGCTTTGACAGTGGTGCAGTTCCTAAACTCAGGACTCTGGTTGTCAATGGCAGTGATATCACCAACATAAGCTTTGACACTGAAGCAGCTCCTAAGCTCAGGATGATTTTTTTGGTCTTTTACCACCATGGAGGCCCTTTCTGGACTCGACCACCTCCCTTGTTGAAGAAGTTGGAGCTTAACGGCAACTGCAACCTAGATCCAGTGGAAGCAGCAATTAAAGCTCATCCTAACTATCCTGTTCTGGAGCATAATCCACACCGTCAAAACCATGAAGACACTACTGCAGCGGCGGCCTCGTTGTCACCAGCTCCATGAGTACTCAATTACTCCCCATCAACTCGAAGCTTGCTTTGGCATTTGGTGATTGATAATTCTTCGAATAAAGATGCAGCTGAAGGAAAGTTAGGTAAACTTCCTTCAGATGCGTCCCTGAATTTGGATTTGACCAGATTGTGTCAGTTCATTTTCTGTTTCCTCCATGCGTGTGATTTGATTCTGTTCTCTGTACTATCTGAACCTGAAAGTTTTTACAAATGTGTGGGCTTGTCCATTTATATGTTGGTGTGTACGTGTGTATGCAGCTTCTCAAGCTGTTTTCTATATGTGGATTTTGATTGTTGTAATCACCTGTCGTTACCTGTACCGGTCTAGTATCATGTTCTCATGGGCGTGATATATTATCTATGTTTGTACATGGACATGACCCCCTCCCTGTTCGTTTGATTGTTAAGTGATTCGGAGTGCCTTTAAATGGTATATTAAGTGATGCTGAGTCTGTTTGGTGTGCTACAAAACATTGATAATTTAAACTAAATTAACCTGCCTGCTACGCTAGAAGAGCTGGCAATGTATTTTGTTCGAAATTTTCAGCGCACTCCATTTGCTTTCCCAGCTAAATACTTAGTTAGTATGACGCTACAATGGCCAAACACAACGAATTCGGGGAGCAAGTACTCACCTGGAACGGGAAGTGCCTCGACGGTTCCGAGTATTCTTCGACTCATCGACATCCCTGTCCCCGGCCGCCGCCGCCGGCCATCGTCCTCCGGCTGCGCGGTCCCTCCTGCTCCCGTGCATCATCAACTTCTCGTTTCGGGTATCCCTTCTGCATCCAACGCCGCCGCCGTCCAGGCCGGAGGCCAGCTGGCCGGAGGAGCGGGCGAGAAGACGAAGCGGAACCGAAGCCCTGTGGCGTTTGATCCGTTTGGGGAGCGGTTTGCCGTTGCAACTTGTTTGTGGGCTACCGTGCTGCGCGGCCGGCCGCGCTCAAGAAGTCCTGGTCACGTTCATGGGCTGTTTGTTCCTTAGATCAATGGCCTGCAAATTGTTTGATAACAGGGGCCTAGAACTCGTTGCGTTGTTCTCGCAATTTTCGTAACTAGTCTATCAACCCGTGCACCAGCACGGGCTAGCTATAATTTTAGAAGACAAACAAAGAGCATAAGTTTGTGAAAAGTTGTGTATATCCAGGGCTAATTATATAAAGCATAAAAAAATGTTGTAATTGAGTGTTACACATTTCACAACATGAATATGTTATTATTTACAATTGGAAGAAGTCCACTTTACTACCTAATTTTGTAGGATGGTAGATGACATCGTACTCAATGCTAGAAAAATTGTTCCAATTTTTTTAATAAATATTTTCTTGCATTATTGTGTCTCCCATGTTGAATTTGTGTTGCCCACATTTCACATACAAAAAAGTTTAAAAATTCTTTAAACATTTTTCAAATATGATGTATGTTACACCCTATAATTTCACAAAACGTTTACGCTCAAACATTAGGTATACCTAGATATAAACAAAGAAAAAAAATTATAATGGAGTGAAGTGAACCAATCTAAATAGTTCGAGGGAGTAAAATAGACCAAAAATTAGTTTAGGCGGTTAAGTGAAGTGCATGGATGGGTAGTAAAATAGACTTCTTCCTTTACAATTTAGCCTATATTTAACCTATTTTGGATTAAAAAAAAATCCAGGACCCTTCTTTGTAGTTTCACTTCTATCTTCAGTTTATCTTCCTTTTTCTTTTGGCGCATCATGTTTTAGATAGTACAATATGGGTGGACATGCCTCGTTTTTGTTTTATTATCAACCATATCTATTGATCGCTGTCACAGATCCAATATTTTTGCTGACTGTTTAACACATTAGCCTAGATATCTAAGCAAAGCGATCATATATATTCATTTGAGTACTATAATGTATGTCTACAGGCTGCATCTATATAACATTTTGTGGACCTATGTTCCATTAACAAAATCAACTGCAAGTGCAACTGGTAGCATGTGCGTTCATCTTGGCTTCAGAAATTGAACGTTGAGACATTCGTTTGCGGACATTTGAATTTGCTACCCGACATGCATGTATACTATATTCATGCTAGAGAAGGGTACTTGGCTGATTGTTTGGAACTTTGGATAGCAAGAATTGAACACACATCACATGCACGTGAGTCACGTAGCGCAAAAGAAGTAATGGTATGTGAGGTGTTATCTCTCACCTGTATGGAGTCCGGCTTCGACACATGCATGCAGAGTCCTAATCTTCTCACGAAGGTCATGCTGATACCAAAGAATGGATTGTCCTCAAAATTCCTGCAATTTTTTTGCTGTACTCTAAGGACAGAGGTTCAGAGCTGCCCCTTTTTGGGGTCAGCTAACACAGACAATTCTTGAAAAAATAGTGAGAAATCACCGAGTTTCCTGGTGTTAACCATAGCCGCCTGGCTTCCCTAACCCTTTGCCTCCTTGTGTAGTTTCTTTCTAATTTCTGGAGAGATTAATGGATCAAAGCATCTAACCATTAGTCCATTACATTATGTTATACTTCTAATCAATATTAACAAATAACAAAATAAAGCAAGCAAGGGTGATCAAGAGAGAATGCTTTTTTTTTCCCGAAAGCAAGAGAGAATGTATACATTCAACTCACGTCTTCAGCGAGCAATCCTCTGTTCGCCATGCAAAGGCCATGTACTGGATGCAAACTCACTTCTTCAGCGACTTTGGGCTGGTCAGGTTCGTCGACGACTGCCGGAGGTCTCACACCACGGGCGTCACCGGCACGATGGGGGTACATGGACACGGAGTGCATGCTCGCCGGTAGGGCGAGCGTGGAGTCCCACGTGTACATCTTTGGTGTCCTCCTCCTCATGATCGCTCGAGATTGCCTACGGCCGGCGACGCCTGATTTAGAGGATATGGTAGTCGTATGGCGGCGAGAGCATCCTCGACGCTGCTGACGCCCGGCTGGACGGCGAGTTGGATGCCCGGGAGATGGCATACATGGTTCTCGTCGGCTTATGGTGCGCGCACCCAGACATCAACGTGCTGCTGTGCGAGGCGCAGCCGCCGAACCTGCCTGCGAAGATGCCGATCGCAACCTACGGGCAGCAGCACGTCGGCGGACGCGACAGCAGGCGGCGACGGCACCTGTTGTAGATTATTTCTCCGGCTGCCGCAGAGTTCGCTCCTTGATTATTTTGTGTTTAGGTTGTCGTCAGATGCAACAGCCTAGCCTAGGAGATTCCTTTTCATATATATTCCATTTGTTAACCTTTACGATTCCTATCTATTTGTCTCCATACCTCACACGACTGCTAATTATAAAGTTCCACGTATCTAACGGCTACAATTTGTTAAGCATCTAAATTAATGGCCGGATGTTTTGCTTTTTTGTGAGAATTTAGAGGATTTTTCTCCGATTAACGTGAGAGTTCCAAAAGGAGCCTCCAATTAGTAAATATAAGATTGCCGCTCGTAAAAAAAATATATTTTTCCTTTTTTTTTCAAGAGAAAAAAAGGGCAAAATTAACTAGTTCCGTTTGCTATCTGCTCTTCCATCCTCGTTCTTATCAGGTCAACCAAATCATTCGTGTCAAACATTTGCTTCTTGCAGGACGAGTTTACAGTCCTCCCAAGTTTGTAAACTTGAATCAGTCAAACGAAGCAGGTACACGCTTGGATTTGGCAGTTGGATCTCTCTCGAACGTGAAACTTCCCAGTGCAGCAAAGCAAGCCACCGTTGACGATGCCGTGGCCAGCAACGCCCGTCCCACTGAGACATGGGCCCGACACAGTGCCGTTAACGGCAAGGCGAAGAAGAAGACCCCGGGTCGTTTTCGTCCTGCGCCCTCCACCTCTCACGTAATAGCGTGACGGACACTGACTCCCACCCCCCCCACATCTCAAGCCCCGTTTCACATACCACGATAAAATCCAAGGACTCAATCAGAAAATGTCTTCGCCTCTCACCGCAGTCGTGGCATGCCGTTTCCCGAATAAAGCGAGAATTCGAGGGGTAAACATGGAAACCCGAGCGGCCGTCCGAGTCGCCGTCAACTGTCCGGCAGCTTCACGAAACGGACCTTGGAAGATTCCTGTTATTTTTTTTTTTTTTTTTTCTCTCCCCTTTCGCGTGGTCATCATCGTCTTCGCCTACCAGTTTCCGTTGGGTACGCGAGTGCGTGCGCGCCGTGCGAGGCCGAGGGCGGGAGGGAGGGATCGAGGCGCCGGCGATGGCGTCTCTGCGGCAGGTGGCGGAGGACGCGACGGCAGTACTGCTGCTTCTACTTCTACTCGCGGGGCTCCGGGTACTCCCCCCTTCTACCGCGGCGGCGGCGGCGGCGGATGGAGGAGGAGGTAAACGATCTCTTTTCTTTTACCCTGCCTCGCAACCGCCGGCTCATTAGTTCGTTCAGGGACTGGTCACTTCGTCGCCCAGTTCGTGCTTGCTTGTGAGAGGACGGTGAGGAGAGAGATAGCTGTTCGGTGAGCTGATTGCGGCGGCTGTGCCGTGGCGAAGTGGCTCGAGGGTGCGAGAGCAGGGATTCCGTGTCAATTGGGTGGGGATTGGTATGGAGGACACAGTGAGATGTAAAATTTGGTGTGGTGGCTGCTGCAGACACTGATTTATCAGGAATTTGACCGATGGGATGTGGGACGACGGTAGTTTTGATTGGGGAAAGGTAAAGTTGCTAGCTTTGGAACAATGTCAGGGGCATTGTGGCTCGACTGCTTTGCATAGTTCGTGTAGAGCTTAAGCGAGCATTATTTGCTTGTTTACTTGTTATTGTCGCTTGGAACATAGATTGGAGGTATTAGTGCAGAACGGTGACAATTGAAATTGGGGAAGGAGTCTACTGTCTAGGTGTTCAGGAATGTTAATGCTGTGGTGAGACAATTAGTAATGGGTTACGCTTATTTGCTTACTAGTTACACTGGAAGATGCCAGTGGATATCATATCACTGCTCTGAACTTTAGATTCCGACTTTGTGTGTTTGTTTTGCTGTTACTACAGTACTGGTTTTTTTGCCCATTTTCGCTAGTAAATCAAGTGTAGAGTGTTAACAGAATTTCCGCGCTCTTATTTGTCAATGCAGTGCTCAGGATGAAGCATTCTAGTGGTGGTGGTTATTCTTACAACAGTACTCTTGCGCATATTCTTGTCGAGTATGCATCCGCGGTAAGTTCCTGCTTCAAAATTTTCTTAATCTTGGTTCTTCATCCAACCAAAATTCCTGCTGTACTAGATAGGCAATTTACGTGATGGAAATTTCTTCATTCCCTTTTTTCCCTAAATGGACCATCCGGCCTTTTTCCACACCTTGCCATTCGCTTCCTCTTCAGTGCGTCATGTTCAGTATTTCAGTCTCAAATCTATATCCTGTCCAAAAATATAATCTGTTTTAGATACTTGGCTTACGTAAATACGTGTTTCAGGTTTATACATCTGACCTGACATCTCTTTTCACATGGACCTGTCCAAGATGCAAAGGTCACACGAAGGTAACCACATATAAGTCACTGTCTGCGCAAATTATTCAACATGTTACTTTTTAATTTAAATCCTGTGTTTTTGCATTATTGGTGCAGGGCTTTGAGGTTATAGAGATAATTGTAGATGTGGAGAACTGCTTACAGGTTCATCATCATTTTTCTTCTTTCTGCAATATTCTTCTGTTTCCATTCAGTATTTAATGAAAAATATGACATATGGTTGTTTATTCAAATTGAGTAGGCATTTGTTGGAGTTGCCCCTGATCCACACTCCGTAATTGTTGCATTTAGAGGCACTCAGCAACACAGGTACAGTAAAATTGTAGTTAACATAGCTTACTTATGGTGACCATGTGGACACATGCTCTCAGTCTTCAAGTCATGTTTGCTCTTTCAAAAAGCTAATGAACAAAATTAGCTATTAAGAAGCATTAAATTCTGAATTTCTCTAATTGGTTGTCTTGAAATTTTTTACTTGTTAGTGTTGCAAATTGGATTGAAGATCTCTTCTGGAAGCAGCTTGATGTGACTTATCCAGGCATGCCTGATGCAATGGTCAAGTTTTTTAATTAAGAGCTATTGTTGAAACAGCAGCAACTCTTGATTCCTTGCTGATTGTATGCCCATCGGAATGTTTGATATTGCAGGTCCATCATGGGTTTTATACTGCATACTATAATACAACTCTACGACATGAGATCTTGAAATCTGTTCAATGGACAAGGAAAACATATGGAACATTACCTATAAATGTTGTTGGTCATTCAATGGGAGGGGCTTTAGCTACATTCTGCGCACTTGACCTTTCTGTAAGTACTTTTGAGGCATCTGGATATCAGCATGCTCTTTTGATCTAGATCTATGGATATTGCTTTTGACATATTTGTATCCTCAAATCCGGATACTTATTGAGGCAGCTTTTCATTGAACCACACCTTTAGAGACTGCTGAATTCATCTTTTTGATCTAGGTTATCTCATATATCAAATGCTGCCCATGGTTTGTTGAATCAACCTGAATCTATGGCTTACAAAACCAGGACTAAACCTACGTTATGTTTTTCAATTCCATCTTTTTATCTTGGTTATTTCAGACACCTAATGCAGTTTGTGGTTTACTGTCTCAAATGTGAATCAATGCTTTACGACCCTAGGACTGAACCTATGTTCCTTTTTTTCACAACAAGATGTATGCAGGTTTGTTGGGTTCACTAATTAAATGGGCTGATATCTTGCCTTTCCCTTTTTCCAGGTTAAGTTTGGATCACAAGAGGTTCAACTCATGACTTTTGGACAGCCTCGGATAGGAAATCCTGCTTTCGCTTCATACTTCAGTGAGAAAGTCCCAAGAACAATTCGTGTGACCCATCAAAATGATATTGTGCCACATTTACCACCTTACTTTCCTTACCTAGGTGAATGGACATATCACCATTTTCCAAGAGAGGTATTGCCTTCGATGCTTAATTTTCTTTTACAGAAGTACAACGTCATTTCTTTCAATTATGAGTAAATTGCATGGCAAGTACAACAACTTGCATGATGGGTGCAAATAGATCATACTTCTTGCAAATTGCTCAAATGAGTCATATTATGTTTGAGCGGTGCGCATGAGGTCAAAACCCGCCGTGTGGCATCCATGTCACTGTCCATGGTGGACGGATCTTTGCAAATATCCCCCTGCCTCTATTAGCCACATGCTACTTACAGGTATACTAAGTTTACTCTTATTATTTGCATGGGTTATGACGCACATGCTACTTAGTTCCACCGATGACTCAAATGAATTTATTTTGTCGCAAAAGCAAGAATTTGATCAAGATAACATGCTTCATCAGCATAAACCATGAGTGGTTACTTTCGAGCTGCATCTAGTGCACCCTGTGTATAGATGCATGCATGAATATCTAGTGCACCCTGTGTATAGATGCATGCATGAATGGACTACTGAGACACACATGTAGAGAATATGATAAACAATGGATGAACAGATGCCGTGGGCATCGGTACACAATTGGCTTCCTGCACGCGAGAGCTAATTCTTTCTCAGTAACACCCTCGAATTAATCAAAACTACAAAATGGGAACAAATGGGAGAGGCTAATAGAGGTAGGGGTATTTGCAAAGATCTATCCACCATGGACAGTGATATGGATGCCACGCGGCTTGTTTTGACCTCATGTGCACTACATAGACATAATATGTGACCCGTTTGAGCAATTTGCAAGAAGTATGACCTACTTGCACCCACCGTACAAGTTGTTGTACTTGCCATGCAATTCAGGTTCATTTTTGCTATATTCACATGCATTCAGGTTTGGCTTTATGAGACCATAGATGGAAATGTAGTTACCAGAAACGAAACAGTCTGTGATGATTCTGGAGAGGACATGAACTGCAGCAGGTACCTAACTTGCTTCTCACATTTCTTGGCATTTAAATACCTCCTTGTGTTGCTTATTGTAATTTTTCTTGCTTGAAAAGATCGGTCTATGGAACAAGCATAGCAGATCATCTAGAATATTACGGTGTTACGCTACATGCTGATTCAAGGGGAACCTGCCAATTTGTGATCGGTGCAACCAACTCAGCATACAGTAACATTCATGAGGTTGATGGAGCCATCATTCTTTCAAGATATCCTCAAGAACCCCACACCCTAGAATATATGTAGCTTTGCATGGCAATGAAATTCACCCTTGTACAGCTTTTTTTTTTTTCATTTTGTGTATACTGCTTATGAATTGTAGATATACTGGGTGCTCCAGGAGCTCTCCTGAGGATAAGGAGAGGTCCACCTTTTAAAAGTGCCCCCCTTTGCTCAAGTGAGAATTGTCCATGAAAGCTCCATAACATTGTATGCACAGCTTAAATTGATGTATATAAAAATTATATAACAGGAGGTGCCCTTGTTGCCCTTTCATTTATTGTGATTCTACCTGAGATATTTCCAGATTTTCTCTCAGCACTTCACCTTACCTTTGGGTCAGATATGCATTTGCATTGAAGATCAAACAATATAGCTGTAATACCCTACTTTTCAGAGCCAAAAGAAAAAGGAAAAGAAGAAAAACAAATAATTAAATAAACTCAAAAGGGATAAAAATCACTCCAAATTTGAACCTTTTCTAAACCCTCACCTTGACATGATTTTTCAAAAATAAGATTTCACTAAATAATTGAATCTAGTTTGAATTTGGAATTTTTGGAAAATAAAATATGTGCTCAAGTGCTTGTGTTCATTTAAAAGTTCACTAAAATTTGAACTTTTCGAATTTACAACAAATTAAATAAATTTGTCCTAGTTTGAGCTAATACACTCTGAATTTTTAAAAAGTTTGAATTTTAAAACCTGCACAACCTTCACCATATGCATATTCGTGTTTTATTAGATTTGTTTTGGGTGTTTGATCAAACCATGTCTTTGTTTGAATTTGAAATCTCTTCAAATTCAAATCCTAGAAAAAGAATAAACCCTCCTCAGCTTCGCGGGCCGTCTCCTACTTATTCCCTCAGCCGGCCCAGTCCGCTTCCCTTCCCTCCCTCCTTCTTTTCCTCCCGTTTCGGCCCAGTCCGGCCCAACCTCGGCCCGCTCCCGTCTCCTCCTCTCTTTCGCCGACAGGCGGGACCCGCCGGTCAGATCCGGCCCCTACCTCCATCTCCTTCCACGCGGCGCCGCGCGCCGCCGGCCCCTACCGCCGCGCCCGGGCCCCGGCGCTCGACCCGCCTCCGCCGCTCCCGCCGCCCTGCCGGAAGCTGCCGTAGCCGCCAAGCTTCGTTGTCTATTTAACGAGCCGCGCCCCTCCTTTCTTCCCCTTCTCCCTCTTCTCTTCTCTCTCCGCTCTCCGGCCACCTCTTCCGCCGCCGCAGAGGCCTCCCCCCCTCTCCTTTCTCCCTTCCCGAGCATCCCTGGACCGCGCTCCTCCTTGGCGTGCCCTCCTTACCCGGGACCGCGTCGCCGTTGGGAAGATCGACGACGAGGCGCGGTCGCCGTCGTTCCCTCTCGACGTCAGCCCACCCCGGTTGCCTCCTCCTTCGCCGAGCCCCGCGTTGAGACTCCCCGCGCTCGCCTCGTTCTCCTCTCGCTTCCCCTTCCCTCCTTTCTCCCTCTTTCTACCCGCGCACGAACCTCCGACCAACACCGCCGCCACCGCCAACTCCGGCGAGCCGCCATGGCCGCACCGTTGATCTTCGTCGTCGACGTGTACCACCCATCGCTCCGCCTTCATGCGCTCTCCCTCCGCGACAACCTCCCGCAGCCCGCCGTCCACTCCCGCCACCGGCGGCGAGGATTCCGGCAGCCCGCCGCCGCGCGCGACGCCCCGGTCCACCATGGACCGGTGGACCGCCGCCCATCCCCGGTCCACGGGCCCTGTGGACTAAGTCCACCGGATTTTCCAAAAGAAATTAAATCCTTTTCTATATATGACGTCAGCCTCACGCAATAATCCTTTTTCCTGTACAAAAATAATTCCCAAAATTCTGAAAATCCCCGGGCCCTGTACATTTTGCAGATAAGCCCCTGACCTTTTCAATAATCTTGTTTAAGCCCTGCATTCTTACAGAAAAGTACCTAAACTTTTCTGTAATTATGTTTTAACCCCTGTCTTTTTACACCTAGACCCCTAAACTTTTAATAATTACAGATAGGTCCCTGGACATATTCTGTAATTACACTTAAGCCCTCAAAGACCTTTTTATAATTACAACTCAGCCCTCAAATCTTTAAATGTCCGTATCTTTTTATCCGAACTCCGTTTTGGGTGATTCTCGCGCCCACGGGTTCGTGAAATCGTGAAGTACCTCATAGTACTATCCATGGAGCCCCACACTAGGTTTAGAAATCTTTACCTCCTAAAATATCTCTCACTCCTTATATCATTTCTCGGTTAATCCTGCGATGATGATCACGCATGTCGCAAATATCTGCGCATGTAAACCTAACCCATCCTGTGATGCTATTCCGCCTAATATCTCCCGCACCTCTCACTTCATCTTCGTATAACATATCCATTCTTTTATTCGCTAGCATTAAATCTAACGATCATCCGTATCGATTCACTTCCAACATAGTACCTTTCTCTTATCACAACCGTAATCTCGAGCCTAACCTAAATCAACCCCCGCTCGATCAAGCCTAACCTAGTATCCTCGCCCAACCCCTTTTGATTTATTGCTCTGCTCTTATCATTGATCTTTTATTTGAATCTTATTGGAGTTATCTGGTATTTTAATTGCCAGCTTCCTTTATTTGAATTTGGCATCTTATCCGCAGTCATGCGTTCATATCACGCATAATCACGTACACACGTTGCATATACCATCGCCTGCATTCATGCATGTTCTTTTTATAGGAATAATATAGAAGCTTGCATATTAGATATGCACGCAAGCACCATCAATCAAGCATATGCATCTCCTCATCTTCACCCTAAGGTGTTCACCCAACGAAGACCATATGCATAACCACACACCCATGTTCATATATTAGAGAAAATAGATAACTAATATTTTGTCTAGGTGAATTTGGCCCTTACAAGGCCAGGTATATCACCTATGACACATAGCATACCCTGCATTAAATATGCTGCATCATGCATGGTTCTTGTCTCTCGTTCTTCACTGAAGTTTCTTTGATTCTTCATCGAAGTTAATTGGGTCTTATTTGGCTTTCTCCGATCTTTATTTCTTTTGCTCTTTTATTTCTTTTGCGGTAGTTTATACGTACTGTTTTATGCGCTAGTTTACGCGAGAATCGAGGAAGAGCCAGAAGACTTCGAAGAGCTGCTGAGGACTTCAAGCTCGAAGACCAACCTGAAGATACAAGAGTCTCGAGTCAGAGTTTAAAGTTTAGGAAAGCGATTTCCAGGCAAGCCCTAACTCCCATTAATCATGTTGATCCTATGATTGCAAATAATCCCACATAGAGCTTGATTTCAAATAAAACATGCATGGTATTTAAAGATGATTTAAATGCTTAGAATGACCTAAGTACTTGTTGATTGCCATGCCTTGATATCGCTTATCCTAATTCCCTTGATATCGCTTATCCTCATTCACCGTGTACTTAATAAAATCTGATACACATGCTTTTTGTGTAAAAATGTGTGCGTGTGCTTGGTGACGAGTGTGTAAAGTGAAAATGGGTGGGAATAGTAAGTGCAACCCATAGTGGGGGTATGCTTTTGACGGGAGCAAGCGAGGTAGTCCTCAGTGGGGAGGCTATCTCTGGGACGCTACTCCTCGCAGGAGGGTAGCTATTGAAGATGCTTGCTTCGGTCGTATAAGGACCGGTTCATGTGCCGTCTGGCCTAGCACCCTCGTGCAACCACAAGCCCCTGAATGGGCAGGGTTTGGAACCACACCCTACTAGTGATCGCCCGGTACCACCAGGAGGCAGGGAGTTGCAACCGGAAGCCAGGAGAAGATCTTGACGAGATTGGCGTCGGGTCCGGCAAGTGAAAGTTGATGGCCATGATATTTATATTGATGTGAAGCCCCTGGTCGTTGATTTTTCGGGGTGGTACCGAGGTGACACTGGGCAGGTACGGGACCATTAGTATCCAGTCGGAACCAGGGCACTGGGAAAGACTGGGTACCTTGTGGGGAAAGTGTACAACCTCTGCAGAGGATAAGAATCTATCCGGATAGCCGTGTTCCACGGTATTGGACAACGCGAAAGCCATGGCCACACAATGATTAGACTTTGGCGTGAGTTATCCTTGGCGTGTGTGTTTTCGGAATAACACCGGTTTGGAGCCGTGCGCTGGTTTCCTGCCAGCATTAAAATTTGGGAACTGGCGGGATGGACGCATCTCCCCCAGGGCCAACCAACCCCACTATGTTTAATCTCTATACCTGACTTAGTTTGCGAACGGGTTTTGTTTTCAAAACCAACCCTTGCATAAAATTGGCTTTCCGCCGATATGATGATGAACCTCCAGCCTTACCCTTGATTATACCCCTGCATATAATTACCCCTTGTGTTAGGGTTTGCTGAGTACCTTATGTACTCACGCGTTTGCGTTTGTTGTTTTTAGTGAGAGAAGTCTTCGTAGGAGACGGCGACGTCTGGTTTTCGTTCTGCATCTCAAGTCTGCTTGTGGCTTGGGCCGTGTTTCCGCTGTTTGTCTGCTCAGCCATTGGTTGGTCGGAAGGACTTGGATACTTCGGAATCCTTGTCGTACCGCCACTAAAGGCTGTTTATCAGGTACTATACTATTTACCTAATCGAAGTATGCTTTTGATTACCATATCTGTGTTCTTGTGCGTATCAACTACTGATCCAGGGACTCATACATGATGCACAACATGCTCCAGAAATTGGGGTATGACAATAGCCCTTTGCAAACACGAAAAGCCAAGGACTGATCAAAACTCGGAAAAGAATCTTAGCGTGTGAAGTTCTACAGATGGTCAGCAGGCTAATTTTGAGGATATGCATTTCTGTCAGACATTCTTCATTGTCATCTGCTTATCCTGGAGGTTTGCATCATATAGATGAGATGATGCATAACGATCATGGCATATCAACTGCGACTGTTCCATAGCATCCTTTGGCATAGCATGTGCTGAAGAATGCAAGATTGCATCTTTGGAGTGGTGGGGCAGGTGCCAGCTCTGATAAGTAAGATTGATGATGTGGTTAGCAATATATGTAGATTTGTCAGACAAGGTCCTGATGATTTAGTTAAAACAATTGTGAAACAAATTCAGAAACAAACAATAGATTACGAAGAGAACTGATTCTGTGACGCCGATAAGGTCAGAGAAGAGACAGTGGCTGTGCGAGGGACAGAATGAGACTGCAAGCTCTCTGTCTGAAGATGCTATTCTGAACATGAAGGGGAGTCTGATCCCTCCTATACAAAGCAACTACGCTTAGCCAAAGGAATCAGATCCTGTTGTGCCATAGTTTTCATTCTGTCATGTGACGAAGCGTGGCCGTGTTTCGTCGGCACCATTTGCTTTTGGTACGGACATTCTGTATACGCATTAAGGCTCCATGGTCTGAACTATCGTTAGCAGTGATGCAAGGCATGTTTCAGAATTCACAGATCTGAGTAATTAAAACAGTTTGAGACCAGCAGAGATTCACACTGGTTACAAGACCAGCAGCAATACCAGAATAAAACTGCATTGTGCTAACAAGTCAACGTTAAGCTTGTCAAAAGTATGTTGACATGTGTACACCAATACTTGACTATATATGTGCAATCGTCTACATGTGTGTACATAGCTTATGGTGATATTCTTATTTATTGTCATAGTGATATTGCCGAACTAACATTTCAAAGACTGTAAGTCAAAAGATCAAGGGGAAAAGAGTGGAGATTATAAGACATAGAGACTGCTGCCTTGTATTTGTGAAGATAATAAACCATATGAGACTGCTGTGCCACACTTGTAAAGATACATGGTAATATGGAGCATGTGACATGTTTGAGCAACGTAGAGGCTAGACAAGAGACACCTTGCCCGATCAAAGATATTTGGGGTACATGAAAACTGACTAAAACTTGCAGGTGTAGAGTACAACAAAAATTCTGGCAGATGCCCCCTCCTGTAAAATGCAAGTGTTTTCTTTTCTTGCAATTTTCCCATGAGGTATAAATATATACAATTCATTCAACAAGCACCTTAGTTTCAGTTGTATTTATTTCTTGCTTTTCTTATAAGTTCGAGCCTTTCACCATCCAATGTTTCGACACATACGTCTTTTTCGTAAAAATATGATAATACAACATATTTAGCGGCAATTATAACTGTAAAGCTGATGGCCACAAGAAGTTATGAGAACGAAGAGGGAAAATTGTGAAAAAAATAATAATTTAAGACTTTCGAACTGGCTGATCCACCTGCATCGATCCCTTATGCACAAACTGTTCGAGTGCAAAAATCTGAATAATAAGTACGTAGAACTTCTTCTGTGTCAAATGACAAACACCTCTTGCAGCATGTGGACAGTAGATGCCCCACATGAAGGTGAGGGGTCAAACAAATGTCGAATAGATGTCCCAAACTCATCACAAGAAGCATGCTGCCATATCTCAAATGATGCATATGTGCTTATTGCAAAGCATCTCAATCGTGCAGCTGGACGACGACGATTGATGCTTGAACTGCAGCGTTTCACATCAAGAATCCAGGATACATACCACGTCAGCATCTATCGTACAGGCCAACACATACCTGGATCTTAAAATCTGGAACCGTGCTGTGCCATCGTCGGCCCGCGGCATCCCTGATAGATGCCATTGCATCTCTGAGAAAGTTTGAGGCAATGTCATGCATTGCATACTTTCACTGGTTACATGTTTACGGCCACCTTCTACTTCAGAATCAAATTGCATTGTGCTGATAGGTCACAACTTTTGAGCTTGTCACTACTCACTAGTATGTTGACATGTGCACACAACACTACTTTTCAAAATTGCAAATTTATAGTGGGGTTTGAAAATTGTATATATGTTTATGAACTGTATCAGAACAATGCTTTTCTACCTCAAAGAAAATTTACAAATATCGGTACAGATCTATCCACATGCCTTTTAAAAAAGTTCATATTATCAGGCTTGGGCAAAGGCAATCTTGCAAGAGGTCAATTGATGAGGAAGAAAGATTCCGGTGTGGCCTTCATGAAAAGGCCAGCATGTATGAATTCTTATCCACAACTAGCCAACCTGCACTGGATCACAAGAATCATTTGTTAGTAACAAATGAATCAAATCTAGCAATATGTTCCATGCACAAATTAACATGTTTATCAAACACTATCTTTATCTCATTGCTCTAGAATCTTTACTCACTTCAAGTACGTCGGCGGGACCAATAGGGTCATGGCGCTGCACCTCTCCGGCGAGCTCGTTCCCATGCTGAAGAACGCTGGCGCGCTCTGGCTGTAGTACTGAGAGTGTAAGGCGGCATGTGAGGCCCTGTTTTTGGCAGATGTGTGAGGGCCAGGTTTTTTATGTCCTGTGCTGATGAGAGCAATAACCAAGCTAGTCAATAGGCGTAATGTTTCTATTGATGTTGTAAGTGTACTCTGCACTTATATAACCTTTTCTGGCATACATTGTCTGGAGTTTCAATCTGATGTGCATGTCCTTAATCAAGTGCACTGTGTATCACACAATCTTCCTTTCATACTGTTTGTGTGCAGATTGCAAGGCACGTACTTCTTACTCTGATATGATACTACTTGCTCTGTTATTTTTCTATTTTTTTCTCACTCGGCTTCAAAGTTTTTACTGGGCATCTGAGAACCCGTACCTTATTACATAATACTTTATATCTTAAAGTGAGATTCTTAGATATTGTCATAGTGATATTATAGTAGTCAAATCACATTTGAAAGACCGTAACAAATTCAAAAGATCAAGGCAAAGAGAGAGAAGATTATAAGGCATAGGAGACTGCTAACTTGTATTTATTGTGGCTGCTTTGCCTTTCTTCTGTCAGGGCCGTCTCTGAGAATTTGAGGCCCCGGTGCGAAATCCATAGTGGGGCCCTACCAATTCGCCACGTCAACAAAATTTATAGGTTGCAATGTTTAGCAAAAACTGAACTAGCACTATTGATCATCTTGACTTCATATTATCATCTCAACTATATATGGAAATATATATGGAAATATTGCCCTAAAAAAACTATATATGGAAATATTCTGATGATGAAGACAAGCATTAGAAATCTCATATTATTAAAGTTGATCAAATTTATAGAAATTGTCGGCACCACCTCATTTTTAAACAAAGAGAGTAGTAATTTCCAAGTCTTCAATGACAACAAACTGAATGAAGCATACAGATATTCACGTCATGAATTAGAAAAATTAGTAGCTAAAATAAATGATACAGATTTTTAAAAATATTTATATACAAATCCCTTCCCTTTCCTTTTAATTTTTGTTCAAAACTGACATGAAATTTAATAGAGAGTACAGGCAAGTTGACAAAACAACACACGCAAATTGTACACGCTGTTAGTTTGGATTGTACCAGAGTCCAGAAGTCCCTCTTTATTTCTTCCTCTCTCTACTGTTGAGTTTAAATTACCCGGCTTGCTTCCTTCACCCAATGCACATGGCCACATGGGCCTTCTCATTTTTACACATGGTAAAATCTAAAGCCCACTATTAGGCGGCCTTTTTCGGTCTTCTTCTTCTTCCTGGCAGCGGACAGACAGAGTTGAAGCTCCATCAATGGCTTTCAATGGCGATTGCGTCGTGAACTCCAGAACCGAGGGGGAGAGGTGGGATTTGGCTCCAAAATCACCATAACTCGTCATATTTCACACCTGCCTCTGCTGCTAGTGAACTAGTTTTGAGCTTTCTTTGGCTTTTATTGGCTAGGCAAGATATGAATCAGGGGGCCCCAAAAATATGGGGGCCCTGTGCGGTCGGCCACCTCGCCCTTGCCCATCGACGGGCCTGCTTCTGTTGTGCATCCACGGATATGAATAATCCGACCTTTAGTACCACACTTGTAAAGGTATCATAAAGTCCGTGACCTGCTTGAAGCAACATTGGAGGCTTGACAAGAGACACATTGCCCGGCCAAAGCTATTAGGGGGTTAAATGAAAACTAAGTACGTAGTTTCAATTGACTTTATGTCTTGCTTATAAGTTCGAGCCTCCTTTCACCATCCAATGTTTTGACATATACGTCTTTTTCGTAAAAATATGATAATACAACGTATTTAGTGACAATTATAACTGTAAAGCTGACGGCGACAAGAAGTTATGAGAACGAAGAGGGAAAATTGTAAAAAAAATAATAATTTAAGACTTTCGAACTGGCTGATCCACCTGCATCGATCCTTATGCACAAACTGTTCGAGTGCAAAAATCTGAATAATACGTACGTAGAACTTCTTCTGTCAATCTGTGTCAAATGACAAACACCTCTTGCAGCATGTGGACAGTAGATGCCCCACAGGAAGGTGAGGGGTCAAACAAATGTCGAATAGATGTCCCAAACTCATCACAAGAAGCATGCTGCCATATCTCAAATGATGCATATGTGCTTATTGCAGAGCATCTCAATCGTGCAGCTGGACGACGACGATAGACGCTTGAACTGCAGCGTTTCACATCAAGCATCTATCGTACAGGCCAACACATACCTGGATCTTAAAATTGCGAACCACGCCGTGCCGTCGTCGGCCCGCAGCATCCCTGATAGATGCCCTTGCATCCCAGAGAAAGTTTCAGGCAATGTCATGCATTGCATACTTTCGCTGATTGCATGTTGACGGACACCTTCTACTTCAGAATAAAAATTGCATTGTGCTAACAAGTCACAACTTTTGAGCTTGTCACTAGTATGTTGACATGTGCACACGACACTACTTTTCAAAATTGCAAATGTGTATACATGAGAGTATATGGGTTTCAAAATTGTATATATGTTTATGAACTGTAACTGAGCACACTGCTTTTCTACCTCAAAGAAATTCTGCAAATATCTGTACAGCTCTATCCACATGCCTTTTAAAAAAGTTCATATTTTTCAGGCTTGGGCAAAGGCCATCTTGCAAGAGGTCAATTTGGTGAGGAAGAAAGATTCCTGTGTGGCCCTCATGAACAAGGCCGGCATATTTGAATTCTTCTTATCCACAACTAGCCAACCTGCACTGATCAGAAGAATCATTTGTTAGTAACAAACGAACCAAATCTAGCAATATGTTCCATGCACAAATTAACATGTTTATCAAACACTATCTTTATCTCATTTCTGTAGAATCTTTACTCACTTCAAGTACGGTGGCAACATCTCTTTTCCCCAGCCTATAAAAGGCAAGCCACCGGCCAGCAGCAGCAAGCCAACAAGCCACACATCACCCAAGCAGAGACAGACAAGAAGCCTCTAGAACTTTCCGTCTTTCCGAGCACCATAAGCAGAAGCCGCAATTAATGGACCGCGTGGCGAACCTGGCGTCTGAACGTGCAGTGGTGGTATTCACGACAAGCAACTGCAGCATGTGCCACTCGGTGACGTCGCTCTTGGCCAATTTGGGCGTGAACGCCGCCGTGCACGAGCTGGACAGGGAGCCCCGGGGCCGGGAGATGGAGAGGGAGCTCGCCAGGATGCTCGGCGGCCGCGTGCCTGCTGTGCCGGCGGTGTTCATCGGCGGCGACCTCGTCGGCGGGACCAATAGGGTCATGGCGCTTCACCTCTCCGGCGAGCTCGTTCCCATGCTGAAGAACGCTGGCGCGCTCTGGCTGTAGTACTGAGAGTGTAGGGCAGCATGTAAGGCCCTTTTTTTGTGGCAGATGTGTGTGCGTGAGGGCCAGGTTTTTTATATCCTGTGCTGATGAGAGCAATAACAAGTCAATAGGCGTAATGTTTCTATTGATGTTGTATGTAAGTGTACTCTACACTTATATAACCCTTTTTGACATACATGGTCTGGAGTTTCAATCTGATGTGCATGTCCTGAATCACCTACTGATATGATACACAATGTTGTCTCCATGCTGTTTGTGTGCAGATTGCAAGGCACACAGTTCTTGGTCTGATATGATACTACTTGCTCTGTTTTTCTTTCTTCACTCGGCTTCAAAGTTTTTACTCGGCATCTGAGAACCCGTACCTTATTACACAATACTTTATATCTTAAAGTGAGATTCTTAGATATTGTCATAGTGATATTGTAGTAGTCAAATCACATTTCAAAGACCGTAAAAAATTTCAAAAGATCAAGGCAAAAAGAGTGAAGATTATAAGGCATAGGAGACTGCTGACTTGTATTTATTGTGCCTTCTTTGCCTTTCTTCTGTTGTGCATCCACAGATATGAATAATCCGACCATTAGTACCACACTTGTTCCTTTCGGAAAAAAAAAAAGTACCACACTTGTAAAGGTGTCATCAAGTCCGTGACGTGCTTGGAGAAACATTGGAGGCTTGATAAGAGACACATTGCCCGACCAAAGCTATTAGGGGGTTACATGAAAACTAAGTACTTAGTTTCAATTGACTTTATTTCTTGCTTTTCTTATAAGTTCAAACCTCCTTTCACCATCCAATGTTTCGACACAAACGTCTTTTTTTGTAAAAATATGATAATACAACGTATTAGTGGCAATTATAACTGTAAAGCTGATGGCGACAAGAAGTTATAAGAATGAAGAGGGAAAATTGTGAAAAATAATAATAATTTAAGACTTTCGAACTGGCTGATCCACCAGCATCGATCCTTATGCACAAACTGTTCGAGTGCAAAAATCTGAATAATACGTACGTAGAACTTATGCTGTGTCAAATGACAAACACCTCTTGCACGCATGTGAACAGTATATGCCCCACAGGAAGGTGAGGGGTCAAACAAATGTTGAATAGATGTCCCAAACCCTTCACAAGAAGCATGCTGCTATATCTCAAATGATGCATATGTGCTTATTGCAGAGCATCTCCATCGTGCAGCTGGACGACGACGATAGATGCTTGAACTGCAGCGTTTCACATCAAGAATCCTGGACGCGTACCACGTCAGCATCTATCGTACAGGCGAACACATATCTGGATCATAAAACCGTGAACCGCGCTGTGCCGTGGTCGGCCCGCGGCATCCCTGATAGATGCCATTGCATCCCTGAGAAAGTTTCAAGCAATATCATGCATTGCATACTTTCACTGGTTACAACATATATATTTACGACCACCTTCTACTTCAGAATCAAATTGCATTTTGCTAACAGGTTAAAACTTTTGAGCTGGTCAGTAGTAGTATGTTGACATGTGCACACACAACACTACGTTTCAAATTGCAAATGTATATAGATGAGAGTAGGGTTTCAAAATTGTATATATGCTTATGAACTGTATCTGAACAATGCTTTTCTACCTGAAAGAAAATCTACAAATATCTGTACAGATCTATCCACATGTCTTTTAAAAAAAGTTCATATTTTTCAGGCTTGGGCAAAGGCCATCTTGCAAGAGGTCAATTGGTGAGGAAGGAAGATTCCGGTGTGGCCCTCATGAACAAGGCCCGCATATGAATTCTTATCCAAAACTAGCCAACCTTTAACCTGCACTGGATCACTAGAATCCTCTGTTACTCACAAACGAATAAAATCTATCAATATGTTCCATGCAAATTTACAACATGTTTATCAAATGCGCTATCGTTATCTATTTTCTACAGAATCTTTACCACTTCAAGCAGGTTGCAATATCTCTTTTCCCCAGCCTATAAAAGGCAACCGTGCACCCTGCCAGCAGCAATAAGCCACACATCACCTAAGCAGAGCCAAGAAGCCAAGCCACATATCACCTAAGCAGAGCCAAGAAGCCTCTGGAACTTTCCAAGCACCGCCAATGGACCGTGTTGCGAAGCTGGCGTCGGAGCGTGCAGTGGTGGTGTTCACGACGAGCAACTGCAGCATGTGCCACTCAGTGACGTCTCTCCTGGCCAACTTGGGCGTGAACGCCGCCGTGTACGAGCTGGACAGAGAGCCCCGGGGCCGGGAGATGGAGAGGGAGCTCGCCAGGATGCTCGGCGGCCGCGTGCCTGCTGTGCCGGCGGTGTTCATCGGCGGCGACCTCGTCGGCGGGACAAACAGGATCATGGCGCTCCACCTCTCCGGCGAGCTCGTGCCCATGCTCAAGAGCGCCGGCGCGCTCTGGCTGTAGGACTGAGAGTGTAGGGCAGCATGTAAGGGCCCTTTTTTTGTGGCAGATGTGTGTGCGTGAGGGCAAGGTTTTTTATGTCCTGTGCTGATGAGAGCAATAACCAAGTCAATAGGCGAAATGTTTCTATTGATTTTGTAAGTGTACTCTACACTTATATAATATATAACCCTTTTTGACATACATGATCTGGAGTTTCAATCTGATGTGCATGTCCTGAATCACGTGCTGATATGATACACAATGTTCTCTCCATGCTGCTTGTGTGCAGATTGCAAGGCACACAGTTCTTGCTCTGATATGATACTACTTGCTCTGTTTTTCTTTCTTCACTCGGCTTCAAAAATTTTACTGGGCATCTGAGAACCAGTAACTTGTTACACTATATCTTAAAGTGAGGTTCTTAGATATTGTCAGTGATATTATACTTGTCAAATTCACATTTCAAAGATTGTATCAAGGCAATCTAAATGACTTCCGTCCAAGTGGTTAGGAGCTCCAGTGGCACCTCCTCAGGTCTCGAGTTCGATTCCCAATGGGAGCGAATTTTGATCTGAGGTTAAAAAAAAAAAATCCCCTCGTCTGTCCCATGGTCAAAGCACATGACAAAGGCCCAGCCCCGGTCGTTGGTCGTTCTCACACGGGCTACAGTGCGCTGTGTAAGGGTATGGGTTCGGAGGTTTTCTTTGCGTTTCAATTGGCTGATCCACCTGCAAGGATCCTTGTGCATAAACTGTTCATGTGCAAAAACTGAACAATACGTACGTGGAACTTCTGCTGTGTCAAATGACAAACACCTCTTGTACGCATGTGGACAGTAGATGCCTCACGGGAAGGTGAGGGGTCAAACAAATGTCGAATAGGTGTCCCAAACCCTTCACAAGAAGCATGCTGCCATATCTCGAATGATGCATATGTGCTTATTGCAGAGCATCACATCAAGAATCCTGGAAGCATCTATCGTACAGGCAAACACATATCTGGATCATAAAACCGTGAACCGCGCTGTGCCGTCGTCGGCCCGCGGCATCCCTGATAGATGCCATTGCATCCCGGAGAAAGTTTCAAGCAATGTCATGCATTGCATACTTTCACTGGTTACAATATATTTACGGCCACCATCTACTTCAGAATCAAATTGCATTTTGCTAACAGCTTACAACTTTTGAGCTGGTCAGTAGTAGTATGTGGACATGTGCACACAACACTACTTTTCAAATTGCAAATATATATACATGAGAGTAGGGTTTCAAAATTGTATATATGTCTATGAACTGTATCTGAACAATGCTTTTCTACCTCAAAGAAAATCTACAAATATCTGTACAGATCTATCCACATGCCTTTTAAAAAAAAGTTCATATTTTTCAGGCTTGGGCAAAGGCCATCTTGCAAGAGGTCAATTGGTGAGGAAGATTCCGGTGTGGCCCTCATGAACAAGGCTTGCATATATGAATTCTTATCCAAACCTAGCCAACCTTTAACCTGCATTGATCACCATAATCCTCTGTTACTCACAAACGAATCAAATCTAGCAATATGTTCCATGCAAATTTACAACATGTTTATCAAAAGCGCTATCGTTATCTATTTCGTACAGAATCTTACCCACTTCAAGCAGGTTGCAACATCTCTTTTCCCCAGCCTATAAAAGGCAACCGTGCACCCTGCCAGCAGCAACAAGCCACACATCACCTAAGCAGAGCCAAGAAGCCTCTAGAACTTTACAAGCACCGCCAATGGACCGTGTTTCGAAGCTGGCGTCTGAGCGTGCAGTGGTGGTGTTCACGACGAGCAACTGCAGCATGTGCCACTCAGTGACGTCTCTCCTGGCCAACTTGGGCGTGAACGCCGCCGTGCACGAGCTGGACAGAGAGCCCCAGGGCCGGGAGATGGAGAGGGAGCTCGCCAGGATGCTAGGCGGCCGCGTGCCTGCTGTTCCGGCGGTGTTCATCGGCGGCGACCTCGTCGGCGGGACAAACAGGGTCATGGCGCTTCACCTCTCCGGCGAGCTCGTGCCCATGCTCAAGAACGCCGGCGCGCTCTGGCTGTAGGACTGAGAGTGTAGGGCAGCATGTAAGGCCCTTTTTGGGGGGAGATGAGTGAGTGAGGGCCAGGTTTTTTATGTCCTGTGCTGATGAGAGCAATAATCAAGTCAATAGGAGTTATGTGACTATTGACGTTGTAAGCGTAATCTACACTTATATAAACCTGTTGATTTCCATTTGGTCTTCTGAAATCTGAACTTAAGTTTTAGTCTGATGTGCTTGTCCTTAATCAAGTGCACTGTGTATCAAGCAATTTAGTCTTCACGCTGTTTGTGTGCAGATTACAAGGCACGTAGTTCTTGCTCCCATACTTCATACTGCAAATTACTCTGTTCTTTTTTAACTGGCTTCATTTTTCTTTTACTTGGAATCCTAGAATCCGTCCCTTTCAGTCTTTGTGAAGTTTGACCACATGTACATCTTGAAGTATAGGGATTTATACACAGTATATCTTAAAGTGAGATTCTTACAGCTTCTTTTGTGGTATCATAACATATCAAGGGTGTGTTCGTTGCACTGTTTAGACCCCTTTAAAATTTAGCTCTAAAGAGAATCTTATTATTTAGGAGTATTAAATAAAGTCTAATGACAAAACCTTTTTACAGATGGGTACATCTTTACGAGACGAATCTAATGAGCCTAATTAATCTATGTTTTGCTACAGTGATGCTACAGTAAATATCGTCTAATCACAGCTTAACTACCCTCGTTAAATTCGTCTCGCGATTTAGAGGGGGGGTTCTGCAGTTAGTTTTGTAATTAAACTTTATTTAAGACAAGATTCTTTTTGTTTAAACCCCTCTAAATTTTAGACTCTAAAACGCCGAACACGCCCAAGCACTGTGAAAAGTCAAAAGACCAAGTCAAAAGGAGTGGAGATTATAAAACACAAGAGATTGCCTCGTATTTGTTGGGCCACTCGTCTTGTTGTGTATCCATGGATACGAATAATATGACATTTGGTAACATCATTCTGAAGGTATAATGGAGTACTATGATTCATTCAAGAACCTTAACTAATTGAGTTGTCTTTTTGCTTCTCTTTTTAATGTTCCTAAGAATTAGAGCATCCTTCTACTCTCCAATGTTTTGATACAAATGTCTTCACGGCAGAAATGTGGCACGGTAGTCCACCCGTCCTAAAATATAGGCATTTTTGGGTTTTGTGAAAGTCAATCAGTATCAACTGACTAACAACGACAAGAAAGTAATTACGAGAGGGAAAAAATAAAATGAAAGATTTTTGAACTGACTGATCCACATCCACCTGCATTTTTCTTTATGCATTTAAACTGGTCACGTGTAGAAATTGCTGAATAACACGTAGAACTTCTGATATGTCAACTTACACGCACCTCTTGCATGCACACGAACAGTAGGTGCCCCATGGGTACGTGAGGGGTCAAAAAAATTCGAATAATTGTCCCAGACTCTTCACAAGATGCATGCAGTATGCCATATCTAAAGGATGGTGCATATATGCTTGCAGATCATCTCCATCGTGCAGCTGGACGCCGCCGATAGATGCTTGAACTGCAGCACTTCACATCAGGAATTCGGACGCATATATACCACGTACAGCACATATCGTACAGGCCAGTGCACATTCGAATCTGAAAACCGTGAATGCGGCATGCGGCGCCGTCGTCGGCCCGCGGCATCGCGTCCCTGATAGAGGGATGTCCGAACAATTGACAAGTAGCATGCAAGTGAGCTACACAGTGCTGACGCTACGCATATCTTCTGAACCTTTATTTCTTGGAATCTTTGGTCGTGTCTATCTGAACAACAAATTGATTAAACCACTTCTCATCTACCTCACCGACGATATTTGCCGGCCGTCGATCCTTTTCCTGGCGGGATTTGTGAACTAAAGCCATTCTGGTAAACCAAGTCCAGTTTAATGAGTAAGGTCAGAAGAGACAGAGTGTTCGAGGGACTGAACGAGCCTGCAAAGCTTTCTATCTGAAACCGAAAGCATGTAGGAATGAATGTAGCTTCTCTTAGATGGAGGAATCGGGTTATGCTTTCAACTAAAAGACACCAAACTCTGAACTTTCAAGTTAGCATTACAGGGAATCTTCTTTTTTTTTTTTTGCGAATGTCGATAGTATGTTCTTGCGTGTACTGAATCTCTTTCATTTGTGCGTGTCATTCTGTCATACCCCATCACTAGGTTATGTTGTGCATCATGTATCAGTCCTTGGATCAGTAGCTGATACGCACAATAACACAGATATGGTAACCAAAAGCATACTTCGAATAGGTGCATAAGTATAATACCTGATTTATCACCCTTAGTGGCGGTACGACAAGGATTAAGAACTATCCAAGTCCCTCCGACCAACTAACGGTGAAGCAGACAGTGGAAAGCCCAGGCTCAACACCACAGGCAGACTTGAGAAGCAGAACCGAAAACCTAATCGTCGTCGTTGTCTTACGAAGTCTTCTCTGACTAAAAACAACAAATGCAAGAGCGTGAGTACATAAGGTACTCCGCAAGCCCTACACTACTCAAGGGTATATGAATATGCATATTTGGTCTTAGCAAGGAGAAGGCTGTAGGGTTTCATTTGCAGAAAGCAATTTTATGCAGGGTTTCCTTAAAGCAAGCCAAGGATTTTAGAGATAAAACAAAGAGATATTTACCAGTATTTTAGTTGGGTGACCCTGGGGGAGTATGAAACATTCCCGCCAGTTCCCAAGTTTTAGTTGGGCCTTCTGACCTCAGCGGCCATACCGACCCGGCATCTACGCCAACACTTCCAAAACACGAGTTGACTACAACTCACTCACACGCCAAGGAATAGAAGAGGTGGCTAATCTCAAGGAGCGTAGAACCATAACGTGTCATATGCCGTGACAACGTCCATCCGGATGAATTCTTATCCTCTGCAGAGGGTGTACAGCTTTCCCCACGGGCTATGCACTCTTGTACGGAGAGTGAGATAACGCTTAGTCCATCTTCACTGAGCACTTCGCAAAACCACCACGGAATCACACTCAGGGGCCTGTGACAATGAATTGTCACACGACGGCACAACACACCTTTAACAGGTGCATTCATGCTCCCGCAACAAGTTGCAGGATCCGAGTACAAACAAGGACAGGCGGCTTTCCCATGCACCGACACTGGGTTTCCGCGACCGGACCACGGGTACGTTTCCCGGGTCTTTTCCTGAGCTTCCGTTGCTACAACAGCCTCCGGTGGTGTTGCAAGTGTACCCAAGAAGGTAGAATAAGTCCTTCCCATTCAGGTTCCGTGGTTGTACGGGAAATCGTTAGGTTACGGTCGAGAGAACCGGTCCTTATGTGGCCGGGCAAGCACCATATCCCACACTGGTGGGCTATCTCACAGCCACATTTCACTAGTGGCCTTGCCCGCAGTCCAACCCATCCCATCATCATCACCTAACACAGTTGTGCTACTCCCAACCCCAAGTATCACACACACCACCAAACTCATTTAACACATTTTGTAAAAACAAGTATGTGAGAGGTGTGACAATGTAGAAACATTGCGAGGGGTCATAAGCATTCTAGTAGTAAGGTAATCGTGCCATCATAGAAATGATGGTACTATCCTAGGGTTATCAAGGTGATGGGTAAACAAGGGCAATCAAGGATTTTGGTTTTAATGCCTATATAAGTGGCATCAATACCAGTAAGCAAATAGGATATTAACTACACAAGTAGTAAAATAACAAGCAATGCATAATACGAGAGCAGGCTCTATAGGTGCAATGCGAAAACAGTAGGTTCAATCATGATCAAGGAGAAGTAGAGCTTGCCTGATGAACGATTTCCTAATCTTCGAGTTCTTAGTCTTTAGATTCTTCTGTCGAGGTCGATGTCTTCAAATTCTTCCTCGAAGCTTGTGTCTTCTGTCTTGGATTCCTCTGGATCTTTCTTGAAGCTTGAAACGCTTTGACTCTTCCTCGAATCTCACGTAAGCTAGCGCATAAAAACACTACGTATAAATAAACTACCGCGAAAGAAACTAAAGATCAGAAGAACCAATAAGATCCGAATAAACTCCAAGGAGAACCGATAGAACACCATTAAAGGATAAAAGACACAAAGCATGTATGATGCATCCAGTTTTACTTTAGCAAGATTTTATTATCTTAGAAAGGCTTGTTAGGACAATGCATCGAACACTAGGGCTTTTGGTGTAAATGAGAGATGCTAAACACGATGAGAAGAGCATGAGTGCAGGTGAAAGTGAGTACAACGTGTGTACGTGTATGCTGTACACTTGCGTCAGTACAGCTTTGTATAGGTCATAACCTATACAAAGGTTATTGCAACAAGTGTACAAGTGCAAGGTGTGTCACTTTAATTACTTACCTATGGATTAAGGGATTACCTAATGGTGATTGACTATCGATTACTTATTGGATTAATTAATTACTAAGACTAATCTATTAATTATTTGTCATGAGCTAAGCACATGACGGTGGTACGTGCTCGTGATCATGCATGTCATGAATGCATGGCTGCAGATAAAACACGAGAATCGAAGGATTAAGAACAACTGGCAATTAAGATAACAACGAGCGATAACTCCAAATAAATCAATTAAAAGATCATGTATAAATGGGGGGTGATAAAGCGATAAGGCTTGATGAGGAATTGGTGATAGCATCGGAACATGTGTTGGTGGCAGGGTTAGGTTTAAGCTTGATTGAGCGAGGATTGATCAAGGTTAGGTTCGGAGTTATACTCAGAATATAGAAGGTTGCGGCATTTAGAAGCGATACCGCCTGAAAGATTTATCGTTAGCGGGTAAATAAATGAATGTGCGGTATAGGAAATAGAGCGGGATGTGGGTTGTCATGTGGAAGGTACTAGACGACTAGCACCATAGAATCGGTTAGGTTTGGGTGAGCAACAATCGTGATATGCGAGTTTGACATCGCACGATTGTCGATAAAAGGGGTATAATAAGCGAGAGGGGATTTTCGGGCATTGATGGTGTCTAGGTATGATGCGGGGTTCCAATAGTAGTACCATGAGGTACTACGCGTTTCCACGAATCCGTGCGCGCAAGAATCGCTCAAAACGGAGTTATGGTTGAAAAGATATGGATATTTAAAGGTTTGGGGAATTATTTGTAATTACAAGGGACTCAATTGTAATTAGAGAAAGGCTTTAAGGACTTATTTGTAAGGTTAGAAAGTTTTAGGGACCTATTTGTAATTATGGAAAAGTTTGGGGCTTAGGTGTAAAAAGATGAGGGCCAAAACATAATTACAGAAAAGTTTAGGGTCTTTTCTGTAAAAAGATAGGGCTTAAACATAATTACAGAAAAGCTTAAGGGCTTATCTGTAAAATGTACAGGGCCCGGGGATTTTTAGGATTTAGGAATTATTTTTGTATTGGAAAATGTTTATTGCGCAGTGCTGACGCAATAAAGGGATTATCGGTTTAAAATAAACCGAAAATCAGGTGAACCGGGTCCACGAGGTTCGTGGACCAGGGATGGGCGGCGGTCCACCGGTCCACGGTGGACCGGGGCGCCACGCGTGGCGGCGGGCTGCCGGACTTCTCGCCGCCGGCGCGCAGGAGGGACGTGGGGAGCTAGAACCTCGTCGCGGGGAATGGGGATGCGATGGCGGAGCTGGGAAGCGCACGTGTTGTCGACGGGGAGCGGTGGAGTGGTCGCGGTGGCTCGCCGGAGTTGGGGATCGGAGGTGGCGCGACGAGGAACTCGCGTGCGCGCGCGAGGAGAGGGGAAAAGAGGGGGGGAAAGCGAGAGGGGAACACGGAGGTGCTATTGGTGATGGCGAAGAGGCCGGAGAGTGGCCGGTGGCGGCCGGCGACGAGGGGAAAGGTGGCGGCCTTGGCGGAGCTTGGTGCGAGGCATGAGCGAGAGGGGAGGAAGAAGAAAGAGGGGCGTAGGAGGGAGAGAGGAGGGCGGAGAGGCTCACCAGGGCTTTGAGCTGGGCGGAGGAGACCGAAAGCTCGACGCCGTCGGCTTGCCGGAAACCTAGCTCGACAAGGGAGAGAGAGGAGGGGAAATGGAGTGGCACGCGGGGGAGAAGGAGGGGAGCAGCGCCGTTTTAAGGGCGGCGGTTCCGTGGCGGCCAAGGCGGCGCCCGACACCGCGGGATGGGCGGTATGGCGGCGGTATTTTCGCCGGCGTCGTCTGGAGGTAGACGACGTCGACGTCGCGGGGTAGAAGACGAGGTGCGGGCCCCGCGCGTCAGTGACTGAGAGAGGGAGGCGGGCTGGGCTGACGAGCTGGGCCGGGGAAAGAAGAATCGGCCCGCGAAGGGAGAAGTGAAAAAGAAAAAGGAAAAAGAGAAGTTGGGCCAGGCCAGGGGAAGGGTTTTCGGCCCGAAGGCGATTTGGTTTTGGAAAAGGCTTTTCATTTTCCTGGAATTTGAATTTGAAAGGATTTCAAATTCAAACAAAAACAAAAATCAATCAAACACTCAAAATCAAGCCAATAAAATCCAGAAATGCACATGATGAAGTTTTTGCAAGATTTCAAAATCAAAACTTTTTAAAATTCAAAGCGTGTTTGTGTTGGGGTCCTAGCAACAAGTACACGGCATGGGAGATAGCGAAGGCCAAGCCATACTCACATAAGGCAACCTGAAATCCATGTTAAAGCAGCCAAGGGCATGCTTGTAAATATGATCACTCTCCCCCTTATAAATATGGAGGGAGATGATCCTGTAATGATATCGGTTTTTCGGGCCACGAGCCAAAGGAAGAATCATTCGCACCGTGTTCTGGACTCTCTAATCACCTGAACCCTTCGCCCGGCATCGCGGGAGAAGGAGAGCTTCGCGCAACTGAACTGCAGGGAACCTGAACGAGAACGTCTTCGTCCGGCACTGCGGACCACGAAAGAGGGCTTCGCTTCAACCAGAAGACAACGACGACAAGCGAAGAGGGCTTCGCGAGGAGACTCGAAGGCATCGACAACCTCCGAAGGCTTCGCCAGAACCAAAACACCTCAATCACCCGTTGGAGGGCTTCGATCTGTCTCACCGAGACCTTCGATCCCCCAACATTTGGCGCCGTCCGTGGACCGAACCCACGATGAAAAGAAAACAAGACTACCATCAAGCAAAAGCTGCGAAGGTAAAAACAGAGCAGGAAGGATGGAAGCATTCAACCATCCGGTTCACAACGGACGACAGCAGAGTCTCCGATTATCCACATACAGACGTCTTCGTGATCAAAGCCGACATCGAAGGCTATATGGTCCACAGAATCATGATTGACAATGGAAGCCCAGAAAATATCATTTTCAAAGATACTTTGATTCGCATGCAAATCAACAGCCATGAAAATGCCAGCAAAACAACGCTGAAGGATTTCGGCGGAGAAGAAGCATCTTCGATCGGCAAAGTAATGTTGAAAGTAACCTTCGAAGATGAAGACAGATCGATAACTCAGGAAACAGAGTTCACGGTCATAGACTCATCCAGCGAATACAATGCAATCTTCGGAAAACAAATAATAGTAGCTTTCGGAGATGCAATCCACCATAATTACCTGATGATGAAGATACCTTCGGAGTAAGGCACCATCAGTATATGCTGTAACCCCTTCAGATCAAGAAGTAGCAAAGAAGACAACTCAAAAGAGAACGAACTCGAGGGCCAACAAGCGAAGGCAGAACAAGCAAAGCTTGAGGCTTCAAGCGAAGTTGAAGAAGTAATCTTATGGCCAAAGAAACCAGAAAGAACGGTCAAGATAGGAAAGGGTCTGTCTCAAAACGAAAGAGAACAAATTACCAGGTTCTTGAAACAAAACTCTGACGTCTTCGCATGATCACCACAAGACATCACTGGAGTCAAAAGAGAGACAATCCAGCACGAGTTAAAAGTCAACCCAAAAATAAGACCCTTCGCAGACAAGATAAGAAAGGCGTCGGAAGAGAAGAGGGCAGCCGCAACAGACGAGGTGAACAAGTTGTTAAAAGCCGGTGTCATAAGACCAACAATATTCTCAAGCTGGTTATCCAATGTCGTCCTCGTCAAAAAGAAGACAGGAGAATGGAGAATGTGCATCGACTTCACAAGGCTAAACAAAGCTTGCCCTAAAGATAACTTCCCACTGGACCGAATCGATACAATAACTGATTCGGTAGCCGGTTGTCAACTGTTGAGTTTCCTAGATGCATATTCAGGTTATCACCAAATTCATATGGCGAAAGAAGACGAAGAAAAGACAGCCTTCATCACCTACGACGGAACTTTTTGCTTCGTAAGAATGCCTTTTGGCCTTCGAAACGCAGGAGCAACATTCGCCAGACTTGTGAAGATGATCTTCGAAAACCAACTGGGAAGAAATGTCGAAGCATACGTTGATGACATAGTGGTAAAGACAAAAGAAAGAGCTGACCACTTAAAATATCTAGATGAGACCTTCGAAAATCTGAGAAAGCACAATGTAAAGCTGAACCCAGCAAAATGCGTCTTCGGAGTGGAATCAGGAAAATTACTGGGATTCATGGTCTCCCAACGAGGGATCGAAGCTAACAAGAAGAAGATCGAAGCCATACAGGACCTCGCACAACCAAAATGTCTAAAAGATGTGCAGAGACTAGCTGGAAGGCTTAATTCTCTAAGCAGATTCATTCCGAAATTGGCGGAACGAAGTAATCCCATTTTCAAAGCACTCCGAGCGAAAGAAAAATTTCAATGGGGATCTGAACAACAAGAAGCCTTCGAAGGCATAAAAAGAGCCCTTACAGAATTAACTGCTCTGGCCAGCCCAAAACCAAGGGAAGACCTGCTCTTATACATCGCAGCTTCGGTATCAGCCGTAAGTGCAGTACTTGTTCAAGAGTATAGCGAAGACAAAGTTCAAAAACCTGTGTACTTCGTCTCCGAAGCCCTTTCGGGAGCGAAGCTGTTCTACTCAGAAATAGAAAAGATGGCCTACGCAGTGGTCATGGCCTCAAGGAAATTGAAACATTATTTCAGTGACAGGAAAATAATAATTCCAACTTCTTTCCCCCTTCGGGACACACTGCGAAGCAGAGAAGCGATTGGACGGATAGGAAAATGGTCAACAGAATTGGCACCCTTCGACATCGAGTTCAAAGCAAGAACAGCCATCAAAGCAGCAACTCTGGCAGATTTCATAGCAGAATGGACCCCTCCTACTCCCGAAGCCTCAATCCAAACTGAAGAATCTTGCTGGACAATATTCACTGACGGTGCATGGGGAGCAACAGGAGCCAGAGCGGCGGCAGTAATAACATCACCTTCGGGAATCAAATTAAGATATGCTGTCAAGTTAGACTTTCAGTCAACCAACAATATTGCAGAGTACGAAGGAGTATTATTGGGGCTTCGTAAAGCAAAGGCATTGGGTGCAAGAAGAGTACTCATTAGCACAGATTCCGAAGTAGTAGCAAATCAAGTCGAGAACAATTACAAGACGAAGGACCAAGAACTGATCAAGTATCATAAAGCGGTCATGAAAATGCAAAAATATTTCAAAGGTTTCACTGTGCAAAGCCTAAAGAGAAATCTGAATCAAGAAGCAGATGCTATAGCGAAGGCCGCCGCTAAAGGCGAAGGCCTCCCTCCAGACGTTTTCTTCGAGATTCTAAGCATATCAACCGCCGAAGAATCAGCAAAAAAAGTTCACCACCTCTTTCAGAAATGGGAAGATTGGAGGGCTCCGATAATAGCCCACCTTAATAATCAGTATGAATCTCAAGACGAAGCCGAAGAAAAGAGAATAGCGCAAAAGGCAAGAAATTAGAAATTAATCGAAGGACAACTATACAAAGGAGGAGTCTGTCAGGCCTGGTTGCAATGCATTCTACCAGAAGACGGAAAACAACTCCTTCATGAAATACATTCTGGCATGTGTGGATCTCACATCGCATCAAGGCCTCTTGTCGCGAAGGTGTACAGAATGGGTTTCTACTGGCCAACGGCCACCAAAGACGCAGAAGAAATAGTCAAGAAATGCACCGAATGCCAATTCTTCGCAAGACATCAGCGAAGCCTGGCAGCAGAAGTACAGTTAATGCAACCCATTTGGCCGTTCTACCAATAGGGCATCGATATAGTTGGAAAACTACCAGCAGCTCCAGGAAACCTCCAATATACCTTCGTCGCAATGGATTACTTCTCAAAGTGGATCGAGTTCAGAGCAGTAGCTTCGATCACTTCAGAAAACATGAAAAAATTTGTCTGGCAAGCGATAATCTGCAGATTCGGAGTACCTAAAAAGATGGTAGTGGACAACGGGAAACAGTTTGACAGTCATCTATTCACAGAATTCTGCGAGTCATTGGGGATAAACTTACGCTTCGCATCATTATATCACCCCCAATCAAATGGAGCTGTCGAAAGTGCAAATAAAAGAATATTCGAAGCAGTACAAAAAAGGCTGCTAAACATCAAAAAAGGAAAATGGCCAGAGGAACTTCATTCAGTACTCTGGTCGTTAAGAACAACTCCATCTAGGTCAACTGGCTTCAGTCCTTTCAAGTTACTCTTCGGAGAAGAAGTAATGACACTAGAAGAAATTCAAAACAAGTCACTTCGAAGCCTAGCAGGAAACTCTGATGAGTCAACTATAACTTCGAAGGAAAGCTTGGAAGAAGTTCGCAACGATGCTGTCCTCAACCTTCAGAAATATGAAGAAGAAACCCTAAAGTGGAAAAACAAAAACATCAGACCGAAGGGAATAAAAGATGGGGATCTGGTACTTCGGCGAAAGCCAAACGAGAAAACTGTGGGAAAGCTGCAGAGCAAATGGGAAGGGCCATTCATAGCGAAGGCAACTGTAAACGAAAGAGCCTTCAGACTACTAAGCTCCGAAGGAGAGGAAGTTAGCCACACATGGAATGTAGAAAAGCTGAAAAAATACCATGTATAAAAGAAAAACCGGCCTGTACTCTTTTCCTTGCAAAAGGGGGTCCCTCCGAAGGGAGCAAGGTTTTTAACGAGGCAGGACCGAGGAATAAAATCTTTTCCCCTCAAACAAGACACTCTTCGCGTACACTGTCCCAAAGGACAAAATTGAACAGACGACATCCCCTAAAAAAGGGAAGACAAAGACATCAAAAGCTAAAAGTCGAAGGTCAGGCGTCAAAAGCCAAATAACCTTCGACCGCGTCCAAAAGGACATGAAAAATATACAAAAAAAAAATCGAAGGTCAAAGGCGCCAAAAAAGCTTACCCCCTTCGATTGCGTTCAGAAAGAACATGAAAAGAACAAAAGACAATAGTCTATTGTTCACTACGAATCGAAGCTTCAAAAGAAGAAGCCTTCGATCAAGCAGAATTCTTCCCAAAAAACAAGGGAAATGAAACGCGAAAGAGAAATACTAAAACAAATTTCAGACATCGCGTAGAGACCAACGAGGTCATTCAAATACATTAATCGAAGGGCAAACTAAATAAATACACAGAGTTAACCTTCGTTCAAAGTAAAGTTTTCTACAAAACCCAAAACAAAAGCAGCAGTCACTCTTCGGAAGAATCATCACCAGACTCACTCGAAGTACTGGAACCTTCGCTGTCAGTGGCACCCCGACCACTAGAAGAACCAGCATTCTGGTCGACCGAATGACTTGCGTTCTGTCCTCCAGCAGAAGCTCCGAAGATAGCAGAAATACGTCCAGGACCGACAGTGCTCCAACGAGGAATTAACTTCCTCGCTGACTGTCGAGCCACTTCCGCAACTGATTCTGTTTCGGTCGAAACAGCGAAGCCATCATCCAAAATTGGGCTAACGCTACCGCCAGATAAGCTCAGCTGCGCGAAGGCTTCTTGTAATACCCTACTTTTCAGAGGCAAAAGAAAAAGAAAAGAACAGAAATAAAATAAATAAATAAACTCGAAAAGAGACAAAAATCGCTCCAAATTTGAACCTTTTCTAAACCCTCACCTTGACATGATTTTTCAAAAATAAAATTTCACCAAATAATTGAACCTAGTTTGAATTTGGGATTTTTGGAAAATAAAATATGTGCTCAAGTGCTTGTCTACATTTAAAAGTTCACTAAAACTTGAACTTTTCGAATTTACAACAAATTAAATAAATTTGTCCGAGTTTGAGCTAATACACTTGAATTTTCAAAAGTTTGAAATTTTAAATCTGCATCAAAACTTCACCATATGCAATGATGTGTTTTATTTGATTTGTTTTGAGGTTTTGATCAGCTTTTGTTTTTGTTTGAATTTGAAATTCATTCAAATTCAAATTCCAGAAATAGAAAACCAAATTCCATAACCAAATCGCCTTTCGGGCTGAAATCCTTCTTCTGGCCCAGTCCGCTTTCTTCCTTCTCTTCCTCCTGCGCCAGCCCGACGTGGCCCAACCCTTTCCTCCTCCCCAGCCCAGTCCGGCCCAGCCAGCCCATCTCCTCCCCCTCCCGCCGACAGGTGGGGCCCACCTGTCGGAACCTTCGTTCCCACGCGGCGCGCCGCCGCGCCCGGCCCCTACCGCCGCGCCCGGGGCCCGGCCGCCGACACCGACCCGTCGCCGCCGCTCCCGCTGCCCTGCCGGTTCCGTGGCCGCTACTCCTCCTCGTCGATAAAACGCGCCGCACCCCGCTCCTTTCCCTCTTCTTCCTCACTCGCCCTTCTCTCTCTCTCCCTCGAGCTAGGGTTCTGGCCCTCCGGTGATCTCCCTCTCCCGGCCTCCTTCGCCGCCGCGGTGCACACGGTGAGCACCGCCTGGAGCTCCCCTTCCCCCTCGGCCTCTCCTTCTCCACTCCCTCGCATCGCGCGCACCTCCTCGTCGAGCACCGCCATGGCCGTCGCCCTCCTCTCCGATCCCGGCCACCATGGAGCCCTCCCCGACTCGGTTAAGACCACCCAAAGCTCTCTCACCCGCGCGCACACGTTCACACTCGCCCAAACTCGCCCCCACGCACCCGCGCACCACTTTCCCCTTTGCCCACCGCCGCGGCCCACAACTCCGGCGAGCCCTTGAGGCCGCCCCGTCGACTGTCGACATCGACACGTAGAACACCCGGCTCCGCCTTCGCGCGCTGACCCCCGTCGACCACTTCGCGTCGTCTCTCTCTCCCCTCCGTAACGCCGGCGGCGAGTAATCCGGTGAGCCACCGCCGCGCGACCCTTTCTCCGACCATCTCCCAGCCCGGTGCATCCGGTGCACCGTGGTCCACAGGCACGTGCCCACCCGGTCCACCGCACAGTGGACAAAATCCACAGAACAGTACGCCTGACCCCCCCTGTCCCACATGTCAGTCACACATCCCTTTTTCCTAAAGAAAAATAAATCCAGAAATTCCAGAAATTCCCAGAACCCTGTACATTTTGCATATAGGCCCCTGACCTTTTCAATAATCCTGTTTAAGCCCTGCATTTTTACAGAAAAGTACCTAAACTTTTCTGTAATTATGTTTTAACCCCTGTCTTTTTGCACTCAGACCCCCAAACTTTTTCATAATTACAGATAGGTCCCTAGACTTATTCTGTAATTACACTTAAGCCCTCAAAAACCCGTTTATAATTACAAATCAGCCCTCCAATCTTCAAACGTCCATATCTTCTTAATCCGAACTCTGTTTTGGGTGATTTTTGCGCCCACGGGTTCGTGGAATCGCGAAGTACCTCATGGTGCTATCCATGGAGCCCCACACTAGGTTTAGAAATCTTTACCTCCTGAAATATCTCTCACTCTTTATATCTTTTCTCAGCGGATCATGCGATGATCACTCATGTCGCAAATATCTGCGCATGTACACCTAACCCATCCTGTGATGCTATTCCACCTAATATCTCCCGCACCCTCACTTCACCTCTGCATCACCTATTCATTCTTTTGCTCGCTAGCGTTAAACCTAGCGATCATTCGTACCATTCCATTTCCAACCTAGTACCCTTGTCTTATCACAAACCCAATCTCGAACCTGACCCAAGCCAATCACCCCTCACTCGATCAAACCTAACCTAGTATCCTCGCCCAACCCCTTTTGATTTATTGCTCTGCTCTTTTAATTGATCTTCTATTGGATCTTATTGGAGTTACCTGGTATTTTAATTGCCAGCTGCCTTTATTGAATTTTGGCATTTTATCTGCAGTCATGCATTCATACCGCGCATAGTCACGTACACACGCTGCATATACCATCGCCTGCATTCATGCATGTTCTTTTACAGAAATAATGTAGAAGCTTGCATATTAGATATGCACGCAACCACCATCAATGAAGCGCATGCATCTCATCACCATCACCCCAAGACGTTCACCCAACGAAGACCATATGCATAACCACACGCCCATGTTCTCATATTAGAGACAATAGATAACTAATAACTTGTCTAGGTGAATATGGCCCTTACACGGCCAGGTATATCACCTATGACATGTAACCTGCTCTGCATTAGTATGCTGCATCATGCATAGTTAAGTCTCTCGTTCTTCGCGAAGTTTCTTTGGATCTTATTTGGCTTTTCTCGAATCTTTATTTCTTTTGCTCTTTTATTTCTTTTTGCGGTAGTTTATACGTACTGTTTTATGCGCTAGTTTACGCGAGAGTCGAGGAAGAGCCTGAAGATTTTGAAGAGCCGCTGAGGACTTGAAGCGCGAAGACCAACCCAGAGATACAAGCTCCAAGTACGAAGAGCAACTCAGAGAATCAAGCCTCGAGTCAGAGTTTAAAGATTAGGAAAGCGATTTGCAGGCAAGCCCTAACTCCTATTGATCATGTTGAACCCATGATTACAAATGATCCTATTTAGAGTTTGATTTCAAATAAAACTTGCATGGAATTTAAAATGATTTAAATGCTTAGAATGACCTAAGTATTTGTGATTGCCACCATCCCTTGATAATTGCTTATCCAAATTCCCTTGATAAACCTAGGAATCCACCATCATTAATTCTTTAATGATGTGTTGGATCAATATGCTGCTTAGGACTCTTTCACACCGTGTATTTAATAATCTGACTCACATGCTTTTGCGAAAATGTGTGCGTGCTTGGTGTTGTGTGCGTAAAGTGAAAATGGGTGGGATTAGTAAGTGCAACCCATAGTGGGGGTATGTTTTAGACGGGTGCAAGCGAGGTAGTCCTCAGTGGGGAGGCTATCTCTGGGACGCTACTCCTCGCAGGAGGGTAGCTATTGAAGATGCTTGCATCGGTCGTATAAGGACCGGTTCTTGTGCCGCCTGGCCTAGCAGCAGTGCAACCACGAGGCCCTATTATGGGTAGGGTTTGGAACCACACCCTACCAGTGATCGCCCGGTACCACCAGGAGGCAGGGAGTTGCAACCGGGAGCCAGGAGAGGATCTTGACGAGGTTGGCGTCGGGTCTGGCAAGTGAAAGTTGATGGCCATGATATTTATATTGATGTGAAGCCCCTGGTCGCTGATTTTCCGGGGTGGTACCGAGGTGACACTGGGCAGGTACGGGACCATTAGTATCCAGTTTCCGAACCAGTGCACTGGGGAGGACTGGGTACCCTTGTGGGGAAAGTGTACAACCTCTGCAGAGTGTAAGAATCTATCCGGATAGCCGTGTTCCACGGTATTGGACAGTGCGAAAGCCATGGCCACACAATGATTAGATTTTCTGTGTGAGTTATCCTTGGTGTGTGTGTTTTTGGAAAACGCCGGTTTGGAGCCGTGTGCTGGTTTCCGGCCAGCATTAAAAATTGAGGAACTGGCGGGATTGAACCATTATCTCCCCCAGGGCCGACCAACCCCACTAAATTTAATCTCCATACCTGACTTAGTTTGCGAACTGGTTTTGTTTTCAAAACCAACCCTTGCATAAAATTGGCTTTCCGCCGATACACTGAACCATCAGCCTCATCCTTGTTTACACCCCTGCATGAATTTACCCCTTGTGTTAGGGTTTGCTGAGTACATTATGTACTCACGGTTTGCTCTTAACGTTTTTAGTGAGAGAAGCTTTCGTAAGAGACGACGGCGTTTGGTTTTCGTTCGCACTCAAGTCTGCCTGTAGGCTTGGGCCGTGTTTCCGCTGATTGTCTGCTTCACCATTAGTCGGTCGGACGGACTTGGATAGTTCTGTATCCTCGTCGAACCGCCACTAAAGGTGATATCTCAGGTATTATAATATTTACCTATTCGAAGTATGCTTTCGATTACCATATCTGTGTTCTTGTGCGTACCAGCTACTGATCCAGGGACTGGTACATGATGCACAACATGCTCCAGAAATTGGGGTATGACACTTCTTCAATACCAGCAGCTCCAGCAACGACGCCATAATTCTTGGCCACTTCCTTCAGAGAGCCAGAGTTCGCTGAAATCCATTCGGCGAACTCAATGGCCGAAACATTCGGCAAAGGGAAGTCCGAAACCCCACCGCCAAGAAAAGTTATGGCATCCCTCAAATTCTTACAAACATTAAAAAGAGAAGTCAAAGACTTCCTCTCCTCCGTTCGCTTCTCATTAAGCTGACGCTGAGCTTCGCGAAGCTTCCCCTAAGTGCGATTAAGGCGAGTATGAATGTAGCGGAACTGGGTGTCAACAGCGCCTACAACCGGAAGGGACTAAAAAAAAAAAGAAGAAAGATGCTTTAGAGCGAAGCATACCTTGAAATAAAAGAAAATAAGTAAAGGGATAAAAACATACCTTGATATGATTAGTGTAAAGAGATTTCAAAAGCCATCCGGAGTCAACGCAGGCAAGCTTTCGCCTTTCGCGATAAAAGCGAAGATCCCCCAGGATTCTAGTAACATCTTCCGAAAGCTCTTCGCTAGGAAAGACGTCAGACGAGGCAAGCGAAGGAAGCTTCAATTCAGTTCCTTCTTCGCTGTCCGAAAAAGCCACAGGTTCCTCATTATCATAAGGGAAGAAACGAGGCATTTCAGCGAAGGGATCTTCGCTAGATTCAGAGCCTTCGCCTTCCTCACCACTGGAAACATCCGGAGGGGGAGCAGAACTGATAGGATCCACGACTAAAGCTGGTCCACGATGCGAACTGCTTTCAGTACGACGACGTTTCCGCGAAGGACCAGCATCTTCAGCTGTCGAAGCCTTAAAGCGTTTCTGCCTCTTCGGGGCAGGAGCCCCATAGTCGTCATAAGCTTGACCACGAGCTGTAAAGGACCGGTTAAAACGAGCCGGTAGGCGAGCTTCTTCGCGGCTTAGGGCTTCCTTCTCAATATAAGAGCCAAGAACACCTTTGACCCGACTCTCAACATCAGCAACAGGAAGACCTTCGCCAGTCAACAAATATTTGCGAAGGCCATTGGCATATCTCTCCTCTGCGAAATGAAGCTCCAAGCCGGAACCAAGTGGACTAACTCCAGCAGAAACGTACTCTTCGACAAGATCACGGGTACTCAAAAGGGAACTAACCCTTCGAAGAGCATCAGCGCAAGTTTCAAAATTAGCATCTGGTTCAACCTGGACGTTTATTAGCCACTCAGGATGCTTCATGGTACTAACAATCCCTGAACCTCCGCCAAACTTCAGATAAAACCATCTATGCTTCCAAGGCGTGAGAACCTTATAGGTCAAGCTATACGAAGGGGCATACCCATGTCTAATAGGAACGAAAGTAATCACGCCGAAGCTATCTGAATGATCCGCGGAGGTGGGCTGAAAGTGAAGCTTATAATTGCGAGTAAAGACAGCCAAGCTGGGTTCAGCGCCTTCGGACTTACAAGCCCAAATAAAAGAAGCAAGCCTAACGAAGGCGCTAGGAGTCAATTGATGAATCTCCAAACAGAAGGCGCGAAGGACCTGCGCTACGAAGGGGTGAGCCGGAACGCGAAGGCCGAAAAGAAAATAATCAAGGAAAACAACGGCTTCATCAGGTCCTGGCTCAGGAACTGTATGAGAACCAGGAGAACGAGCACATTCCCGGGCTCTGAAGGCGGAAACAAAGGCGCTATCAAGGAAGGCATCGGTACAGTCAGAGGGACCGAAGTTGTTGTTAAAAGACCTTTGAGCCAAAGAGATCTTCTTCGGAGCCATCTTCGCAAAAACAAACACTAAACGAGCGAAGGGGAAAGATCGGAAGAAGCGAATGAGACAAGGAAAGGCAAGCAACAAGAGTCAAAAGAGAACTCAAACAGCAAGCCAAGATCGACACGCTTCTTATAGCAGCCGAAACACACCGGGAAGCGGGTCAGACATCGAGCAACGAAAGGACGCGACGTTAAGACGAAAAGACGTGACAAACAGACTTGTTGCAGAACTCGAAGAAACTGACTCAGGACCTCGTTACACGTGCCACTTCGTCAGTTGAGGGCTAATGTTGAGGTCCTAGCAACAAGTACACGGCATGGGAGATAGCGAAGGCCAAGCCATACTCACATAAGGCAACCTGAAATCCATGTTAAAGCAGCCAAGGGCATGCTTGTAAATATGATCACTCTCCCCCTTATAAATATGGAGGGAGATGATCCTGTAATGACATCGGTTTTTCGGGCCACGAGCCAAAGGAAGAATCATTCGCACCGTGTTCTGGACTCTCTAATCACCTGAACCCTTCGCCCGGCATCGCGGGAGAAGGAGAGCTTCGCGCAACTGAACTGCAGGGAACCTGAACGAGAACCTCTTCGTCCGGCACTGCGGACCACGAAAGAGGGCTTCGCTTCAACCAGAAGACAACGACGACAAGCGAAGAGGGCTTCGCGAGGAGACTCGAAGGCATCGACAACCTCCGAAGGCTTCGCCAGAACCAAAACACCTCAATCACCCGTTGGAGGGCTTCGATTTGTCTCACCGAGACCTTCGATCCCCCAACAGTTTGACAAACTTGAGTCAAATTTATTTAATTTGTTGTAAATTCAAAATGGATCATATTTTTAGTAGATTTAAATGAAAGCAAGCACTTGAGGACTTGTTTTAATATTTCAAAATTTTCAAATTCAAAACTAGGTTTGATTTATTTGGTGAATTTTATTTTCAAAAATCATGGTAAGGGAAGAGGTTGGACAAAAATTTAAATTTGGAGTGATTTTTATTCCTTTTTTATTTTGTTATTTCACTTATTTATTTATTTTTAAGTTTTCTTTTCTTTTTCTTTTTGGCTCCAAAAGTGAGGGTATTACACATTCTCACTTATTGCCATGCTAATCAGTACTTGAATCTTTATATGCTAATGTGCACGTTTTTTTTTTTACCTTTTCAAAGAAATACAAAGAGGCAAGGAGCCCACCTGAACTTCACCCACTTTAATTGTGATCCAGTTCAACACACTAGTAGTTAGCTGGTAAGGTTGTTTAGAAACATGTAAACATTTCAGGGTTGCATGCGATTTTTTCCCTTCTATAAAGCCATAACTTGGATAATAATTATATTAGAGCAGAACCTTTGAAAAAAAAAAGAAGTACCATAGGCCAACCATAAGAAATCCCGGAAAAATTTGTGTGCCTCTGTTGCAAGAGATGTGTCCACAAATATCCACACAACTCTATCCAGAAGCCTTTTTCTTTTTAAAAGACCACATTTTTCAGGTCACGAATATAAATCTTTGGCGAAAGAGGTAAAGTGGTGACTCGTGAGGGAAGATACCATTATTCCAAGGGCCCTCAAACATGAAAACACAGCATGGATTCTTATCCAAATCTATCCAGTCTTTAACCGGCCATGGATGAGGGGAATAATTTTCTCGTTACAGATGAACCAAATCAAACTCTGTTCCTTGCATATTGACATTTTCATCAAATGCTACCAGCTGCTAGTCACGAATCTTCATCCACTGCAGGTAGATACGTACCAACGCCTTTCCCAGCCTATAAAAGGCAAGCCATGCACTCTGCCACCACCAAGAAACCATACATCGGCTTCCAAACCATCAAGCTACATAAGGAGATTAGCAGAGAGACCCAAAAACTTTTAGAACTTTCCAAGCAGCGTAATCCAAAGGAAACTAGCTAATGGACTGCGTGAAGAAGCTAGCGTCGGAGAGGGCGGTGGTGGTGTTCACGAAGAGCAACTGCAGCATGTGCCACGCCGTGACGTCGCTCTTGAGCGACATGAGCGTGAACGCCGCCGTGCACGAGCTCGACAGAGACCCTCGTGGCCGGGAGATGGAGCGGGAGCTCGCCAGGATGCTCGGCTGCCGCGTGCCTGCTGTACCGGCGGTGTTCATCGGCGGCGACCTCGTCGGCGGGACGAACAGGGTGATGGCGCTGCACCTCGCCGGCGAGCTCGTGCCGATGCTCAAGAGCGCCGGCGCGCTCTGGCTGTAGGATTTGTAGCGCATGCTTTTTTGGCAGATGTGTGTGTGTGCGCGTGAAGGCCAGGTTTTTTATGTCCTGTGCTGTTGAGAATAATAACCAAGTCAATCATAGGCGTAATGTTCGCTTGTAATGTTCTGAAATCTGAACTACATTTTGACATACATGTTGTCTTCTGAATTCCGAACTGGAGTTTTAATTAGCTGTGCAAGTCCTGAATCAAGTGCAGTGTGTATCAAATCCCTTCATGCTATTTGTATGCTGATCGCAAGGCACATAGTTCTTGCTCTGATACTTGATAGTGCTAGGCTGTTAACTCTGTTTTCGTTTCACTCAACTTCACATTTTTTTACAGGGCATTCTAGAAACCGTACTAGCCGTACCTTATTATACAATATTTTTTAATCTTACATTGATATTCTTATATGTTTTCATAGTATCGCAAATTAACTATCATATGATACTGGTCAAAAGTCAAATTTCAAAGACTGTAAAAATTCAAAAGATCATGTTGATGCCTTGTTTTTGTTGTGCATGTTCTGTTTTATTCTGTTGTGCATCCATATGGATGTGAATAATATGAGCTTTTGGACAATCTTTGAAAACTTAACCTTGAGTGCTAGTATGTATGATCCATTATTGCATCATCTTACTATCCAATGTTTTGAAACATCTTTGTCTCAGAAATGTGGTGGTACAAGATCGTTTATGGTGGCAAGAAAATAAGTATGAGAATGAAGGCAAAAGAAAAGGGAAAAATAAAACTAAAGACTTTAGAACCGACTGATCCACATGTATTGATCTTCATGCATTTAAATTGTTCACGTGGACATTGCTAAGAAGTCAAACTTCTGCTGTGTCAAATGACCAACGCCTCTTGCGTGCATATGGACACATGGTGTCCCACGGGAAGGTGAGGGGTCAAATAAACCTCGAAAGATGTCCCAAACCCTTCACAAGAAGCCTGAAGTATCATGCATATGTGCTTATTACAAGCATCTCTCCATATCCATATCGTGCGGCCGGACCTGGACGACGATAGATGCTTGAACTGCAGCACTTCACAACAGGAATCCAGGACGCATATATACCACGTCAGCACATCGTACAGGCCAGAGCACATCCGAATATCAAAACCGCGAACGGCGCCGTCGTCGGCTCGCGGCATCGCGTCCCTGATAGAGGGCGGTCTCAACAATCGACAAGTAGCATGCCTGAAGATATACCGATAAGAAACTGCGCAGTGATGACGCTACGCATATCTCCTGAAGCTTTATTTCCTGGAATCTTTCTTTTGTCGTCTCTATCTGAACCAAGAAATGGATGAAGACACTTTCTAAGCTTCCTCACCGACGATTGTTGGGCAGCGCGATGGTCGATCCTTGCAGGCGGCCTTTGTGAATCAAAATCATTCTGGTAAACCAAATCCAGTTTGGTGTGTAAGATCAGAAGCAAAAGAGTGTGCGAGAGACTTAACGGGAGTGCAAGCTCTCTGTCTGAACCCGCGCAAGAATGAATGTAGCTTCTCTTAGCCAAACTCCTATGTTAGTATTACAGGGCATCTTTGATACTTCCTCAGAGCTAGAGATTTTTCAGTGATAATTACAAATGCCAGACTACCTAACAAATTTGATTTTTGTGTGTCATTCTTACGCGTGGGGCATGCTTATCAGTACTTAAATCTGTGTGTGCTAGTGTGCACATGTTTTTTTCTTCCATTTGCGATGAAATACCAAGGGCAATGAGCCCACCTGAACCTCCCATTTTTATTGTGATCTTTAGTTCAATACACCAGTGGCCATCTGCGACGAGATTGGTTTTTCTTTTTTTTTTCACTGTTATAAGAGAACCAAACCAATAATGAAGAAATGCCCCGAAAAGATTGTGTGCTACTTCTCCCGCCAGAGATGTCCAGAAATATCCTTATAATTCTATCCCATTTTTCAAAGACCACATTTTTCAGGATCGGGAATATAAATCTTTCAAAGGTGTAAAGGGGACAAGTGGTGACTCGTGGGGGAAGATACCATTGTTCCGTGGCCCCTCAAACATAAAAAGCCGGCATGGATTATTCTTATCCAAATCAATCCAGTCTTTTACTAAATCAAACAATGTTTTTGTGTGTCAACATTTGTATGAAATGCTAGTCAGGAATCTTCGTCATCAGTAGGTAGGTACGTAGGCAACTAGGAACGACTTTCCCAGCCTATAAAAGGCACACCATGCACCCTAGCTACCAGCAGCAAACAAACACACATCAGCTTCCAAGCTCACACAAGAGATTAGCAGAGCTGACTGAAAATCTTCTTGCATCTTCCAGCACCACCACAAGGGAACTAGCTAATGGACCGCGTGTCGAATCTGGCGTCGGAGAGGGCGGTGGTGGTGTTCACGAAGAGCAACTGCAGCATGTGCCACGCTGTGACGTCGCTCCTAAGCGACATGGGCGTGAACGCCGCCGTCCACGAGCTTGACAGGGACCCCCGGGGCCGTGAGATGGAGAAGGAGCTCGCCAGGATGCTCGGCGGCCGCGTGCCTGCTGTGCCGGCGTTGTTCATCGGCGGCGACCTCGTCGGCGGGACCAATAGAGTCATGGCGCTGCACCTCGCCGGAGAGCTTGTGCCCATGCTCAAGAGCGCCGGTGCGCTCTGGCTGTAGTAGAATGGAGAACTAGCTAGCGTGTTAACACTCACGCACGCCTATTCATGCGCGTGAGCACGCATGAGAGGCCAGTTTTGTCAAGTATGTGTGCTTGTGGGTTCAAAAAGAAAAAGGTGTGTGTGAGTGTGCCAGGTGCTTTTTATGTCGTCCTGTGCTGATGAGAATGATAACCAAGCTGGTAATAATGTTTCTTTTTTTTGTGTGTGACATGGTAATAATGTTTCTACTGATGTTGTAATTGTGATCTTACGTCATAATCTAGTATGTAACCCCTCTTGATTCTTGACATATACTTGGTTCTAGGAGTACATCTTAAATCTCAACTGAAATTTCATTGAATGTGCATGTCTTGAATCATTTCAAGTGTGTACAACTATTTTTGTTTCAAGTTTTCTAGGCAGATTACAAAGCACTTTATGATTTTCTTATGAATTCGAACAACCTCCCCAGAGCCAATGTTATTGAGGTAAAGTGAAATCAATTAATGCCAAGGGGTTCCAGCGTCCTCAGTAGTGAAAATACATTTAATCCAAATATTGCAATATTCGAAAAATGGCACATGCTGAATAATAATGCATGTGGTATATTTGAAGCTAAATAAACCTCAAAATTTTGAATGTCATATTTGAACCAGCTGTATTCTAAAAAATATATGATGCAACGACTATTCGATTTTATTTGTTAACATGTAGGAAAATTTTGACACTTACTTCTTTGCATATTTACTTAGATTTATGTGTAACACGTACATTATATTTTGGCGAGCTTTCTAAACATCGCAATATGTTGAATATGCTACAGGAACAAATCCACACTTTGATGACACATATGCCTTTGTCGCAGGAACGAGGTATGACATGTGCAGCTTGTGGCAGAACATCTTCTATGTACCGAATAACACGTAAAAAAGGGTGCAAATTTAGTATAAGGTCATGCACTGGTGTGCGTCCTACAAAGCACCCCTGCAAGAAACCATGGGTGGTGGCCCACGAGAAGCCGAGGAGCCAAACCAACTGCAAAACAGTTGCCCCAAGCCCTTCTCTTCACAACAAGCTGTATATGCCAGGAGATCTCTACATCGTGCAGCTGGAAGAATCGAATCAACACGGCCGGAGGCACTCGCCATCTACCGTACGTGCCGCTGGATAGATGAAGATATATGCAGATGCTTAAAACAGCATCATCTCATCCACATCGCCGGGAAGAAACCATTCAGGATGCTTTACACATCGTCAGCATCCATCGCGTTGATTTTTCTGTCTGGCTCCTCGTGGCTCATATGCTCATCCAGGAACCGCATTGCCGCGGCACCGTCGTCGCGCCGCAGCATCGCAGATGCTTGATGGTGGCGGTCCAACGACGACGATCCATCGACAAGCGGCGTGAAGAGATTTTGATCCATGATAAAGATTGTGAACCAATCGTGCTGGATGTACAGATCCCATAAGGAACAAATTAAAGCGACGCGGCGTCAGTGCAGATGCAGTGTGCATACGTATCTTTGCTCGATCTGAACCAGAATAAGTTGCTAAACTGGTTGGCTGCTGTCAGGTGCGCTGCCGTCTTACATAGGAGTATCTCTTACTCGCCGATAAATATTTTCAATTTGCATTGTGTTTTTTTCTTTTAAAGCCACCACCTGGGCGGTTATATTATTAAGAGAACCAGATGTACCATATAGGTATAAGCCAAGAGAAAAAAAAAGGCTAGTAAAAATGATAATTAAGAAATGCCCAGAAAAGAGGGTGTACGTGCTGAAACCTGAAACGCCAGCATGGATGTCCAGACATGTCCAGAAATATCCATACAACTAGGTGATATCCCGCGCGTTGCCGCGGGAATGTCTTAGAAAGATATGAAAAAAGTGTAAATATTAATTGTACTTTGGTACTATATATACCTTAAACATAATATTTGTAGTGATACCATTTCAGATTTTTCTTTCGATGACTACGCACTGTTTTTAAGAGTGAAAGAACTGATGGACTTCATGCGACCAATATCCACGTCATTCATTGAAACGCATAGAGAACAACAATTACCATTATGTTTCTTAGTGCTCTTCACATATGCAACAATTAACCGATGCTTTGATTCATCTCTTCAACCTCCAAGAATACCACTGGTCGAATTCACAAAGATTAAATATTATCAGTTCCTTGTAGCTGACCCAAAAAAATTAGTATGACATCTGATTAAAACATGTTGTAAGTACATAAAGACTAAAAGTAAATAGAGATTACCTTGAAGATATTGAACGACAACCTTTTTGCCACGCAATGGCAAGTAATTTCCTAGATTCATAAAGAATGCATATGTATCAAGATGTAGAGAGAATTTGTCAAACTGACAGTGCAAAGATTAAAAAAAAAAGATGGAAATGGAAACCCTGCCTGAAAGATGATGATGGTACATGAATCTTTGGTTCAGGCTACCTGCTTCTTACTAACTGCTCATTCCAGTGCCTTACACGAATGAGCATATTCGCCTCCTGATCTCCACTTGCCCAACATAAACAGCATGCCTTTTTTGCATATACGCCTCCTGATCTCCAATCTAGCAACAGAAATGGTGGAAGTTTTCTTGAACCTGACATGAATACATATTTGTGTAAGGGGATCAAAGTGAGCAAAAGCCTGCCCTGAACAATTGACGAAATTTTGGAAGCAGGAGAATGATGGCTAGTCGTTATAGGTGTGGCAGGTTCCTGCAAAAGAACCTACAAAAAAAAAAGGCCTGAACCTCATGGCTGTGGCGAGTGCAGGCAATGGCACCATATATTTGGAGAATAATGGCCACTAATGGTTGCTTATTGAGAAACAGCTCTAGGCTTGTCAGCTCCCGTCAGTTGCAGAAGCTCAAAAGAAAGCCATTAAGTAGATAAAATGGGATGAAAGAAGTGGAAAAATCGTCCATGAGGCTTCAGTAAAGCTAGCTGCTGAACAGCTTCATTGATGTGGATGGCTTTGGAAGGATCTAACGGTGAGCATAATGTAGATCGTAGGGAATGGACGGCTTAAATAATAGTGATGATGTGGCGCAATGTGAGAGCAGTTTTATAGCAATTATGACACTTAGTGGGTTGCATCTATATAGTATATATAGATTCTATCCACAAGCCTTTTTAAAAGACCACATTTTTTTAAGATACCATTGTTCCAATGGCTCTCAAACCTGACAGTGGGTTCTTCTTATCGAAATCTATCCAGTCTTCCACTAAATCAAACAAACGTTTTTTTTTTTCTGTGTCAACATTTGCATGAAATGCTATCAACTGCTAGTGAGGAATCTTCATCCACAGCAGGTAGGTACGTACTAATGCCTTTCCCAGCCTATGAAAGGCAAGCCATGCACATTACGAGCAGCAAGAAACCACACATCAGCTTCCAAGCTCAAACAAGGAGACTAGCAGAGTGACCAAAAATCTTCTAGGATCTTCCAGCACGCCAAGTTGAACTAGCTTATGGACCGCGTGGCGAAGCTGGCGTCGGAGAGGGCAGTGGTGGTGTTCACGAAGAGCAACTGCAGCATGTGCCACGCCGTGACGTCGCTCCTGAGCGACATGGGCGTGAACGCCGCCGTCCACGAGCTGGATAGGGACCCCCGGGGTCGGGAGATGGAGAGAGAGCTCGAAGGGATGCTCGGTGGCCGCGTTCCTGCTGTGCCGGCGTTGTTCATCGGCAGCAACCTCGTCGGCGGGACGAACAGGGTCGGTCATGGCACTGCACCTCGCCGGAGAGCTTGTGCCCATGCTCAAGAGCGCCGGTGCGCTCTGGCTATAGTAGAATCGAGAACTAGCTAGCTGGCATGTTAACGCGTAGGCCTATTAATGCGCGTGAGCACGCATGAGAGGCCAGTTTTGTCAAGTGTGTGTGCTTGTGGGTTCAAAAAGAAAAAGGTGTGCGTGTGTGCCAGGTGCTTTTTATGTCGCCCTGTGCTGATGAGAATGATAACCAAGCTGGTAATAATGTTTCTTTTTTGAGACATGGTAATAATGTTTCTACTGACGTTGTAATTGTGATCTACATCATAATCTAGTATGTAACCCCTCTTGAGTCTTGACATATATTTGGTTCTACGAGTACATCTTAAATCTCAACTGAAATTTTCATTGGATATGCATGTCAAGGCATACAACTCTTTTTGTGTCAAGGTTTCTAGGCAGATTACAAAGCACTTTATGTTTTTTTTTCCTTATGAATTCGAGCAACCTCACCTGACCAAATGTTATTGAGGTAAAGTGAAATCAATTAATGCCAAGGGGTTCCCGCGTCGTCAGTAATGAAAATACATTTAATCCAACACATTGCAATATTTGACAATAGCTCATGCTAAATAATTATGCATGTGGTATATTTGAAGCTAAATAAACCTCAAAAAGCTAGTTTGCATGTCATATTTAAACGGGTATTCTAGAAAATATATGATGCAACGACTATTCGATTTTATTTGTTGACATCTAGGAAAATTTTGACACTTACTTCTTTGCATATTTACTTAGATTTGCTTAACACGTACATGATATTTTGACGAGCTTTCTAATCATCGCAATATGTTGAATATGCTAGAGGAACAAATCCACACTTTGATGATACATATGCCTTTGTTGCAGGAACGAGGTATGACATATGCAGCTTGTGGTACCAATTGTAGAGAACATCTTCTATGTTATAAGGCCTTACGGTGTTACCATATTACTATTTTTTTGCACCTCTAAATGTGCATATAAAATTTCAGAAAAAAAATTGATTGAACAGAGCATGTCATCATCTAACTTCACGGAAAAACTTATGCAAGGAAAAATGAGAAATTGGCACATGAATAGTGGTGGGTTGCCACTACTATTCATGCTGAATTCTATTTTGTTGCATCTTGCAAGAGTTTTTTTTTTTTGTTTTATCTCAAATTTCACAAGATGCTAGACGACGATATGAGCTATCCATTCATTTTTTTTTAAGAGGAATAAGTCCAACATTGGTCCCTTAACTCTTGCCTTGGTTTAAAACATGGTCCCTCAACTCTAATACCAGTTACAAGTGGTCCCTCAGTTCTCAAAACCGTTTAAAAGTAGTCATTTCAAATCACTAATGGGTCCCATAAGTTCGTCGACAGGCTTCTTCCAATTCCTTGTGAGTTTAATTGTGTCGCAAACAACCATGGACATTTTCCTTTTTTTTAAAAAAAAAATTTTAAAAAAAAGAGAAGAAGACAATACACTTAAGTGGTGCATTTTGAAGTTGGTAATAAGCACCTCTTGAAAGCAAGAAACAGTACTTGGTGCCCCATGAGAGAGCCGAGGAGCCAAACCAACTGCGAAACAGACGCCCCAAACCCTTCACAAGAAGCTGTATGTGCCTATAAAGGAGAGATCTCCATAGTGCAGCAGCTGGAAGAATCGAATCAATGCAATGGAAAGCACTCGCCATCTACCGTACGTACGTGCCGATGGATAGATGAAGATATATCCAGAGATGCTTCTTTTTTTTTTTGCGATGGATATCCAGAGATGCTTCAAACAGCCGCGTCTCACATCCCCGGGAAGAAACAATTCAGGATGCTTGCACATCGTCAGCAAATATCCGCGATTTGCTGTCTGGCTCGTGGCTCATGCGGTCATGCGAATCCCGGGACCGCCATCGCTGCGGCGCCGTTGCCGGGCCGCGGCATCGCAGATGCTTGATTGCAGTCAAATCGACGACGACCCATCAACAAGTGGCGTGAAGAGATTTTGATACATGATAAAGATTGCGAGCCAATCATGCTGGATGTACAGTACAGATCCGATAAGGAACAAAGGAGACGCGGCGTCAGTGCAGTGCAGATGCAGTGTACATACGTATCTTTGGTCGATCTGAAGTTCTGAACCAGAACAAGTTGCCGAAATCACTGGTCGGCTATTGTCAGGCGTGCAGCCGTCGTACGTTTATCTTACTTGCGTGTCGGCGCCGGTGGTCGATCTTTAACTCCGGATGGTTCAATGTATAATCGCATGCAGAAGATGGCGTGCGACTGTCGAAAGATGCTGTTTTGAGCTTGCTGAGATGATCCTTTCCCATGGAACGAAGTTGACCTCAATATAGCCGGTAGAATCAGATCCTATACTGTCATGTGACAAATTGTGGCCGTGTTTGTTGTTGGCGCCATCTGCTTTTGATACGTTCTTATTAATTTACACTCAGAAGGTATCTGAACCCTCAGGTTAGCAGCGTCATGGGGCATGTTTTAGACCTTCAACAAAATCAGTAGTGATGGTCAACATGGTCAACAAAATCAGTAGTGATGGGGCATGTTTTAGACCTTCAACCATATATTACAATTTTAATTGCCCTTACAAATGTTTAATATTTTTGAGCTAGTCATCAATACTACTTTTACGCGTGTCTGACTGTTTACCAGGTGCAGAAACTTGTAACAGTAAAATTCTTTTCTAAACAGAACAAAAGTACAACCGCCAATATCTATACATATTTATCTACATTCCTTTTAAAATGACCATATATTTTTCAAGTTTGTGCATAGACAATTTTGCAAGAGGTCAACTCGCGAGGAGGAAAGATTCCAATGTTCCAAGGGCCCTCATGAACAACGCCAACATGGATTCTTATCCAAAACTATCCAAGCTTTAGCATTGACTACTGGATAAAGGAGAACAATTTGTTGGATGGAAGAACAAAATCTAGCTATATGTTCCATGCATGCATATTGATCCGCAGCAAGTTGGTACGTCTTCTCTCCAGCCTATAAATGGCACACAAGCCATGCATGTACCAGGACAGCAGCAAGGAGCCACACATCACCTTCCAAATCTTCAAACACCCACAAGGAGATCAACACTGAGCAGAGTGACACATAAGGCCTCTAGAACTTTCTAGACACCGTAAATTAGAAGCATAAAATGGACCGCGTGGCGAAGCTGGCGTCGGAGCGAGCAGTGGTAGTGTTCACGAAGAGCAACTGCTGCATGTGCCACACAGTGACGTCGCTGCTGAGCGACATGGGCGTGAACGCTGCCGTGCACGAGCTTGACAGGGAGCCCCGTGGCCGTGAGATGGAGAAGGAGCTTGCCAGGATGCTTGGCGGCCGCGTGCCTGCCGTGCCGGCGGTGTTCATCGGCGGCGACCTCGTCGGTGGAACGAACAGAGTCATGGCTCTGCACCTCGCCGGCGAGCTCGTGCCCATGCTCAAGAGCGCCGGAGCGCTCTGGCTGTAGCAGAATCTAGAACTAGCTAGCTAGCGCGTTGATGCGTGAGCAAGCATGCGACGCAGGTTTTTTGCCAAGCGTGTGTGACTGAAGTGTGCGTGTGCCAGCCTGCCAGGTGCCTTTTACGTCCTGTGCTGATGATAATGTTAAAAAATATAAGTCGGTATAATATTTTTACTGACGTTATTAATGTACTCTTCATAATCTAAGATGCAATCCCTCTTGGCACATATGTTGATTTGCTATTCTAATATTAAATACTAAATTTTTTATTGTACATGCATGTCCGGAATCATTTTAAGTGTGTACTGTTCGTTTTAAGATTTCTAGGCAGATTGAAAGGCACCTTTTTGCCTCCCTTTCTGTTGTTTTGTGCATGCATATAGATAACACATAGGAGACCAAATCTGCATCCATCTTGTGCCTCCCTTTCTGTTGTTTTATGGATGCAATTGAGTTTTTTTAATTAACCATCCTTGAAAATTTATCACAATGAACCATTGAATTTATTGGACTCATTCAATCAACCTGATTGACTACTCTTTAATTTCTTTATTTTCTTATAAATTTGAGCAACCTTTCCATAGCCAATGTTTTGACTTGATGTGACTAAGGGTTGGATGTTTTGCTTTTTTTCTTGGGAATTCCTAGATTATTTTCCCTTTTTTATATGCACTGAATGGTCATCTCCTTTTAGTATTAAATTGATTGGAGCAACCTTCCCAGAGCCAATGTTTTGACATAATGTGAATTGTTTTTGACAACGGGTCCAGCGCCTCTCATCAGCAAAAAATTGGCACATGATGAACTTTGCAGTATTTTAAATGAGAAAGTCTATTTTACTCCCCTGAATAATTCATTTCATCCATTCAGATCGATGCAATATGGCTTCCACTGAAGTCTTTTTTTTTCTCTACACACAATTAGTATAATTAATGCTCAAATTTTGCATAATGATAGCTCGTACAGTAACATATATTATAATAATTGTACAATATTTTTATATTGTATTTTATAACTTAACAACATCAAATATTATATTAATGGTAAACACATATATATAAATAATCTTGAAAAATGCTATAATTATTTTAACATAGAATTTGTATGAGCTATCATGGGATTAACCCAGCACATTGAAGTAGTTTTATATGGCACGTGATGAACAATGTTGTAACAAACATTTATACCTTTGCAGGTTTATTTATTAGGCTTACGTGTAATATGAATATGATATTTGGTTAACTTTTAGACATTGCAACATGCTGAATTTGGTAGTGTAATACCCTACTTTTCAAGGGCAAAAGAAAAAGAAAAGAAGAAAAATAAATAAACTCAAATGGGATAAAAATCACTCCAAATTTGAACCTTTTCTAAACTCTTACCTTCCATGAATTTACCAAAATAAAAAAAATTCACTAAATAATTGAACATAGTTTGAATTTGGAATTTTTGGGAAATAAAATATGTGCTCAAGTGCTTGTGTTCATTTAAAAGTTCACTAAAATTTGAACTTTTCAAATTTACAACAAATTAAATAAATTTGTTCTAGTTTGAGTTAATGCACCTTCAATTTTCAAAAGTTTGAATTTTAAAACCTGCACAATCTTCACCATATGCATATTCGTATTTTATTGGATTTGTTTAGAGTGTTTGATCAAACCTTGTCCTTGTTTGAATTTGAAATCTCTTCAAATTCAAATTCCAGAAATGTTCAAAGCATTTTTTCCTTTCACCTCCTCCCTAGGCCGAAATCCCCTTTCCCTCCTTCTGGCCCAGCCCGCTACTTATCTTCCGCGCGTGGGCCGCATCTTTCCCCGGCCCAGCGTCTCGGCCCAGCTGCAGCCCGTCTCCCCTCCTCTCGCCGACAGGTGGGCCCCACCTGTCTGGTCCTTCGTTTCCACGCGGCGCGCCGCCGCGCCCGGCCCCTACCGTCGCGCCCGGGGCCCGGCCGCCGACCTCGACCCGCCGCCGCCGCTCCCGTGCCGTGTCGGCCACCGCCATACTGTGCGGAACCGCCTTACGCCGCCTACAAAACGCGCCCGCGCCCCCTTCCTTTCTCCCTCTCTCTCGCGCCGCGTCCAGGAGCTGCTAGGGTTTCGGCGACGCCGCGACCTCGCCGAGCCTGCCCCGTCAACCCCCAGCCTGTCCGAGCCTACGGTGAGCTTCCCCGTGCTCCATTCTCTCTCCCGCGCCCATCCTTCCCCTCCATCCCCTCGCGCTGGAGCCTCTCGCCGTAGCATCGCCGTCGCGCGAAATCCCTCTCGTCGCCAGCCGCCATGGGCTCCTCCCCCACCTAGCCGAGCCCGCTCTCAACCTCTCCGCACTACCGCGCACCCGTACGACCGCCTGCACGCGCACGAGCCCGCTCATACGCGCATTCCCGCCGCGCGCCGCCACCACCGGTAACTCCGGCGAGCTCCCATTGCCACTTCGGTCGTCCCCCTCGACGACACGCGCCACCCACGGCTGCGTCGTCGCGTCCGCACTCCCCGCGACGGGGACCCACCACACCTAGCCCCCTCGACGCGCCGCCGGCGGAGATTCCGGCCGACCACCACCGAGCGCGCGCACCCCGGTTCACCGTGGACCGGTGGACCGCGACGCCACCTCCGGTCCACGGGCCCATGGACCCGTTCCACCGCTTTTCCCATTTGAAAATAAATCCATTTCTGTTAATTGCGTCAGCGCTACGCAATAAACAATTTACAATACAAAAATAATTCCTAAATTCCAGAAAATCCCCGGGCCCTGTACATTTTGCAGATAAGCCCCTGACCTTTTCAATAATCTTGTTTAAGCCCTGCATTTTTACAGAAAAGTACCTAAACTTTTCTATAATTATGTTTTAACCTCTATCTTTTTACACCTGGACCCTTAAACTTTTAATAATTACAGATAGGTCCCTGGACATATTCTGTAATTACACTTAAGCCCTCAAAAACCCTTTTATAATTACAAATCAGCCCTCCCAACTTCAAATATCCATATCTTCTTAATCCGAACTCCGTTTTGGGTGATTTTTGCGCCCACGGGTTCGTGGAATCGCGAAGTACCTCATGGTACTATCCATGGAACCCCACACTAGGTTTAGAAATCTTTACCTCCTAATATATCTCTCACTCCTTATATCTTTTCTCAGCAGATCATGCGATGATCACTCATGTCGCAAATATCTGCGCATGTAAACCTAAACCATCCTGTGATGCTACTTCGCCTAATATCACCCGCACCCCTCACTTATCATATCGATTCCGAGCAGATCATGCGATGATTGATCTCGAAAGTCTCGAGTACTTGTTCACCCTAACCTAACCGACCCACACGATGCTTTTCTGCCTAGTATCTTTCTTATCACAACACACACCCCACTTCACCTCTGAATAACCTATTCATTCTTTTGCTCGCTAGCATTAAACCTAGCGGTCATTCGTACCATTCCACTTTCAACCTAGTACCCTTATCTTATCACAAATGTAATCTCGAACCTAACCTAAATCAACCCTCGCTCGATCAAACCTAACCTAGTATCCTCGCCCAACTCCTTTTGATTTATTGCTCTGCTCTTATAATTGATCTTCTATTGGATCTTATTGGAGTTATCTGGTGTTTTAATTGCCAGCTGCCTTTATTCGAAATTGGCATTTTATCTGCAGTCATGCAATCATATCACGCATAGTCACGTACACACGCTGCATATACCATCGCCTGCATTCATGCATGTTCTTTTTATAGGAATAAAATAGAAGCTTGCATATTAGATATGCACGCAATCACCATCAATCAAGCATATGCATCTCCTCATCTTCACCCTATGGTGTTCAACCAACAAAGACCATATGCATAACCACACGCCCATGTTCATATAATAGAGAAAATAGATAACTAATAACTTGTCTAGGTGAATATAGCCCTTACAAGGCCAGGTATATCACCTATGACACATAGCATACCCTGCATTAAATATGCTGCATCATGCATGGCTCTTGTCCCTGTTCCTCACTGAAGTTTCTTTGATTCTTAATTGAAGTTAATTGGGTCTTATTTGGCTTTCCTCGATCTTTATTTCTTTTGCTCTTTTATTTTCTTTTGCGGTAGTTTATGCGTACTGTCTTATGCGCTAGTTTACGCGAGAGCCGAGGAAGAGCCTGAGGAATTCGAAGAGTTGCTGAGGACTCCAAGCTCGAAGACCAAACCAGAGATACAAGAGTCTCGAGTCAGAGTTTAAAGTTTAGGAAAGCGATTTCCAGGCAAGCCCTAACTCCCATTGATCATGTTGATCCTATGTTTGCAAATAATCCTACTTAGAGCTTGATTTCAAATGAAGCATGCATGGTATTTAAAGATGATTTAAAATGCTTAGATTGACCTAAGTAATTGTTGACTGCCATGCCTTGATATTGCTTATCCTAATTCCCTTGATAAACCTAGGAACCACCATCATTAATTCTCAATGATGAGTGGATCAATATGCTGCTTAGAATTCATTCACCGTGTATTTAATAACTTGATACACATGCTTTTGTGAAAATGTGTGCGTGTGCTTGGTGATGAGTGTGTAAAGTGAAAATGGGTGGGAATAGTAAGTGCAACCCATAGTGGGGGTATGCTTTTGACGGGAGCAAGCGAGGTAGTTCTCAGTGGGGAGGCTATCTCTGGGACGCTACTCCTCGCAGGAGGGTAGCTATTGAAGATGCTTGCTTCGGTCGTATAAGGACCGGTTCATGTGCCGTCTGGCCTAGCACCCTCGTGCAACCACAAGCCCCTGAATGGGCAGGGTTTGGAACCACACCCTACTAGTGATCGCCCGGTACCACCAGGAGGCAGGGAGTTGCAACCGGAAGCCAGGAGAAGATCTTGACGAGATTGGCGTCAGGTCCGGCAAGTGAAAGTTGATGGCCATGATATTTATATTGATGTGAAGCCCCTGGTCGTTGATTTTCCGGGGTGGTACCGAGGTGACACTGGGCAGGTACGGGACCATTAGTATCCAGTCGGAACCAGGGCACTGGGAAAGACTGGGTACCTTGTGGGGAAAGTGTACAACCTCTGCAGAGGATAAGAATCTATCCGGATAGCCGTGTTCCACGGTATTGGACAACGCGAAAGCCATGGCCACACAATGATTAGACTTTGGCGTGAGTTATCCTTGGCGTGTGTGTTTTTGGAAAACGCCGGTTTGGAGCCGTGTGCTGGTTTCCTGCCAGCATTAAAACTTGGGAACTGGCGGGATGGATTGCATCTCCCCCAGGGCCAACCAACCCCACTATATTTAATTACTATACCTGACTTAGTTTGCGAACTGGTTTTGTTTTCAAAACCAACCCCTGCATAAAATTGGCTTTCCGCCGATATGATTAACCTCCAGCCTTATCCTTGTTTACACCGTTGCATATAATTACCCCTTGTGTTAGGGTTTGCTGAGTACCTTATGTACTCACGCGTTTGCGTTTGTTGTTTTTAGTGAGAGAAGTCTTCGTAGGAGACGACGACGTCTGGTTTTCGTTCTGCCTCTCAAGTCTGCTTGTGGCTTGGGTCGTGTTTCCGCTGTTTGTCTGCTCAGCCATTAGTTGGTCGGAAGGACTTGGATACTTCGGAATCCTTGTCGTACCGCCACTAAAGGCTGTTTATCAGGTATTATACTATTTACCTAATCGAAGTATGCTTTTGTTTACCATATCTGTGTTCTTGTGCGTATCAGCTACTGATCCAGGGACTGATACATGATGCACAACATGCTCCAGAAATTGGGGTATGACAGGTAGGTACGTACAAATGATACTCTGACAACACTGATTCCTTTTGTCTTAGCAATACGGTATAAACATAGTTTGTGGTATCAATTGTACAACAATTCTCTAAAACAATTATACAGCAGTGATAAATTAAAAGTAGAGAAGGAAAAAAATTCACTGGTCCAAACTTTATTGATCAGAAATAATTTTTAAGGTGTTGTATGCCGAATAGTAAATGAGAAGAGAGGCTAGGTCATGCACTGGTGTGCGTCCTACAAGAGACAAGCACGCCTTTCTCATGCAAAAAAACATGGGTGCCCCACGAGAAGGTGAGGAGCCAAACCAACTGCGAAACAGACGACCCACACCCCTTCACAAGAAGATCTATGTGCCTATGAAGAAGATCTCCATCGTGCAGCTGGATTAAGAATCGAATCAACACGGAGGCACTCGCCATCTACCGTACATGCCGCGCACTGGATAGACGAAGATATATGCAGATGCTTAAGACAGAACTACAGAAGCATATCATAACATCGCCTGGAAGTTGACACTGTTCAGGATGCTTGCACATCGTCATCTTCCATAGCGTTAATTTTGCTCTCTGGCTCCTCGTGGTTCATGCTCATGAGAATCCTGGGACCGCCTCGGGCCGCGGCATCGCGGATGCTTGATGGCGGTCCGACGACGACAAATCATGGCCGTGTTGTTGACCTTAGCCAATGGAATCAGATCCTATAATGTCATGTGGCAAAGCGTCGCCGTGTTGTTATCGGCGCCATTTGCTTTTTCTCTCAGGTTAGCAGCGTCGCGGGGCATGTTTTAGACCTACAAGTGTATAGAATTTGCAAGAGGTCAACTCGATCGTGAGGAAGAAAAGGTTTAAATGTTCCAATGGCCCTAATGAGCAATGCCAACATGGATTCTTATCCAAAAGTATCCAAGCTTTAACATTCACTACTGGATCAGGAGAATCATTTGTTAGTTATGAAAGAATAAAATCTAGCGATATTAATCCACAGAACGTAGGCACGTACAACAACTAGCAACGTCTCCTCCAGCTCCAGGTTCCAGCCTATAAAAGGCACATGCCATGCACCAGGACAGCAGCAAGAAACCACACATTACCTTCCAAGCCTTCAAACACAAACACTCACAAGGAGGTCATCAGCAGAGAGAGCAAGAAGCCTCTAAAACTTTCTAGACACCGTAAATTACAAGCTTCAAATGGACCGCGTGGCAAAGCTGGCGTCCGAGCGGGCGGTGGTAGTGTTCACGAAGAGCAACTGCTGCATGTGCCACACCGTGACGTCGCTCCTGAGCGACATGGGCGTCAACGCCGCCGTGCACGAGCTCGACAGGGACCCTCGAGGCCGGGAGATGGAGAGGGAGCTCGCAAGGATGCTCGGCGGCCGCGTGCCGGCCGTACCTGCATTATTCATCGGCGGCGATCTCGTCGGCGGGACAAACAGGGTCATGGCGCTTCACCTCGCCGGCGAGCTGGTGCCCATGCTCAAGAACGCCGGCGCGCTCTGGCTGTAGGATCAAGAGTGTACACGTGGCGTTTGCATGCAGGCATGGGGCGTTGATGTCAAATAATAACGAAATGTAGAGAAGTGTGCGTGAAGGCCAGGTTTTTTATGCCCTGTGCTGAGATATGAAAATGATCCTAAGTTGTTTTTTCATGATCTCGTTGCGTTGACTATACTCTTCCAATCTTGGTTGGCATTTTCAATCGAAGAAAGCTGAAGCGTCTCCGCTTTTCGCAGGATCGAGTCGGTCAAGCGCTGATGAACAGACGCAACAGTACAGCATATAAAAAGCACAAATTAAATCTTTAAGTAGTTACATTAATCCATTTAAAACACAGAGTCGCACAGCGGAAATAAACGATACAAGTCTAGAAATAAAGTACAAGCGCACGCGCTCACGATACACAAGAACTCGCATCCAAAGCCATGAAGATACGGACTCGAGAGGAGATCACTCCTCAGTCTCCCAGTGGGCTGTCCAACCATAGGGAAGCTGGCCATCCCACTGTCCACCTCCACCCGTAGAGTCGGGGATAAAGGTGCTACCTGCAACAAAGTCATAAAGAGCCAAACCCTGAGCAACTAATACTCAGCAAGACTTACCCGTCAAAAGGCTAACTACAGCCGACTCCTAATATGCAAGGCTACAAAAGGGGTGGCTGACTCGATAGCATAAAACCGCACTAATTACTTGGTCCTTACTTTCAAGTTTTAATTCCCATTTAAGTACTTAACCAATAAGGCAATGTGCATCTAGCTAAAACAGATATAAGTAACAATACATCATATCATCAATATAGCAGTAATGAGATACAATAAATATCAGTACTAGTCATCATCATCAATCATATCACACTACGATGTGGCGCACTGAGCAAGGTTGCTCTTGACCGAGAGCGGCGGCATCGATGTACATCCTGCAGGAGAAAAAACCTGACCACACGCCACACACGCGCAAAAGTCGTATGCAGCAACCGTTTACGCTGATCCCCCCTAAAGCTGGCTGGGTCTCACACCTCCCGAGAAAGGCCCTCCCGCACGGTCCCCGTCCCAGACGTACGCCCCGATTGGGAGGCATCCCTTCTCTCCCAAGTACCATGATAGAAAGTGCAAGTATCCGCTAGACATCAGGGCGTCACAGGCTACTAGGTTTACTAGGCCCATAAAAACACTAGCATGTGATCAGTACGTTCGAACTTGCTCAATAGGGCCAACAACGAACGGTCCTCAATCGACACAGACGGGGCTACACCACCGTGAAGGCCCAGCCTTCTCCAACCATCCTACACAAACAATTCTCCGTCCGGTCTCAACAAATCCTAAATCCAGCTAGTACAATCCAGGGGTCCCTATCATGCGAGTGGGACCTACCACTCGACTTCTACCGTCCGCTAGCCACTAAGCCTAGCAAGTTCTAACGTAACCTAGACCACATCTATAAAAATAGGACACAAGGTAGGATACGGAAGGGTAGTCCTAATGCAGTTCTAAGGTTTTACATCAACTCCTAATAAACCTAATGCACAATCAATTACTAGCCCCAAATCAAGTGCGAAAATAAAATCCTAATTAGGGAGGCATGCACCGGGGCTTGCCTGGCTCAGGAATGACGCTATCACTAGCACAGTCAGCAACAATCAGTCAGTGGCTCCTCCTGAGCGGCTCAGCATCCTGGTCCTCCACCTGCTCCTGAATCACCTCGAGAGCTATATGCCATGACAAGAAAATGCAAGTTAGATGCAATAACATGATGCAATCAAAATTTATTAATTTATAGGACAGTCATTTACACTGTAAGTGTAAATGATTAATTTGCTTAATTACTTTCGTCTGGAGTATTTCCTTCATTGATTTTCAATTAAGTTAACTATTTAATCAATTTGGAGTTGGTTAAATAGATAATGTGACTTTGAAAATTAATTTATGTCCAGTGGTATTTTTCTGGTGAAAGCCACCACTGGAAGTGATTTTTGGCGAAGTTTGATGATTTATGGATGAAGGGATTATTTATAATAATTTATACAATGAAGAGAATGATTTAATTCATAAGAAAATAATTAGTCATCATATGAAAGTGGAAAAATGTTCTGCATGTGGGTTATCAGTTACTTAACAAGCATGCAAGTGTTCTTGATTTATTGAGCAACAGAGAATTTATTACTATTTAAATAATTTCTGCACATTTTCAATTTTACAGAAAATAGGAAAATGGGTTGTAAGATTTTTTGGGTAGATCTGAGCATAAGGAAGCTAACAAAATTTGTTTCATAATTTTTGGAGGTGTATTCTATTTACTATGAATTTTACAAGTTTTTGTGATTTTCTAGGAAATTAAACAAATCTGAAAAGGATATAACGGATTGCGGCCAATCGGATCTGGGCCACAAAGGTGGCCACAGAGTCATGGCCGCACCGGATCAGGACTGGCCACAAAGTGATCCATCCACTCGGAATCAAAGACACACTCAGGGCCACAGGGTTGGCCGCACGAGATCACGTGTAGCCGTACGAGATCCGGATCGCGTGGTCTCCGGTGTGCGTTGGACGGAGTTGTCGCCGGAGCGCGGCGGCGCATCACCGGAGTTGAGCTTTCGTAGATCATTTGGAGGATGGTTTGCGCGAGGGGGTTCGCAGAGAGGTCAGGATCATGGGTGTGTAACACGTGCACGACGACGACACGCGAAAGGAGTCGGCGGCGAGCGGCGGAGCTCCGGGGAGCTAGGTCGACGGTGCGAGTGGTTTACAGAGGGTGCGAGGGCGAGTGGAGGGACCCTGCAGACTCACCTTGGCGAGCTCCAGCTCGGGGAGAGCACGGTTGGCGACGAGGAGGGGCGGACAGGGGTCGTCGACGTTGAGGGGCTCGCGGTGGCGCGACGGGGACAAACTCGATTCCGACGGCTCGAGCTACGGAATCGAATAATGGAGAGGTCAGATAGGTGCGCGAACCCGTGGTGACCAATGGAGAGCAAGGAATCAAGACTTGGGCTCACCGGAGCAGAAGCAATCGACGGCGACTCGCTGGGATTTGGGCGCGGTCGGAGTTGGGGACGACAGTCAATCCGCGAGCTTGCGTCGCAGGGAAGCGAAGGCAACCACGGAGTTAGCTCCAGGGAGTCACGACGGCGCTGCGAGAGGGGTAGCTCGGCTAGGGACTCACTCGACGGCGACGAACGGTGAGGTTGAGCTCAGGCGGGCGGTAATGGCGCTGGCGGCGCGACGAGGAGCAGGGGAAGGGGCGTGCTCCGACCAAAAGAGAGAGCGCGGAGGGAGAAACGCGTCGGGGCGCGGCTTTGTCCGAACGGGAGCGGCGTGGGCGGTGCGGCCGCGCCGCACAACGGCGTCCACGCGGCGCGCGACGTCGGGGGAGATACAATTGTGAGGCTGACGAGTGGGCTCCACCGGAATCTTTTCTTTTTTTGGAATTATTCAAACTGGAATTTTCCCCAAATTTTGAAGCATAGTTTGGCCTAGCAAACGAGCTCCAAAATTCACAAATTTGGTATGATTGGAAAGATCTTGAAAGGATCTATCATCTGGCCAACATGCACATTAGGACTTCAAAAGGATTTAAAATGGCAGTTGGTCAAAGTTGGGTACTTTCTAAGTTTCTGGGATTTATTTGGGCAACCAATTGAATTTCAAAAATCTTCAAAAATTCTCCAAAATTCTGATATCAGAAGCGCTATCTACTGGTATTTTTGGTTGCTCAAGTTGTTATGGAAAATTTTGAGTTCCTTCAGAAGCTTGGATTTGGCAATTGTTTGGATTGTTGAATTCGAATTCAAATTCCGATTTCTTTTTGGTTTCAGTTCAGTTGGGATGTGGGTGCTGCCTGGTTCCAGTGACACGGGGTGTCACAAAAGCTGAGTACAAAGAGTCGTTTTTTCTGAATGGTACTGACGGCGCCGCAATGTCACCATGTACAGACAGTTTTTGATTTTTTTTTTTTTTTTGGTTTACCTGAGCTGCAAATTCATTCGATCTCCATATACATGATACATCCATATAGTCTTTGTTGATATCTTTCATGGATACAGTGTACAGGGCAGTCCCGAATCAGTGGCTCATAGTGAAGCAAGATATTCCTAAATTTTGGAGGCAAATCAAATGATCCTATTGCCCCTAATAAACAAACCCACCCACCCATTCCTCTCCTCGGCCATTGGGCCGGCCGCCATCATCCAAAGATGTGGCGTTGTTCCTCTGCCATGCGGACCCACGTTGTCACGTACCTAATGGCAGAGTTTGAACCGAATTCCATAGGTCGTAACCATTGTAGCATGGATAGATTAGCCGTGCATATACGGTGAATTGCTGATTTTTCTTGAAGCCAGGGGGCCACGGCCCCCTCTTTGGTCATAATTGTCCTCCACTAGTAGCTGCACCCCTCACCACTGCTCGGCTTTTCGTTGTCCATTGCCAACATTGTGCTTCACGAAGGCTCCGACCCCCACAATTGACGCTAACATCGCCTCCTCAGCAACTTCGAGGATTATCTTGGCGATGAGTCGTCCTACGCTTCTACCGCCGTTGTCGACCCGCACATTGAGCGTCGATTTTGTGAGACTGTGGTGGGCCTATATGGTAGAAAATCATTGCATACGAGGGTTTTAAAAACCGGTAGAAACTGGTCGGTAACCGCGGTATGCAAAGCCGCTCGGTTTTCAAAAAAAACCCGACCATAGTCAGTGTAGCAAAAACGAAAACCGTTTGGTTTAATTTCTTTGGTTTACCAAACGGTTTTTGTGGTTTTTTTAAATCGCTACTGTGTAAAGGTATTCTGATCCCTAACAATACTGGCTGATGTAGTAGAGCCGTAACCTTTGCGCACACACGCGGTCCAAGCATCGAGCCAAAAATAGGATCGGAAGAAAAAAAAAGAGTACTACTCACAGTATAAAATCGAACCGGCTAACGTAACTTTTCATGAATTCGAGCTGTGTATATTTGCGGTTCGGTATGCCTAGCCGGTACGTAAGAAACAATCAACTGATGGCAGAACAGAACAACATACAGACCTCGCTAGTTGACTTTATCCATGCTGATGCAGAGGATGGCACAGGTACGTACGTAGCCGTACGACGGAGCGGCACCCCTTCCGTGGAGGTAAGGCGCTGGTGGCCCGTGCGAAGACCATGAGCCAAACCGAACCCCGCGCGGCATAGATGCCTCCAGCTTGTAAAGAGGAATCGTAGAGCTTTGTGCCGGCGAGCCGGTGCAAGTTGATGCTCGACAAGGATCTTATCACGGTGCGCGCTGCGGACAATGGACTGGAATAATACAGGGCTCAACAGCTGCGGGTGGCGGCGTCACGTCGATCAGGAATCTCTCGGAGCCATCGAGTAGTACGGCCTCTCTCTCTCTCGGGCGTCGGATCACAGCGCCGCGGCCGGGGGACAAGTAGCACGGAATGGATAGATACGCATCGGCACGGCATCCAGCTCGTCTTGGGGTCGAGGAAATGGGCACGTATAAGTGAGGTGCCCAATACTCTGAACCTTCCCTTCGCCGGGTGGCCGGCCAGCTGCATGCTGGAGAAACCACTGCCCGCGCGCAGCCGTCTCCGGCCGGAACCCGTTCTTCGAACAAGGAATCGATAACAACAATCAAAACCAACGTGCATCCTGCAAAGAGAAGAGACATTGAGGCATCTGTTTCTCAGGTGCAACCTTGCTAATTGAGGCCTGTTGGAGGTCAATTGGCATTAACATTCCTTCACACTTCCAGCCATGCATTACAGGCGATGAGCTACTGGGAGTACATTGTTTCATGGACATCGTAATCCTAATGTGCTGGGCTATTTGGGCAGCAAGAAATGACTGAATTTTCAACCAAGTAGACCCAACGGTTGCAAAAGCAAATTCTTCAAGGATTTGGCCATGGTTATCCATAGAGCCAAGTGTTCGATAGCATTAGATATTGATGAATGGATCACTGCAAATATTTAATTATTTCAGTGTAGGGGCGAGCCCCTCCGGTTTCTTAAAAAACAAAAATAGAAAACCAACATAAAGGTGATTCAGTGTTTAAGTAAACAATCATTCGACACGATCTTCACATGGGGCTGCCCCAAAACTGCATGCTTCTGATGGTTCTGCTTCGTCACATGCATGCTCATCCTGAGCAGAGCAGCTGCTCAGGGTCCACGCCTAAGACAGGTTTGGACGGCTAATTAATCACGTGATGGCGTTCCACAATTCGTCTCGACCGTTCGACCCATTTCCCATACCTGGCCAATCATCGAAACCAAGCAGTACTATGATATCATCATTCCCATACCTGGCCAATCATCGAAACCAAGCAGTACTATGATATCATCATTCATCTGGTACGATCGTCACCGGTTGTTTTAAGAACTTGCCCCGCGGCATGATCGTGTCAGCACAGTCAATTTTGGTCCTTAGTTTGCACGTCTTCCTCGTCACAGCATGTTTTATGGACAGGCAGAGGCAGACTATGCGAGTGTTAATTATAAATCTGATGAGCTTTTTTGAGTGAAACAGGTCAGGCTCACAGTGTGCACCTAATATAGGGCCCCTGTTTTCATACCTGTACGTGAATATATTTATTACTTGCAGTTGAAGGAAAATTAAGCGATTTCTACGGAGTAGAAAAGTACTAGTAATAGGAGTACTTGTTAGTAGAAATCATTAGGAACCTATTCTACATTTTCTGTTGTCAGCAACGACAACCTCTAATGCTAACTAGGCCAACTACCCGCGCATTTGTGCGGCTAGACTTATTGTACTATTTAAAATATTTTTATAATAAAGTATAAGTTTAACATAGTTTATTATTTTTTATAATCTACATTTATACAATAATTGAAATAGATTAGAAAATTCTCACCATCTCTCAATTTGAGTGTGAGTCATCATTTGTCTTGGATTGAGTCGTCTTAGCTAACCCATTGTATTTGATTCTTTATTAGAAGCGAGGTCAGTTTAAATGTGCCGTGCTAAACATGTAACATATATCATGGTAGGAAAAAAAGAACGTGTCCTGCTACAAATAAATCTTCTGAAAAAAATGTCATGATAAAATAATAGAATGTACCATGCTAGCTAAACATATAGTGGTGTACTTTTATAATGGTGTATTTTGAAATAGAAATTAAGTGTATTCTTTAGCTATTTTTATTATTCTAAATTTATTTATTTTTGGACTCGTAAATCATAATGGTATGGTGGGTAAATTAGAAACAGGAATTAGGGGTATTTTTAGCTATTTTTTATTATTTTGAATATATTTTTTTCTCATAGTAGCATGGTGGGTAATTTATAAATAGACGTGAGAGGTATTTTTGGCTGTTTTATTATTTCGAATTTAGCTATTTTTTTACTCATAATGGCATGGTGGGTAATTTAGAAAAAGGTGCAAGGGGTATTTTGGCCATTTTTTATTATTCCGAATTTAGCTATTTTATAAATATTTATAGGGGGTTGTGGCTAATTGTTTCATAATGGCAGTGGTGGGTAATTTTCTTTTCTTATTTTTTCGGATTAACGTGGGAATTTCTAGCATTTTAGAGCAAACATGGTGGCTTCTTTTCTTGATCAATTATATATATAACTAGCCTATCAACCAGTGCACTTGCACGGGCTAGCTATAATTTTAAAAGACACATGAAGAGTGGAATTTTATGAAAAAGGTATATATCAAAGGTTAAAAATCAAAAGTATGGAAGTTTTTTTTTTGCGGGTAAAAGCATGGAAGCTTTAATATTTACAATGTAGCCTACCTTTTGTAGATTAAAAATCGAGGACCTTTCTTCATAGCTGTCTCGCTACATCCCACTTTGTAGTCCTTTTTGTTTTGGCACATCATGTTTTTAGATAATACAATACAGCTGGACATGCCTCGTCTTTGTTCTATTTGACCATATCTATTCCTCACTATCACAGACCCAATAATTTTAGTGACTATTGAACATTAACCACTTAGATATATAAGCAAAGTGATCATATATATTCAATCCATAAGTCCACAGGCTGCATCTATATAATATTGTGGATCCAAAAAAATGTTTGCTAGTGCAACTGGTAGAATGTGCATTCGTCTTGGCTTCGCAAATTGAACGTTGTGACGTGTTTCTGGACACTTTTAATTGATACGCACAACATGCATTTAGATTATATCCGTGCTTAAGAAGGGTTCTAGGCTGATTGTTTGGATAGCAAGAATTCAACACACATCACATGCAGGTGAGTCACGTAGTGCAAAAGGACTAATTGTACGTGAGGTATTATCTCTCGCCCGTACGGAGTCCGGCTGCCAGCATGCATGCAGAGTGCTAATCTGCTCAAGAAGGTCATCCAGATCTAAACCAAAGAATGGATTAGTCTCGAAATTGCTTCATTTTTTGCTGTATTCTAATTGTAGTTTTTTTGGGGGGGATGTATTCTAATCCTGGTTGAGCTTACGCCTTGCTTCCTTGCGTTGTTTCTTTCTAATTTCTGTATATTAATGGATCAAAGCATCTAACCATTACTTCTAATCAAAGACTAAAAAATACAAAAGGCAGCAAGCAAGGGTGATCAACAGAGAATATATTGACAATTTTATGGTAACTAAATAACTCGCTTGGGTCTTGATGGTAGGAGGAATCCTGAAAAGTTTTGTTCTCTGATTTTTAGATTTTTCATCTGATATCGCATTTTTTTTTCAAATGATCTGACATCACATTCAAATTTATTCTTTGCAGAGAATTCATATAGAATATTGTAAACAAAAAATCAATAGAATTAACCTGCGCAACAATCCAACTCCTTTTATTGTCTGAATTGAAGTACTGATGTTAGCATTGTATAGGTGAAACTTTATCACAGTAAGTCTTCCCCTTTTCAGCGAGCAATCCTTTATTCACCATGCAAAGTCCACATACTTGATGGAAAGCAATTTAAGCAAATGATGCTAACCTACGTAAGAAATTCCCCTGGAAACAAATGATCATAGATAAGGGTTAAATTGAAATTAACCAATGGCAGCGTAAAGCTTAAAACCTTGTTGACGGCCCGCTTAGCTCTGCTTGGTTGGCTGTCGTGAAAGCGTCAGTGTTGAAACATCGAGATTGCTAATTATCAATCACCCTTGCGCCACATTCCGTCCAAGATACTTGCCAATAAGTCTGGTTGAGCCTCAAAGCCTATCACCCCACGGCAAGACACATCACAGCCACGGATATTCACAGGTGGTTCGAACCCAGCTGGACAGTCATACGCCGGCGAACGCTAGAAGCCGTCGAAGATCTGGGTAGCCATGAGGCCGCAGGTGTGGTCGACCTGGAGAGCCACCACTTGCTACACACGATTTCTGAGTGGATTCGGCCATGGGGAGAGAAACTCGACAGGCAGGACATCGTGACGAAGGTGGCGATCGATCCGGGGATTCAAACAATCAGGGCTAGAGGATAACAGAGCAGAAAAGGCAGGATCGGACCTGCTCAACTACCGAAATACAAATCAAAAATTTGCATAACCACTCAAGGCTATAGATAGAAACGAATCCTGGAATTGGTTGCGCCTGATGTCCTACCTGATTACGTCTTGCATGCATCTGTAGCCTCTGCGGCAAACATGCACCTGGAGTCCAAAGCCAGTACGTCTTCAACTCTTCATGCGCTCAAATCTAACGGCTTCAGTTTGTTAACTATCTAAATTAATGTCCGGATGTTTTTCTTTTTTGTGAGAATTTTTAGGACTTTTCTTCCGATTAATGTGGAGGCTATAAAAAAATCCTCTAATTAGTAAATATAAGATAAGATAGATAGATACTACCAGCGTCGAGTTTTCTTTGATGAGCAAAGCACAAGCGCGCACAACGACTCTGTTTCGCGCGAGCTGCTAGCGCAGAAGATCCACCGTGTGAGTGTGGTCGTGGTACAGCCCCTGACATAGTGAACGGTCCGACGGGATTTAATGCGTCTGTCGGCTACTTGCTCGCTGCCATTGCTACGCTCCAAGATCTATCCTACGTGAGCAAAGTTACGTACTCCTCCACTGTACAACGTACCGGTACTTACGGAAAAATAAAAGGCCACTCCTATACAATGTTTTTTGACAAAGGGAAAAAAACTACTATCTCCATCCACAAATTAAGGGGAGGCAGGGAAAACGATTGCAGAAATGCTGGGGCCTTTTGACCATACTGTGACAGTACTAACAACAATGATATGATAGTAATGGTCCATTGCTAATGCCCTTTTTCTGCAGTGGATTTTTGTGTAAAATGGGCCCACATGTCGGACCAGCGAGGGAGGGAGGCAGGCTTTCTTCAGCTTTCTCATGACTCGGCTGCTGATACGGAGCAGTGGTGACTGGTGAGTGAGAAGCTGCGGTAATGAAACCGAGCACCACATGCGCGTGTTTCGAGGGAAATCATAATGGCGCCTTGAAATGGCAGATTGAGGTGGACATCGGACAGAGATTTGCCCTACCTTTCTCTGATCTCCTCGATGACACTGTTAAAATCTGATATAATTTACACGTATACTCCTCACTAGTCCTCAAGAGATTTTGACATGGATGACACGCAGATGCAGGTCTTAACTGAACTAGTTAGTGTAAGTTCAAAGACAGAAATTACAAGAAAATCTTGCCGCACTTCTGCGGTACTGTTGCTGTATATAGAAGTGCGCTTCAATTTTTCTTCAGTCCAATCTTCTTCATTTCCACCTTTATTTGTATGCAATGGAGATTAGTTGCACTCGTGTTATCGCCACCTTCATGATGGTAACAGTAAAGTGAATCCCCTTTCCATGTCTGTTGCTGCTTCTACTATCACCATCAGAAGATCATCACACACAAAAACCAAAACACAGCACCCCCCACCACCCCACCCTGCAAAAACTTTTCACGCCAGCAGCGGAGCAGCCTCACGAGCAGCCTCACGCCCGCCAGAGGCTTCGTGCTCCACCCCCTCCGAGAGTGAGAGAAGTCAATGTCACTGCTACAGCTTCCTGCCCTGCTCCGCACCTGCAGTGCCTCCACCATTCACACTCCTCGAGCTTCCACACTCACTAGTGCATTTATGCTGGAGGTTGGGCCGGCGCGGCTGCCCTGTTCTTGTTCATCTTCCTTGCTCCGATCCAAGAAGTAAGAAATGCTTCGATTTCTTTGCCTTTTTATTTTGCTTTATTGTTCTTACTTTGATGCGCCTGTCTTCCTATCGGCAATGCCAATGGAACATCTTGAGAAGCTTAAAAAAACATTTTCCCCCTTCCAAATAGAAGATTAAACAAATCTGTTGGTCTAGTTCCTGTTCTTTCTCCAAGCCAGCAGTGGGTGTTTCTTGGACTTTATTTTTTCCATTGTTTCCCGGCCCCCAAATTTCTGTCCTTTTTCCGCCTCAGCATCTGCGACTGTTTGATGTCTACCTGTTCTTGCTCAAGTCCCAACGGCGGCACCGCCCCTTTTTTAAAGGAAAAATTTGTCCTTTTCCCCCGCATTTCTCGACATGATTTGCCGCGCCCAATCTCAACTGCTCCACTGACGCCATCTCCTTTTTGCTTCTTCGCGGCTCCGTGTTTGCAGGTGACGAGAGATTCCGGCGGTAGGGTTCGGTTGTTTTATTCGTTCTCGATTTCGTTTTGGGGGAGAAAGTTTGGAGGTGAAGAACAGAGGCCGCAGCAATGCCGAAGATATTTGGTTTCTCTCGGCGACGGATGAAGCTGGGGAGGTGAGATTTTCAGTTCACTTGCCCATAAATTTAACTTTTCTTCTTTGTTTGGCTCGTATCCATTGTGATATACTTAGTTCTCCTAAACCTTAGTAGCTGATACTCAGTTAAAATAACTTTGGTTCATATTTTATTTCTTTAGCGGTATTGTGTTTTGGGTATATGGGCTGCGATTATATTTTTTATCTTTTTTAATGAAAGCCATTTTATTGTAGAGCTCATTTGGTTGTGTTCACTTGCCTGTTCAGATGATTTAGGGTTCATAATTATTGGAGAAAACTTAGTCCTTTTCGCCTCATAAAAGAAACAAAACTGTTTATTTGTGTTTTCTGTTTTTTGGGGAAGCAGATTAGTGTTTTCTAGACTCTGGTAGATATGAGGTTTAGTTTCGTTGAACACCATTCGTCTGGTTTTAGCTGAACTCTCGTTTATAATTTTCTGGGAGATTTTTAATTTTTTGTGTATTAATGTAAAGAAAAGTGTGTGTTGGTGTTTTCATTTTCTATGTATGAATGACTGCTTGTGTCCTGTCAAGGTTGATCTTTTTGTTACTGTGCTTAACTTGAACCAATTAACATAAATCCATTCTTGCATATTTCCTTTTTTTTTAATGAGCTTAACCTGAAAAATTCCTTTCATGTGGATGAGTTACGGATCTTTTTTGCGAAATGATAAAATGCTTATTTATACATTTGTTCTGTTTCTCAGATCTTTTCATTGTCATATGATATCTGCAGGTTGAAGGGTCATCTAAATGATCATTTCCATGGCTCTCGAAGCCCTTCTCGGCACGCCAAGCGTCACAACCACCCCAATGTGAGCTTTTCTGGTTCAATTGTTTTCCATTTGCCCTCTGGTTTGCTGTATCAATAAATTTGAAGGTGTTTATGGGATTTGGCCAGGGGGAGGATCCAGTGACTGCTTCAGTTAGTGGCCGCGCTGATGACCTTGCTTGGCGCTGCTCATCTGATACTTTCGATCTTAATGGACGTGCTTTTGAGAGCTCAGAGAATTGGGCGGTGCTGTCAACAGAGGGCGACAAACCGGTTCCACGCTTTGATGTAATTAACCTTACTGCAATTTTAAGTCGGTTGCTACGAAGTGTAACTATAGTGTTGTCATCATCAGTGTTTGGTTAGGCTGTCACAGTCTTCTGATTTCCATTTTGAACAGCATGCAGCTGCCATGGTAGGGAGCAAAATGATTGTCTTTGGTGGTGATTCTGGTAATCGTTTGCTGGATGATACAAAGGTAATGGATGAACACTGTTCTGGTACTGAGCTAACTTCATGATCTCATCTTCTGTGTATCCTTCAGATATTGAGTTTAGACAAGCTTACCTGGGATTCTGTGGCTCCTAAAGTTCGGCCATCACCAACTGGACGCTCTCCAAAGTTGCGACCGTGCAAAGGTCATTGTCTGGTATAATTCTTGGAGCTCATTTCTCTTACTACTAAGGTCTTATTGATTAATTAGTATTAGTTTAAATACATATTCAAAATTGCCAGTTAATGTGTACTAGTTGATTTAGATGCTCATTGGTGACCTTCAAAATAGATCTCTGACACTCTGATTCCACTGGAATGTGTATTCTGAAAGATTAAATTAATCTGCTCTCGCCCATTCTAATAAGTCTTAGAAAAAAATGATCATTCTTTTGTTTCTTGCTGTGTCGTTCATCATGCTTTGCAATGTCATAATGAGAAATTTATTGATCCTGTTTTCTTTGGTATTTAGGTTCCATGGGGGAAGAATGTAATTCTTGTGGGAGGGAAAAGTGATCCACCTTCTGATAAGATATCAGGTTTGGCTGTGATTATTAATTGTCTAAAGATTATTAGTTTGTTTTGTTGTATCTGATTCTCTGAGAAACTCCAACAGAGACAATTAGGTATTCATCATTTGTTTTCCTGCAGTCTGGACCTTCAATACTGAAACTGAGCTCTGGTCGCATATGGAAGCCAAGGGTGATATTCCGGTAAATATCTGAGCTTGATTTGTTCACTGTTTCTAATATTGTTGTTAAATGGTGGAGACTGTACCCTGATTATTAATTTCAGGTGTCTCGAAGTGGCCATACAGTGATTCGAGCTGGTCCTGCTTTAATTCTCTTTGGAGGCGAAGACGCGAAAGGAAAGAAACTGCATGACCTTCATATGTTTGATTTGAAGTCATTGACATGGCTTCCTTTGAACTACAAGTGAGTCATTCTTGCCTGGAACTCGAAAGTTCATGCAAATGCAAGTGAAGTGTTGGGGTTAATTTTTAGATATTGCCTACACTGAGACACCTCAATGTTAGAATCAGTATCTTGTAATCCACTGTACATTTTTTATATTATTAATTCTGGGTTCCCTGTTTTAGAGGTTCTGGACCTTCTCCAAGATCAAATCATGTAGCTGCACTTTATGATGATAGAATTCTACTGATTTTTGGAGGCCAGTCGAAGTCCAAGACTCTGAATGATATTCATGCTCTGGACTTTGAAACAGTAAGTTCTGTCAGATTCTTGACAGGTTTTGTTCTGTCAGTATTCTTTGTAGGTTTTGCCTGTTAAAAAGCTCTGAAAAAATTGTTGTCCTGGTTAGATGGTGTGGTCAAGGGTAAAAACCCATGGGCATCATCCATCGCCTCGAGCAGGTTGCTGTGGAGCTCTTTGTGGCACTAAATGGTATATTGCAGGAGGCGGAAGCAAGAAAAAACGTATGCTCCATCCTTTCATCTCATCCGCATACCATGGCAGATTCACAGTTCACTTTTATTTATCAGTAGTATGTACTAATTGGTAACTTTGTTACCATGTGCCATTGGCTTATCTGACACAAAATCGTACCTCAGGACATCCTGAAACATGGGTCTTTGATGTTCTCGAATCAAAATGGTCCGTTTGTGTAGTGCCTCCTAGTTCCTCAATAACAACGAAGAAAGTAAGTGTAATTCTTTCTTGATTTAGACTCTTATATTATGGGTGACACCTTTTACATATCTGGAGCACTGCATATAATGATTCCTGAAAATATCTAACATCTATTGCACAAACAAAACACTTCAACTTGCTGTTCAAAGATACATCATTGTGGTAGTTTACTCCAGTTTTTGTTCGAGTTGGAATTGTTTGAATACATTGCCCATGATTGCAAAAACAAGAGTCCACATGCGAATAATCCCTATGAGAGTTCTGTTTAGTCATGTGTTGATCACTTCTTTTCTAGTTGCTAAATAATCTAATAAAGAACTATCGCAGGGTTTCAGCATGGTTCCATTGTACTACAGGGACAAGATTGTTCTTCTTGCTTTTGGCGGAAACAAGAAAGAGCCATCTGACAAGGTGAAAGAACTGAATCTCTTAGCAAAGCAAGGCTTCATTTTCATGATTTATTGTTTTCCTGTATTTTTGTGGTTGAAATGTGCTTGAAACACAAACATTTTCCTGAATACACTTCCATGAACAATATCAGTATTCACAAACTGATTTTACTTAGTTTTTTTAAGGTTGAAGTACTAGTGGTGCTACAAAATGAGCACTGCTTCAGTTGGCGATCTGCTCCTGATGTGGAGCCCTTACTATATGATGACTCTCCTCCGAGCTCGAGGGAACTTGCGGATCACCTCAATACTTGCGCTCCATTATACTCTACTAGTTCTGCAGCAAGAAGTAGCCTTGCCACAACAGTGGATAACTCATCTGGGAGGAAATCCCTTCCTGATTCACTGCTACATAACTCGAATCTGGGGAGCTCGTCACTCCGCAGGCAGTTCCATCAGGAGGAAGACTGCAGTCTGGCCCAAAAACTTCAGAAACCTATCGATGATGACAAATACAAGGACGTTGATGATTGTTCTGAGCTACCCTCAATCACAAACCAAAAGCACCGGGATGACACACATCACTCGCCAGATGCTGATGCTAGAATGAAGAGGATAGGTAGAAGTTCGTCAGACATCAACCATCATCATGATGCAAAAATAACAAATCTAGTAAGGAGAAATATGGCACTGGAAGAGCAGCTTTCAGCTGTAATGGCGAGCAAGGATGAAGCAGAGAAGAACCTGTCTTTGGTCATCGACAGTAAGGATGAACTGGAGAAGAGGCTTGCTGAGAGGGATAGGGAGGTCGAGGCATTGAAGGAGAAGGTGACTGGACTAGAACTGGCCCAGGAAGAGTCGAACAATCTCTCGAACACTGTCCATGCCGACAATGTGCGTCTCGAGCGTGAGGTAGCGTTCTTGAAGGCCGTCATGGATGAGACCCAGAAGGCAAGAAGAGCTTCTTTAGCCCCTCCCTTTGCTGCTATTCTCTGATGTTCCACTACTAACGATTTGGTCTTATCCATTTCTCAGGAGCTGCACTCTACTCGTGGAGTCTTGGCGGGAGAACGCGCAAGGGCGTTCCAGCTCCAGGTGAACCTCTGTTCAAGTTCAAGCTTCCTAGCACCAGTTCATATTTTCTCATGGCTTATCATATTGATGTCTTGTTTGTCCGTTGCTTCTGTGTCCCCCAAAAAGAGAAAACATTGTTAGTAATTGATTAAAACAGTTTTCACTAAAAAAAAGGATAGATTTCCCTGAATTGACTTGTCATATTGCCCTTTCTTTGTCAGGTTGAAGTATTCCATCTGAAGCAACGGCTACAAACAATGGATGGAAGGTCACCTACTCCAAGAAAACCTCAGAATCCTTAGAATGCATGAGTGTACAGTATGAGAGTCGGCTGGGTGAAACGAGTTGTAGCATTCGGTTGTAAATTCAATTCTAAGCCTATTTTGTCACTGGGACATGATTGTGTATCTGTAATGTTTTGGTACATGCAAGGAGATGTTATGAGCAGAAACTGAGATATGACTTGCACATGATTTTTATTGAATAGATGGATCATTCCCAATGTTCAGTGTTTGTTTTATATCATTATCTAGGGTGCTATAGTTGTATTGGGTGATCTAATTCAATGGTCACGAATTGTGCTGCTTGTTTGCTGATTTTTTTTAAAGCTGATATTTTAAGAGTGTGTGTGTGTGTGTGTGTGTGTTTTAAAAAATATTTCGAAAGGGAGTGTCTGGTGACTTGATTTACAGTTTAACCAACATTTTCGAGTGGGTGGGTTGCATGTGCTCTAGTTTTTTTAATATATAATGATATGCAAAATTTTTGTGTGTTTGAGAAAAAAGACAGAAACTCCTTTTTCCACTGAAACAATTAACTGGGCGAAAACTTACCTTTCCTGAACAGAAAATGGCTCCAAAATAGAAAAAATGAGGCTGAACGCACGCATCTTAAGGCTTTCCACGCCACCTCTCGTGCACCTCTATCCTCAGCTGCTTCCATCCCCACCTCTCGTGCACCTCTGCTTCTTCAGAGAAAGATGGAGGCTTTCCACGCCGGCTTGTTCCGGGCGCCTCCCCGCGCCACCGCCGCTGCCGTTCCGGCCGCCCAGGGCCGGCCGCTCCCCAGCTTTCCTCTATTCCACGGCAGGCGGCGGCGGCGGCCCTCCTCGTCGGTCGTCTGCATGGCGGTAAACTGTCCACCACCCTTATCATACGCGCTCTTTTGGCCGTCATTTCAGCCAGTTCCTGGAAATAGAGAGGGATTGTTACAGTGTAGTAGCATATGAATCATTTTTGGGGTCAAACTGTTTAGTAAAATGAGTTGTGCAAATTCAAGCTTGTGGTGTCTATTGCTGTCGCTTATCGTGAAGTTTCTTACTGAACATTGGGTGGTTTGATTTACCTTTTGTACTCTAGCCTAGCTGAACCCATTGTTTGATGGTATTATAGAAGTATGAGTATTCCTTTTCTCATGGTTCCTGCAGGAACCGTATCTCATAGCAAAATTGGACTCTGCAGAGAAGGCCTGGAAAGAAATGTCGGTATGGTTCTTTATTCAGCACTTCAGTGTCCACCATTCATAGTAATATCAATGGAAGAATTTTCCTGCCAATATTTTTTTTTGTTTGTAGATTGCGAATTACCTCTTTTAGTCTGGCAGGAGTGTAATTTTACAACTAAGTTCAGTTCTTGAAAAGTACTGAACAATATCTGAACTTTTGACATTGGAATCAGATAACGGCAATATGTATGTGTAGGGAATGTAAACAATAATGTTTTCAAATAATGTGGCAAAATTCGATTGCATTAGGGGTTATATATTTATTTACCAAACTTTGAAGTCTGATATCTATTTCAGGTTAGGTTGGCAGATCCTGATATTGTCTCAGATCCCAGCGAGTACCAAAAACTTGCGCAGTCTGTTGCTGAACTGGATCAGGTATTTGGATTAATCGCTATAGCATCTGCTTTCAGTTAGCACTGTGCTAGAATTTGAGAAGCTTGTTTTCATCAATTTTTACATCCGTTTTCCGTTTATACAAAAAAAATATTAGGTTGTGACTACGTACCGGCAGTTTAAGGATTGTGAGAAGCAACTAGAAGAAACAAAAGGTTTGGTAGGCTGCAGAATTTCTTTTTCATAGGAATAAGTACTAGACTCTGACGAGCTCTTTTGGCTGCCCAATGTGACAGCTTTGCAAAAGGAGAATGGAGATGACCCTGATATGGCAGAGATGATAGCTTCAGAGCTGGAGTCTCTGTCTAACCAGCTTGCAGAGCTTGAGGGAAAATTGAAGGTAATTTGATATATACACCAGTATATTAACCTGTCCTTTAGTATTGATATATAACATTTTGCACAATAGGAGCGCATACTCTATGCTTAACTGAATGTGTTCTCTGGTACCGCTTTCTGTTTCTCAATTGAGAGTGTTAAACTTGTTGGAATACCTCTCATTGCTCTTATTTCCTCATGTCAGCTGCAACTGATTCCCAGTGATCCTCTAGATGCACGCAACATCTTACTTGAAGGTACATCTCAACTGTTCAGTTATACGCTTGAACTCAAGCATACAGCTGTTCATTACCATGGAAGTCTACGTCTTTTGACAATAGTTCTTGGTCATGTTTCGGAACTGAGAACTGTATTGTCCTCATTTCTGCAGTGAGAGCAGGCACTGGCGGTGATGAAGCTGGAATTTGGGCTGGTGACCTTGTAGGTAGATGCTAATTTATGGAATCTGAGTACCATTTACTTACTAACTTATTTTTGTTTTTATCCTTTCATATTGCTCAAATAATGGAATACCAAAGATTGTCGAATAGAAGTTGATTTTGATATGCTAGTGCTACTCCTATATATGGACCTAAATATGTCGATGGCTTTTCTGTAGGTACGCATGTATCAGAGATATTGTGAGCGCAATAATTGGAAGTATAAACCAGTTTCTTCTTCAGAAGTATGTACTTGTAACCTTAGCCTGACTATAGGCCTATGGAGTAATAACATGCAGCTCACAAGTTGAACCTTTTAGGCTGATATGGGTGGATACAAGACATATGTGATGGAGATCAAGGGAAAACAAGTATACAGTAAACTGAAGTTCGAATCAGGTGTACACCGTGTTCAACGTGTTCCCCAGACAGAGACCATGGGCCGAGTTCACACGTCAACAGCAACTGTAGCTATTATGCCTGAGGTGCAGCATTGGATATTTGTACTTTTATGATGTTAATTTCGTTTTTCTTTTGTGAAGCCTAAAGTTGTGTCAATGGCAGGCTGATGAAGTTGATGTGGTCATTGATCCGAAAGATATTGAACTTAAAGCAGCGAGATCTGGTGGAGCTGGAGGTATTATCACCAATAGACTTTGTCATAACTTAAATGGGGCCTTTGTGAAGTGTATTACAACTGAGCATCCTCTAATGTCTCAATCAATGCAGGGCAGAATGTTAACAAGGTAGAAACGGCTATTGATCTTATTCACAAACCTACTGGAATACGAATATTCTGCACAGAAGAGAGGTCACAGCTTCAAAATAAAGAACGGGCATTCCAATTGTTGAGAGCAAAACTGTAAGTTCTTTTACTATTCTATGGCTTTACTATGAGTTAATCTTGTCCACATTCTCCTTTATTACCCCAATTACTAAAGATGTTATTTTATGACGAAACACAATTTCAGTGTAGTTTGTGTTCGCGCTAGTAACGCTTTTAAATCAAAACAGAGAAAACTATTGTTGATATTTTTTAGTTTGATAAGTTCACATCTTTGTGCAATTTTATTTATCCCTCATATATATATCTACACTTCACATTACAGTTACGAGATAAAATTAAGGGAGCAACAAGAGTCTATAAGAAACCAGAGGAAAATGCAGGTATGTTGTCAACTATTCTTAGCATTACATCTTTCAATGTGTTTTACAATTATATCCAAGTGAAAACAACAAAAAATATGCTATATATATTTTCCTATAAAAAAGACCCGTCTTATAGATGATAAATGTTCAAACACAATACCACGTGGTACCCCTTTATGGGTAATGAACACTGATTATAAGTTGAGATTCAGAAAATGCTAATTCTTGTTATTTCAATTGTAATAAGACTACAAAAACAATCATATTTTATTTAGTATTGTAAATAGGCTCGTTCTTTATGACCAATTTTGTAAAAATTCTGTTGGATGTTGCTAATACCGGCACAATTGAAGGTTGGTACTGGTGCCCGATCTGAGAAGATAAGGACATACAATTACAAGGTACATATATATCACATAGTGGCCTATCATATTATGGTATAGTACCCCTCGAGCATGTTTGTCAATATAAAAAACATGAAGTAAAGCTGGAGTCTTCTACTTACAGGACAACAGAGTGACTGACCACCGGCTGAAGATGAATTTTGAACTTACTAGCTTTCTTTTAGGAGACATCGAATCCGCTATTCAGGTACATCACCTAAGATGAAATATTTATTAATTTGCAACACTCTACTATTATATAAAAAATCATGTATTGATTTGAATCCATCTTGCATGTTAACTAAAATTTTCATTAAAACATCTACAGTCGTGTGCTACAATGGAACAGCAAGAACTCTTGGAGGAAATGGCTCTTTCTGCTGGCGCAGCAAAGGTATGATCTGCACAATTAGACCTTTGGGAGCAGATCATAAAACCGAATCATGAAACTGATGATTTGCTTAGATGGATGGACAAGTTGTACATGGAAAAACCAGGGAATATGGATTCCACACATGATCATTATTTCTGTAGTGCGTGATCAAGACTAGTTTCATAGAGCATACTGATGCATCTCAGTGTCCTTATGGCAACAGATTTTGAGTTAGTTGAAAATAGAAACATAAACACAATTCAACTGCCCCAGTACTCACAGGTCAATGTGGTTTCAACACGTTATTCATTGTGATATTTTGATATTACAAATTGAGAAAAAAAAATAAGATGGAAGACCACTTGCATAATTTTTCCCGTCTTGGTTTGGTCACCAATCATATTGTCACGTTTTTTAGTGTGCTGATTGCAATTCGCTTCCTGCTCTCCTGCAATTCCAGTGCTGCACTGCTGCTGTTATTGTACAGGAATCATTTATGTTGTGATGTAATCTAGTGAGAGAGATCTGTTGCTTGTTGAAAAGAAAGAACTTCACTTTCTTATCCACGGCATTAAAGATTGAAACTCATTTCCATGTTGTGATGTGTCATTGTTAGTTCTTATACCTTCTGCTACTAGTGCAATGTTAATGTTGTGATTCAGACAAGGACATCAACAGTGTTGTGTTGTGATTCGGGAAGAAAAGAAATTCCCAGCTTTTCTTTAGGACTCCGTTGATTTAACTTACTCCCTTCGTTTTCAAAATGATGTTGTTTGGGCAACAAATCTAGTTCGAAATTGAATTAAAATTGTTGTCCCAACGACAACAATTTAAGAACAGAGGAGTATTGGTTATTTTGATCTATCTAGTAGGTAGAGTCAAAAAGCAATAATACCTCTTCTTCTGTCCTGAGAGTTTCAGAAGCTGCTGCTTGGATCTTGAAGATCACATTTTGTGTGCCTCCTCTGAAATGTTTCTTTTGTTTGACCCCGAAACTTTGGAGCAAGGATAGTGCCTGCACTCTGCAGAACACAACGTTGGAAGTTGGAACGGTGGTCTGGTGCCTGGAAAACGGGAATGCGCAGTTGATGGCATGAACATCAGCGTTGCAGAAGATTGCACCAGTTTCAGGCTTTCAGCAAGCACACCTGGAAATGGAATGTGCGGCCGCGGACGACGATTGTGGCCGAGCGAGCAGCCTGCGAAGAAGATGAGCGGAAATTCGATTCTAGCCGCTCAATTCCCGGCCACACTGCTCCGCCGCCTCGCCAGCAATGGGCGAGCGCGGCGTCTCCGGCCACCGCACGCGCTGACGGAGCCTCGGCCCTTGTGGGGCTAGGCTAGGCACGTCGAATCGACCGAGAGGAGAAAGCACATGGGCGTCACGGCGGCGGGGCTGAGCGGAGGTCGCCGGCGACGGCGTGACCTCAATTAATAGTAACGGCTGCCGGCGCGGTTATTTGCAGAAAGCCCCTGGATTGGATCGCGGTTAATAGTCACGATCCAAATATTTGCGAAAAGACCCCTGATTTGTATCGCGACGATTGATCGCGATCCAAATTGGGAAGTATTTGAAAATATTTCCCGGTCCAAGTTTACGAAACCCCCCCTGGTTCAGGCGTCTGTCTTCCCCATCCGATCCTCCTCGCTGCCCGCCGCCGCCGCCGGCATCCTCCTCCCCGGGCTTCCGATGTACCGTCACACCCTCCCCTTGCTGCTCAATCCCTGTCGAATTCATCTGAATTCCACAGCAATAACAGGAGGTCTGTATAGAGGCATGCCCTGCGCGCGATTCGCCGCAGCTCAGGCCTGCTCACCATGGCAGCTCGTTTCGGAATGCCTACGCCACAACAGCAGCCGCATTCTTGAAGCTCGAGCTTCCGGCCATGGCGTGGCGGGCTAGGACTGGACGCGAACGGACCTGTGCCTCGCACGGATTTGGCGCTGCGCACGATGGTTGGTGAAAGTAACGCGTGCTCAGAACAGAGGCCCCTGCTTCAAGACGCCGAACTTCTGATGATTCAAAATTCGATTACAGATTGTGATATGTGGTTCTTGTTGGGGAGATGTCCCATCGTCCCTACTAAACTCATAGAGAAACCATTGTAAAGAAGCCCAAGATAGAATAGAGCCCAAGGACCTATGTGTAATATTTGTTCTTATCCAAGACGGAGCGGGAGAATCACCCCTCCCACTTGGCTATATAAAGGACCCAAGAGGTCAATAGCTAGGAGGATGGACCCTCAAGCCACACATCATCGATCTCACATTTTTGTATGTTGAGGCATAGTCCCAACATTTGGCGCTGTCCGTGGCATGAACCACACAACCAATCGAAGCGAAGCTATTTTCAACCCATCGTCAAGACGGACAATAACACAAAGCTAGACTACCTGCCAAGGAAGCCTTCGCCTATGTGTGCACCTCACAAGCCTTCGTCGACATATCATAGCACAACTACGAAGATGCAGCTTTGCAAGTCAAACAGCAAAGGTCTTATATAAGCACGACTTCCCTGCCAAGGCTCTCGCAAGTCGCCGGACAAGGCTTCGCTGTATAACATGGAAGCAGACCGAAGTTGGCACAACGGCAAGTGCAGCTACAAGCATCACAGCTCACGATGCTTCGTCTGCAGCAGTTAACCTTCGCTCTTAAGAAAAAGCCAGCGCGCCATCAACAAAAGGCGAAGCCATCAACACCCCATCGGCAGCGGGCAAGCAACAAAAACATGATTATTCTTTAAAAATACGTACACCGCATAACACATTAGTGCTGTGCACTTATCACCTTCGCACATCACTCATTATTTTATATGCTACTCATTATTGCCCTTCTATGCATGTGACACGAGAGTTATCTCGGGATGAAAAAGGAGTAAAAAATGACGACAACTGAGAGGAAGTCAGCAAGTGCATCCTGAAGCCAAGACGAAGCTGTCTTATGTCAGCAACTAGACGGAAACCATCCCAGGGAAAAAAGCAAAATTGTCCAAATGACAAATAGCATGACCTTCGAAGAAGCTATACCGACGGCTCAGAAGACCTTCACTGAAGCAAGATGCGAAGGGTGAAAGTGGCCACGCACAAACGACCGTACAAGACGAAGCCTCGCCATGACCAACGCAAACCCTCGTCGCGATGTCGCGATGCCGCCGAGCCTCGCCATGGTACCGCGAAGCCGGTCCAAGGATGGCTCACAATTAAACACGAACAGCGCTAAGTGGATTCAGCATGCCACTGCACACGGACCTTCACTCGCTAGCATAAGACCATAAACTACGACAACCTTCGCTCGCAAGTGCAGCTACCAAGCGAAGCTAGAAGCGGCAGCACCTCAATTCAAGAACCAACACAAGCTCACAACAAGAAGGCACATCACGGCTCAATAACGAAGCCCAAGTTGTTCACATGTAATGAAGCCCTCCCGAAGCCATTCACGGCTGGCAAAAAATATTGCAAGTACAGAGAATCGAAACCACCGAAATAAGCGAAGCGCCACGAAGCCCCACCGAGAAGCAGCGAAGTGCTACGAAGCCTCGCCGAGGCGACGCGAATCCTTGCCGTGAAGCTCCGAAGCTTCAATGTGATGCCACGAAGCCGAGCCGTGATGCCGCCAAACCTTGCAGTGATGCTGCGAAAGCTCGCCAAGATACAGCGAAGCCTTCTTGCCGACTCTAAACGAAGCTGCTGATCAGGACAGTCAGACAACTAAGGATTCATCCGCTGCTATATTACCTTCGCAAATGGTCAGAAGCTGTGACCAGAAGTCACAAAAACAAACCAACTGTCTTACTACAACATGGTGATACGAAGCTGCCAGTCCCACCTCCGAAGAGGAAGCAAGGAAAAACTATTAAATATGAAGGCCAATGCATGAACGAAGCCTGAAGTCAGCCCAGAAAAAATTCACGTGCCAAATGGGAAGTTCCAGAAGACCTTAACTACACTGAAGACTGTCATCCGAAGCCAATTTGCAGCAATAAGGCTATTGTGGAAAAACAGACGAAGCAAGCTGTGATGCAGCGAAGCTGACGAAGCCTCGTCGTGACGCCCCGCCGTGATACCACGAAACCTCGCCATGATACGGTGAAGCCGACGAAGCCTCACCATGATGCAGCGAAGCCTATCCGTGACGCTGCCAAGCCTCAACATGATGTTGCCAAAGCTCGCCAAGATGCCGCGAAGCCTCGTCATGATGCCGCGATACATACGCCAAGATGCTGCGAAGCCTCGCCGTGATGCCATGAAGTTTAGCCGTGAAGTCTCTCAGTGATGCGGCGAAACCTCACTCATACGAAGCAACGTGTGCTGGACAGAAACCTCAGCGCATGCCTGAACATGAAGCCTTCGCCTGCACTCATGGGTCCTTCGCAGCGAGAAGCTGGATGAATTCGAAAATCCTCCTCATGGTTCGAAGCCCACCAGCATGCGCACCAATAGTGTGCGAAGGCAATAATACAAAAACAAAAAGCCGATTCACAGAAAGCTGAACTGAAACCTGCCAATGACAACAGCTCTGAGATCACCTCGAAGCCTGTTAACGGCAAACTACAGAGCACAAGAACCTAAGCGAAGCCCGAAGCTGCCGCAAAGCCATTCCATTGAAGCATATAAATTACTAAGAAGCTCGACAAAGACACTATCACCTTCCAGCCTTCCAAAGGTTGATGCGAAGCTTTCCCGTGACCGCAACGAGGCCTAGAGACAACATATCAAACCAGCGATCTGATCAAAGAAGCCTTCCAAAGCAAAAGCAGCAGACGCGAAGCCTTTCAAAGCAAAAGCAGCAGACGCGAAGCAAGAACAAAAAAGCCGAAGCAGACAAGGCTCACTGGAAAAGCTGTATCTAGGCGCACGCGAAGATGCCCTCCGATCCAGAAATAAAGGTCTTCACGGAAACGGCTTCGGAGCCGAATTAAGTTGACCCGAAGGCCTATGAAGATAACCCAACGTCAGCATGGAGCACACAACCCTTCGGAACATCATACACGGCTCCGATTAACTAACTGGTAAGAGAATGCAACCAGTTTGCTTAGTTTATCCAAGAAGATTTTCTAAATATTTCTCACAAAGTCCTAAGCACGGTTGCCCTTTCGGTATGGATTCTCGTAGCTCATCCTTAATCAATAAGGCATGCACACTGCCTAGTTAATGATTCTGCTTATGCAGTCAGCATAGCACTCATCCATGAGTCATCTAGCTAATTACATAGCCTTCGGCAAGGGATGCACCAGGGTTCATACCCTTCGCACGGATAGAAAAGATTATATATGATTAACATCTACTCGTATTATTACTGCTTACACAAAAATATAGGCTAACATGCAAGTGGAGGATGTGCTATTATTCTCACATCATGTGTGTGCACACACACGAAGGTTCCTTTCTGTTTAAATTATAACAGGATTGACATACGAAGACAGGCAACAGTAGAGGAAAAGCACCACATTGTTATCTCATCAGAAACGCTTCGAGCATCATGGCATTCATTATATATATGACAAATCATATACCATACTTGCACTTACAATACATAAGTGCATCGAATGGTTTTCTATTCATATATCTAAGCCTGCTTTGAATTCACACTCTCAAGTAGAGTAAAGAAAGAACCTTCGCTAGTATGAACAATTATTCTTCAACCAAAGAAATGCATAAAAGTTTTTGGCACAAAAGCTTGCATATGATTCAGGCTAAAAGCTCAGAGGAAAGAAAAAGGAAAAGAAGGGCCACTCACCTCAAGAGAAGGTGATGCACCTTGAAATGAAGTCAAGTCACACAAGGCTTAGAGGAACCATGATTATCGAGCAAAAAGCTCATGAACGAAGGCTCTCACACCTAAGTCAAAGGTGTCATCCTTCAAACGATTATCGAGCAAAAAGCTCATGAACGAAGGCTCTCACACCTAAGTCAAAGGTGTCATCCTTTAAACGATTATCGAACTAAAAGTTCATGAACGAAGTCTCTCACACCTAAGTCAAAGGTGTCATTTTTCAAATGATTGTCGAACTAGAAGTTCATGAACGAAGGCTTTCACACCTAAGTCGAAGGTGTCATTCTTCAAACCATTATCGAACTAAAAGTTCATGAGCGAAGTAACTCGCACATAAATCAAAGGTGTCATCCTTCAAATGATTATTATCGAACCCAGAGTTCAAACTATATGACTTATGTGTATCGAAGCATACTATTACTTGACGAAGTATCTACTCATATAGTGAAGCATTTAATTGAAGCATGATCATATGACAAAAAATTCAAAGTCATATATCTTCTTCATTCGACTTTCGAAGTATCATATTTATGGAAAATGTTGAATAGATATCTATCAAATATTTACATGCAAAAAAAAAATCTCTCTACTACATATCTTTGAAGTGTTCTTGCAGGAACACAGAGTCAAAGTATCGTTGACCTCAGAACAAGGCAACTTACCAATTGACTCAGATATAAGGGTTAAAACCCCTTATTGTACATTAAGTCTATCTCAAAGAAATCAAACTTCTCGACGGACTTCAAGTACATAACTCAAAAGAGTTATCCTTCGACTACTTCAACGTGCGCCTGAGGGGCTCATGTCGTCTTCACCTTCGGCATTCCAAGACGCGAAGCCCGTACACTCGACTTCGACTACTTCGACATGCATCGAAGGGGCTCATGTCGTTTTCACCTTCGGCTTTCCAAGACGCGAAGCCCGTACACTCGACTTCGACTACTTCGACATGCATCGAAGGGGCTCATGTCGTCTTCACCTTCGGCCTTACAAGACGTGAAGCCCGTACACTCGACTTCAACTACTTTGACGTGCGCCTGAGGGGCTCATGTCGTCTTCACCTTCGGCTTTCCAAGACGTGAAGCCCGTACACTCGACTTCGACTACTTCGACATGCATCGAAGGGGCTCATGTCGTCTTCACCTTCGGCCTTACAAGACGCGAAGCCCGTACACTCGACTTCAACTACTTTGACGTGCGCCTGAGGGGCTCACATCGTCTACGCCTTCGGCCTTACAAGACGCGAAGCCCGTACACTCGACTTCGACTACTCTGACGTGCGTCTGAGGGGCTCGCGTCGAGTTCACCATTCAGCCATCCAAGACACGAAGGTTTTCACCATCAAGCGCCCACATACGAAGCTCAAATCATCTTCAAGCTCGGACATTGAAGGATACGAAGCTTGTACCGTCGCCCATATACAAGATCGGTTTTGACCAACGAGTAACAAGGAGACACTCCAACGAAGAAGAAGAAGAATAGTTTTTCGAAATGCATACATAGATACATAAGAGTTTGTTAGGGACCCACAAGAGTTTGCATCTGCTCTCCCCAATGTTCCATTAGGCGGCCGCAGATGAGGGGCTAATGTTGGGGAGATGTCCCATCGTCCCTACCAAACTCATAGAGAAACCATTGTAAAGAAGCCCAAGATAGAATAGAGCCCAAGGACCTATGTGTAATATTTGTTCTTATCCAAGACGGAGCGGGAGAATCACCCCTCCCACTTGGCTATATAAAGGACCCAAGAGGTCAATAGCTAGGAGGATGGACCCTCAAGCCACACATCATCGATCTCACATTTTTGTATGTTGAGGCATAGTCCCAACAGTTCTTTACTAATCAGTGGAAACAGATCTTTTAATTGCTGACTTTTGAGTTAATGACGCTTATGGAACTATGTAATGCCAGTTGCAATGAAGCAACAAAAATTCAGAATTATGTGCCATGTATGCCTTGTCTACCGCTATCTCAGAGATTTTTAGCTTGGCACATTTAAACTGGGATTACAAAACTCAATTACCAAATTATATCATTTTCTTTTAAGCTAGAATATTATAAGCTGTGCCGGTTGTGTGAATCTTGTATCATTTTGTTCAACATGTCAGTCATGTGGAACAATTGTTAGGGAAATATTTTATCTGATTACAATGTGTTCATGGAAATGGATCTTTGCATGCCTTAACAAGGCAAATCCATATTGCCAACAATATCTTTGCTAGTTGCCAATAGGGAGGAATCCAACAACACTTTGTCACTGTATCACAACACAGTTTTCCATGAACTACAGTTTTACGCTAACAAAAAAAAATAATCAATTCTAGCATTACGCAAACATTTCCAGCCATTAGTTTCAGCAGTCACAACTCTTTGTAGCTGAAGAAGTTTTATGAAACCGCCAAAGTCCAGAGGGAACAGTTGTTCACTGCCATGACCATTTCAGTTTGGAGAAGCCAGGAGTTTTCTCAGTGTAACTGAAGTTCTATAATCTTGCTCAAGTTCCCTGCCATCCCACATCTGTGCGCCTGGTTTCCGGTTTATCTCATGCGTCCAGAGATACCTCGCATCACCTGACATGAGAACAAGTGAGCCTGGGTTGAGGTGGGAACACAAGCAGACTCGAGAGATGTGCTCTATGGCCTGGTCCAGGTAGCTAGGCATCTCTCATCTCTTTTGCATTTCTCAACGATCTTCCATTGCGGGAATGCTTTATAGCTAGCTACCCGTCTCCATTCAATCCACCATCCTGGGTCATTGTCGCACTTCTCGTTCCTGCAACAACAATACAATAGCCATTATATTAGCTGGATCACGTTGTTTGCCTCGTTAATCCCATCCCAAAGTCAACAGAACCCGGTGTTGCCATGTGAGCATCCTACGGATGCGATCTGGTTGCGTGTGTGTAAAGACAAACCACGTCAGGAATCAATAAAGAACAGCCTGATCTGATCAATCATTACGGTTCTATAGTTGACAAAGCATACACTAGGACTTCGTCTAGTGTCGGTCTTGTATCTACCCTTTTGAAATTGCGGTTATGCATGTGACGCGCGCCGGATGCGGCGGACTTTGTAGCTCTTCAAATGTGGAAGAGGCATCTCCCGGATGCGGCGGTCAGATAGCGAAACCCGAGAACAGATCGGCGACCGTGAGCGGCAATGCGTTTCACCTTGCCAGTCACCGTCTTCTTCCCTCACTCATCCTTCGCTCCACAACTCAAGCAGCCAGCCCAGGCGATTCATGGCCACCTACGGTGCTAGCTCCTACCATCACTAAACTCTGATTTCAACTCGTCCACCCCCATCGGCCTACCGCAGTGCAGTAGCTGGGCCGCCGAGGCCGGATCCAACAAAGATCCGGTTCCACGAACTACGCCGGCAGTGATTCTTTCCGGCCGGCTGCTGAACCGGCCTGCATCAGGTCCGTTTTTATCATAGACAGCATAGCTCTACCTCTTGTCTCAATTCACGCACCAGATCCACTGATCGACTTACGATTAGTATCCTGATAGCGCGTGGATATCTAAGTAAATTTCGCTCCTCTAATCATCGCTCTCCACGCATGCAGATGTAGCATTTGGCCGTTTGTTGCCATGCACCCAAGGCGCCGGTACCAAGCAAGCAAGACATAAACGGAGAGTGCGCGCGACCGGCGGCCGAGCCGAGCATGGAGCTCGCCGTGGGGGCCATGGCCAATCTGGCCCCCAAGCTAGGCAAGCTGCTCATGGATGAGTACGTCGTGCAGAAGGGCCTGAAGCCCGACATCCAGTCCCTCTCCACGGAGCTTCTGGCGATGCACGCTGCACTCGTTGACGCGTCTCAGGTTCCGCCAGACCAGCGCAGCGAGATGGACAAGTTCTGGGCACGGCAGGTCCAGGAGCTGTCGTACGACATGGAGGATGCTGTCGACGACTTCGCTGTACGCGTGGCTGGCCGCGATTCTACAGCCGCCACCGATGCCAACGCCTTCAAGAAGGTCCTTTCCAAGGCCACGACCGTGGTGAGGAAAGCTAAGGATCGCCACAAGATCGCAGACAAGATCAAAGACATCAGGAAACTCTCCAGCGAATTGGCCGAGCTCCGTGCCAAGTACACAGTAAGGGACGAGGGTGCCAACCTTGCCGCAACCACCGGTATCGACCCACGTATAATCAATCTGTACAAGAAGGAGTCGGATTTGGTTGGCATCAAGGAGATAAGAGACAACGTAATTAGGATGTTGAGAGAGGCCAAAGGTCATGCTGATGAGTCCGAGAGCCTAAAGATAGTGTCTATTGTTGGAGTTGGAGGATTGGGGAAGACTACTCTAGCCAAAACAGTGCATGACACGCTTAAAAATCAATTTCATTGTTGTGCTTTTATTGCGGTTGGTAGGACTCCTAATTTCACTAAGATATTTGAGAAGATGCTACTGCAACTGGATGAAAAGTTGGATGAAAAGTATAGCAACAGAACCGGCATGGCAGGATGGGATTTAGAGCAGTTTTGGAATGAACTGCATAAACTCCTACGGAACAAGAGGTATGCATTTGTCACACTACATACCTCAATCCAGTTTAGAATTGTTTGTGTTACTTATAGAGTAAAATGCATGAATGGCCATTGTATTTGTCCGATTATGTCGATTTGGCCATTGTACTCATAAAATTGCAAATCACGGCCACTAAAATAGTCCATCCGGCTCTATACGGCAATTACCTTCGTAACCCTATGTATTTTAGTGACATGATATACATATAACTGTGACTCACCTTCCAGCGTGGAATTTCAAATTTCTGTTGGTGTGTAGCCCCAACAGACATGAGATCTCGTAGCTTCCAACAGGCCAGCTAATGCTCTTCAAGGGAAAAATCACATGCCAACAAAAAAAAAAAAGAAGAAAAATTACTTGTTTCCTATTAGTTTTTTCTGATTTTCATATATTCTATTAGTGGTGGAAAAAACTGTACCTATACATGTTCTTTCAGTCATTTTGGATTTTAAATTGTTAAGTAGAGCCAAATATATATGACAGATTTAATGGTCAAGGAATTTTCTTGATGAACCTGAAATGAACTCTTGATACTAAACTGTTAAGCAGCTAAGGTGAGCCAAAATAACTGTTAAGCAGCTCTTGATCCGAATTGAGCTGCCTGATGATACTCTCCATTTCTTTCCACTTCTCATACCCAATCATTTGGAAATTGAAGCAATAGAGTACATGTGCAAAAGGATAGAGAGTAATAGATAGAAGAAGGGCACAAATGCAAAAAGAAAGAGTGTGTGCACACAATGATTTTGATGCCATGGTGTTATGATTCCACACTATACATATGCCACATCACCAAAATACGTAGGACTATCTAGGTAATGATGTATCGACACGTATGAGCAACTTTAATGGCTATGATTTGCAGTTTTGTAAGTACAATGGCTAAATCAAAACGGCTAGACAAGTACAATGGCTATACATATATTTTACTATTTTTTTTAAGTTCCTCAATTCTTATAACACAGATTTGCAATAGAGATTGCACAGAGATGATAGTGACATAGTATTGCCTTATTAGTGTCCTTCAGTGTCATGGTACGTGCATGCTTCAAATAAATTCAATTAGAGTAAGTTAATTTGTTTGCCATAAGAAACAGTAGCAAGTAAGAAATAAAGATGCCTGTTTGCAGCATTTGCAGCACCTAAATGGTAAGGGGTCTAATATGAAGCGTAAAAATGTGTGTTCAATCATCATATTGAAAAATGTGCTACAGTGTAACTAAGATCATTAAATTATACAGCATACACTGCTACATTGCTTTTGATAATTACATGAGATCATACCTTGATGTAAATGTCACAGTACTTGCATAGGCTCTGTTTATGATTCACATATCTGAACATTGTCCCCATAAACACTTTCGGCCATGCATGACGTACACACTCTGTTCAATATAAATATAAATAAATGTAAAGAGCAAATATAGCCAAAGGACTTCTGGCCAAGTGGTTAGGAGCTCTAGCGGCATCTCCTCAGATATCGAGTTTGATTCCCGGTGGGAGCGAATTTTGGGCTGTGGTTAAAAAAAAATCCCATTGTCTGTCCCATGACCAAAGCACAGGACTAAGGCTCGGCCCAGGTCGTTGGTCGTTCTCACACGGGCTACGGTGCCATTGTGTAAGGGTGGGGCAGGGGTTTTTCCGACCTACGTGAAAAGTTTTCTTGGCATGCGTGAGAAGGTCTTCTCTCGTAAAAAAAAAAAAGCCCGGGGCCGTCATACCTCCCGCAGGTCGAGGTTTTTTTAAAGAGCAAATATATCCCATCCTTTTACATATTTTAATTTGTGGCTCCTCTAGAATTTGGACGTAATTACTCAAAAGAGCGATAGTTGCAATCAAACTTCACAAGAATATAGTAGGGAATCGTACAACAAACTTAGATCCAATGATGTTGGAACTTATCCTCTCTTAATCTAAATTAATGCTCCCATAAAGAAAACATGACCATGGATTTTTAACCCTAGTATATATAGTAATTTTCAATACTTAGGCCAGTGGAGAAATAATATTTTATAATGGATACTCGCTTATGTCATTCATATATCCATGTTCAATCCGTTCTTTAGACAATCTGTAATTAACTTTTTCATTGCTCTAAGAACATGGATGTTTCAAAATTTGCAAATAGTACATTATTATTGCTAGAATATTTACCATAATTAGTAATTTTATAAATTGCTAGCCCATGTAGGGGCATGTCTTCACAGGCTAGTTTATATAGTTTAAGACCACAGTACATTCATATTGTACATACAAGCATCAGGGGAAAAGAGTGACATATATGTCATATAGTAGCACTAGCAGTATAGGGCTGGGGTTGATTTTGGTTGATTGGCAGCTGCTAATGTTTGATTTGTTGCTCTGGATTTTATAGTATTTGCTTAGCATCTCTGTTATAGTGTTTAATAGTATCTTGATGTTGTACTAAACTACTACATATTAATCGTTGTGTCGACGCATAGGTACTTCATCGTTGTCGACGATGTATGGGATGAAGATTCATGGGAAGCAATCAAATATGGTTTGAATGATAATAATTGTGGAAGTAGAATAATCATGACCACTCGTAATTTTGATGTTGCCAGGAAGGCAGAAGAGGTTTACAGACTAAAGCCACTTTCTGATGAGAACTCTAAGAAATTGTTCTACAAAAGAATACAGAGTCAGGAAGGAGAAAGTATTGAAGATCTATCATCCGAAGTATCTAAAATCATAGACAAATGTGGTGGTATACCACTTGCTATCATTGCAATAGCTAGTTTATTGGTTGATAAACCAAGTGCAGACTGGTCAAAGGTGTATGGCTCAATTGGTTTTGGGAACGGAGACAATACAATGAAGATAATGTCCTATAGCTACTATGATCTACCTTCTTATCTAAAACCGTGCCTATTGCAACTTAGCATGTTTCCAGAAGATTCTTTTATTGATAAAAGGACGGTGATATGGATGTGGATAGGAGAAGGTTTTGTCTATCTTGAGAAAGAGGAGGGTAGCCTATTTGAGGTTGGAGAAAGATACTTCAATGAGCTTGTAAACAGAAGCATGATCCAGCAACCAATAGAGGACAATTATAACCGGTTCTTACAACGGTTCCGTGTTCATGATATTGTGTTTGATCTCATCAATAAGTTATCGAAAGAAGAAAACTTTTTCGCTGTTTTGTCCACCAAAGCATCTTCTGCCAGTTCACGAAGAGGGGGAAAAACTGGCATGCTTTGTTCGGACAACAGCAAGGTACGTCGGCTGGTTATCCGTAGTCAACATACAAAGCACATCCCTAAAGGCACCATGGACATGCCTGAGGTGTTGAGGTCACTTCACATTGAAAATAGTGAGATTGAGAATATGGCTCCACTTCATAGCTTCAGAGTTTGCCGTGTGGTATATATAGTGTACAGCAACGTCCCTATCAACCTAAATCATCTGGGTAGGTTGTTGCATCTCAAGTACATAGAGATATCTTACACACCTATTGATGAGCTTCCTAAGGAAATTAGGCATCTGAAGTCTCTTGTGGCACTGTACTTAATAGAGACTGGGTTAGATGAGCTGCCACCGGCTGTTTGTTCGCTTGCTCAACTATTGTGCCTGGTAGTGTATGGATTTAAAAGGTTACCAACTGAGAGGATGGGGAAACTAACCTCCCTGGAGGAGCTACAGTTAAGGGATGTAGTTGGCCGGAGAGCCACTGAGGACCTTGTGGTAGAGCTTGGCAAGCTGACGAGGTTGAGGGTGGTCGCGATCAACTTTTCCGAGGAAATAGAGGAGAGTTTGCAAAAACCATTGGTGCAGTCTCTGTGCAATCTTGGGGAGCTCCAGGAACTAATGGTTTATTTTGCAGGGTCCGAGCTGGGAGCCACTATTTGGGAGAGCTGGGAGCCACCTAGGAAGCTCCGACGCCTACTTATAGAAGGCATCAAGTTTTTGCGTCTGCCTAGGTGGATCAATAGCTCCTGCCTACCACACATCTACTTCATATCGCTGCATGTTCGTGTTGTTGAAGTACATGACTTGGATAACCTAGCAAGATTGCCAGAGCTCAGCTACCTCAAGCTAGGTGGTTCCAGCTGGCCTCCAGGGTATATTGTCGGTACAGACGGCTTCAAGAATCTGAGGTTCTGCGATGTCGGCACAGCGCTCAAGTTTCATCCGGGTGCCGCGCAAAGGCTTGAAGAGTTGAAGTTTGTAGTCTATCCTAAGCTTGATAGTTCTCTGGTAAATGGTGTGCCGGTCAAGCAGCTCCCAACAAAGGATGTAATTGGTGATCTTGACTTCGGCCTGGATAACCTCCTTTCACTTGAGCAAGTCACCATCTCAATACTCTGTTTCAATGCAACTGCCACAGAAGTGCAGGGGGTGGAGGCAGTGGTCAGCCGTGCAGTGGAAGATCACCCCAATCATCCAACCATAAATGTGCATCGACGACGTGAAGAAGCTATGTGTGATGTGGATATTGTGAAAGTAGCTCGGGTGAGGCGCTCTTTCAGTTTATTACTAACACTTTATATGTTCAAGGTACTTCTAGTTGACCTACACTGCATTCTGCTCCATGCAAATTTCTTAAATTTACAGGCTATCGGTGTGCTCTTGTGGAAGGATGAATCTGATGCTAACTTCACCAGACTCCTGTCGCCGTACCCACGCCTTCAGGAAGCCGTTTTTCACATCTACTGTGAAGGTGCTAGTATGGGTGAGGTGGAGAAAGTGGAAGCAGCCTTTACTCATGCAGCCGAGGTTCATCCTACCTGTCATACTACCCAACTGATCAGGAAAAACACTGAAAAAATGTTATCCCCGTCTGACCATCCCGATACAGAGGTAGCTTCCTGCACTTAATTCGTTCCGTATAACTCCTAGTAAAACTGTGGGACCCTTAATTAGCTTTGAGTAACTTACTACCAGCGGGTTCTTTTTCCTTTCAAAACTCCAGCTTGACGACCACAATGGTTCACAAGAGAATTCTCTTTCCAGACTCCATCTCGGAAATTGACAACTCTGCTTGTCCGATGCCTCCAGGCCTGCAGGTATGTATGTGCATGCCCAATGTACATGTATTGTTTGTTGTTGTAGTCATCATATGCTTCGCCTCTTTGCTTTTTCCTGATACAAATATGAACGTTTCTAGCTAATGCTTTATTACGTTTCTAAAGCAATTGCTTTTCCCGACCTGCCCTGCTCCACCAACCCTCTTAGTTGGTCGTTCTGGTTTTCACTCAGAGTGCCCATGTCCTCTCTTACCTAGTCGAACCGATCTCTCTGTTTCTCTCTCGACGCGGGCAGTGCGCGGCGGCGGCCGCTGTACTCTAACCGTAGGGATGTGCGCACGTGCCGAGGGAGCAGCGCAGGGAGGAGGCACGGCCAGGCGAAGGCGTCAAGCGCGGTCGCTTTTCAATGCATGTGCGACGGGGTGAGCAGTTCACTTGCGTATCCTCGTTTTTAATTGCCTGTGGGCGTCGGCTTCGTGGAGATGAGGCCCCTGTTCGTGGAGATGAGGCGGGAGCAGGCACGGCCAGGCGACGGATGCGACGTAGGTATAGGTGCTCGATGAAGTGTCAGACTGGGGAATTGGGAGGACAGTGGAGTCACCTACAACCCAGGCTGACCCAAAAAGCTTAAACCTAATTCAATGTGTCCTAAGTACGTAATATGCCATTTTTGCTTGTTGTTGATAAATTTAGTCAGAATTCAATCGAAATATTGCCAAAAAAAATAATTTTCAGATTTTTAAATATTGTTTTGCATATTTAAACTTATTTATATTCTGCTACAAACTCATTCAAATATCTGATTTTTTTTTTTAAATTCATATGGCTTGTACTCAAAACAGGACCAACGTTGCAAAGCTTAATTTCGTAAAAACAAGACCGTTTAGTGCTCCAAATGGAATATGGCATAGTAATTTCTTCGGATTCAAAAAACATGATAGAAGCTGTCCTGGATGGCAGCTCATGCATTATTCTTGTAATTGTAATAAGGTGCTTTTACTTGGATTAGGCACGCATGTTACTTGGCAAAACCACCTTAGATCATTATTCTCTGCTTCATGAAATTCTTCTATTGGATTTTCTTTTCATAATTAGTTTCTCCATCCCTTGCATCTCAACTTATACTCCATATGTAAATCTATGTCCAGATAAATGTAAGCACTGGAGAGAACAAATCACCGTCATCAAGATGATTACAACTATTCTCAGTGCTGATTATTTGGTGGTTCAAACTAAAATCACATTGTAGAGGCGGATGAACCACAAGCAATGCAGTTCATGTGTGAACTGTATTTATCTTTGTTTTCTAATATGGATCATGCTTATATTTCCTTTAAATAATCACGACAGACTTTGTGTGAACTGTCCTTTTTTTTCAGACATGGGTCATGTATTTCCTTGAAAACGATCACGAGAGAGTTTGTATGTGAACTGTATTTCCCTTTCCTGAGATGCTTAAGTTTCCATCCTACTTTGTTAAATTCTTGTGTCATATCTGTCATGTGGAATATTTGTAAAGGAGATAATTCTGATTCCAATGTGTTCATGAAGAATTGAAGTTATTGCGTATCTGAACAAGGCTACATCATATTGCCAATAATATACTTATGGAACATTAAACACCCAAAGAGCATTGTAACTGCTTTACAATACATTTTTTCATGATAGACACATTTCCAGCGTTACGCATACATTTCCAGCCATTCAGTTTCAGTTTCACGAATAAGCGTGGAAAGTTCAACAGCCCATGAAGGGAGATCGCCGAATCTTATTGCCTAAACAGGAGTGAAGGAGCATTTTCAGCAACAGAAACAATATATGAGCATTCTAAATTTTCACAATTATTGACAATCACATTTATGTAGTTTGGACCACTTTATGGTTCTAATGAGCCAATAGGAAATTAATCTCTCTTCTTGAAATCCTACTGCTGAAGCAAAGTAGCACAAATTAGGGATATACTCAGAAGGCTGAAGAAGAAAAATACCTACTTGGTTGTGCGCATCGCTGAACCATTTTTCTGCAGGAAAACAAACAGGTACATCAATAGTTAGTCTGCTTCAGAAATAATAAATGGAGCTAAGTTTCTGCCTCATAGCTTAAATACTTTTAAGAGTTCTAGGGTCAAAAGACACCAGCCTGATTGCATTGCAAAAGGCTAGAAGCAGTTTACAGGGAAGTTTAAAAGCTCACACGCCACATCTCACTGCATAGCTTAAATTACACAATTTTTGAGAAATTCATTGCTAAATGTAGGGTATAGTTCATACCAGAGCAACGTGATTGGATAGTTTGGTCAAACTAATAAAGATATGAGGTTAATCAAATCGAAGAAAGTGGCCAAGCCATCTGCAATTTGTATGAGGAAGGAATAGGAGAACTACTGACAGATTACCGAATTTATCAACTTCCAAATTACTGAGCAGCTACCCAAACAAGATCGTAGTTCTAAGAAATATACCTAAAGATGGAAAATTTACAAGCTATACCCTGTTAAAATGTCCAAAACAGAGTAATGTCTTTTTACCGAATAAGGCCACAGGAGATCGAGACGGAACGGGGCTCACCTCGTTCAATCGCCGCGAGGAGCCGTTCCTGCTCGTCGGCGGAGAGGAATTCGTCACAGAGCCACAGTCCCCTGACACCCGCCACCGCATCCCACCTCCACTGCTTCCCGCCGGCCCCGACCCCGCTACCGCACGAGGTGACGACGCCGGTCCGAAGAGTCGCCAAAGGCCTCCCGCAGGGCGGCACGGAGGTGGGACTCGTCACCGGCGGCGGCGGCCATTTCGTTGGTGACCGGTGACTCTTGGTTCCGTCGTACAGGACGAGGACGGCATAAAGCTAATAAATACCGTGTCCCACAGGTGTTAACGTAATAGAGTATTCCCGCCTTTAAAACATCCATAGTCCATAGACATCTGAATTTTCTTTTGTTGCGTCTGATTTCCCATTTCCCAAATAGTTTCAAACTGAACCACGAAGAAATAAATATTTTCTGTTTTATGTAAAATATCCAGAAGGTTTAGGCTAATAAGAAAATATTTGATGGTTCAAGATGATTACAACTATTCGGAGCTTGTTATTTGGTGGTTCAAATTTACTAAAATCACATTGCAGAGGCGGATGGACCACAAGCAATGCAGTTTACGTGTGAACTGTATTTATCTTTGTTTTCTAATATGAATTATGCTTATATTGCTTTTACATAATCACCACAGATGTGTGTGAATTGTATTTTTTTTCAGACATGGGGCATATATTTCCTTTAAATAATCACGACAGACTTTGTGTGAACTGTATTTTTCTTACAGGGGTCATGTATTTCCTTGAAAACGATCACGAGAGAGTTTGTATGTGTACTGTATTTCCTCTTTTCCTGAGATGCTTAAGTTTTTAATCCTAATTTATTGAATTCTTGTTCCTTTTTCTAGTGGAGCAAACGTTTTAATTTGTTCCATTTGCCAACTTTTTGCAAGTCCTCTTGCCATTATTTCACATGTTTAGGCTAAACAAAAATTCTTTGGCACCATGTTGAATAGTTACTCTGTGCACTTATTAATTATACAGCCTATATGGAAAGAGTATATCTTAAAAATACTCTACGAAAATATTTTTTTTAAAAAAAATTACACGAAAAGACTATTGTCGAATACAAGAGAACTGATGAGTGGTAGTAATATTCCCTGAACTTGTTCTCGTCCTCTTTGATTCTAGGCTGTTATGAAGTAAAATATGCGCTCTCATTGGAACTAAAATCATAATCTTGTTTTTTTCTTTCATAAAAGAGCTCGCTTCGTAGTTCATAACAGGGGACGACCTCGTGTGAGAAGACGACAGAGGGCTACGCAGTTGACATGCTCTGCTCTGCTTTCTCCAGCCTGACTTGTCCAACCCGTCACCCTCTGGCCACCGGCAAGCATTCGTCGAACACCAACACCCGCCCCCGGCCATGCCCACCGTCAAGCTTTGAGTGGCTTTTCTCCTCCTCTTCCTTTGAGCGGCGCGCGCCTCAGGATTGCCCGGCGTGGACAGACACCGTCCCTTCACGCTCCTCCAGGCCGACGACCCCGCCGCCGGGTGCCACGTGTCCGTGGGCGAGCTCGGCGACGGAGGAGGAGGGCTACAGCTCAGCGACGGTCGCGTACATCGGCTACGGCCCGCCGCGGCGCCCTGGTTTCAGCAGTCATTAGTTTCAGCAGTCACAACACTTTGTAGCTGAAGAAGTGGTATGAAACGGCCAAAGTCCAGAGGAAACTAATTGTTCACTGCCATGACCATTTCAGTTTGGAGAAGCCAGGAGTTTTCTCATTGTAACTGAAGTTCTATAATCTTGCTCAAGTTCCCTGCCATCCCACAGCTGCGCACCTGGTTTCCGGTTTATCCCATGCTTCCAGAGATACCTCGCATCGCCTGACATGAGAACAAGTGAGCCTGGGCTGAGGTGGACAGGGACCTTTGTTGATTCAATGTCCCCTTGCTTGAGGATGTCACGAGCAGTGCCTCCTGGTTCTGCTTGACTAAACTGCATCACACAAGCTGACTCGAGAGAGATTATTGCGATTCCATCGTCAAATCGCATTAGATCAACATGAGCACAGATCCCCTAGGTTGAACAACAAAAGAGTTACTTTAGATAGGATTGGTAAAAACACGCATATCTTTGTTTGACACTGCAAGGCAACGCAACAATGCCATTCAATTATTCAGAAAAATAATTGTTCCGCACCTCACCTGGCTTGTATCTGTTTGCAATCAGTTGATCAAAAAATGGTTCCCTCCACAGCAATTCTGATGGCAGAGGGCATGAATATTCATCCTCATTTGTCAACTCTGCATCAGTAGCAGCACTGACATCGCCAACACAAATGGCTTCACGAATAAGCATGGACAGTTCATTAGCCCATGAAGGGAGATCACCAAATCTCATTGCCTAAACAAAAGAGAAGGGAAATTTTCACCATTGAAACAGCAGATGAACATCCAAAAATTTTGCAACTATTGGAAAGCACATTTATGAAGTTTGAATTACTTTTGGAACTAATGAGTCACTGGGGCATTAATATATGTTGTTAAAATCCAACTGCTGAAACACATACTAGGGCCATCCTGATAAAGCTGAATAAAAACCTTGGTTGTGCACATCGCTGCTGAACCATCCTTCTGCAGAAAAACAAACATGTACATCAACAGTCAGTCTGCTTCTGCGATACTAAATGCAAACTAGAGCCAAGTTTCTGCTGCATTGCTTAATTGACACAGTATTAAAGCAATTCATTGCCTACATGTAGGATCAAGTTCATACCAGTGCAACACGTCTAGATAGTTTGGTGAAACTAAAGATAACATGCTTATTAAAAATCGAAGAAAGTTACCATGCCATCTGCAATTTGTGCAAGAAAGGAATATGAGAACTACTTACAGATTACCAAGTTCTCAAATTCCAAATTACTAAGCATCTACCCATATTCATGTCTTATAGTTCTAATAATTACATCTAAAGATGGAAAATATACAAGCAGTATCCTGGCAAAACGTCAAAAACAGAGCAATGTCTTTTCAGAAGATGGCCACGGGAGGTTGGGGCGAACCGGCTCACCTCTTTGGATCGCGGCGAGGAGGCTCGCCTGCTCGTAGGCGGAGAGGAAGCCGGCGCAGAGCCACAGCCCCCTGACGCCCGCCACCGCATCCCACCTCCACCGCTTCCCGCCGACCACGCCGCCGCGCCCGCGCCCGCACGAGGTGCTGACCCCTGCGGGCGCGTCGGATTCGCTGTCCGACGAGTCATAACAAAGTAAATGATATTTTTGAAAATATTTTGAATAAAATGAATAGTCAAAGTTAATGCCAGCCAGTCAACGAATCTTTATATTTCTGGACGGAGGGAGTAGGTATGAAGAGTCGTGTACTCGTGTGTGAACAAAATTTAAGCCGATTCATTCCTACACAACTACCAGGTTGTCTAGGTTGCGAGTAGTCAGCAAGTGTAATTCGAGGGCGGTCTAGGTGGCCCGTGTAAACGAACAACCTAAGCATCCAAGCGTGAGCAAAGCTCCACGTCGTGTAACTTGTAACTTTTTTCTTCTTCTATCAATCAATGATATGCAATTCGATTAAAAAAACAGACCTGATCTTTTGTTGGCACAACTAGAGGTGCATGAAACCGTGAGTGTCGTGCTTGTGATCATATACACTGCTTCTTCTTACTCATCATCCATCTCTCCATGATCCATGCTTAATTCCCTTTGAAATAGGGCGTGGTGGTGACGAAGGAGAACATAATTATTGTCAAAAAAAGTATCTATTATATATATAATTGACCATCTCATCAAGGCGGTTTGCCATCGCCTTCGCTCTGGATGCTCCTGATTGCTTCCTGGAGTCGGTTCCGAAGTCGGTTCGCTTCTGGGGGCGGCAGAACTGGAGTGAGGGCCAAGTTTAGGCCCACTCAGCCCATCTTCTGGAGTGTCTGCGATATTGCCAGCTTGGGCTTTGATATTCTTCGTGTTTGGACTGCTTTCAGCCCACTGGAACAAGCCTGCAGGCTTTGGGCATTGGACAAGGCCGGCCGGCCTAGGTGGGAGGCCGGCCGGCCTGTGATTTCGCTCACAGAGGCCCATTTTCTTCTTATTTACTCCTGCGCTCATAAATCATCCAAAACTCGTGGAATTGTATTAGTTAAACAAATAAATGCTGAGCATTGGTGATTTACCCTTTTATTCACCGATAAGTTGACGGTAATTTTCTAGTTTTTACACCGTCAACACCTAGGTATGCGTAACCGCGAGTGACATGGGACTGGCTTGATCAAGACTGAGCTATTGAGTCATGGCTACTATATGATTGATGTTTGAACACAGAAACATCATATATATGCCAATGCAATTATCGAAAGTATCTTAATGATGATATGAGAAGACAAGTTAATTAGATGTTGTGGTGGATGGATTCATATTATAAAGCATGGAACAAGAGTTTATTATTCACTTATGTGCTTCACATCAATGGAAACAAAAGACGAGACAATCAAATTGAACATAAACATAATTATAAAAACTCAAAATATTCAGCCAACGTCTCCTGTAGCAAACATGCATTGTTGCAAAGAGCTTAAAAGTGCAAGAGACGAGATATGTGAATCAAAGTTAAGAAGTTGGTCACTATAGGCTAATCTAAGAAAATTAATAGGTATTTTTCAATTTCCTAAAAGTATATTGCATAACTTTTTATTAGTGTTGTGTCTTTGTTTTGTTGAAATCATTTTATGTGTCCTATTTTTTTAAAAAAATAAAAAATAAAATAGAAGCATGTCCAAGATGAAAGAATACTGATGGAAGAACAATTGATCAGAATAAGTAGAGGGAGCATGATGAAACAAACTATGAAACAATTGAGAGTTTTGAATTATTAAAATTGCATAGAAAAGCATCAATTTTGTTCAACTTGCTTGGTTTAATAAAAGATACAGATATGTACATTATCATTGAGTTCATATCATACCTATTATTTTATATTGTTCCCGTGATTCATCTTTTATTCTAGCCCTTACACAATACTCACATGTTCACTATTTTTCGACCATGTATCTTTGTCGGCAAGTTGCCACAATGATGACCTTTACATGCATGGTATCTATAAGTATTTGTTATTTCAATATGACATTCAGATAAATGATGACTCATCACACTCTCAAATTAACAGACTCGGTGAGCAATTTCTCCATTTAATTTTAGCTATGTTGGAAATATATTACTATAAAAAAATAATAATAAACTATGTTGAAACTCTTGCAATATAAAAATAATTTAAATACTTTAATATATCTAGCCGCGCAAAAGTAGTCCTGGCCAACGGGCCGTGCCGGGCCGGCACGGCACGGGCCCGGCCGGGCTCGGGCCGCTGAGAAAAAAGCACGGCACGGCCCTTATAATAAACGGACCGGGCCGGGCCGGCACACGGGCCTTCACTTCAAGCCCAAGCACGGCACGGTCTGTTTTAAACGGGCTAAACGGACCGGGCCGTGCCGGGCCGGCCCTCTGGATAAAAAAATATTTTTACATTGTTTTTTATTTTTTAAAAATATAAACGGGCTAAACGGACCGTGCCGGCCCATTTAGCACGGCCCGAATAACGGGCTAACGGGCCACCGCTAAACGGGCCGTGCTCGGACCAGCCCGGCGGGCCTACGCCCAAGCCCAAGCACGGCCCGTAACGGGCTGTGGGCCGGCACGACCCGTTGACCACCGGGCCTGGGCCGTGCTCGGACCGGGCTAAAAGGACCGGGCCGTTAGCGGCCCTTTTAGCCCGGCCCACCTGGCCAGCTATACGCAAAAGCGCGGGTAGCCATCCTAGTTCTTTAACAACGGCAAAATTGCAGTACAAGAATTAAATCTATAATAACATGTAACCAATACTATATATATTATTAATTTTTGCTTAACCCCAGGTGCACTGGTTGATAGTCTCGTAGCCAGTAGCAGGATCACGTTGGCCGCCTCGCTCGTTAATTCCCCCATCCCAGTGTTAGCAGAACCCCGGGTTTCGTGTATGTAAACACAAATCACTGCCTATTCTGATCAGTGGTTGCCCTTCTTTGCAGCCCAGAAAACGTATTCTTACATCGTCTACTCTGATTGTTGCATCTACGCTTGAAAATTGCAATTAGGCACGCTGCCACGTTCTGACAAGCGCATAATATAGGCACCGTCCACCCAGCGAGGGATCGGAGAAAACTGGAATTCCCCCTGGTCCGGCCGGGCCTTCCAGGTAGCAATAGGCATGCCTCATCGCTTTTGCATTTCTCCATTGAACGACCTGCCATTGCGCGCAGAAATGCTCTATGGCCTTGTCTCAGGTCATAGTTAGCTAGCTGCCTCCATTCTCCACCATGGCACCATCCTGGGTCAGCGTCACACTTCTCGTTCCTACAACAACAACACACATTAGCCATTACTAGCCTATCAACCCGTGCAATATTTGCACGGGCTAGCAATTAAAACATATTAGTTAAGACAGGGTTTCGTATTTTTGGCCATATGGGTTTTTTTGTGTTGAATTATCCTTAAAGTATTACCACCATTAATATAACATTTGGTGCAAAAAATATTATTTTTATACCACTCAAGGATAATAAAGTAACTCATAGGTTATACTCTCTAATTCCCTATTTTGATCTTTGATAATTAAGTATATCTTGGTTGCTCATGACCATATTATCAAAACATTGGTCTCCATTTATTTTTCCATATATTGACACTTAATTTGATAATTTTTTTAATTTTATTTTCTCAACTTTTCTTTATCTTTTATTGGCTTCTTTATGTACCATCATAGATTAGAGTAATACGGATTAGCATGTAAAGTAGCCCTCAAACGTGCAAGTTCTTTGCAAAAGTTGATGGGCTTGTACCTAAAAATAGTTAAGCTTAGAAAATATTGGACTACTTCAATTGAAATAAATAAACTAACTTTCTTTGATTATTCTATTAATTTACAGAAAAAAATAAAATTATTCAAGGAGTCCACCCTTGTTCACTGGTTTTAAAATTATAATTCCCTAGATTTCATTTTAAAAAAGTGTAATTAATGAACAAATAACCTTATTTCTAGATAACACGGGCTTTCAATCCTTGAAGAAACACATGATGCGGACAGGCTGCACGGAGGAAGGCTCAATGAAAAATTGCCATGACTACGAGTTGCCTTGACGAACCCGCTACCCATCGCTGCTGCCGATTCATTATACTAGCATTAGAAAGCTCTGTTACCTCCGCGATCTCCAATCTCTCCTTCCACTGCCTCCGGACGCCATCACGTAGGTGCTTTGAAACCACTGCAAGTTTGCAACGACTGACATCATCATCCGTTCTTGAACGGGAGGTCGATCAAGAGCAGCGGAAGGATCATTGATGCTGTTAGGACGTCCATGGATTAATTAAAGAGACCAACACGGGAAGGGCACGGACAACATCTGCACAGGGGTCCACCAAATCATATACTATACCTCTAATCTCTCGCTTGCCTGCCAGCATGATCACCTCAACTGGCAATCAGCCATGCGCCATACATAATTTGGCCCTCATGTGCAACTACCCATGGCGTGCGGCTCTGCAACAATGCTAGTATAATGAATCGGCAGCAGCGATGGGTTGCGGGTTCGTCAAGGCAACTCGTAGTCATGGCAATTATTCATTGAGCCTTCCTCCGTGCAGCCTGTCCGCATCATGTGTTTCTTCAAGGATTGAAAGCTATAGAACGGTGATGTGCTGGAGAATTCTCGAGGAATAACGGAGCCAAGGTCAAGAGGGAGGCGGAGAGGCAACGACATGGACGCTAGGCGGCTAGGGTTAGTTGGGCAGGAGTACATACGTGGGATGTACTTTTTGATCAATGGTTATGATTTACCGAGCATCCTAATTAATGGATAGATGTTTTGCTTTTTTGTGGTAATTTCTAGTATTTTTCTCCGATTAACGTGAGGGCTCCAAAAGGAGCCTCCAATTAGTAAATATAAGATAGATGTTTTGCTTTTTTGTGGTAATTTCTAGTATTTTTCTCCGATTAACGTGAGGGCTCCAAAAGGAGCCTCCAATTAGTAAATATAAGATAAGATAAGATGTTAGCTGGATCACGTTGTTTGCCTCGATCAGGTTAACCCCATCCCAAAGTCAACAGAACCTGGTGTTGCCATATGAACATCCTACTGATGCGAGCTGTTTGCGTGTACGTAAACACAAACCACGTCAGGAATCAATAAATAAGAAACTGCCTGATCTGGTCAATCATCTCTATTCTATAGTTCACAAAGCATACACTAGGACCTCGTCTAGTGTCGGTCTTGAATGTGGAAGAGGCATTTCCCGGATCCAGCAAGGGAAGGTCAAATAGTGAAACCAGAGAACAGATCGATCGGCGGCCGTGAGCGGCAATGCCAGTCACCGCCTAGCTTCTTCCCTCACTCATCATTCGTTTCCCAACTCAAGCAGCCAGGCCCTCGATTTCATCTCGTCCGCCCCTATAGGCCTACCGCAGGGCAGTAGCTAGGCCGCCGAGGCCGCATCCAACAGAGATCAGGTTCCACGAACTACGCCGGCAGGCAGCAGTCCTTCCGTCCGGCCGCTGAAGTGGCCAGCATCAGGTCCGTTTCCTTGACCGCGTTTGTGCAATTTTTTATGCATAGACAGCATAGCTCTACTTCTTGTCTTAATTTACGCATCAGATCCACTGAGTTACAATTAGTATCCTGATTCCTGATAGCGTGGATCTCTAAGTAAATGTGCTCTGTGACCAGCGGCCGAGAAGAGCATGGAGCTCGCCGCAGGGGCCATGGCCAGCCTGGCCCCCAAACTGGGCGAGCTGCTCATGGAGGAGTACGTCGTGCAGAAGGGCTTGAAGCCCGACATCGAGTCCCTCTCCAGGGAGCTTGTGGCGATGCACGCCGCCCTCGTTGACGCGTCCCGGGTTCCGCGGGACCAGCTTAGCGAGGTGGAGAAGCTCTGGTCACAGCAGGTCCGGGAGCTGTCCTACGACATGGAGGATGCAGTTGACGACTTCACCCTACGTGTGGCCGGGCGCGAGTCTATGGCCGCCACCGATGCCAACGTCTTCAAGAAGATCCTTGACAAGGCCACCACAGTGATGAGGAAAGCTAAGGATCGCCACCAAATCTCGGACAAGATCAAAGATATAAAGAAACTATCCAGCGAATTGGCCGAGCTCCGTGCCAAGTACACCGTAAGGGGCGTGGGTGCCAACCTTGCTGCAAACACTGGCATCGACCCCCGTGTACTCAATCTGTACAAGAAGGAATCGGATCTTGTTGGCATCAAGGAGACGAGAGACAAAGTAATTAGGATGTTGACAGGAGCCAAAGGTCATGCTGATTCGTCCGAGAGCCTAAAGATAGTATCAATTGTGGGGGTTGGAGGATTGGGCAAGACTACTCTAGCCAAAACGGTCCATGATGTGCTTAAAAATCAATTCCAGTGTTGTGCTTTTATTTCGATTGGCAGGACTCCTAATTTGATTAAGGTATTTGAGAAGATGCTAGTAGAACTCGATGAAAAGTATAGCAATAGAGCTGACATGGCAGGATGGGATTTAGAGCGATTCTGGAACGAACTTCATAAACTCCTACAGAACAAGAGGTATGTATATGTCACACTACATACCTCAATCCAATTGGTTAATTATATATACTATACATTTGAGCATGGGAGTATATCTGGAGAAAGACCACCCATTTACGACATCATTAAATTGGCATTCTTATTAGTGTCATTCAGTGTCATGTTACGTGCATGCTTCAAATGATTTCAATTATAGTATGTTGGTTTGCCAGTGATTCACATATCTAAATATGGTCCCCATATGCACTTTTGGCCATGCATGACACACTTTGTTCAATATGAATGAAAAGAAATGTAAAGAGCAAATATATCCCATTCCCCTTTGACATATTTTAGTTAGCGGCTCCTCAAGAATTCCCGCATAATTACTCATAAGAGCGGTGCTTGCAGTCTAACTCCACAAGAATATAATAGGGAATTGTACAGCCAACGTAGATCCAATGATGTTGGAACCCATCCTCACTTAATCTCCATTAATTCTCCCAGGAAGTAAACATAATCTAGAATTTTTAACCCAAGTATATACAGTAATTTACAATACTTTGAGAAAATAAAATCTGTTAATATATATTTGTTTATGACATTCAAATATTCATCTACAATCCATAATTTAGACAAAACGTAATAAACTTTTTCATTATTCCAAGAACACATTGGAGTTTTGAAATTTGCAAGTTAGAACATTATAGTCTAGAATATTTACCTTAAATAATAATTTTTAAAATTGCCAGCCCATGTAGGTGCACGAGTTGACATGCTAGTTTATAAGAGAATATTCCTTCCTTGGCCTAAAAAAGATGATTCATTCTTTGGCCCTTTCATGGCCTATTAGGACCAAAACAATTTTTCATTTCCTTCCATGGCCCTTCCATCAATTTTGGAACTTAACGGTGTTAAGTGGAGGGTAAAAAATCTATTTTACCCTTTATATGCAATAAATTTTATTTAAAAAAACATTATTGGAGTGTGACTATTATTTTACTGATTGGTTTTTATTTGAAAATTACGTATCTTGGTTTATTTTAAATTTAAAATTAATAAATTTGAGGATTAGTTTTACATTGAAATTTCATAATTGTACGAAGAGGTGAACTAAATTTTATTTCATATCAAAGGTAAAATAGTCTTTTTACCCTTCATTTAACATTGTTAAGTGCCAAAATTGACGGATGGGCCATGGAAGGAAAGAAAAATGGTTTTGGTCCAAATATGGAATTTTGATTTGGAAAGAGCGAAGAAGAAAGGAAATGTCATCTATTTTGAGGCCAAGAAAGGAAATTTCTCTTTATATAATTTGAGATCACAATGCATTCTTGTTGTACATACAAGCCTCAGGGCTATAGAATGACGAATATGTCATGCAGTAGCATTACCAGTAGTGATGGGGTTGATTTTGGTTGATATATTGGCGGCTCCTAATGTTTGATTTGTTGATCTAGATTTCTTAGTTTGTTTGTTTAGCATCTCTGTTATAGTATTTAATAGAATCTTGATGTTGTACTCCGTACTAAGTTACTCTATACTGTTGAGCCGATGCATAGGTACTTCATCGTTGTTGATGATGTATGGGATAAAGAATCGTGGGAAGCAATCAAATATGCTTTGCATAATAATAATTGTGGAAGTAGAATAATCATGACCACTCGTAATTTTGATGTTGCCACGAAGGCAGAAGAGGCTTACAGACTAAAACCTCTTTCTGATGAGAACTCCAAAAAATTATTCTACAAAAGAATACAAAGTCAGGGAGGAGAAAGTATTGAAGATCTATCAGCTGAAGTATCTAGTAAAATCATCGATAAATGTGGCGGTGTACCACTGGCTATCATTGCAATAGCTAGTTTATTGGTTGAAAGACCATGTGAGGAATGGTCAAAGGTGTATGACTCAATTGGTTTTGGGAATGGAGATAATACAATGAAGATAATGTCCTATAGCTACTATGATCTACCTTCTTATCTAAAACCGTGCATATTGCATCTAAGCATATTTCCAGAAGATTTTGACATGGACCCAACGAGTGTGATATGGATGTGGATAGGTGAAGGTTTTGTCAATCTCGAGAAAGAGGAGGGTAGCCTATTTGAGGTTGGAGAAAGATACTTCAATGAGCTTGTAAATAGAAGCATGATCCAACATCCACGAGAGAGCTTTAATAAGTTCAAACAATTGTTCCGCGTTCATGATATCGTGTTTGATCTGATATGTAAGTTATCGAAAGATGAAAATTTTGTCACTATTTGGGGCAGCAGGGAGCAACAATCATCTTCGGCCAGTTTAAGAAGAGGGAAGAAAACTAGAATGCCTCATTCAGACAACAGCAAGGTACGTCGGCTCGTTATCCAAAATCACCATGTGCAGCACATCCCTCAGGACACCATGCACATGCCTGAGGTGTTGAGGTCACTTATCATCGTAGATAGTGAGATTGGGAATATGGCTCCAGTTCATAGTTTCAGAGTATGTCGTGTAATATTCATACAAAATAGCAACATCTTTATCAACCTAAATCATTTGGGGAGGTTGTTGCATCTCAAGTACATAGATATATCTTTCACACCTCTTGATGAGCTTCCTGAGGAAATTGGGCATCTGAAGTCTCTTCTGGCACTGCAATTAATCGAGACTGGTCTAGACGAGTTGCCACCGGCTGTTTGTTTGCTTAAACAACTATTGTGCCTGTGTGGGGTTCAAAAGATTGCCAGCTGACAGGATGGGGAAACTAACCTCCCTAGAGGAGCTACGGTTAAGGCATGTGGTTGACCGGAGTGCTGCCGTTGACCTTGTAGTAGATCTTGGCAAGATGACGAGGTTGAGGGTGGTTGTGATCAACTTTTCCGGGAATCTTGGGGAGAGTTTGCAAAAATCATTGGTGCAATCTCTGTGCAATCTAGGTGAACTCGAGGAACTAATAGTTTATTCTGAAGGGTCCCAGCTCGGAGCCACTATTTGGGAGATCTGGGAGCCACCTAGGAAGCTCCGGCGCCTACTTATAGAAGGCATCATCTTCTTGCGGCAGCCTAAGTGGATCAATGGCTCCCGCCTACCACACCTGTACTTCATATCTTTGAACGTTTGCGTTGTTGAATTACAGGACCTAGATAACCTAGCGAGATTGCCAGAGCTCAACTACCTCGAGCTAGGTGGTAACAGCTGGCCTCCAGGGTATATTGTTGGTATAGACGGCTTCAAGAATCTGAGGTTCTGCTCTGTCCGCACAGCGCTGAAGTTTCATACGGGTGCCATGCCAAGTCTTGAAGAGCTGCAGTTTACAGTTTATATCGGGCTTGGGTGTTTTGAGGTAAATGGTATGCCGTTCAAGCAGCTCCCAACAAAGGATGTAATTGGCGATCATGAGTTCAGCCTGGATAACCTCCTTTCACTTGAGCAAGTCACCGTCAAAATTGACTGCTTCAATGCTACTGCCATAGAAGTGGAGGAGGTGGAGGCTCTGGTCAGGTGTGTAGTGGAAGATCACCCCAATCATCCAACTATCAAAGTGGATCGAATAAATGAAGAACATATGTGTGATGTGGAGAATGTAAAAACAAATCTGGTGAGGCACGCTTTCAGTTTATTACCAACACTTATATAAGTTCATGGTACTTCTAATTGACCTACGCTGCATTATGCTCCCTGCAAATTTCTCAATTTACAGGTTATCGGTGTGTTCGTGTGGAAGGATGAATCTGATGCTAACTTCATCAAACTCCTGTGGCCGTACCGACGCCTTCAGGAAGCCGTTTTTTTCATCTACTGTGCTGGTGCCAGCATGTGTGAGGTGAAAAAAGTGGAAGCAGCCCTTGCTCATGCAGCTGATGTTCATCCTAACCATCCTACTATCCAACGCATCAGGAGAAACACTGAAGAAATATTATCCTCGTCTGACCATCCCCATACAGAGGTAGCTGCGTGCACTTAATTTGTTCTGTACTTCTAGTTAATGTGGGACCTGTTGCTTTGGCCTTTGAGTAACTTGCTACCAGCGCTTCTTTTTTCCATTCCAAACTCCAGTTGGGCTACCACAATGTTTCACAACATAATCCTCTTTCCAAACTCCATCTAGGAAATTGATAATTCTGCTTGTCTGATGATCTCTCCAGCCTGCAGGTATGTGCATGCTAATCTAAATGTATTGAAATCCATATTTTGTTGTTGTAGTCATGATATGTTTCGCCGCTATGCTTTTCCTGCCCTAATACAAGGCTAATATAAGGCCATGCAGTGCATTAGTCCGTCTGCACCACATAGCCTGATGAGAAATAATCCATGTAAAGCAATTTTTTTTCCGACCAGCCCTGCTCTACCCTCTTAGCTTGTCGATCTGGGTTTCACCCAGCGGCTCAGACCCACACACTTATTTTGGGTCATAGTTTTGGCAGCATTGTTGCTATTTTTCCACACATTTTCAGTCATGCCAAACTCACAAACTCATATATACAACCGTTCTTCATACCACAACAGCTTAAGCCGACAATGTATTGCTATTATTTTCATTTCACTTCAAGATTTGCCAATGTACACAACTGATACCGGTTCAAGACCACAATACATACAACTAAGGTTTTGATCCGGCACCACAACTTACAATAATACACGACGGCAATTCAACAAATCTAGTACTCAAAACTAACAACAAAGGGCTTGTACTGTCCAGAACTTCAGTCTGTCACCTCCCTCCTTCCTTTGTCAAATATGAAATATGATTACTTAATAGTGTAGTAGTTGTATTTAGAATCTAAATAACTAGTTTGTCAAATATACACCAGAAGATGTACTCGGCACTGATGAGAACCAAAACTTTTCTATCAGATTTCCATGAGAGAATCAACATGTACTTGTACTGCATCTAAAAATTACAAACCAAAATCTATGACTGAATTGCAAAGGGCAGTTAGAACTATAGATCTTACCAATGGAGGTGGTGGAGGTGGGGAAGCCAGACAACGTCGGCCGTCCAGCCATGGCCAAAGTGTAAAATCCTGAATCCTGAACTCACGAAACCTACCTTAGCAATTAGCATGTTGCCTCCTTGACAGTGCGTGCTTGCCGTGCAGCTTGTCCCGAGCTCTCCACGACGCGCTTGCCGCAGTACTTGATGGACCGGTCGCCGCTGCGCCAGGCTGCGCCGCTGCGGGTTTGGTTGGGAGAACGAGAGACAGAGGACTCACGCACAGGCTGTGCCACTGCGGGTGGGAGAACGAAAGAGAGGAGGGGCAGGGAGGTCCAATTCCTTTTCCCATTTCTTTTTTTTATTTCGTTAATCGGCTGAAACTGACGGCGGCTCAAAATGATGGTAAACGGCGCATTAGGGTTTGAAAAGCGATGATGATTTTGCAAAATCTTAAAAACGATGATGATTTCGCAGTTAGCCTTCAGAATTGTGGCTGAAACGCCAATGTCCCTATTAATTATACAGCTGACATGGGGCATGGGCACAATACTCTACGAAAAGACTGCTATTTTTTTTTTTGGAAAATGACACGAAAAGACTATTGTCGATCAGTTAAAAGACAACTGCTGAGTGGTAGTAAACTAGTAATATTCCCTGAACTTTTTATTGTCCTCTTTGATTCTTCCTACTTTTTGGTACAGAAACAAATTCTCTCATATAATGGATATATCTAATGTTTTGGGAATATATGCCTAATGTCTTGTGAATGTTTCCTTTGTATGAGTACTAGTTGTGTTTCGTCTTCAATGTGTGCACTAGTCACTGGTTGGCTAAATCAAAGTTCCTTTTCCTTCGTCAGCAAACCTCTCTGCTTTCAGGATTCGACGAGCATGAGTCACACACTCTCTCTTTTGCATCTCCAGTGCTGCTTCTAGGTTGAAATGAACCACTAGCATAGCTAGCATAGTAGTACTGCCTGCATTTGAATCAAAATATGCCTTCTCATTTGAACTAAAAATCATAATCTTGATTTTCATAAAAGAGCTCGCTTCGTAGTTCGTAACAGGGACTTGGCTGAGAAGACGACAGAGGACTAGGCTGTTGACACGCTCTGCTCTGCTCTGCTTAGCCTGACTTGACCAACCCGTCAACCGCTGGCCACCGACAAGCATTTCGTCGAACAGCACCACCCACCCACGGCCATGCCCGCCGTCAAGCTTCAAGTGGCTTTTCTCCTCCTCTTCCTCAGCGCCCTCGCCGTCGCTGACGCGCGCGCCTCAGCATTGTCCGGCGTGGAGAGGCACCTCCCCTTCACGCTCCTCCCGGCCCACAACCTTGCCGCCGGGTGCCGCGGGTCCGTGGGCGAGTGCCTGGCCGGCGACGAACTGGACCTCGACGGAGGAGGGCTCCGGCTCAGCCACGGCCGCGGGCGAGTGCCTGGCCGGCGACGAGCTCGTCGAAGGAGGAGGGCTTCAGCTCCAACGCAGCCGCGTGCTCTACTACCAGTCCGGGTACGTCGGCTAAGGCGTGCTGCGGCGCGACCGCGTGCCGTGCTCTCGCCGCGGCGCCAGCTACTACAACTGCCCGGGCCAACCCATACCACCGCGGCAGCTCCCGCATTCACGCGTCGCCGCGGCTAGATTGAAGGCTTCGGTTCGGCATGCTAGGCAGCAGCTTGTGCTGTGACAGTAGTATTCCCAGTGTTCTGGACCGGAGTGTGTGCCGTTACATTGGGCTTTGCTGCTCTCCTGCAATTCCAGACCAGTGCTGCTGTTCGTTTCTTAGTGTTCATGTACTGGGATCTTTTATGTTGTATAATGTAATCTAGCAATAAGAGATGTCTGTAGCTTGTCGAGAAGAAAGAATTTCAGTTCCTGATCCACGGCATTAAAGACTGAAAACTCATTTCCAAGTTGCAGTTTGTGTGACTGTTGGTTCTTGTACTCTGTTTCGGTCCAGTGCAATGTTAATGTTGTGATTCAGGTAAGGAGCTCGACAGTGTGTTTAGGACTCCCATGATTTTACGTATTAGTTTTAGTTATCTTGATCTATCTAGTAGGCAGGGCCAGAAAGCAACAATACATCATCCTCTAATCCTGAAAGTTTCAGAAGAAGCTGGTTGGAGCGTGAAGATCGACATTTCGTGCCTCCTGTGAAATGTTTCTCTTGCTTGGCGCCGAACTTTGGAGCAAAGATAGTGGTTGCCCTCTGCAGAACAGAACGTTGGAACGGCGATCTGGTGCTTGGAAAACTGGAACATTGCAGTTGACGACATGAGCATCAGCGTTGCAATCGATTGCAGTTGACGACAGACACACGTTTCAGGCTTTTGGCACACCTGGGAATGCATGGCCGCCGATGAGCTAAGGATGCTTCCACGGATATGCACCGCACGTTTCTTCACTGCTCAGAACAGACTTCGCGAAGATACTGAATTTTTGAAGATCGCTTCTATTGGAATTGTGAGTTGCAACACTTGTTCAGTCGTTAGTGTCTTCTTCCTAAATTGTAATTGTTCCGTGGTTACGTCAAGCTATAGATTACATAAATTGGAATTGGAATTTGAGTTAGTGTCACCTGTCCCTGTGATCTCTAAAACACTTGCCAGTTGTTCTTGCCACAGATTACTATGAAGCAACAAAAATTCAGATATCTTGTTCAATCGATGCCTTGCCTCAGTCACCAAGATTTTCGGTTTGAATGTCTCTTTTAGGGGAGGTTTTGAGTATTTTAGCTTTATGCAACTCAATACCTTCTCTTATTGCTCTGCCAAAGACTATCACTGTTTTTTATCTCGAAATTCATGACTGGTTAAATAGATCAATTCATGCGCTTGTCCTGGCTGCCACATGGGCCTGATCTTCATCGATGGTTCGTTGTTCACAAGTCACAACTGGTTATTGAATACAAAGGTTTGGCACCTGCAACGGAAATGTAGAGACCCCTGATAGCGGAAATAATTCACGCGATACTTGCATTGATCAAAAGATTGAGTGCATATAGAGAGGGGAGCCGGTAGCAGCAAAACCCTAGCGCCATAGCGCTGCCATGCATGGGCCTGTGAACATGAGGCACAAGGCCTAAGGCCATGCACGGGCTAACTACAATCAAATGCAAAACATAAGTCTAACAACCCCTTCCCTCGTAGGATCAGCTGGATTGGTTGAGTCATCACCGTGCATAAAACGCTCTTTTGGCTCTGAGAATATGAGGTGCACTTATAAACCAAGATGCCTTTCAATGGCAGTGTAAGGCAAGGCAACCAACTGCATGCACGCTTTACTTCCCAGGAGTGGAGGTAATGGAACTTTCAATTGTAGTGTAGGGAAACCAACTGCGTGCATGCTTTATTTCACCAGAAATGATTGAGGTTGCATGCTCGGACAATGTTAGTGCATTCTGCTGATGAACTTGAGCTATGCTCGAAGTGTTCAACAATCGTTAATTTCTATTGAACTACATGTCATGATTATTTTAACATTTGTCATGTGAGTTGTCATATACAAAAATTTGAGCTTCAATTTTTTTTAGAAAGCCCACAAATTCTACTTGTATGCTGAGAAACAAAAGAAAATACAAAGTTCAATATGGTGTATATTGCACTGAATGGAATTGTTAGGAGTCAGACGAGCCATAGTTTTATAGGAGGTAAAAGGACAAAGCGAATTGTTTGAGGGAGTAAACTTGAATTTGTTTTCTATTTTAATTACTTCAACAATGAAGACCCTGATATTACTTTTTAGGTATCATTTTTTTGAATGAGCAATTATTCACAAGTCATAACACAAAAACTAAATGCTACTTCCTCCGTTTTTAATTTTATAACATTGTTGACATTTTTGTTGAACTTTGACAACAACATATATGAAAATAATTAGTTGCTTTACGTGAAATGTATATTGTTGGATCTATCGTAAAAAGCACTTTAAGATTAACTTATATATTTTGCTTTTTGCACAAATATTTATGAATAACACGAATGGTCAAAGTAATGAAAAAACTCAACGGTGTCATGTATTTAAAAACAGAGGGAATACATTATTAAGGTAATGCAATCTATATGTTGTCGTTTGCTTTGTCAATGCCAAAAGTACCTTGCAATCTCAGGAAAGTTGATTTCAGAAAAATGCTAGCAAGTATTGATTTCAAATATGCATGCTGGCTAATTCCAAAACTTCTTTTAATTTGTACTAACAAGAGGATATGTAGACTTCGCAACAAAAATTAGGATATGTAGGCTCACTCTTAATAAAAAGAATATTTAGCCTGACCTGAAGTAAATTCCAGGAACCACATGTTGCTTCCTCTTTTCAAGGAAAACTACTTTCATATTGAAACTCCTTCACAAAAATCATGTGTTGAAAGTAAGAATTATGCTCTAGACTAAGTTACACAAATGATAAATTATTCGTTTGAACAAGCCTAAACATAAAAAAGAACTGCTATATATACATACAACCGGGTCGTCCAACCCGGTCATACGACTAATACTAATCACCAATTAGCATGCATGATCAGGCACATGTTAACATTATATTAGTTGAACAATGGGGTGGAACAGTCGAAGCGTATGCAGAGCATTTTCAAAACATAAAACCACCCCTAAAACCAACAAGCTAGGAAGCTATCCTCTATTTAGTTTTGATTTCGATTACAAACATGACCCTTCTTTTATTTACTCCAACTGTTCACAAATATAGTGACCTTTTAGTTTTGTGTCCTCAGTCAATTTTTTTGAATTTGGACGAACAATATATATAAATATTTTTTCAAACTAAAAGAGTTACATATTAATGATATTATGATAGTCCATTTCATGATGGATCTAGTGACATCATTTTTGTGTTGTCAATTTTTATAGTTTTTCATAATTGATAATCAAAGTTTAAAAAACTTGAATTAATTAAAACAAAACTAAAGGACAGAATATTTGCGTCCGTAGGGAGTAAAAACGTTTATGGTGATTAAAGAATTCGACAAGCAATTTGCAAATTCAATGCGTTGATGACGAGTGACTGGTGAGAGAGAAGCATACGACCACAGACACGCGGATCCCTGGCAGAATGCCGACATCACCTTGGTGGGCTAGAGCACATGAGCATATATAGCTGCATCATCATATATCCATGGATAGCAACGCATGGCAAATAAAACCGATCACGGTTAGCTCAGTTCCGGCCTTGGACAGTTAGCGAATCACGCAAGTCACGTCACACGCAAGAGCATGACAAAATAGTTGTTAAACTTTATATTTTCTGGTGAGGATTTAAAGTTTAGGCTGGAAGTTAGTCCTATGTGGTTACTAATTAATAGCAGTGGGCGAATGAGAAGGAAACTTGGTAATAAAAAAGATACGTGATGTAATTGCTCTCACGAGCAACAAAATTTCAATTTGCGCAAATACTAGTACATATCTGTTGACTTGGACTCGGTAAATTCTACTAGTGAAGACAAGAACTAACCACTTTGATTTGGGCTCGTCAGGCATGTATTGGTCATCTCGTCATTCTTTTATTTTAACACAACAACTCGTATAAATTTTCTATTTTTGATTCCCACTGACCGTTTTATATTTAGAACATGCCATGAACGATTGACAGACATTCTTATACATTATTCTCATGCAGTTTGTCGTTTGTCCTGGTAGAATTTCTTAGTTCTGACGGCCCTCCATTTGCTGGATGTGCAAGTCAAACAAGACCTAATATCCTGCAGTTACTCCTATAGCTAGTTTGGAAAACTTGGTACATGAATCTAAATGTTGGCATTTCCTATGTTGTCACGGTCCAAGATCGATGTTTGTCAACAAAGAACTCTAAATAATGGTGGCCATTTGCCAATACACAAGACCGTACGTAAGGTCCAAGATCGATGTTAATCAATTTTGTATTCAATAAAAGCATATATCCTCTATCTTAACTGAATGTGTATCATCAGATAGGGGAAAAAAACTTGTTAGGTTGGTAAAAGTTCTGAAATGGATGATCCGATCCCATGTTATCCCGGTACTAAAACATCAAAACTATATATTGTCATGCCATGTGAGGGAATTGACTTCTAACAGAACTGAAGTTTGATGAGAGGTCATCGATCAAGCTGACAATTTATAAAACCTATATTAGTTGTTCAGCAGGTTCAAGTGTCCTCCAAGTACAGAACAAAAGAACATTATGTTATTTAGGCAATGTAACTCGGCGTGAGGAGAACTAAACCATAAACCTAGGATACCTGAAACTAGCATGCCTGTTGGAGAGACAGGACCCCGCTCTCTTTGGCCGCCGGCAAGATCGCTGGAGGCGACAACTGAGAGGGGCGGCGGCGAGCCCTAGGCTGGGCACGAAGCGGTAGCGTATGACTTCTGTTTTTGTTGTAAATGTGCTCTCACTATGGGGACGCTCTCCCCTCCGCCCTGTTCAACCCGAGCACTTCATCCACCCAGCCCCCAACCCGCGGGGCGCACCAGCAACGGCCCAGTTGAGAAAGGACGCAGCCCACGAAGTGACACAGTTGCCGGCGACGCAGCTGCTCGCCTCCCGTCGCCACCTTTTCCTCGCCTCGCCTGCACGCTGTCGCCCTACTCAGCCGCGCCGCACCACCTCCGCCTCGCCTGCCGCGCCATCAAAGTTAAAATGCTGGAACAATGGTGGAACAATTGGGGGAAAATGCTGGAACAATTCGACAGCACAAACTGGAACAATTCAACAGACAAACTGGAACAATTCGACAGACAAACTGGAACAATTGAGGAAAGCAACTGGAACAATTCACAACACAAGCTGGAACAAATCGTCAAACAAACTGGAAGAATTAGAACAATTCAACAAATACACTAGAACAATTCGATAGATAATTTGGAACAATTCCTCAAACTAAATGGAACAATTCGTCAAACACACCGGAACAATTCAACATGCTGACATGCATGCGGGCGCGAGGTCGTCCATTAGTGGATCTCCGTGCGGCAAGCCAGTCAAGGAGGTGCACCATGGAGAAGGCCCCCTGGGGCGGCGCCCACCGGAGCGACGTCGGGAGACAAGCATGCGGGGCGGCGCCGTGGAGAATGGGGTGGCGCCGGACGTCGAGCGTGGGGGGCTGCGCCGTGGAGAGAGAGGGGCAGCGCATGAACGCAGGAGGACTGGAGGAGGAAGAAACTGATTGCTTTCACGTGCTCGCGTCATGGGCCGAAACAGGCCGAAACAATAGCAATTGGGCTGGACGTGGGGCACGGAAGGGGTGGGCGGAGAGTGGCCGCGCGTTACCCTGGGCAGAGGCGACGATTCGCGCTCACTATGCCCCCTTAACTCTATCTCCATGGCCGTCTGTCACGGCTGCCTCCTTGGCCCTAAATGGATCTGGGAAAAGGAATAATTAACCCAAATTATGCTTGATGCAATTTAAATATCCCTTTAGCCTTCAAATAATTGTTGTTTCAGATAGCGACAAGGTCGTTAAGACACTATTTAACCATGAATAATAATATTAAATACATACCAAAATATAGCAAATATGTATTATTTTTCAAAGACACTTTGAAAAAAGACACTTTGAAATATCGAAAGATGGGATGTATTTCAAAACATCAGTTATTTGGAGACTAGATGAGTGCAAAGAATGAGAAATTTAATGTGAGGTACAATTGGACATCCTGCTGCGAGCTGGTATCCGAGATTATAGTACTAAAAAATGGGTAGGTATTAAAAAAATAATGTGAGGCACAATTTGGCATCCGGCCGCGAGGCTGGGCATTTGGGTTAGGTACAATTTGGCATCTAACCGTGAGGATGGCATCCGGGGTAGGTACAATTTGCATCCCGCTGCGAATTGGCATCCAAGGTAGATATAAATTAAGCACATAGAGAGCCATGCTAATTAATTAAATACTAGGTTATATAGCGAAACCCGAGAGCAGATCGGCGCCCATATATGAGCGGCAATGCGTTTCACCTTGCTACTGGACTCGCTTGCCAGTCAACGTCTTCTTCCCTCATTCATCCTTCGTTTTCCATCTCAAGCAGCCAGGCCCAGGCGCCTACCTTCACTAAGCCCAATTTCAACTCGTCCGCCCCCATCGGCCTACCGCAGCGCAGTAGCTAGGCCGGATCCAATAAAGATCCGGCTCCACGAACTACGCCGGCAGTGATTCCTTCTAGCCGGCCACTGAACTGGCCAACATCAGGTACGTTTCCTCGACCGCCTTTGTGAAACTTTTTATGCATAGACAGCAAAGCTCATCTCATGTCTTACGTTTAGTGGATTTCTAAGCAAATGTTCTGTGCTCCTCTAATCATCGCCCTCCCCCACACACGCAGATGTAGCATTTGGCCATTTGTATACATAGCCAATGAATCGAGGGTCCGCCACACAGCCCTAAGTACCAAGCAAGCAAAATATAAACGGAGAGTACGTGTGACCGGCGGCCGAGCGGAGCATGGAGCTTGCCGTGGGGCCCATGGCCAGCCTGGCCACCAAGCTGGGCAAGCTGCTCATGGAGAAGTACGTCGTGCAGAAGGGCCTGAAGCCCGACATCGAGTCCCTCTCAAGGGAGCTTCTTACGATGCACGCCGCCCTCGTTGACGCGTCCCACGTTCTGCCGCACCAGCTCAGCGAGCTGGACAAGCTCTGGTCACGGCAGGTTCGGGAGCTGTCGTACGACATGGAGGATGCTATCGACGACTTCACCCTACGCGTGGACTTTCGCGAGTCTACGGCCGCCACCGATGCCAACGTCTTCAAGAAGATCCTTTCCAAGGCCACCGCCATGGTGAGGAAAGCTAAGGATCGCCAGCAGATCTCGGATAAGATCAAAGACATCAAGAAACTCACCAGCGAATTGGCTGAGCTCCGTGCCAAGTACACAGTAAGGGACGTGAGTGCCAACCTCGTCGCAACCACCAGCATCGACCCCCGTGTACTCAATCTGTACAAGAAGGAGTCGGATCTGGTTGACATCAAGGAGACGACGGAAAAAGTAATTAGGATGTTAACAGGGGCCAGAGGTCATGATATAGCATCCGAGAACCTAAAGATAGTGTCCATTGTGGGAGTTGGAGGATTGGGCAAGACTACACTAGCCAAAACAGTGCATGACTCGCTTAAAAATCAATTCCAGTGCAATGCTTTTATTTCGGTTGGTAGGACTCCTAATTTGTCTAAGATATTTGAGAAGATGCTGGAGGAACTCGATGAAAAGTATAACATTAGAGCTGACATGGCAGGATGGGATTTAGAGCGATTCTGGAACGAACTGCATAGACTCCTACGGAACAAGAGGTATGCGTATGTCACACTACATACCCCAATCCAGTTTGAATTGTTTGTGTTAAATATATTCCAATTGGTTAATATGCTATACAGTTGTCGATAGGAGCATATCTGGAGAAAGACCACCCATTTACAACGCCAGTAAATTGGCATTCTTATATCCACTTAAGTAAAACTATACTATAGGAGAAAATAGGATATGCTAGCCAAGTATATATAGGGACTGGAGTAGTAAACTGATTTTGTCCGTCAAAAATATAAACCACAATATCCCATGCATTTAGTGTTATCACGTCGTACATGCATGTGTGAGTTGTGTGGTCTTCTATGTTGTTTATTGGCACTCACATGCCTTTAGGTACACTACTCTTAAAATAAAATGTCTATTTGATTGTTTCGCCTATGACCATAAAAAAGTCAAGATGCTCACCCCCGGTGTTTTAGGGGTGACCCAACACCTGAATTTCTAGCCCTTTCAATCAAGAATCCAACGGCTCATAGTCATCTTCAACCTCCTGATCTGCTTTCTTCTTCCCCGAGCTTCCTCACCCCTGCCGCCGCCCTACCTCGGCGGGCTAGGGAGGCGACCGCCCTCCGGCCACCTCCTGCTACCCCCTCCCACCACTCACGTCGTCATCTTCGCCCCTCGCCCTGACCCTGCTCCAACCGCCATGCCCTGCCGCACGTTTCGGCGGCGCCCCCGCCGCCTCTCCCGCCACCACCGCCGGGCTGGCCTGTATCCCCCGGCCCCCTTCTCAGTTCGGTGATACTCCAGTGAGCCCCCAACCCCGAACCCTAACCCCCTAACATCACTAGTGTTAATTGGGGAGTAAAGCTCGCCAAGATGGTTCTAATAAAGAGAGAAACGGTGGTATCGAGTGAGGATAAATGGACGGATAGATTTGACTCAAATACAATGGTCCGACGGTGGTAAATTATGTAGATTAGCGGGAGGAGCTATGATTAGCAGGAGGGAGGGAGGATTAAGGGATGCGGAGATGATTGATCAATCATTAATGAATTGTACAACCAACATATATCCAATGATGTTGGAACCACTGGCGGAGCCACACCAGGGCCAGCCAGGGCCCTGGCCCCCCCTTGGTGCTGGAAAATGTTAGAAGATCCAACGCACTGCTATGCTATTTTATCCATTCTGATTTTTCCTTGATCCTTCTCTGTCGCTTTGCTTCATTGCCAGCAGCAGGCTCTGCTTGCTTAACTTCATCAAAACACTTGCTAGTGCTGGCCAGGTTTCTGTACAGTACTTACTCAACCTCCTACTCCTAGCTCTTGTCTGCTGCAAATTCTAATCTAGGTGCATCGTTGTTCACGCTCATCTAACGCTTAGACGGCAATTTTTGGTTACAAATTCTCGGCCCCTCCTTCGATTTGTTCCTGGCTCCGCCACTGGTTGGAACCCATCCTCAATCTCCATTAAGGATCCCAGGAAGAAAACATTATCATGCATTTTTAACCCTACTATATACAGTAACTTAAAATACTTTGTACAGGGAGAAACTAATATATTATAATAGATATTCGTTTATGTCATTCAAATATTCATGTAAAATCCGTTCTTTAGACAAATTGTGATTAAATTTTTCATTACTCTAAGACATATGCATTTCAACATTTGCACATTACTACATGATATTCTAGAAACTTTACCTCAGTTAATAATTTTTTAAACTGCAAGCCCATGTAGGTGCACTGGTTGACAGGCTAGTTTATATAATTGAGAGCACAATACATTCCTATTGTACACACAAGCAAGGGCAAAAGAGTGACCGATATGTCATGTAGTAGCAGTGGTGCTAGGATTGATTGGCGGCTCCTAATATTTGATTTGTTGCTCTGGATTTCTTGGTACATTTGTTTAAAGCATCTATGTTACAGTGTGTTAATAGAATCTTGATGTTGTACTAAATTACTCGATATTTTTGTGTCGATGCATAACTTCATCGTTGTTGATGATGTATGGGATAAAGAATCATGGGAAGCAATCAAATATGCTTTGAATGATAATAATTATGGAAGTAGAATAATCATGACCACTCGTAATTTTGATGTTGCCACGATGGCAGAAGAGGTTTACAAACTAAAACCTCTTTCTGAAGAGAACTCTAAGAAATTATTCTACAAAAGAATACAGAGTCGAGAAGGAGAAAGTATTCAACATCTATCATCTGAAGTATCAAGTAAAATCATAGGTAAATGTGGTGGTATACCAATGGCTATCATTGCAATAGCTAGTTTATTGGTTGATATACCATGTGAGGACTGGTCAAAGGTGTATGACTCAATTGGTTTTGGGAACGGAGACAATACAATGAAGATAATGTCCTACAGCTATTATGATCTACCTTCTTATCTAAAACCATGCCTACTGTATCTAAGCATATTTCTAGAAGATTCGGAGATTGATATGAGGAGTGTGATATGGATGTGGATAGGTGAAGGTTTTGTCAATGTTGAGAAAGAGGAGGGTAGCCTATTTGAGGTTGGAGAAAGATACTTCAATGAGCTTGTAAATAGAAGCATGATCCAACAACCAACAGACGAATATTCTTATCTGTTCACAGAATTGTTCCGTGTTCATGATATTGTGTTTGATCTCATCAATAAGTTAGCAAATGATGAAAACTTTTTCACTATACTGGGCAGCAGGCAGAAACAAGCATCTTCTGCTAGTTCAAGAAGAGGGAAGAAAATTGGCATGCCTCGTTCGGACAACAGCAAGATACGCCGGCTGGTTATCCAAAATCATCATATGGGGCACATCCCTGAAGAAACCATGGACATGCCTGAGGTGTTGAGGTCACTTAACTTTGTAAGTAGTAAGGTTGAGAATATGGTCCCACTTCATAGCTTCAGAGTTTGCCGTGTGCTACGTATACAACAAAGCAACGTCCTAATCAACCTAAACCATCTGGGTAGGTTGCTACATCTCAAGTACTTAGATATATCTTACACACCTATTGATGATCTTCCTAAGGAAATTGGGCACCTAAAATCGCTTCTGGCACTGCAATTAATCGAGACTGGGCTAGCCACGTTGCCACCAGCTATTTGTTTGCTTACACAACTATTGTGCCTGAATGCGACAGGGTTCTTAAACTTGCCAGTTGACAAGATAGGGAAACTAACCTCCCTGGAGGAGCTACAGTTAAAGAATGTAGTTGGCCGAGATGCCACCAAGGACCTTGTGGTAGAGCTTGGCAAGCTGACGAGGTTGAGGGTGATTGTGATCAAATATCCTGGGAAACTGGGGGAGAGTTTGCAAAAATTATTGGTGCAGTCTCTATGCAATCTAGGGGAACTCCAGCAACTAATAGTTTATTCTAAAAATTTCAGCCTAGGAGCCACTATTTGGGAGACCTGGGAGCCACCTAGAAAGCTCCGACGCCTACTTATACAAGGCATCGAATTATTGCGGCTGCCTGGATGGATCAATAGCTTCCGCCTTCCACACATCTACTTCATATCTCTGCGCGTTCACATTGTTAGAATACAAGACCTAGATAACCTAGGGAGATTGCCAGAGCTCAGCTACCTTCAGCTAGGTGGTTACAGCTGGCCTCCGGGGTATACTGTTGATATAGGCGGCTTCAAGAATTTGAAGACCTTCCATGTGGGCACAGCGCTCAAGTTTCATACGGGTGCCATGCCAAGACTTGAAGTGTTGTTGTTTACAGTTTATGCCGGGCTTGGGTGTTTTGAGGTAAATGGTGTGCCGTTCAAGCAGTTACCAACAAAGGATATAATTGGCGATCTTGACTTCAGCCTGGATAACCTCCTTTCACTTGACCAAGTCACTATCGTAATCAACTGCACCAATGCTAGTGCCACAGAAGTGCAGGAGGTGGAGGCTGTGGTCAGCCGTGTAGTGGAAGATCACCCCAATCATCCAACCATAGAAGTGCATCGAATATATGAAGAACATATGTGTCGGGTGGAGAAACTGAAAGCAGATCGGGTGAGGTGCTCTGTCAGTTTATTACTAACACTTATATATGGTTCATGGTACTTCTAATTGACCTACACTGCTTTCTGATCCATGAAAATTTCTTAATTTACAGATTATTGGTGTGCTCTTGTGGAAGGATGAATCTGATGCTAACTTCACCAGACTCCTGTGGCCGTACCGATGCCTTCAGAAAGCAGTTTTCTTCATCAACTGTGCAGGTGCCAATATGTGTGAGGTGGAGAAAGTGGAAGCAGCCCTTACTCATGCAGCCGAGGTTCATCCTAACCATCCTACTATCCAACTGATCAAGAAAAACACTGAAGAAATGATATCCTCTTCTGACCATCCCGGTACAGGGGTAGCTTTCTGCACTGAACTTTTTCCGTACTCCTAGTAAAATTTGCAAGATTTTTGCTGTAACCCTGCCGTTAATTAATTAATATAACCGCCGCTGGTCTCAATTTTTTTTGTTCCGTACTCCTAGTAAAACTGTTGAACCCTTAATTAGCTTTGACTAACTTACTACCCGCGGTTCTTTTTCCTTTCCAAACTGCAGCTGGACGACCACAATGAATCAAAAGATAATTCTCTTTCCAAACTCCAGCTAGGGAATTGATAATTGTGCATGTCCGATCCCTCCAGGCCTGCAGGTGTGTGCATGCCAATCTACATGCATAGAAATTCATATTTGCTGGTGTAGTCAATGTTGGAATAACCAACGTCATGGTAGTGTTCGGGATGTGTGGGCATGTGACGCATGTCCATGGCGTGTACGTGTAGGAGTTGAGGCGTGTTCGGATGCGTCGCGTCGAGTCAGAGTCGCGCGGTGCGCGAGGCGTCGTAGGTGTTTGTTCAGTTGAGATACGGTGCGTGCGTGAGTCTGTTCCGCCGCCGCCGTTGTTTAGTTGAGTCCAAGTTTAGGTGCAGGACGTGCCCATGGTTGTTGCGCGCAGGCTGCCGTGTCTGTTTGAGTCGTAGGATAGGAGGAGTTGTGTGCGTGCCTGCGTGGTGCCTGGTCTTGCGGAGGAAGCCGCCATGATCGGGTCGAGCAACGGCTCAACGATCATGTCTGTGCGCGCACTCTGCGGATCGTGGCGGAACGGCCGGCATGGTGTGTCCCGGGCCTACAAGAGGCCCTTGTACTCCTCCTCTCCATTCTGCCCAGTCCAGAGAAATAATACAAGCCAAGATACGGGAGCTATCGGCTCCGCGGCGTTTGTTGCCGGCAAACAACTGTTCATCTTCTTCCTCTAGTTCCTTGAGTGAGAGAGAGCAGGGCTGTAGGTTCCGGCTGAGCCAACAGTCAACATATGCTTCACAGTTATGCTTTTCTGATAGAAATATGAAGGTGGCTAATACACGGCCATGTGTGCATTAATCCTTCTGCACGGCATAGCTTGATGAGAAAATATCCATGCAAATCAATTTCTTTTCCCGACCTGCCCTGCTCCAACCTCTTCGCTTGTAGTTCTGTTTTTCACCCGGCGGCTCAGACCCACACACTTATTCTGGGACAGTGGTATAGTAGGTCCTAATATAACTTCAAGTGAAATGAACTAATCAAAGACACAAGGGAAGCAACAAAATAATTTAGAAGCTATCCTGGATGGCAGCTCATGCGTTATTCTTGTAATAGTAATAAGGTTATTTTATTTGCTAGATTAAATTACCTTGGATTAGGCATGCCCGTTACTTGGCAGAACCACCTTATGCCATCATTCTCTGCTTCAAGAAAGTCTTCTATTAGATTTTCTTTTCATATTTGGTTTCTCCATCCCTTGCATCTCAATTTATTTACTCTATATGTAAATCTATGTCCAGGTAATGTGAGTTGTTGAAGTACTAGAGAGACCAAAGTACCATCATTAAGATGATTCCAACTATTCTCAGAGCTTGTATTTGGTGGTTAAAACTAAAATCACATTGCAGACGCGGATGAACCACAAGCAATGAAGCTTATGTGTGAACTGTATTTATCTTTGTTTTCTAATATGAATCATGCCTATATTTCCTTTAAATAAGCACGACAGACTTTGTCTGAAGTGTATTTCTCTTACATGGGTCATGTTATTCCCTTCAAAACGGTCATGAGAGAGTTTGTATGTGAACTGTGTTACCCCTTTTCCTGAGATGCTTAAGTTTTCCATCCTACTTTGTTCAATTCTTGTTCCATTTTCTAGTTGAGCTAACGTTTTAATTTGTTCCATTTGCCAACTTTTGTGCAGTTACTAATGCAACGGACATGGTAAGAGTATATCTTAAAAATACTCTATGAAAAGACTGTTGTCTTTTTTTTTTGAAAATGATTCAAAAAGACTGTTGTCGAATACAAGAAAAATGGTAAATGGTAGTAATATTCCCTGAATTTTTAATCGTCCTCTTTGGTTCTTCCGACATTTTTGGTACCGAAAAAGTTCTCTCATGTCTTGGATATATCTGTTTCTAGCAATATATGCCAAATGCCTTGTGAATATTTCCTTTGTATAAGCTTTACAGCTGCAGAAGATCTTAAGAGACGAAGTACAGAAATAGTCACTGTGAGCACTAGTCACTGCATGGCCCGATTTCAGCATGTAACACATGCAGCTCTCATTGTATTGTTGCTGATGTCTATGGAAAATTGGTCCTATTAAAGAGCAAAACACATAAAAGCACAAATCATACATAGAACTTTGGTACATCAAATAAAATAGATGTTCACTTCAGTGTTAGCCATTTGAAGGCAGAGGCATGCACGAGCAGCCGTCGCTAAGGATGCCAGCCACGGCGGTTTGTCCGATGCCACATAAGTAGCCATATTCGTGGACCTACGAGGTTGGTGGAAGCAACGCGTGCCAGAAGCCCCGGCTTCACGATGCCAAACGTTTGATGATTTCAAATTTGACAAGTGATTTGCGAGAAGTTATTCTTGATAACCAGTGGAAATAGTTTGGCTCATTGCTGAATTTGACTGATGGAACTATGTACTGCGAGATGAAATTTATCAACCAAAATTCAGAATTGTGGTGCGTTGATGCCTACCTCTAACTCCCATTTTTAGCTTTGGCACATTTAAGCTGAGAATCGAACTCAATTATCTGAATCTTCCTGTTCTGTCACATCGTTTTCGTTTGAGCTAGAATATTATAAGCTGTGCTGGTTGTTACTTACAGCCTGTTCGGTTAGAGGTTTTGCAGCAGGCAGCAGCAGCAGCTACAGTGTTCGCAGTTATTTCTTCAGCAGCAGCTACAGTGTTCGCACTTATTTTTCTATAGCCGCAGCCGTAGCCTGCCGAACAGGCTGTTAGTTGTGAGCCACAATCACGATTCGACATGTCTGTCATGTGGAATAAATCGAATGTGCTCATAAAAATGGAACATTTTTGCGTACCTGAAAAAGGCTACTCTAACTGCCAATGATATTTTGCTAGCATCGAAGAACCGAATAACATTGCAGACTGTATTACAATATGAGTCATGATATACATCCACAATAAAATGCAACATCACAATTCTACCATCACGCAAATATTTTCAGCCATTCAATTTCAGTAGTGACAACTATCGGTAGCTGAAAATTTGGTCTGAAACTGTTAAAATCCAGAGGAAATCAATTGTTCACTGATATGACCGTTTCAGTTAGGAGAAGCCGGGAGTTTTCTCAATGTAACTGAAGTCCTAAAATCTTGCTCAAGTTCCCTCCCATCCCACAGTTTTGTGCCGGGGTTTGCGGTTTATTTCATGCTTCCAGAGATATCTAGCATCGCCTGACATGAGAACAAGTGAGCGTGGTTTGAGGTGGACAGGAACCTTTTGTTGGTTCAAAGCCTCCTAGTTCTGCTTGACTGAAGCGCATCACAAGCTGACTTGAGAGAGACTATTGCGATTCCATCGTCAAATCGCATTAGATCAACATGAGCACAGATCCCCTAGGTTGAACAACAAAAGAGTCACTTTAGGGTGGATTGTTAAAAGCACACATCTCGTTCTTTGACACTGCAATGCAACACAGCAATGCCATTCAATTATTCAGAAAAATAACAGCTCCGCACCTCACCTGGCTTGTATCTATTTGCAATCAGTTAATCAAAAAGTGGTTCCCACCGCAGCAAATCTGATGGCAGAGGGCATGAATCTTCATCCTCGTTTGTCAACTCTGCATTAGTAGCAGCACTAACATCGCCAACACAAATGGCTTCACGAATAAGCATGAAAAGTTCAGTAGCCCATCAAGGGAGATCACCAAATCTCATTGCCTAACCAAAAGAGAAGGGAAATTTTCACCATTAAAACAGCAGATGAACATCCAAAATTTTGCAACTAAGAAAGCACATTTATGAAGTTTGAATTACTTTTGGCAGGGGCGAAGCTAGGTACAGCTTCCCTGGTGCGCAGATACCAGGGTAAATCCAAATTCTAGTGCTAATCACTATATTTTGACCATTTGTTTAACTCCTTTAACCCATGGTTATGCCCTATAAATCACAAACTTTGTATATTTGGCACCACCATCATCTTAACTCTGGCTTTGCCACTGACTTTTGGAACTAATGACTCACTGACACATTAATATATTTGTCGAAATCCAACTGCAGAAACAAACATAAGGGCCATCCTGATAAAGCTGAAGAAAAAATCTTACTTGATTGTGCACATCGCTGAACCATCCTTCTGCAGAAAAACAAACAGGTACATCAACAGTTAGTCTGATTCAGCGATACTAAAGGCAAACTAGCGCTAAGTTTAAGCTGCATAACTTAAATTACACAGTTTTAAAGCAATTCGATCAAGTTCATACTAGTGCAACACGTCTAAGTAGTTTGGTGAAACCAAAGATAACATGCTTATTAAAAATCGAAGAAAGTTACCATGCCATCTGCAATTTGTGTAAGAAAGGAATATGAGAACTACTTACAGATTACCAAGTTCCCAAATTCCAAATTACTAAGCATCTACCCATATTCATGTGTTAGTTCTAATAATTACATCAAAAGATGAAAAATTTACAAGCAGTACCCTGCCAAAACGTCAAAAACAGAGCAATGTCTTCTCAGAAGATGGCCACAGGAGATTTGGGGCGAACCTCTTTGGATCGCAGCGAGGAGCCGCCCTTGCTCGTCGGCGGAGAGGAAGTCAGCGCAGAGCCACAGACCCCTGACCTCCGCCACCGCATCCCACCTCCACCGCTTCCCGCCGGCCACGCCCCCGCACCCGCGCCCGCAAGAGGTGCCGACCCCCACGGCGCGTCGGATTCGCTGTCCGACGAGTCGCCGAAGGCCTCCCGCAGGGCGGCACGGAGGTGGTGGGACTCGTCGCCGGCGGCGGCGGCCATTTTGGTGGTGGTCGGTCAATCTTTGGTTCCGCCGTACAGCACGACGACGGCGGCGGTCATTTTGGTGGTGGTCGGTCAAACTTTGGTTCAGCCGAGCATGACGACGGCGTAAAGCTAAGTAATACCGTGTCCGACCGGTGTTAACGTAAAGCAAGAATCCAGCCTCTGAAACTTCGATAGACCTCTGAATTTTCTTTGGTTGCGTCTGATTGGGGATTTCCCATTCTAAATTCGTTTCAAACTGAACCATGAAGAAATAAATCTTTCATGTTTATGTTAAAAATTAGCAAAACTTTTCGGTATCTTGTCTTTCACATACACTTCCGTTTCCTTCAGGTGATTGAACACACAAATAATCATGTATCAAGAATTAGAATTGGGTGCGATTGTCTCCATACCATGTACATCCACTTTACTGGGATTTTAAAGCATCCAAACTAACCGATATAATCTCATATGTGCTCCCTTTTCCTTTTCCTAGGACATTTTTTTTAGAACCAGAAAACTAAAGCGATAGCACAAGGCATTAAGAATAACTCTCCCCATGCCTCTTACACCTTGTCGTATCACATAGTTCACACATGCACACAAATACTAGGTATGAAGAGTTATGTACTCATGTGTGCACAAAATTTGAGCCGATTCACTCCCACACGTGTGACATTTGATGCCAAAAGTATAGTTACATGGAGCTGCGGGTGCCCAGCGTGTGATCATATAAACTGCTTCTCCTTCCTTCTTGTCATCTCCATGATCCATGCTTAATATCCTTTGAACATAGGGGGTGGTGGCGACGCATATTTGTTTACCATGATAGGTGGAAGGATGACATCTTCGAACGATGGCGGAGATATAGATTCAGTTGGTGGTGTTTGTGAATCTTCTTCTTCCTTTGGTGGGGGAACTTAGGCTACAGGTGGAGGTGAACTTACAGGAGCTGGCGGAGATGGTGGCTTGACCGGTGCTGGTGGAGGAGAGCTAACTGGTGCCGGTGGGGAGACTTCACCAGAGGTGGTGGTGAGCTCACGGGTGTTGGAGGAGGTGGTGTTTTTACTGGTGGTGGCGGTGATTTTACTGGCGCCGGTGGTGGCGATGACTTCACTAAAGGAGGTGGTGAGCTTACGGGTGTTGGTGGCGACTTCACCGGGGGGAGGTGGTGAGCTCACAGGAGTGGCTGGAGGTGGTGAGTTTACTGGAGCAGGTGGTGGCGAAGACTTTAGTGGCTGTGGTGGTGGTGCGCTAGTTGGTACCTCTGGTGGGGAAGACTATGCCGGAGGAGGTAGTGTCTCGACGGGAGATGGTGGTGGTTACATCTTCTCCGGAGTTGGAGGTGATTTCATTGGAGTTGGCGGATGAGTAGGCTTATTTTGAGGTGGTGGACAGATCTTTGAAGTGGGTGGTGGTTGTGAGTTCTCCGGAGTTGGAGGAGATTTCACCGGAGCGGGTGGTTGTGATGATTTCTCAGGAGGCGGGGGTGATTTTGTTGGAGCTGATGGTGGTGATTTTTTGGGAGGTGGGGGTGATTTTAGTGGAGTCGGTGGAGGAGTAGGCTTCTTTTCAGGGGGTGGAGAGATCTTCAGAGTTGGTGGTGGTGGCGACTTCTCTGGGGGTGGGGGTGATTTTACTGGAGCGGGAGGTGGTGGAGATTTCGCCAGTGGAGGTGGAGAGCTCACGGGAGCTGATGGTGGTGGAGATTTCGCCGGTGGAGGTGGAGAGCTCACGGGAGCTGGTGGTGGTGGAGATTTCGCCGGTGGAGGTGGAGAGCTCACGGGAGCTGGTGGTGGTGGAGAGCTCACGGGAGCTGGTGGTGGTGGAGATTTCGCCGGTGGAGGTGGAGAGCTCATGGGAGTTGGTGGTGAGGGAACTGATTTCACTGGAGGTGGTGGAGGAATCACTGGAGCGGGCGGTGGAGAGCTTACTGGAGTTGGTGGTCGTGGAGACTTCACTGGAGGTGGTGGAAGGATCACTGGAGGAGGCGGTGGAGAGCTGACCGGAGCTGGTGGCGGTGGAGACTTCACCGGAGGAGGTGGTGCGGCCACAGGTGCCGGTGGAGGAGGAGACTTCACGGGTGGTGGCGAGGAAGCCTTCACTGGGGGTGGTGGTGATGCTGCCACTGGCGCTAGTGGAGGTGGTGATTTCACGGGTGGTGGGGGTGAGCTCACCGGAACCGGAGGTGGGGATGAGACAACCGGCGGCTGCACCTGTGGTGGTGGGGCCTTGGGGCGTTCAGGTGACGTCGGGAGCCAGTTAGAAGTCGGAGGCGGTGGCGCAGCATACCCTGCCGGTGGAGACTTGACAGGTACAGGTCCCGGCACCGACGCTGGTGTTGGTGCCTTTTGTTCTGTTGGCCCCGGTTCGGGAGACAGCAGTTCAGGTGCCGGTGCTGGCACCTCTGGACCTTTGGGTGAGTCCGTCGGGCTCTCCGGCGGCGTCGGCGTGGGCCCAGGAGGCACCTTGACCATGGGCGGCTTCCCAGGCAATATTGGCGGCTTTGACGGCTTGGGGTAACCCGCGCACGCGTGCTTGCTGCAATCGACAGGGCGATCGAGGACCGGCGCGCACTGCAACGCCATCTTCTGCGCGGGGCGCAGCGCACCGAGGCAGTTGACGGCGTCGTTGAGTTCACCTCCGCCTTGTTGGAGTGCATGCAGGGGACGGCCTCGGAGTTGAAGTAGTTGAATGCGAAGCTGAAGTTGACCAGCATTGGAAGGTCGCAGATGGCCTCGTGCACGATGCCCGTGAACACGTTCCGCGACACGTCGAGCTGCTCGAGCTTTGTCAGCTCGGAGATCTGCTCGGGGAGCGCGCCGACGAGCGCGTTCCCGCTGATGTCGACGACGGACGTTAATTTCTAGACCCTCGATCTCACCATCATCGATGATGGAGCTTCTTTAGGCCCAAAGCCCTGCCCCCACCCCCTAATACCAAGACAATGATGTACTATCACTCAACATCAAGACCCCTCTCCAAAAGTTTACAAAAAAAAAACATTAGAACATTAATATACACTGCACTAGTACTATTTTTGTTACATTGTACCTGCACGAAGCAAAGGTCCAATTATCATAACAACCTTGAAATTATTGTGTGAAGAAGCAAACTAGTACCAGTTTCTCTTCAATGTACTGGTTGTATCAATTAATAATACTGAGATGGATAGGAAGGCTCTGCATGCACATGCATGAGGCTCCAATCAAAATTCAATTAATAAAATATGTGCCTCTGCCGGCGTGCTTTTTTTTTACAGCCTTGGCATTTGCAGTAATGGGAAATGTTAGTAATAAGTAGAAAGGAAAAACTCAATCATGATCAATTTACACCTACACTACCAGGATCCCCACTTTTCCCGAGTGCCTGGGACACTCGGGAAAAGCCGGAAAACACTCGGGAAAAGCTTTCCCGAGTGTAGCACTCGGGAAAGCCCACTCGGCGTTTATGTACTCGGGGAAGGCCACCTTTCCCGAGTGTCTTTTTTCGGGCACTCGGGAAAGACTCCCCCCCTTTCCCGAGTGTAATTTAAATTACACTCGGGAAAGACCCCCCCCCCCCCCCCCTCCCGTCTGCCATTATGCTTGAGCTGCACCAATCATGAACAGTAGATGCAAAAATATGTAAGACAATTGCTACAAAAATATATGGAAGCAATGATAGAACAACAAATCTGTATGAAGAAGTTCTCGCCCTATCATAACCATATGGCAGCAATGATAGAACAACAAATCTGTATGAAGAAGTTCTCGCCCTATCATAACCAGAATATTTAAGTCAAAGTGTAAGATTCAGCAAATATATGAAAATGGCAACACAGACCAGCTTAGACCACTTAAATTCAAGCCAATGAATCACATGAACAACCATTCTAATCAATCAAAGCTGGTAAAATAGATACAAACAAGATACTTTGAGATGCTCTGCAAGATCAGAACACAGGGATATCAGCTTACAGTTTACCTCAAATACTATAATGTGGTAGTTTCAGTCTTCAGTAGCCTTCACTTCTCAGCTAATCACATTTTGCAAAATGGCTTGTGAAGTCCTGTTAAAGTAGACAATTATTGTCAGGGCATAAGCACACTGACATAGCAGCATTTACACTTTCATAAAAAGAGCATTTCATCTTCAAGAGTCTCGCAGAAGCAATTTGATACACATGTAAATTGGAGAAGGGCTCAAGTTATTGTTAACACTTATTTTCTTATTGTTGAAGTACATCAGTAAACATTTCTGTGTGTACAAATGATAGTTATTTCTCTAATATATACCTCTGCCGAAGTGCCAAGCAGGTGACCTGTACAGTGTACATCCAGCCTACACTTGTTCAGTTTGCACATGTATTCAGTTTTAACCACAGAAACTCGAACATGTATTCAGAGCGGGATGCAACCAAAATAAAACAAGGTGCTACTCAAACAAAGGGATTTAATTAACTAATCATGATTATATGGCAAAGAACACAACCAGACAACTAGATTAGACGAGCATGTATTAGAGAACATCCATTAAGTGAGAATTCTCTAAGTTGCAGTCTCACTGATTAAACCAACCTGACTTTTGCTATGGAAACCAAGTACTGCCTGCCGTATGTCTTCAGACCTGAAACAAACAGAGCAATAGAGAGCCAGTTTACATAGTAGAAATTTTCATTGTACTCTTTCAAAGATATCACACTGACACATGCAATTGCTACTGAAATTTTCATTGTACTCTTTCAACACAGGGCATTACTTGCAATAGAGATTTTCATTGTACTCTTTCAAATTTCGTCTAAGCTATGTCATCAACAATACTGTCATCAGATAGTAAAACAATGTCAATTTGGAACAGAGCGCGGATCAGTGAAGTAGTAAAATTTGCCACAATACCAAACATATCACACTAACACATGCAATTGCTACTGAATGTCGATGCTCTGCCATGTTGATGCTCTGTTGCACGGAAAAAAATCACCATTTCTGAAGATATTGTCACAGGTTTCCTAATGTGGTTACTATTACTAGTGAACCATATAGTACATGTAATTTCGCGAATCAGTGAACACAATTACAACTAATTGCTCACTGCACGGAAATAAACAGAATTGAAAAAAAAAAGAACCACGGTCAGCTCACCTTGCTGGAGGTGGAGAAGAACGCCGGGGAGGAGGGCGGCGACGGGGCAGGAGGGTCGGGGCCGGGTACTGGCAGGAGAGGAGCCAGGACCGGGGGCCCGCGACGGCGTCGCCTGCCGTGGGTCCGGGCCGAGGCGGCGCGCCGCGACCGGGGCCGCCGAGTGCGGGGGCGAGGCCGGGGCAGAGGGGCGGGGAGTCGTCGACGGCGTCGGGTGGCCGGGACTTCGTCGGGGAGGTGAGGCGGAGGCGGGGGCCGGAGCACATGCCGGAGCAGCAGGGGCGGGGGCGGGGGCGAGATCTGCGGCGGAGGCGGGGGAGGGCGGCGGAGGCGGTGGAGGACGGTGGACGGCGGCAGGCGCTGGGTCACGGAGCCGGGAGAAGCGGTGGAGGGCGGCGGAGGCGGTGGAGGGCGCGGGAGGCGTGGGGAGGGCGGCGGGTGACGGCGGCTGCGGTATTTCGAAGGAGGAAAGATAGGGATGGGCGCGAGAGGAGGAAGAAGATTTTGGCTAAGCCCCCCCCCCCCCCCCCCCCCCGCCCCACCTTTCCCGAGTGTGGACACTCGGGAAAGGTGGGGTGGGGGCTTCTCCGAGCGTACTTTCAACAGGCACTCGGGAAATAATTTTCTTGAACAACTTAAAAAAAATTATAAAGTAGCAAACAAATTGGAAAAATGTCCAAAATTTTGGAATTACACTTTCTACATAATCTAGTGTCTGTTAAAAATAGGTTTCAAGTCAAATTCAATTTTGACACACCATTTGTCTTCGAATCATAATAACCTAATCTAAACTCTATGTCTCTTCTTCGAAGATTCTCTGTTTTGTGAACAACATACATGACAACTTAAGCGAATCATCTTCTATTTTTTATCACAACATCCCCGTATGATATCGTGACATCTTGACAAATCTCGCAATTTTTTGACAATATTTGTATTTTATACAATTTTAAAACAAATCGATCACACGCTCGAAATGATATTTCATCAACAAAAATTGTGAAATTTCATTTCATCTCCTGGACACGGTGTCAATATCAACTCAGTAACATGAATATCATTTTTTCATTACCTCGATTCCATTATTCGAGCGACTTGCAGTTCAATTTTGACTTATCATTAAAAAATACAATTAAAGAAAATAAATTACTAAATTTAGTAAACGGTTCGTGAAATTAACAAAATTTCAACATGAAGTATATTAAAGTGTATAATTGACAAGAAAAAAGTTTGGTAGCCAAAATGTGAAAAAAATAATAGTTTTTCCGAGTGCATGATGGTGGCACTCGGGAAAAGTTCCTCCCCGCCATCAAAACCAACGCCCGCTAGTTGGCACGGGGCCCAGCTCTAGCTTTTCCCGAGTGTGTCCAAAAAATACACTCGGGAAAAGTTTATTTTCCCGAGTGTCTTACCTTTCCCGAGTGTATCCTCCGTGGGACACTCGGGAAAAGTTGATTTTCCCGAGTGTCAAACTTTTCCCGAGTGTATTTTTTTTGACACTCGGGAAAGGTAAGCTTTCCCGAGTGCCCGATAAATTACACTCGGGAAAGGTTGAGACACTCGGGAAAAAACCGATTTCTGGTAGTGCTAGATCTGTATCCAAAAGTTGCAGAAACATTTGATTCCAAAACACTAAACTACACTGCAGAAAAATAGTACAATTTTTCAGATAAATAATAACAAATGCATAATTTTCCCTCACAAATATAATAATGGAGTAGCCAAGCATATCTGAATGTATACATAGGAAATGAAAACTTGGTAACTGAAAATGTACGTAGCACCAAATTAACTGCCCAAAATCCATGCATAGATTGTCTTGTAGAACCCCGAAAATTAATCTAAGATGCACGAAACCTGGGAACTTTACCATAAGGAAGGAAAGAAACTGCTAAAATTTGGGAACTCAAAAATTCATTGCTGAATTAATGTAGGATACAGTTTTCACCAGTGCAAGACATCCAGATGATTAGATGAAACTGAAGATATGATGTTAATAAAATTGAAGAAAGTTACCGTGCCATTCATTACCCAATGTATCAAATTCCAAATTACTCAGAAGCTATCCAAAGCAATGTCTTAGTTCTAACGCTTTCGTTTAAAGGTAGAAAATTTACAAGCAGTATCCTCCTAGAACGACAAAAACAAAAAGAAAAAAACACCCTGTCTTTTTACCGAAGAAGGCCACAGGAGATCGAGGAGAACCGGGGTTCACCTCGCTGGATCACGGCGAGGAGTCGCGCCTGCTCGTCGGTGGACAGGAATTCATTGCAGAGCCACAGCCCCCTGACCTCCGCCACCGCATCCCACCTCCACCGCTTCCCGCCGCCCCTGCCCCCGCACGTGGGGCGGACCCCGTGGGCGCATCCAATTCGCTGTCCGACGAATCGCCGAAGGCCTCCATCAGGGCGGCACGGAGGTGAGACTCATCGCCGGCGGCGGCGGCGGCCATGGGTTGTGGCCGGTTAACCTTGCGTCAGCCGTATAGCACGACGACGGCGTACAGCTCAAAAATACGGTTTCCAACCGGAGTTAACGTAACAGGGGTTAATGGCCAAAATAGCAGATGCTAAGTTGCTAACTCCAAAACGCTCTTACTAAACAAGTCTAGCCGCACGAGCCATGGTGGCGGGCGGAGTTGCTGTCGTCCTGCCCCAGCTTCTTCAGCTACAGTGGCGGCTCGCCCGAAGCACTACTCACTTGGGTCCGACCATGCGCCGCGCACTGGGGCGCGCAAGATCCCGCCCCGACGTCGCGGCTCAGCCCGGCCCCGTCGGCGACCAGCCTAGCTCGGCCGTGCCGACGCCTGCCTTCCATGGTCCCGGCTCAGCCCGACCACGGCGGTGGAGGCAAGGCGGCGCATCTCCGGCGGTGGGACGGATCCTACTCGGCTGCAGGCCAGCTCGTGCTCAAGGGCGGAGGCAAGGTGGCGTGGCTCCGGCGGCCATGGGGCAGTGCACGGCGGCTGCGCGGCTCCGATGGCCATTGCGCGATGTGCGGCGGCAGCGGGACGGCTCGTGCTCGAGGGCGGAGGCAAGACAGCGCGGTGCGGGGTGACTGTGTGGCTGAGTGGCTCCGGCGGGACACGACAGGGTTGCGGTGCGAGCGTGACGTGGTGGCGGAGGCAAGGAGGCGCGGCGCAAGCTGCCACGCGGGCAGGACAGGGCTGCGGCGCCGCACCGGACCAGCGAGAGAGGAGGAAGAAGGTGAGGAAGGGCAATAGCGTCATTTCAACAGATTTTTTTACATAGAGTGTGTGTGCATGTGTGAACTAAACACACTCTTGGCCTAGGAGAAAGCTACTTTCTTTAAAGCCAAACTTACACATCAAAGGTCTTTGGTTGAGCTGTTAGCTTTTTTGAAAAACCAAAGTCAAAATAAGCCCAACCAAACACACTCTAACTATGTGTGCATAGAAGGTATGAAGAGTCATGTACTCATATGTGCATAAAAGTTGAGCCAATTCACTCCTACTGTCCCACACGTGGCCTTTGGTGCCAAAAGTTGAGTTACATGAAGAAGCCGAAAAGAAGAAAAAAAAAACTACTTGTTGTGTGCATCGCCGAACCATCCGTATGCAGAAAAAAAATGGATACATTAACAGTTAGTCTGCTTCCGAGATAATAAATGCAAACTAGAGCAGAATTTCTCCTGCCTATCTTAAATATTTTTCAGAGTTCAAAGGTCCAGCCTGATTGCATTGCAAAAAGATAGAAGCAGTTTACAGCGCAGTTTAAAAGCTAACACGCCATGTCAACCTCGTCTTTGGATGTCTTGGTATTTCAAAACAATGGTTTTCAATACCACAGTTTGCAATTGCTGAAACCACGGTCTTTTTGTGGTACGTGAAAAACTTGACATGTTTGGACTTCCGGATGCCAAGCCGCCCTCCCTGCCAACGGCGAGGCCGCTGGGAGGCGAAGGGGCCGGCCGAGTTGCGCGTCTTTCGTGGTCTCTTCCATGAATCTTTCCTCAGCGACACAGAACGTATTCAGTGGAGTCATTTGCCTGTGTAAATGAATAGATTATACTAAGTAGTACTAGCTAATGAATCAGCCATTAGGAAGAAATAAAGCAAACTTCTGATGCAAGCGCAGCCCATGCCCGTTGCACATGCGCTTGACGAGGCAAATTTATCTGGCATCCCGCACGAGGCAGACATCCAGCGTGCTTATTAAAAGCCGTTGCTAATTAGTTAGCAAACCAAGAACAGATCTGCGTTGTAGACGGTGATGGCAATGCATTTCACCATCCTGCTCGACTTGCTTGCCTGTCACCATCTTGGTCTGTGAGTTTGAGGACGCTGCCTTTAACTAATTGTAATGGATTTGGGAAAAGGAATGATTAGTTTAAATTATGATTGATGCAATTCAAATATTCACTTTAGTCTTTAAATAATTGTTGCTTTAGATCGGGACAAGATCGCTAAGACACTACTTTAACCATGAATAATACTATTAAATACTTTCAAATATAGCAAGTATGTAATATTTTTCAAACTACTATTTCAAATAGAGGGAGACAAACCTAGCCATATCATTTCAAAAAATATAATTTGAAATATCTAAACGGGACATATTCCAAAACATCAGTTATTTGGAGACTAGATGGAGTTCAAAGAATTAGAAGTTTAATGCGAGGTACAATTTAGCATCCCGCCGCGATAGGTACTAAAAAATTAATATGAGGTACAATAATTTGTCATCTGGCCGCGAGGCAGGTACAAATTAAGTACATGGAGCGCCACGCTAATTAATTAAATACTAGGTCGTTTAGCGAAACCCAAGAACAGATCGGTGCCCGTGATCGGCAATGCAGTTCACCTTGCTACTGGACTCGCCTGCCTGCCACTCACCATATTCTTCCCTCACTCATCCTTTGTTTCCCAACTCATTCGTCCAGGTGATTCATGGCCAGCTACGGTGCTAGCTCCTACCTTCACTAAACTCCATTTCAACTCGTCCGCCTCTCCATCGGCCTACCGCAGCGCAGTACTGGTTCCACGAACTACCCCGGCAGTGGTTCCTAGCTTCTGGCCGGCAGCTGAACCGGCCAGCATCAGGTCGGTTTCCTTGACCGCGTTTGTGCAACTTTTTATGCATAGGCAGCTTAGCTTTACCTCTTGTCTTACGATTAGTATCCGGATAGTAGGGGATCTCTAAGTAAATGTTCTGCGCTCCTCTGATCATCACCCTCCCCACATGCAGATTTCGCATTTGGCCATTTGTTGCCATGCATCCAAGACGCCGGTACCAAGCAAGCAAAATATAAACCGAGAGTGCGTTTTACCGGCGGCCGAGCGGAGCATGGAGCTCGCTGCGGGGGCCATGGCCAGCCTGGCCCCCAAGCTGTGCGAGCTGCTCATGGATGAGTACGTCGTGCAGAAGGGCCTGAAGCCCGACATCCAGTCCCTCTCCAGGGAGCTTGTGGCGATAAACGCTGCCCTCGTTGACGCGTCCCGGGTTCCGCCGGATCAGCTCAGCGAGGTGGACAAGCTCTGGTCACAGCAGGTCCGGGAGCTGTCGTACGACATGGAGGATGCTGTCGACGACTTCACCCTACGCGTGGCCGGCCGCAATTCTACATCCACCACCGATGCCAACTCCTTCAAGAAGATCCTAGCCAAGGCCACTGCAGTGGTGAGGAAAGCTAAGGATGGGCACAAAATCTCTGATAACATCAAAGACATAAAGAAACTCTCCAGCGAATTGGCTGAGCTCCGTGCCAAGTACACAGTAAGGGGTGCGGGTGCCAACCTCGCAGCAACCACAGGCATCGACCCCCGTGTAATCAATCTGTACAAGAAGGAGTCGGATCTTGTTGGCATTGAGGAGACGAGGGGCAAAGTAATTAGGATGTTGATTGGGGCCAAAGGTCTTGCTGATGCGCCGGAGAGCCTAAAGATAGTATCAATTGTGGGGGTTGCAGGATTGGGCAAGACTACTCTAGCCAAAACGGTGCATGACGCTATTAGAAATCAATTCCAGTGTTGTGCTTTTGTTTCAGTTGGTAGGACTCCGAATTTGACTAAGATATTTGAGAAGATGCTAGTGGAACTCGATGAAAAGTATAGCAACAGATTGGACATGGCAGGATGGGATTTAGAGCGATTCTCAAAGGAACTGCATATATTCCTAGAGAACAAGAGGTACGCATATGTCACACTACATACCTCAATCTAGTTTAGAATTGTTTTTTTGTCAACTATATTTCAATTGGTTAATATTCTAGTATTCTAATTGGTTAGTATACAGTTGTGCATGGGAGTATATCTGGAGAAAGAGCACACATTTATAACATCAGTAAACTGGCATTCTTATATCCACTCAAGCAAAACAAAACTATAGGAGGAAATACGATATGATAGCCACAATATAAAGGATCAAGGGTTTTATCAAAGTCAAACTTTGTCAACTTTAACCAACAACATCAATAAAAATAAAATATTTTTACATATTACGATAGATGTTTAACCAACAACATCCACTACGGGAGATGCCTTGTTTGCCGAGTGCCAAGAACACTCGGCAAAGCCCCAAATGCACTTGGCAAATGGTTTGCCGAGTGTTGCACTCGGCAAAGAGCACACGGCATATCTTAATCGACAAAAAGCTCTTTGCCGAGTGTTTTTTTTCGGGCACTCGGCAAAGTTTTTACCGAGTGTCTCGAAACACTCGGCAAACAGAGACACTCGGCAAAGTTTAAATCAAAAAATCGCCTAGAAAAATAGCAAAAAAAAAAAATTTATGAGGGGAGGCCCCATCAACCCGCCACAACTCCCCCAAATCTTCACCTTTTTTCTTGTAATATTTGCACACCATGCGGCTATCAAGATTTGAACCCATGACCTCTCTTTCGCGTGAGTCCACCTCTACCACTACACCACAACATCACATGTGCTCATATCCCATTTTGATTCCACTCAAATTAAACTAAACTGAGTGTCAATTGATTATTTGAGACCACAAACGAATTCAAATTAAAAAGTTGTCAACTACAAAGTTTCAAAACTTTTCAAGAACTACATCTTTCGTTTTGGTCTTTTGTCCATTTGAGGTCGTTTACAAAATTTGAATTTCAAATTTGAACACTTTCAAATTTAGTTTTTGTTCACAAGATGATTTCAAATCAAAAAGCTGTCAACTACAATGTTTCATAACTTATTGTGATCTACAACTCTCATTTTGACTGTTTATCCATCCAAGATCATTTGAAAAATTCCAATTTTAAAATTTAGCTGTCATTCAAACCTCCATTTCGTAAGCAAATTTAATTCAAATTAAAAAGTTTTGAACTACAAAGTTTCATAACTTCTGAGTATCTACAACTTTTATTTTGATCATTTGTACATCCGACATAGTGATAGTCACATTGTTCACAAATCTTATATATCTCCCTTCTAGTTTCACAAAACTTAGAAAGGAGAGGTTGATTTTGTGAACAACTTTACTATCACTTTGTTTAATCAAGAAATTCTCTAAATAAAAGTTGTAGACCTTGGAAAGTTATACAACTTTATAGTTGAACACCTTTTAATTTGAATTCGTTTAGGGCATAAAAAAAATGATATGAATTTCTCTTTGCCGAGTGTTATTTTTTAGCACTCGGCAAAGATATCTTTGCCGAGTGCTTTTTTTTGCACTCGGCAAAGATTGGCTTTGCCGAGTCCTTTTTTGTTGGCACTCGGCAAAATTATTTTTTTGCCGAGTATTTTTTTTCGCTGAGTGTTTTAAAACACTCGGCAAAGAGACTATTTGCCGAGTGCCCGATATAATACACTCGGCAAACAAGCGGACACTCGGCAAATAGCCGATTTCCCGTAGTGATCTATAAAAATAAAATATTTTTACATATTATGATTTAAACTTCATTCATGTTTCTCAATATTTAGTTAATAACTGTCAATGTTTAAAAAGTTTGGCTTTGAAAAAACCCATGAGAGAGTATATATAGAGACTGGAGTAGATTCATTTTGTCCGTCAAAAATATAAACCACAGTATCGCATTTAGTATTGTTATCACTCCGTACATGCATGTGTGAGTAGTGTGGCCTTCTATGTTATTTCTTCGCACTCACATGCCATTTGGTACACTACTATTAAAATAAGTTGTCTGTTTGATTGTTTCTCCTAAGGACCATTAAAAAAATCAAGTTGCTCAATTATTATAACACATATTTTCAATAGATATCGCATATAGACGATAGTGTTGCCTTATTAGTGTCCTTCAGTGTCATGGTACGTGCATGCTTCAAATAAATTAAATTTAAGTAAGAAATAAAGATGCATGTTTGCAGTAACTAAATCATAAGTGGTCTAAGATGCAGCGCGTACAAATATGTGTTCAATCATCATATTGAACAATGTGTCACAGTGTAACTAAGATCATTAATGTATGCAGCATACACGGCTACATTGCTTTTGATAACTTCGTGAGGCCATACCCTGATGTATATGTCACAGTACTTGCATAGGCTCTGTTTATGATTTACATATCTAAACATTGTCCCCATATATTCACTTTTGGCCATGCATGACCCACTCTGTTCAATATAAATAAAAATAAATGTAAAGAGGAAATAAATACCATCCTTTTACATATTTTAGTTAGCGGCTCCAACATAATTCCCACGTAATTACTCAAAAGAGCGGTGGTTGCAATCCAACTTCACAAGAATATAATAGGGAATTGTACAACCAACATCGATCCAATGATGTTAGAATTCGTCTTTACTTAATCTCCAATAGTGCTCCCAGGAAGAAAACATGCCTTTAGGTGCACTACTCTTCAAGTATAAGTTGTCTGTTTGATTGTTTCCCCTATGACCATAAAAAAAATTCAAGTTGCTCAATAATTATATATAACACAGATTCTCAATAGATATCGCGCATTGATGATAGTGTTGCCTTATTAGTGTCCTTCAGTGTCATGGTACGTGCATGCTTCAAATAAATTCAATTTAAATAAGTTTTGTTTGCGATAAAGCAACAGCAGCAAGTAAGAAATAAAGATGCCTGTTTGCAGTAACTATATCGTAAGTGGTCTAAGATGGGGCGTACAAATATGTGTTCAATCATCATATTGAACAATGTGTTACATTGTAACTAGGATCATTAATTTATGCAGCATACACGGCTACATTGCTTTTGATAACTTCATGAGGTCATACCTTGATGTATATGTCACAGTACTTGCATAGGCTCTGTTTATGATTCACATATCTAAACATTGTCCCCATATATACACTTTTGGCCATGCATGACCCACTCTGTTCAATATAAATGAAAATAAATGTAAAGAGCATCCTCTTACATATTTTAGTTAGCGGCTTCACCATAATTCCCATGTAAGTACTCAAAAGAGCGGTCGTTGCAATCCAACTTCACAAGAATATAATAGGGAATTGTACAACCAACATAGATCCAATGATGTTAGAACCCGTCGTTACTTAATCTCCAATAGTGCTCCCAGGAGGAAAACATGCCTTTAAGTACACTACTCTTCAATTATAAGTTGTCTGTTTGATTGTTTCCCCTATGACCATAAAAAAAAATTCAAGTTACTCAATTATTATATATAACACAGATTTTCAATAGATATCGCACATAGATGATAGTGTTGCCTTCTTAGTGTCCTTCAGTGTCATGGTACATGCATGCTTCAAATAAATCCAATTTAAGTAAGAAATAAAGATGCATGTTTGCCGTAGCTAAATCGTAAGGGGTCTAAGATGGAGCGTACAAATATGTGTTCAGTCATCATATTGAACAATGTTTTACAGTGACACTAAGATCATTAATTAATTTATGCAGCATACACGGCTACATTGCTTTTGATAACTTCATAAAGTCATACCTTGATGTATATCTCACAGTACTTGCATAGGCTCTGTTTATGATTCACATATCTTAACATTGTCCCCATATATACATTTTTGGCCATGCATGACCCACTCTGTTCAATATAAATGAAAATAAATGTAAAGAGCAAATAAATACCATCCTTTTACATATTTTAGTTAGCGGCTCCACCATAATTCCCATGTAACTACTCAAAAGGGCGGTGGTTGCAATCCAACTTCGCAAGAATATAATAGGGAATTGTACAACCAACATAGATCCAATGATGTTGGAACCCGTCTTCACTTAATCTCCATTAGTGCTCCCTGGAAAAAAAACATGATCATGCATGTTCAGCCCTTGTGTACACAACAATTTACAATTTCGTCGCCAAATGGAGAAAATAATACATTATAATAGATATCCGTTTATTTTATTCAAATATTCATGTATAATAATCCATTCTTTAGACAAACTATAATTAGCTTCTTCATTACTCTAACAACATAGGCGTTTCAAAATTTGAAAATTAATACATTATAGTCAGAATATTTACCTTAATTAATATTTTTAAAAAAAAATTGCTATCCCATGTAGGTGCATGGGTTGACAGTCTAGTTTATATAATTTGAGAGCACAATACATATCATGTGGTAGCACTAGCAGTAGTGCTGGGGTCGATTTTGGTTGATTGGCAGCTTCCTAATATTTGATTTGTTGCGCTGGATTTCTAGTATGTCTGTTAGCATCTCTGTTATAGTATCTGATAGAGCCTTGATGTTGTACTAAGTTAAAGCAATATATGTCAATGCATAGGTACTTCATCGTGGTTGATGATGTTTGGGATCAAAAATCATGGGAAGACATCAAATATGCTTTGATGGATAATGTTTGTCGAAGTAGAATCATCATGACCACTCGTAATCTTGATATTGCCTCGAAGGCAGAAGATATTTACACACTAAAAGCTCTTTCAGATGAGAACTCTAAGAAATTATTCTACAAAAGGATACAGAGTCAGGAAGGAGGAAGTATTGAAGGTCTATCAGCTGAAGTATCTAGTAAAATCATAGATAAATGTGGTGGTATACCACTGGCTATCATTGCAATAGCTAGTTTACTGGTTGATAAACCTTGTGAGGACTGGTCGAAGGTGTATGATTCAATTGATTTTGGGAATGGAGATAATACAATGAAGATAATGTCCTATAGCTACCATGATCTACCTTCTTATCTAAAACCGTGCCTATTGCATCTAAGCATATTTCCAGAAGATTTTGAGCTTGATCCAAAGAGTGTGATATGGATGTGGATAGGTGAAGGTTTTGTCAATCTTGAGAAAGAGGGGGATAGCCTATTTGAGGTTGGAGAAAGATACTTCAATGAGCTTGTAAATAGAAGCATGATCCAACATCCGAAAGAGCACAATGGTCAATTGGCACAAACTTTCCGTGTTCATGATATTGTGTTTGATCTCATCTATATGTTATCAAAAGATGAAAACTTTGTCACTGTTTTGGGCAGCAAGGAGCAGCAAGCATCTTTGGCCAGTACAAGAAGAGGGAAGAAGCCTGGCATGCCTCGTTTGAAGAACAGCAAGGTACGCCGGTTGGCTATCCAAAATCACCATGTGCAGCACATCCCTGAGGATACCATGGACATGCCTGAGGTGTTGAGGTCACTTAACATTGTAAATAGTGAGATTGAGAATATGGTCCCACTTCATAGCTTCAAAGTTTGCCGTGTGCTATTTATACAAGAGAGCAACATGAGGATCAGCCTAAATTATATGGGTAGGTTGTTGCATCTCAAGTACATAGATATATCTTACACACCTATTGATGAGCTTCCTAAGGAAATTGGGCATTTGAAGTCTCTCCGGGCACTGCAATTAATCGAGACTGGGCTAGACGAGCTGCCACCAGCTGTTTGTTCGCTTAGACAACTATTGTGCCTGATAGCAGTAGGGTTCAAAAGGTTGCCAGCTGATAGGATGGGGAAACTAACCTCTCTGGAGGAGCTACGGTTAATGAATGTAGTTGGCCAGAGAGCCACCAAGGACCTTGTGGTAGAGCTTGGCAAGCTGACGAGGTTGAGGGTGGTCGCGATCAACTTTTCTGAGGAACTAGGGGAGAGTTTGCAAAAATCATTTGTGCAGTCTCTGTGCAATCTAGGTCAACTCCAAGAACTAATAGTTTATTTTGAACGGTCCCAGCTGGGAGCCACTACTATGTGGGAGAGTTGGGTGCCACCTAGGATGCTCCGGCGCCTACTTATAGCTGGCATCAGGTTCTTGCGGCTTCCTCGATGGATCAATAGCTCCCCCCTACCACACCTCTACTTCATATCTCTGGACGTTTGTGTCGTTGAAATACAGGACCTAGATAACCTAGCGAGGTTACCAGAGCTTAGATACCTCAATTTAGGTGGTAAAAGCTGGCCTCCAGGGTATAGTGTTGGTATAGACGGCTTCAAGAATCTGAGGTCCTGCCTTGTCGGCACAGCGCTCAAGTTTCATCCGGGTGCCGCGCAAAGGCTTGAAGAGTTGCACTTTACAGTTTATCCTAAGCTTGATAGTTTTCTGAAAAATGGTTTGCCGGTCAAGCAGCTCCCAACAAAGGATGTAATTGGTGATCTTGACTTCGGCCTGGATAATCTCCTTTCACTTGAGCAAGTCACCATCTCAATATTCTGTTTCAATGCAACTGCCACAGAAGTGCAGGGGGTGGAGGCTGTGGTCAGCCGTGCAGTGGAAGATCACCCCAATCATCCAACCATAAATGTGTATCGACTACAAGAAGAAGATATGTGTGATGTGGAGAATGTGAAAGTAAAACGGGTGAGGCGCTCTTTCAGTTTATTACTAACACTTTATATGTTCATGGTACTTCTAGTTGACCTATACTGCATTCTGATCCATGCAAATTTCTCAATTTACAGTCTATCGGTGTGCTCTTGTGGAAGGATGAATCTGATGCTAATTTCATCAGGCTCCTGTCGCCGTACCCACGCCTTCAGGAAGCCGTTTTTTCAATCTACTGTGAAGGTGCTAGTATGTGTGAGGTGGAGAAAGTGGAAGCAGCTCTTACTCGTGCAGCCGAGGTTCATCCTAACCATCCTACTATCGAATTTATCAGGGAAAACACTGAAAAAATGTTATCCTCGTCTGACCATCCCGATACAGAGGTAGCTGCCTGCACTTAATTTGTTCCGTATGACTCCTAGTAAAATTGTGGGACCCTTAATTAGCTTTGAGTAACTTACTACCAGCGCTTCTTTTTTCCTTTTTGCAAACTCCAGCTGGACGACCACAATGGTTCACAAGAGAATTCCCTTTCCAGACTCCAGCTCGGGAATTGATAATTCTGCTTGTCCGATGCCTCCAGGCCTGCAGGTATGTGCATGCCCAATCTACATGCATATTGTTTTGTGTTGTAGTCATCGTATGCTTCGCCTCTACGAACGTTTCTGATACAAATATGAACGTTTCTAGCTAATGCTTTATTACGTTTGTAAAGCAATTGCTTTTCCCGACCTGCACTGTTCCAGCCACCCTCTTAGCTGGTCGTTCTGGCTTTCACTCGGAGTGCCCCTGTTCTCTCTCACCTAGTCGAACCGATCTCTCTGTTTCTCTCTCGACGCGGGCAGCGCGCGGCGGCCGCTGTACTCTAACCGTAGGGATGTGCGCACGTGCGGAGGGAGCAGAGCAGCGCAGGGAGGAGGCACGGCCAGGCGAAGGCGTCAAGCGCGCTCGTGCTCGCGGGCTTGTGCAATGGGGGGCGACGGGGTGAGCAGTTCACTTGCGTATCCTCGCGTTTCATTGCCTGTGGGGGGCGACGGGGTGAGCAGTTAAAAAAATAATTTTCAGATTTTAAAATAATGTTTTGCATATTTAAACCCATTTATATTCTGCTACAAACTCATTCAAATATCTGATTTTTTTTTAATTCATATGGCTAGTACTCAAAACAGGACCAACGTTGCAAAGCTTAATTTCATAAAAACAAGACCGGTTAGTGCTCCAAATGGAATATGGCATAGTAATTTCTTCGGATTCAAAAAACAGGATAGAAGCTGTCCTGGATGGCAGCTCATGCATTATTCTTGTAATTGTAATCACGTGCTTTTACTTGGATTAGGCACGCATGTTACTTGGCAAAATCACCTTAGATCATCATTCTCTGCTTCATGAAATTTTTCTATTGGATTTTCTCTCTTTCATAATTAGTTTCTCCATCCCTTGCATCTCAACTTATTTACTCTATATGTAAATCTATGTCCAGGTAAATGTAAGCACTGGAGAGACCAAAATACTGTCATCAAGATGATTGCAACTATTCGCAGAGCTGATTATTTGGTGGCTCAAACTAAAATCACATTGCAGAGGCGGATGAACCACAAGCAATGCAGTTCATGTGTGAACTGTATTTATCTTTGCTCTCTAATATGGATCATGCTTATATTCCCTTTAAATAATCACGACAGACTTTGTGTGAACTGTATTTTTTTCAGACATGGGTCATGTATTTCCTTGAAAACAATCACGAGAGAGTTTGTATGTGAACTGTATTTCCCCTTTTCCTGAGATGCTTAAGTTTCCATCCTACTTTGTTAAATTCTTGTGTCATATCTGTCATGTGGAATATTTGTAAAGGAGATAATTTTGATTCCAATGTGTTCATGGAGAATTGAATATTTTGCATATCTGAACAAGGCTACTTCATATTGCCAATAATATACTTATGGAACATTGAACACCCAAAGAGCAAATTGTAGCTGTTTTACAATACATTTTTTCATGATAGACACTATTCCAGCGTTATGCATACATTTCCAGCCATTCAGTTTCAGGAGTGACAAATCTTTGTAGCTGAAGATGGCCTGAAACAGACAAAATCCGGAGGAAATCAATTGTTCAATGCCATGACCATTTCAGTTTGGAGACCCCATGAGTTTTCTCAGTGTAACTGAAGTTCTATAATCTTGCTCAAGTTCCCTGCCATCCCACAGTTGTGCACCTGGTTTGCGGTTTATCTCATGCTTCCATAGATACCTCGCATCACCTGACATGAGAACAAGTGAGCCTGGGTTGAGGTGGACAGGGACCTTTGTTGATTCAATGTCCCCTTGATTGAGGATGTCACAAGCCGTGCCTCCTTGTTTTGCTTGACTGAAGTGCATCACACAAGCTGACTCGAGAGAGACTATCGCTATTCCATCATCAAAGCACATTAGATCAACATGAGCACAGATACCCTATATTGAATGAAAAAAAAAATCACATTAGACTGCAATGGTAAAATCTCACGTCCCCTCGTTTGAGGATATCCAATACAGCAATGCCAGTACATAATTCAGAAAAATAACAATTCTGCACCTCACCTCACCTGGCTTGTATCTATTTGCAATCAATTGGTCAAAAAGTGGTTCCCTCCACAGCAAATCTGATGCCAGAGGGCATGAATCTTCATCCTCATTTGTCAACTCTGCATCAGCAACAACACTGACATTGCCAACACAAATGGTTTCACGAATAAGCGTGGAAAGTTCAACAGCCCATGAAGGGAGATCGCCGAATCTCATTGCCTAAACAGGAGTGAAGGAGCATTTTCAGCAACAGAAACAATATATGAGCATTCGAAATTTTCACAATTATTGACAATCACATTTATGTAGTTTGGACCACTTTATGGTTCTAATGAGCCAATAGGAAATTAATCTATTTTCTTGAAATCCTACTGCTGAAGCAAAGTAGCACAAATTAGGGATATACTCGGAAGGCTGAAGAAGAAAAAATACCTACTTGGTTGTGCGCATCGCTGAACCATTTTTCTGCAGGAAAACAAACAGGTACATCAACAGTTAGTCTGCTTCAGAAATAATAAATGGAGCTAAGTTTCTGCCTCATAGCTTAAATACTTTTCAGAGTTCTAGGGTCAAAAGACACCAGCCTGATTGCATTGCAAAAGGCTAGAAGCAGTTTACAGGGCAGTTTTTTTTTTTTTTTTTTTTTTTTTTTTTTGCGGGTAGGGCAGTTTAAAACCTCACACGCCACATCTCACTGCATAGCTTAAATTACACAATTTTTGAGAAATTCATTGCTAACTGTAGGGTAACGTGATTGGATAGTTTGGTTAACTAATAAAGATATGATGTTAATCAAATCGGAGAAAGTGGCCATGCCATCTGCAATTTGTGTGAGAAAGGAATAGGAGAACTACTTACAGATTACCGAATTTATCTAATTCCAAATTACTGAGCAGCTACCCAAACAAGATCGTAGTTCTAAGAAATATACCTAAAGATGGAAAATGTACAAGCTGTACCCTGTTAAAATGTACAAAACAGAGTAATGTCTTTTTACCGAATAAGGCCACAGGAGATCAAGACGGAACGGGGCTCACCTCGTTCAATCGCCGCAAGGAGCCGTTCCTGCTCGTCGGCGGAGAGGAATTCGTCGCAGAGCCACAGTCCCCTGACACCCGACGCCGCATCCCACCTCCACTGCTTCCCGCCGGCCACGACCCCGCTCCCGCACGAGGTGACGACGCCGGTGGGCACGTCCGATTCGCTGTCCGACGAGTCGCCAAAGGCCTCCCGCAGGGCGGCACGGAGGTGGGACTCGTCGCCGGCGGCGGCGGCCATTTCGTTGGTGACCGGTGACTCTTGGTTCCGTCGTACAGGACGAGGACGGCATAAAGCTAACAAATACCGTGTCCCACAGGTGTTAACGTAATAGAGTATTCCCGCCTTTAAAACATCCGTAGTCCATAGACATCTGAATTTTCTTTTGTTGCGTCTGATTTCCCATTTCCCAAATAGTTTCAAACTGAACCACGAAGAAATAAATATTTTCTGTTTTATGTAAAATATCCAGAAGGTTTAGGCTAATGAGAAAACATTTGATGGTTCAAGATGATTACAACTATTCGGAGCTTGTTATTTGGTGGTTCAAATTTACTAAAATCACATTGCAGAGGCGGATGGACCACAAGCAATGCAGTTTACGTGTGAACTGTATTTATCTTTGTTTTCTAATATGAATTATGCTTATATTGCTTTTACATAATCACCACAGATGTGTGTGAATTGTATTTTTTTTCAGACATGGGGCATATATTTCCTTTAAATAATCACGACAGACTTTGTGTGAACTGTATTTTTCTTACAGGGGTCATGTATTTCCTTGAAAACGATCACGAGAGAGTTTGTATGTGTACTGTATTTCCTCTTTTCCTGAGATGCTTAAGTTTTTAATCCTAATTTATTGAATTCTTGTTCCTTTTTCTAGTGGAGCAAACGTTTTAATTTGTTCCATTTGCCAACTTTTTGCAAGTCCTCTTGCCATTATTTCACATGTTTAGGCTAAACAAAAATTCTTTGGCACCATGTTGAATAGTTACTCTGTGCACTTATTAATTATACAGCCCACATGGAAAGAGTATATCTTAAAAATACTCTACAAATTATTTTTTTTAAAAAAAATATTACACGAAAAGACTATTGTCGAATACAAGAGAACTGATGAGTGGTAGTAATATTCCCTGAACTTGTTCTGGTCCTCTTTGATTCTAGGCTGTTATGAAGTAAAATATGCGCTCTCATTGGAACTAAAATCATAATCTTGTTTTTTTTTTTCATAAAAGAGCTCGCTTCGTAGTTCATAACAGGGGACGACCTCGTGTGAGAAGACGACAGAGGGCTACGCAGTTGACATGCTCTGCTCTGCTTTCTCCAGCCTGACTTGTCCAACCCGTCACCCTCTGGCCACCGGCAAGCATTCGTCGAACACCAACACCCGGCCCCGGCCATGCCCACCGTCAAGCTTTGAGTGGCTTTTCTCCTCCTCTTCCTTTTGAGCGGCGCGCGCCTCAGGATTGCCCGGCGTGGACAGACAACGTCCCTTCACGCTCCTCCAGGCCGACGACCCCGCCGCCGGGTGCCACGTGTCCGGGGGCGAGCTCGGCGACGGAGGAGGAGGGCTACGGCTCAGCGACGGTCGCGTACATCGGCTACGGCCCGCCAATCCATACCACCGCGGCTGCTCCCGCATCACGGGCTGCCGCGGCTGATGACGCATTTGCTTTGGCTGACAGCAGCTTGTGCTGTGACAGTAGTACGGCTCCTCTTAGCCATCCCAGAGAGAGATGGGAAAAAAAAAATCATCTTGACTTGTAATCACAGTGTTCTTGAGTGTGATGCTTGCAATGTGTTCGCGGATCTCCTACAATTCCAGTTCTCTGTTCCTTTCTTATTGGATTGTTCTTGTACTGGGACCTTTTATGTCGCAAGGTGATCTAGTGAGAGAGGTCTGTTGCATGTTGCGAAGAAAGAATTTCGATCACTTTCTGAACCATGGCGTTATCTATTGAAACACATTCTTCTTTTATGGTCGATTGAAACACTACATGTCTTCGTGATTTTGTTAGTGCTAGTACTCTGCTTTTGTATTGCTAGTGCACTGCTACGTTTGATTCAGGCAAGGAGCTTGACAGAGTGGTGGCCCAGTTTGGGACTGAAAAGGAAATTTCTATAACTTTTGTTTGGGACTCTGACGATTCGATGTATTTGTTACCCTGATCTATCTGGTAGGCAGAGTAAAAACGATGGAAATTAAGAACAATGGCACGGAACAAGTGCTGGATAGTCAGCAGGATTGTCAAGGCAAATACCACATCCTCTGTTTTCTGAGAGTTTTCAGAAGAAACTGCCTGAAGATTGCGACGGAGGGAAGTCACATTTGGTTGGTGCCTCCTCAGAAGTCAAAAAGTGCTATTCTCTTGGTCCCATCATGGACAAGCTTTGGAGAAACGATCATGCTTCCGCTCTGCAAAACATAAAGTCGGAACGGTGATCTGGTTGTATGGAAAACTGGAGGATTTGCAGTTGACGACATGAGCATCGGCGTTGCAAAAGATTGCAGTTGACGACACACCAGTTTCAGGCTTTCAGCACACCAGGAGGCTGGAACCAGTTGACGACACACACCGCCGTCGATGAGGAGCGGCGAGCAGCCTGCGAAGAAGCGGACGTTGGACATTGGTTGCTCAATTCCCGGGCGCCCTGCGGCTGCGCTGCGTCGCCGCATCTCGAGCAATGGGCGAGCGACGTGGTGCGCTAACAGAGCAGAGCCTCGGCCCTCGTGGGGCTAGGATCGCAAGTCGAGAAAGCACGGATTCGAAGGAAAGGAGCGAGGTTCGCACGGCGGCGGGGATACGCGGAGGTCGCCGGTGACGGCGCTACCTCGCCGCCGCAATGGCTGCCGGCGCAGTTATTGCAAAAAGACCCCTCGATTAGATTGCGATTAATAGTCGCGATCCAAATTATTTCAAAATACCCCTGGTTTGGATCGGGCTATTGATCACGATCCAAATTAGGAGGTTAAATGAAAATATTTCGATCGGAACATTTGCGAAAGGACCCTTGGTTCAGTCCCCTGTCATCCCCATCGGCTCCTCCTCGTCCGCCGGCCGCGCCGCCATCATCCCCGGCGGGCTACCGACGCGCCTTCGCACTCAACCCTTGCTCAATCGCGATCCTAATTCGCCCCCCTTGCTCAATCGCTATACGAATTCATCTGAATTCGACAGAAGAAACAGGAGGGCAGTGGCACTGGTGCGATTCACCGCGCGAAAATCCGCAGCTCAGGCCTGCTTAGTTCGTTCCCGAATGCCTACGCTGCAAGAGAAGCTGCATTCTTGGAACTCTAGCTTCCGTCCATGGCGGGCTAGGAGCCTAGGACTAGACGTGTTCGAAAGTTTTGGCGCTGCAGAGGATGGTTGGTGTATGAAACTAACGCGTGCTCAGAAGGCCCTGCTTCAAGATGCCGAACTTTTGAGATAGATTCAAATTGGATTCGAGATTTGTGAGACGTGGTTCTTTACTAATCAGTGGAAACATTTTTGTTAATTGCTGACTGTCGAGTTAATGCCACTGATGGAACAATGTAATGCCAGTTGCAATCAAGCAACAAAAATTCAGAATTATGTGCCATTGATGCCTACCTCTACCTCACAGATTTTTAGCTTGGCACATTTAAGGTGGGATCACAAAACTCAGTTACCTGACTCTTCCTGTTCTGCCAAATGATATCATTTTGTTTTGAGCCAGAATATCTAAGGTGTGCAGGTTGAGCCAGAATATTGTAGCATTTTGTTCAACATGTCAGTCATGTGGAACATTTGTTAGGGAAATATTTTATCTGATTACATTGTGTTCATGAAAATGGAACTTTTTTGCATTCCTTACCAGGCTACTCCATATTGCCAAAAATACCTTGCTTGTTGCTCATATTGAAGAACCCAACAACACTTGAATTATAGTTTTACACTGTCAAAAAAAATACAACATCATCAATTCTAGAGTTACACAAACATTTCCAGCCATTAGTTTCAGCAGTCACAACACTTTGTAGCTGAAGAAGTGGTATGAAACGGCCAAAGTCCAGAGGAAACTAATTGTTCACTGCCATGACCATTTCAGTTTGGAGAAGCCAGGAGTTTTCTCATTGTAACTGAAGTTCTATAATCTTGCTCAAGTTCCCTGCCATCCCACAGCTGTGCACCTGGTTTCCGGTTTATCCCATGCTTCCAGAGATACCTCGCATCGCCTGACATGAGAACAAGTGAGCCTGGGCTGAGGTGGACAGGGACCTTTGTTGATTCAATGTCCCCTTGCTTGAGGATGTCACGAGCAGTGCCTCCTGGTTCTGCTTGACTAAACTGCATCACACAAGCTGACTCGAGAGAGATTATTGCGATTCCATCGTCAAATCGCATTAGATCAACATGAGCACAGATCCCCTAGGTTGAACAACAAAAGAGTTACTTTAGATAGGATTGGTAAAAACACGCATATCTTTGTTTGACACTGCAAAGCAACGCAACAATGCCATTCAATTATTCAGAAAAATAATTGTTCCGCACCTCACCTGGCTTGTATCTGTTTGCAATCAGTTGATCAAAAAATGGTTCCCTCCACAGCAAGTCTGATGGCAGAGGGCATGAATATTCATCCTCATTTGTCAACTCTGCATCAGTAGCAGCACTGACATCGCCAACACAAATGGCTTCACGAATAAGCATGGACAGTTCATTAGCCCATGAAGGGAGATCACCAAATCTCATTGCCTAAACAAAAGAGAAGGGAAATTTTCACCATTGAAACAGCAGATGAACATCCAAAAATTTTGCAACTATTGGAAAGCACATTTATGAAGTTTGAATTACTTTTGGAACTAATGAGTCACTGGGGCATTAATATATGTTGTTAAAATCCAACTGCTGAAACACATACTAGGGCCATCCTGATAAAGCTGAATAAAAACCTTACTTGGTTGTGCACATCGCTAATGAACCATCCTTCTGCAGAAAAACAAACATGTACATCAACAGTCAGTCTGCTTCCGCGATACTAAATGCAAACTAGAGCCAAGTTTCTGCTGCATTGCTTAATTGACACAGTATTAAAGCAATTCATTGCCTACATGTAGGATCAAGTTCATACCAGTGCAACACGTCTAGATAGTTTGGTGAAACTAAAGATAACATGCTTATTAAAAATCGAAGAAAGTTACCATGCCATCTGCAATTTGTGCAAGAAAGGAATATGAGAACTACTTACAGATTACCAAGTTCTCAAATTCCAAATTACTAAGCATCTACCCAAATTCATGTCTTAGTTCTAATAATTAGATCTAAAGATGGAAAATTTACAAGCAGTATCCTGCCAAAACGTCAAAAACAGAGCAATGTCTTTTCAGAAGATGGCCATAGGAGATTGGGGCGAACCGGCGCTCACCTCGTTGGATCGCGGCGAGGAGGCTCGCCTGCTCGTCGGCGTAGAGGAAGCCGGTGCAGAGCCACAGCCCCCTGACCCCCGCCACCGCATCCCACCTCCACCGCTTCCCGCCGACCACGCCGCCGCGCCCGCGCCCGCACGAGGTGCTGACCCTCGCGGGCGCGTCGGATTCGCTGTCCGACGAGTCGCCGAAGGCCTCCCGCAGGGCGGCACGGAGGTGGTGAGACTCGTCGCCGGCGGCGGCGGCCATTTTGGTGGTGGTCGGTCAATCTTCGGTTCCGCCGTACAGCACGACAACGGCATAAAGCTAAGTAATACCGTGTCCGACAGGAGTTAACGTAAAGGAGGAATCCAGCCTCTGAAACTTCGATAGACTTCTGAATTTTCTTTGGTAGCGTCTGATTTCCCATTTTCAAACTGAACCACGAAGAAATAAATCTTTCATGTTTATGTAAAAAATTAGCAAAACGATTCTGTATCTTGTCTTTCACACTTCTGTTTCCTTCAGCTGATTGAACACACACAAATAACAAGAAACAAAGAAATATATCGAACAAACTAATCATGGATCAAGAATGAGAATTGGGTTTGATTGTTTCTATATACCATGTCCATCCACTTTTCTGGGATTTTAAAGCATCCAAACTAACCGATATAATCTCATATGTGCTCCCTTTTCCTTTTCCTAGGACATTTTTGTTTAGAATCAGAAAACTAAAGCCATAGCACAAGGCATTAAGAATAACTCTCCCCATGTCTCTTACACCTTGTCGTCTCACATAGTTCACACATGCACACAAATACTAGGTATGAAGAGTTATGTACTGATGTGTGCACAAAATTTGAGCCGATTCACTCCCACACGTGTGACATTTGATGCCAAAAGTATAGTTACATGGAGCTGCGGGTGCCCAGCGTGTGATCATATATACTGCTTCTCCTTCCTTCTTGTCATCTCCATGATCCAGGCTTAATATCCTTTGAACATAGGGGGTGGTGGTGACGCATATTTGTTTACCATGATGGGTGGAAGGATGACATCTTCGAACGATGGCGGAGATATAGATTCAGCTGGTGGTGTTTGTGAATCTTCTTCCTTTGGTGGGGGAACTGAGGCTACAGGTGGAGGTGAACTTACAGAAGCTGGCGGTGATGGTGGCTTGACCGGTGCTGGTGGAGGAGAGCTAACTGGTGCCGGTGGGGGAGACTTCACCGGAGGTGGTGGTGAGCTCACGGGTGCCGGAGGAGGTGGTGTTTTCACTGGTGGTGGCGGTGAGCTTACTGGCGCCGGTGGTGGCGATGACTTCACTAGAGGTGGTGGTGAGCTAACTGGTGCTGGTGGTGACTTCACCGGGGGAGGTGGTGAGCTCACGAGAGTGGATGGAGGTGGTGAGTTTACTGGAGCAGGTGGTGATGAAGACTTCGGTGGCTGTGGCGGTGGTGAGCTAGATGGTACCTGCGGTGGCGAAGACTTCGTCGGAGGAGGTAGTGTCTCGACAGGAGATGTTGGCGGTTGTAACTTCTCTGGAGCTGGAGGTGATTTCACTGGAGTTGGTGGAGGAGTAGGCTTATTTTCAGTTGGTGGAGAGACCTTCGGAGCGGGTGGTGGTTGTGATTTCTCTGGAGGTGGTGGAGATTTCACCGGAGTAGATGGTGGTGGTGATTTCTCAGGAGGTGGGGGCGATTTCACTGGAGTTGGTGGAGGAGTAAACTTCTCTTCAGGGGGTGGAGAGACCTTTGGAGTTGGTGGTGGTGTCGACTTCTCTGGAGGTGGTGGTGATTTCTCTGGAGGTGGGGGTGATTTCACTGGAGCGGGCGGTGGTGGAGATTTCACCGGTGGAGGTGGAGAGCTCACGGGAGCTGGGGGTGGGGGTGATTTCACCGGTGGAGGTGGAGAGCTCACGGGAGCTGGAGGTGGGGGTGATTTCACAGGAGGTGGTGGCGAGGTTACCGGGGCTGGTGGGGGAAGTGATTTCACGGGAGGTGGAGGAGGGATCACCGGAGCAGGCGGTGGAGAGCTCACTGGAGCTGGTGGCGGTGGAGACTTCACCGGAGGAGGTGGTGCAGCCACAGGTGCCGGTGGAGGAGGAGACTTCACGGGCGGCGGTGGGGACTCCACTGGAGCCGGTGGTGGCGTGGAAGCCTTCACTGGCGGTGGTGGGGACGCCACCGGCGCGGGTGGTGGAGAAGACTTCACAGGTGGCGGCGGTGATGCGGCCACTGGCGCTGGTGGAGGTGGAGATTTCACGGGTGGTGGGGGCGAGCTCACCGGAACCGGAGGTGGGGATGAGACAACCGGCGGCTGCACCTGTGGTGGTGGGGCCTTGGGGCGCTCAGGTGCCGTCGGGAGCCAGTCAGAAGTCGGAGGCGGCGGCGCGGCATACCCAGCCGGCGGAGACTTGACAGGTACAGGTCCCGGCACCGGCGCAGGTGTTGGTGCCTTCGGTCCTGTTGGATTGGGTTCTGGGGACAACGGTTCAGGTGCCGGTGCTGGCACCTCCGGATCTTTGGGCGAGTACGTTGGGCTCTCCGCAGCAGGCGGTGTTGGCGTGGGCCCAGGAGGCACCTTGACCATGGGCGGCTTCCCTGGCAGCATCGGCGGCTTTGACGGCTTGGGGTATCCCGCGCACGCGTGCTTGCTGCAGTCGACGGGCCGCGCGAGTACCGGCGCGCACTGGAGGGCTGTCTTTTGCGCGGGGCGCAGCGCGCCGAGGCAGTTGCCGGCATCGTCGAGGTTGACCTCCGCCTTGTCGGAGGGCATGCAGGGGACGGCCTCGGAGTTGAAGTAGTTGAAGGCGAAGCTGAAGTTGACCAGCATCGGGAGCTCGCAGATGGCCTCGTGCACGATGCCCGTGAACACGTTCCGCGACACGTCGAGCTGCTCGAGCTTTGTCAGCTCGGAGATCTGCTCGGGGAGCGCGCCGACGAGCGCGTTCCCGCTGACGTCGACGACGGACGTGTTCTTGAGCATGCCGAGCTCTAGGGGCAGGCACCCGTCGAGCTTGTTGTCCCGGAACGTGATCTCGTCGAGCGTGCGCGCCATGCGGCCGATGCTCTTGGGGATGCAGCTGACGAGGGCGTTGTCGGCGAAGACGACGACGGAGGCCGTGGAGTTCCCCATGTTCTCCGGGATGGGCCCCACGAAGCGGTTGTGGTTGACGAACACGGCGTCGAGGTCCTTGTCGAAGAGCGCGGGCGGCAGCTCCCCTTCAAAGTCGTTGAACCGGATGTCGAGGTACTTGAGCGCGGCCATGTCGAGCGCGACAAAGGGGAAGGGCCCCACGAAGCGGTTGTTGCTGACGTCGAACTCGTGGAGGATGGAGAGGCGGGACATGGATTTGGGGATGATCCCGCAGAAGCGGTTGGTGTTGATGTGGAAGAAGGCGAGGTCGGTGAGCAGGCCGAGCTCGGGCGGGAGGTAGCCGGCGATGTCGGCGCCGTTGAGGTCGACGCCGGCGACGACGGTGATGGACGGGTCGTCGAGCGCGGGCACGCAGACGATGCCGGCGTAGGCGCACACGTCGGGGCCAGCCCAGTTGGACGTGAACCCGCGCGGGTCGGAGTAGAAGGCGCGGCGCCAGGCTTGTAAAGCGATGTACGCGCGGCGAAGGCGCGGGTTTGGGAACGTGGCGCCGCCGCCGGCGCCGGAGCCGAAGACGCGGTCGTCGAACTCGAAGTCGGCCTTCTCCGCCGGGAGGTCGCCGTTGGCTTCTGCTTGCTTCATGGCGAGCATCTGGCGGTGCGCGATGTAGGAGGCCTCCGCGCTGGTGACGGCCTGCACGGCGCAGGAGGAGAGGCACGCGGCAAGGAGGAGCACCGCGGCGGCCAGGCGGCCGCGGCCATTGGAGGGGAGGAGGTTCATGGTGAGTTAGTTACGGGGCCTCTCTCCCGGCGAGGAGGACGGGCAATGAGGTCACCGCCCCAGTTGCCTTGGCGCGTGCTATATGGAGGGCCCGAGGTGGAAGGGAGTTATAGGACGCTGCCCAAGCGTGCGGTGGCGCGGGCTCCCTGGCCGGTGGACGGTGGCGCTGGTTGGCCCCGCGACATTGGCGGGCGAAACAGAGGAGAGGACGGGAGGAACAGAGCAGGGGCGCGCGTTCGACGACGGTTGACCGTGTGGGGCCCCCGTTCCAGGGGCTTCGAAACTTCGCATGCCTCCTGTTTCGTGCCTACGTGGCGTCTGCATGCATGCAGCCTTGCGCTTAGTTTTCCTTCTGAGGCATGCAAGCCATGCGTCTCTGCTCTTCTTCTTATCAGGAATAGTCAGGAACGGTTGCCGGCGACTTGATGCAAAGTCTATTTTCATGAAGACCCGTGTAAGAGAAGAGGCGACCTGCCGACTTGTAGTGACACTTTGGCTCATGAAGACAGGCTTGCATGAAGAGCAGCGGTCTGTTTGTTGTCAGTAAATGTGCTTGCAACATGCTGCTCTACATCAAACATATACGCCTATATAGTACTGCAGTTGAGTTAGGACACATGGGTTATTGACACCATATGCCCGCACCATATAATGAGTTCCGGCGGTGCGCCTCTATGTAGTATATGTAGTTGTTTTTTTCTCACTGATTCTGTAGTAGTGCACGAGATTGAACATGTGGTGCTAGTTAAGAAAAAGATGCAAAGGCATCCACATGGAGTGTTGCGCTGGAGGCGGCTGGACATAGGAGGCATCTGGAATTCATCTCGTGCCACAATGCACTCCCTTGCGTTGTCAGTTTGAACATCTGGAAGGCCCGAAATGCGGCCGTGTTCAACTCTCCGATCCTGCCTATCCGTCCCCACCAAATGCTGCGGAACATCATTGGGGACTTCTCACTCCGAACTCATCGTACGAAGAACCCACAAGTTAAAACCGAGTTGCATGCGTGGCGTTCGCTGCGTGAAGAAGTAACATAGGCCTTGAGTGTTCTGTCGGTCTGATCCATTTGATGCATATTCTTGTATGATAAATTAAAGTCAACTAGAAGGTGGCCCGCGCATATTGCGCGGCTAGACATGATTATAATATATTTATAGTGTGACACTATTTTGTTTACTGTCATTGTAAGAACTATTTTAATCGTGCTGGTAGCCATTAGTATGGCATTAGGATGGTGTTAAGAGGTTGAGTTGCAGCCTGCCACCAGGAGCCATGAGCTCTATTATTATGTGGGAAAAAATCGTACAACACATTATCTTAATTGGCAGGTTGATGTCTCCTTGCTCTTTAGCTGCCCACAAAGCTCAACAATGTTTCTAGGTTCTTATTGCACTCCACATGGCCAATATGATAAAATTCATGATGCTTGCAAATCCGTTTTTTACCTTCTTCATGGTGCTTAACTCTTTTGTCCGCATGATATTGAACATGTCAAAATCTATATTCAGCACTGTTATATATCCACTTCTGGACACCATACTGTTGCCTTGTGACCCGCTTTTTCATTTGTTTTGCCGTGCTTCACTCAGGTTTTTTATTGAACTACTAAAGTTTTATTCTCTTAAGATGCATAATGTCGAACTTGATGCCCTTAAGTGAAAAGTTGCTTGTAGATGTCGTAGTTCACCAGGACCACCCTCTCCATGACTTGAACTCCTTCGACATAATTGCAGTGCTCCGATATATATGAAGTGCAGGAGCAAGCGAGCGAGATGACTGGGTTGATCTAGAATGGGTGTCATATATGTGCCGCTTATCAATGTCATAGGCCCATGTTATGCAATCTTATGCCCTCCGGGTATTAAGATTTCCAAAGCAGTGCGGATCTCATTTTATTGTTCTCAATTGATGACTCCTATAAAATTTCAATCAAGCATTATCGAGACTGCTAGATGTAATGTTGACCTATGACATTGCTTGTCACTATCACTGGTTTGCTGCATGGCCATGTCTTTGAGGATGTGGCATCGAGATACCCAGGAATACTGGTGTATATGTACGTTCCATTGGAAAAGAGATAGGAACTTTTAATTAAATTTATGGTTTCTTTTTCTATGAAATATTGTTTCAATTCATCCAACCTATTCTTATCTGTTTATGAAGGAATTCAAAAATAAGAATAAGAAAACAAATACTTGAATTAGTTTTCAAAATTTGTCCCATTCAAATATTCAAAAATTCTGAAGGGTTTAGTTAATCAAAAAAATTTAGTCACAGAATCTCATTGTTATATGTCTCCGCGCATCCGTTTCCATAATCTCCAATGGCCTAAGTCCTTGGAGGTCGTATTTTCTTGTGGCTTGAAAATTTGTTGTGCTTCCAGCTTGATAATATGTACATCGCGGATACATGCCCTGTGCGGTCGAGGTGGCTGAGACGTGAGGCTCGCCATTGCAGCTTGTGCCCCAGGATTTGGTGATTTGAGATGAGCTAGTTCACAGTTGCACCGTTGGAGCATGCATGACTGAACATTTCAGTGGCTCGCTGGTCAGCTGGCACAATTCCTTTTCCCAACCGCGGTCACTACGTGATGCTTATGCCATCTAGCTAGTCTTTATCCTCCCTGCACTCAGGTGACACTGGCGGCTCCTGGACCGCGAGCTTTTCACCACCAATCTGTTGTTTTTTTTTTTTCAGGTGAGCATGCTCCAGTTATATGCAGTCGCTAATGATCAAGTTTTGAATGGTGTGGAATCTGTGGATCTTGGTTTGCTCAAATTTCAAAATGACTTCCAAGCACCACGATCCAATCTGTTACATGCTTCTCCTCATCTCATCATATGTTGCATCAACTCTCAACTGATCAGGATCCGATCTTGTAGTTCAGGTTAGGTTTCTTGTTCTTTTGCTACTCGTGCAGGTGCAGCATGCAGCTATCCGGCCAGCATGCTAGCTCGGTGTGGGAACGCCTCCAATAAGTAATTGATTCTTTACTTCCGATAAGTAACTGATTCTTGAATGCTTGCATGGCCTCCATAGAACCAACGTCGGCAGCCCCAAATTCTGCCGTGTTGCTGCTGATGAAGAAGGCCGGATCACGATCAAATAAGTGGCCAAAGCTGCAATGGCTAGGTCTTGATCCGACATCGTTGTGACTGCCCAAGATCTTGATGGACAACGGGTACAACGGCGCGGTGATGGTGCCGCTGTCGCCGAGGTGCAAGCTGAGGGCGTTCTTGCGCCAGTTGATCTTGCCGGCGACGCAGAGATCCCCTGTTTAGCGCCTTTGGCAAGTCGCCACCAGATCGTCGTCTTCGTCGGTTTGTACAAAGGCGCGTACGCTACAGATTAACATATAGATATAGAGTTTGTTTTTGGATGATTACGAATAAGCCATCCTGAGAGACCAAGTTTGTTACGTTTGCCTTCTATACGAACTCTTTTGTAGCTTTTATATTTTATTCCGAATTTGAGTTATTTTTTATTTGATAGATTCTTTCATCCAATCTAGACCGTTCAATCTTCATAAAAATCAACGGTGTAAAATCTTTTCTTTTTTCAGATTAACGTGGTAATTTCGTAACCTTGAGAGTGAACATGGTGGCTCCTTTTTCTCTTCAAATACTATGATAATAGATAGATAGATTCGTCTTTGATTCGAGCTGTCAGGATCAGTTGATCCATTTTGATGATACGTTAATTGATGCGTCTCTCGTCTTCTTCTGGTCAGGAATAGTCTGGATCGGTTGCCGGCGCTGGTAGTTGCACCTCCGGTCTGATCCATTTGTTGCATTTTCTAATGATAAATTAAAGTTAATTAAACCCTATGATAAATTGAACTCAATTCATTTTCATTAATTTGTGAGGTACAGGCAAGAGCTGCGGACGACTAGAACTACTTTGCACTAATAGATAACAGTACATGGCTCATGAAGAGGAGTCTGTTTTAGTCCATGACAGTACATGGGACTGTAATATTTCGAAGCGACTTCGAATGCCTCCGGTTTCGTGCCTACGTGGCGTCTGCATGCATGCAGTCTTGCGCTTGGTTTTCCTTCTGCAGAGGCTGCGCAAGCTAATTTAGCCATGCGTTGATCGATGCGTCTCTGCTCTTCTTCCTATCAGGAATAGTCAGGATCGCGGTTGCCGGCGACTTGATGCAAGTTATTCATTTGACGCGTGGAAGAGGTGACCTGCCGACTTATAGTAACAGTTTGGCTTATGAAGAGCAGCGGTCTGTTGTCAGTCCGTCCATGTGCTTGCAATATGCTGCAATACATCAAACGTACACTCCTATATAGTACTGCAGTTGAGTTGGGACACATGGATTATTGACCACACCATATGCCCGCACCTATGAGTTCCGGCGTTGCGCCTCTATGTAGGTGTATTTCCTCACTGATACTGTGGTAGTGCACGAGATTGAACATGCGGTGCTAGTTCAGAAAAAAAAAAACATGCAAAGGCATCGACATAGGGTGTTCAACTGGCGGCGGCTGCACTACAACAGAACAGGCCTGTAGCGACGGTTCAAAATGACCTGTAACGACGGATCAGTCCAACCACCGCTAAGCCACTGTCGCTAGAAATCACGAGCCTGTAGCGACGGTTCAAAATAACCGTCGCTACAAATCGATTTGTAGCGGCGGTTGACGGCATCAACCACCGCTACAAATCGATTTGTAGCGACAGACACTGCCATCACCCGCCGCTACTGCTGATTTGAAAAAACAAAAAAAAAGGCTAGCCCGACACCCTTGTGGCTGGACGGCGGCGCGACGACCATGTCCCGGGGGCCGAGCAGTGGTAGTTCATCGCCGCGAGCCCCGTCTTCCTCTCGCACGCATCCTTGTCCTCCTCTTCCTCGGCCTCCCCGCACTCGCGCTCCCAGAACGACTCTGCTTCCGTATCCGCCGGCAGCGGCGAGTCGAAGAGGCTGGCCATGTCGAGGGACGAGGTGAAGTCGCCGGAGCCGGTCTCGTTGCCGAGGCTCTCGGTGCAGACCTCGAGGCTCTTCTGGCTTATTAGGCTCGATGACTGCCGCACCAGCGGGTGCACGTACGGCTTCGGCGGCGACGACGCCTGCTGCTTCTTGGCGTCCACTTTAGCTGCCTGGATGGCGTTCCATATGTCCACCCGCGCGGGCGGGCACTGGGCGACGACGAGGGCCTCCGCCGGCTTGTACGGCAGCTGCTCGGTCGGCTTCTTCAGCCAGCACGGCGCCTCAAACGCTGCTGGCATGGTCGGGCCACGGCACACCGCCATCGACATCTTCTTCGCTGCTGCTCGGAGAGAGAGAGAGAGAGATGTGAAGTGGCTGGCACTGGCAGTAGTCGTGTGTGTGTGCTCCCTGTGAAGAAGCAAAGATCGTACAAGGATGTGTGTGAGCAAGAGAGAGAGAGAAGCACGTGAGAGTGTGAGAGAGATAAGGAAGAAGAAGAGGCCGGTTGATTTTCTTGTGGAGGGATCCGGGTTGTTATTTTTAGACCAATGGGAGGCTTTCATTTTGAAGGCATGGATCGATGACGTGGCATCTTGTGTTTTCTTGTTTACTTTGTGCGTTTATTTTAAGGTATTAAACAATCTAAAATACAAAAGTTGTCAATTACAAAGTTTTAGATTTCGTGGAGGACTACAAATTTTATTTTGATATTTTTTTCATCCGAGCTTGCTTACAAGATTTGAATTTCAAATTTGAGAAATTCAAACTTAAAATGTACTTCTAATTAAAATAATTGAACAAGAATAAGTCATATGAAAAACAATAAATAGATAGCCGTAAACATGCAAACATACAACTTTCCTTTTGTTTTATAAATTAGCATGCCACCATTTTTTGAGCATTATAATGGTGGCGATGCCACCATATTACCATAAATATAATTATAATAATATTACACTTTGCCAAAAAATTCTACAAATTAGCATGCCACCATATTTTGAGTGTTTGAGCTTGTCATAAAAAATTGAAATGATTTCACCAAAGTGGGAATGTACATTGTTCACAAATGGACACATCTCTCTAATAGTTTCATACAACTTAAGTGAAACATTGAAGTTTGCATCACTTAGAACATTTTTCGAACTCGCATGAGCCATATATTTGGACACCAGCTTTATTTTACCCTAATATAAGAAAATATGATGTAACATTAACATTTTTTATGAAAAACTTGTATGAAAATTATTACCTTAACAATATAAATTTAAAAATAACAAGTCATATGAAAAAAATATAAATATATAAAAGTAAACATGCAAACATACATTATTACATGAAAGAGCATGATTTTAGAAAAACATAGAAAAAAGAATCATTGAATTTGGAGTTCGTATGTGGGAGAAATACTACTTACAAATTTTAACTCCGGATTAAAAAGAGAATTATGAACTATTCTCGTGTTCTAAGGCTTTCTATTTGTAGCGACGGTTGGTGACGTCAACCGCGGCTAAAAATCGATTTGTAGCGACGGTTGATGCCGTCAACCGCGGCTACAAATGCTCCCATTTGTAGCGACGGTTGATGACGTCAACCGCGGCTAAAAATCATTTGTAGTGACGGTTGATGCCATCAACCGCGGCTACAAATCATTTTTAGCGGCGGGCCACTTGTACAGTGTCTCGCCATCCACTATAGCGACGGTTGGCTTTTAAAACCGTCGCTAGAGGATTTTGGACACTGTCGCTAAAGAAGGTTTTTGTTGTAGTGCTGGAGACAGGAGGCATCTGGAATTCATGTCATGCCACATTGCGCTGTCTTGCGTTGCTAGTTTCCGCATCCGCAAGGCCCAAAATGCAGTCGTCTTCAACCCTGAAGTCATGCCTATCCATCCCCTCCGAATCCTGCAGAACATCATTGGGGACCTCTCGCTCCGAACTCATCGTACGTACGAAGAACGCCACAAGTTAAAACCGAGTTTCGTGCATTGCGTGCGCTACGTGAAGGTGTAACATATAGGCCTTGAATGTCTTATTACTCAGACGTTTTCTTTGTGAGGCATGCAAGCCAATTAGCCATGCGTTGATGCCAATCTGTTCAGGACCGGTCGCCGGCCACTTGATGCAAGTCTATTCATTTCACTTGATGCTTTTGGCATGGATTATGCTTATGCAAAAAAAAAAAAAAAAAAAACTTTTGCTCTTATTTGGCTTATCCAGTCAAGTCATTGGCAAGACAGCTTATAAATCGGCTTATCTGGAAAGGCCAAAGACCGCAAAAGCTCCTCAATAAGTAATGCCAAACGGGGCGTAATAGGCGAGCTGCCGGCTTGTAGTGTACCGTTTGGCTAATGAAGAGAAGTAGTCTGTTGTCAGTCCATGTGCTTGCAATATCCTGCTGTACATCAAACTTATAGTGCTGCATTCGTTGTTGGGACACATTGGATTATTGACCACCAGGCCGGCCCGCACCATATATTGAGTTCTGGCATTGCTCCTTGGAGCACATCGATTTATTATGTAGGTGTTTTTATTTTATTTTATTTTATTTTCAGTGATTCTGTGGTAGTGCACGATCAAGATTGAACATATGGTGCAAGTTCAGAAAACATGCAAAGGCATCGACATGGAGTGTTAAATAGTATGAGATGGTACATGAAAATATTTGGTTGGTTGTATGAGTTGCTACATGAATGTGTATAAACTATATTTTTTAATCACCATATAACTTAATATATTTAAATAATTATATTTTTCTATTAATAATTATCAATAAACTACGCTAATATATATTAATATTTACTAATATATCATTAAACATCACTGAATACCTAAAATAATAATTATTTTTGTTAATAATAACTAATTTTAGCTAATAATCATTGAGAATAATTTTAGCTAATAATCATTGAAAATCCATCAGACAGAAAGGAATAGAAGGTTTTGAAGAACTGTTGTTTATGAGCATGACTTAGATGGATTTTTTGTTTTATTCTCTCTGCTGTCTGGTGGCTACAAATTAAATGATATGCATTTGATTTTCTCTTGAAATTGCGTTCTTCAAAGATTATTTTTTGCAGCTGACTTGTTTTACCAGTACTAAATCTTCAGGCATGTGAATTACCCGGTTGTTTGTGCACAAATTACAACTGAATCTTAAGCATTCATCATGTACTGTGCTCGTTTGGTTGTTGCCTGGCGCAACTTGCCTGGCCAGGCAACTGATCTGAGCCCCAGGCACTCCTAAAAAATGAGCGCCTGGGATTGCTGCCTGGCCAGGCAGCTGCCTGCCAGGGTCCGATCCACCAATAAATTTCACATCTTATCGGTACCATTGAAGACTTGAACTACTATTCTAAATTCCACATCACATCAGCCATGTACTGAATTAATTTACGTACGTGGCAGGGAAACATAAATTAACCCATAACCACTTTAATTCCAGAAACACCCTACATACTACTAATTAACTGTAGAGAATTATAATTTCTATGGAATATATATAGCAGCTGGTATTATACTCTTTCCATTTTTCTTAATTTAGACATTAGGACATGTAAACTAGCACAAATTTGTACAAAAATCAATGTCACAACGTCAAAAAATGAGAAAGAGGGAGTATGCTGTAAAAGTGCTCAGATATTTCCAAATCTCATCAGTACCATTAATTGAAAACTAGAACGACCACCATGTACCACATGCACACCCCCATCATAAATATTCACAAATTGCACCATAACGCTGTTTTCAAATATAACGAAACAAAGAACATAGATAGAGAGCTGTATTCTCCTTAAAGAAAAGTAGAAAGGTGTATAACATTGTGAACACTTAATCTAGTCTGCTCTCTCTTGCAAACTTTCTTATTCCTCGATATGGAATCACATACCTCACAACGCATTGAATTGCTTTTGCTCTATGGACCTTGAAGAATTGAGAGAGAGTCATCAGTCATAAACTTTTCACATTATCAGCATGCAGCTCTCACATCTACTTGACTACTACTTTCATCATTCTTCTACAAGGTCCTCTGACCTGATGAAGCTTCTACTGACTTTAATATTGCACGAGCAAGTATACTGATGAAGCTTCATGATTAAATATTGCATCAAGCCAAAGAACATGGTCACCAAGTAAACGACATCCTGGTGACTAAATGTATCCCTGTAGCCACCAAATATCTTGGTCGGCCGTAGCCCCCCCCCCCCCCCCCCCCACCCCTAAAAAAAGGGGGGGGGGGGGGGGGGGGTCAAGGCCAGGACTCATGTTTGTTTCCCATGATCTAAAAAAACAAATATCTTGGTAACTAGAGGGCTGGAGACTAATTACGTGTTTTCTTGTAGTGAAGGGTTTCATGTTCTTTGGCTTGACTAGGTTCATATCCGCTATGCATTTCTGGCATGCATGACGAAAATGTGATTGCTTACAAGTGCCGATAGTCAGCTCAATATACGACGCTGGTGATGGTGATGGTATGGGCTGCCCAGTGCACACCGCGTTGGTGAGACTGGACCAGATGAGAGGAGCTGGGGTGCGGTAGAAGCATTCACGTTCTCTTTATAACCCAGATGATCACTTGCTTTACCGGTACCCAAATTTTTAAGCATGTGTACTGCCCTGTCGTTTGTGCGTAAATTACTATTGGGTCATTTGCATTCACAAGGCTGTGCATACCAAATTGAATTTGGCGGGGGTGGACGGTCGCGTTGGCTGGCCCCACGACATTGGCGGCCGAGACGCGAAACAGAGAAGATGGGACGCCAGGAGGAGGAGCAGAGCAGAGGCGCGCGTTCGACGTGGGTTGACCGCGTGGGGCCCACGTTCCAGGGGCTTCGCCACCTCAGATGCTTCCGGTTTCATGCCTACGTAGCGTGTGCATGCCTGGCCGGCCCGCACCATAATGAGTTCCGGCGTTACGTCTCAGAGCGCATCTATGATGTAGGTGTTTTTTTTTTCACTGATTCTGTGGTAGTGCACGAGATTGAACATACGGTGCTAGTTCAGAAAACATGCAAAGGCATCAGCATGGTGTGTTCAATTATGGACTGCTGCACATAGGAGGCATCTGGGACTCATCTTATGCTACATTGTGTCCTCCTTTGTTGTTAGTTTCAACATCTGGAAGGCCCGAAATGTAGCCGTCTTCAACTCTGAAATCATGCCTATCGATAACCTGCAATTCCTGCGGGACATCATTGGGGACCTCTCGCTCCGAACTCATCGTACTTAACTCCGAGTTGTGTGCGCTGCTTGAAGTTGTAACATAGGCCTTGAGTGTTTTACTCTGTCGGTCTGATCCATTCGATGCGTTCTTTTATGATAAATTAAAATCAATTCGTTTTTTATTCGAGGGGCCCAACCTTTTTGTTTTCTACTGGTAAAGGTACTGCTGACGATTAGGACTATTTGTACAAATTTAAAGTGACAGTTTATGGTTCATGAAGACACTGAAGAGCAGCATGCCAGTCCATGTACTTGCAATATGCTACATCAACATACATTTGGGACATATATGGATTTTTGCCCACCACGCCCGCACCATATAAATAAGTTCCAGCATTTTGCCTTATTAGAGCACGTCGGACCTTTTTTTTTTTTTTGATAATGGAAACATGGTTCCAGCCTCTACATATAGTGCAGCAGTCAGATGACATGCTAATAGAGAGATCAACATGCAGTGTGGATATGTGGGCGACTGGATATGGGAGTCATCTGGAATTCTCGTCACACTACGCCTCTTCTTCAGACACTGTAAGTAGTTAGAAACATTGCAGATTATTATTTTGCGAAAAGATGCATGCGCTTTAATTTGAGTTTCTTTTACAGTAGTTGTCTGCTCCTACGATAATAGAACTAATATCACTTTGAAGCAAAACTTTCTTCAGGAAAATGTTCATGTAGCTAGCCTGAGCGCCTGGCTCTGTTTTAGATTCGAAAACCACTGCACCCAGATCAAAGAAATGCACATAGAACAACCACACGAGACTTCGGTGTCTCAAAAATATTTTGGTCCAAACTTCTTACACAGTTACACTACTTAAATATTGTAACAACAGCTGAGATACTGAACTAAGCTCTCCTGTCTTCACAGGTGGAAATGCTGCCGGAGTCCAACTTCTTGCTCTTTGGGTACCAGAGTTGTCCACACGACATAGTGATAGAGTGACAGTCCCTGTCAATTGCCAATTTGGCACTAAGTATGGGATGATCTGTGACTATATATCCGGCATCCGCTGCAGTGGCATGTATCCTTCCAGCGAACTACTAATTTCCGAAGTTCTTATGTTTGAGAAGGAGCAGCGCTTCACAAGCCATGTCCGAGAAGGAGCACGCTGTATATTTGCTCTCTGGTGCTATATATTTACAGCACCACAACCGGTGCTTTATATTTGCTCTCTGGTGCTGTAAACGCCTGAAGGCATGGCGGGAGCCAAACGCCGCCCTTCCTCCGCCTGCCCTGTCGCCCCCATCACCGGAGACGACCAGCCCGACCATCGGCGCACATCCCGTAGCTCCCCAATACTCTGCCGCCACTCCCTGAGGTTGCACGCTCGTCCTCGATGCTCCGGCCCCGACTCCATCGGCAGCGTGGTGGCTGCCGGCGGTGGGGCCACAAATCGATTGACGAGATGATGGCTCACGGCGGCAGAGCCGTGAATCGGTCTGCGGCCGGGCGGCTCCGGACGGCGGGCCTCGAATCGAGCGGTGGCGCGATGGGACAGAGAGTTGTGATTGTGCTCATGAGTAGCAGATCGCCGCTTGTCTTGCTAATTCAAAATCTGCACGAGAGATGCATTTGAAACTGAACCATCATGGACTCAGATGCATGAACCTAAGTTCACAGCACAAATGCACTCACAGGCAACGCGCGTTTTTTGCAGCCGCATATAGATACGGCTCCTCCGAATCGACGCCATGGGAATCACGGGGTGGGAAAGAGCGGTCAGTTTCCGAATCTTGAGGCCGACGTGTCTTCATCTAGGAAGGGGGCCGTATCTCCGTCGGGCCGCAAAAGAAGATTTTCGCACTCACAGGAATGCATTTGCCACTGGCAAAGAGACACATCGATTGTCAGCTGACTGCCAATGATCAGGCCACCACACACGACACTCTGGCCGGCCGGCGACCTTGCAGGAATACCCTGACAGCGAATCGCCAAGGTCTGGTAGGCACAGGTAACTTTGTCGGCCGCGTGAAGTCGACGGTGAGGCCTTGGGGCCAACCGCACGTTGTCCACGGTGGCTGAGGGTTCGGACAGCTGCGCCCAGTAACCTCATCGGCTGGGTGTTGACGGTGCTCTTGCGTCGTCCGGCCGAGTAGTCACAAGACACCTAAAATTGATTTTCACTGGCGAGGGCAAGTAGGTGGGAATCCATCTAGAGACGCCCAGTCAAGGTCGCGGGCGGCGTTGAGGACGGCCTCCGGATACAACGAACAATGTTTCATTTCATCTTTTTCCATATCAATCCGTTATCACCGTTGTGGCACACCCGTCATATTATTGATTAGTATGATAATTACGCTAATACCCAGGAGAATGGACGGCCAGATTAGACTTATACTACCCATGTGACACCCCGTGTCACTGAAAACCAGTTAGTGAAAGCATCGCAAGCTGAACAGAACACAAATCCAAGTCCGTTTCAAATTCGAGTTCAAAAATTCAAATAATTGTCAAATCAAGGCTTGTGAAGGAACTCAAAATTTCCAATAACCACTTGATCAAACAAAAATACCAGTTGATGCAGGTCAGAGAGAAAGAATTTTGGAGATTTTCTCAAGATTTTTGGAATTCGTTTGGATGGCCAAATAAATCCTCAAAGCTTACAAAGGACCCAACTTTGACCAACTGCCATTTGAAATCCCTTTGGAGTCCAGATGTGCATGTTGGCCATATGATAGACCTTTTCAAGTGCTTTCCAACGGTACCAAATTTGTGAATTTTGGAGTTAATTTGCTAATACAAATGATGTGCCAAAGTTTGGGAAATTTCTGAGTTTGAATAATTCGGGAAAAAGAAAAGATTCCTGTGGAGCCCACTCGTCAGCCTCCTCTCTCTCACTGAGCCGTTGGACGACGCGCGCCGCGTGGATGGCGACGTACGGCTCCGCCGCGCCGCCCATGACTGTCCCCGCTCGGACAAAATGTGAGCTCCGCTCCCTCTCCCGGCCTCTCCTCCGCTTTTCCCAACCCCCAAACCCTAGCTCTCACCGCCGCCTCATCACCATTGCCGGCCGCCTCAAGCTTCACTCGTCGCCCGCCGTCAACGAGCCATCCCCGGGTGCGCCACCACTCTCCAGGGATCCGCGACGGCTATCACCAACGTGCGCACCATTCTACCTCCTCCGCCGTGAGACGCGCGAATTGAAGCCATCTTCCCCATGTCCGGCCGCCATGACGTCTTCGTGCCGCCACCCAAATTCCTACTCTCTGGTGAGCCTTGTTTTCGATTTGTCGCGCCATGTGTTGCAGAATGAAGTGTCGCGCCTCCCTGACCCATTTCTCCGCGTCTCGGTCACTCAGGTTGCCGGAATCAACATTTTTCCCCACCGCCATTCGTCACCGTCGCGCCGCAGTTCAACGTCGGCGACCCCCCTACGCTCTTCCTCGTCGTCAACCGTGCCGGCGCCGAGAACTACCTCGTCTCCGTGAAGCTCCCCGTTCAGATCCCGACCGCTCGGTGCCCTGCCACGACCCCGCGACGTCGCCGACGACCCCTTGCCCGTGCCTCTCGCCGCAGAGCCACCTCCGGCCGTTCCCGCGAGGCCGCGACCGTCGAGGTTAGCTCAGCTCCGCCCACCGCCCCCGCTTGTGCTTGCAGCGTTGCATTTGGTCGCCGGAAACGCCATCCCGGCGTGTGCGCCGCCGCCCTCCGGCGTGTCTCCGGCCGGATCCTGTGTGGCTAACCATGCGGCCCTCCATGTGTTTCCAACCGTGAGTGACCAGATCTGGTGTGGCCAGCCCAGATCCGGTGCGGCCCGATCTGTGTGCTCCCTCGTGTGGCCCAGATCTGACTGGTCCGCCATTTTCAAATCCTTTTCGAATTTGTTTAATTCTCAGTAATTCATAGAAACTTGTAAAATTCATAGTAAATCGAATACACCTCCGAAAATTATGAAACCAATTTTGTTAGCTTCCTTATGCTCAAAATCTTACAACCCATTTTCCTGTTTTCTGTAAAATTGAAAATGTGCACAAATTGTTTAAATAGTGATAAATTCTCTGTTGTTCAATAAATCATGAACTCTTGCATGCTTGTTAAGTAACTGATAACACACATGCAGAACATTTTTCCACTGTCATATGATGACTAATTATTTTCTTATGAATTAAATCTTTCTCTACATTGTATAAATTATTATAAATAATCCCTTCATCCATAAATCATCAAACTTCACCAAAAATCACTTCCAGTGGTGACTTTCACAAGAAAAATATCACTGGACATAAATTAATTTTTGAGATCAAACTATTTATTTAATCAACTCAAACTAATTAAATGATTAACTTAATTGAAAGTCAATGAAAGAAATACTCCAGACGGAAGTAATTAAACAAATTAATCATTTGCACTTACAGTGTAAATGACTGTTCTATAAATAAATATATTTTAATTGCATCATGTTATTGCATCTAACTTGCATTTCCTTGTCATGGCATATAGCTCTCGAGGTGATTCAGGAGCAGGTGGAGGACCAGGATGCTGAGCCGCTTAGGAGGAGCCACCGACTGATCATTGCTGACTGTGCTAGAGATAGCGTCGTTCTTGAGCCAGGCAAGCCCCGGTGCATGCCTTCCTATTTAAGATTTTTGTTTATCACTTGTTTGGGGCTAGTAATTGATTGTGTATTAGGTTTATTAGGAGTTGATGTGAAACCTTAGAGCTGCATTAGGATTACCCTTCCATATCCTACCTTGTGTCCTAGTTTTGTAGATGTGGTCTAGGTTACGTTAGAACTTGCTAGACTTAGTGGCTAGCGGACGGTAGAAGTCGAGTGGTAGGTCCCACTCGCACGATAGGGACCCCTAGATTGTACTAGCTGGATTTAGGATTTGTTGAGACCAGACGGGGAATTGCTTGTATAGGATGGTTGGAGAAGGCTGGGCCTTCACGGTGGTGTAGCCCCGTCTGTGTCGATTAAGGACCGTTCGTTGTTGGCCCTATTGAGCAAGTTCGAACGTACTGATCATATGCTAGTGTTTTTATGGGCCTAGTAAACTTAGTAGCTTGGGTTGCCCTGGTGTGCGGCGGAAGCCTGCCCTTTCTATCATGGTATTCGGGAGAGAGAGGATGCTTCCCAATCAGGGCGTACGTCTGGGATGGGGACTGTGCGGGAAGGCCTTTCTCGGGAGGGGTTGGACCCAGCCTAGCTTCAGGGGGATCCTTGCAAACAGTTGCCGCATGCGACTTTACGCGTGTGCGGCGTATGGTCAGGTTTTCTCCTGCAGGATGTACATCGATGCCGCCGCTCTCGGTCATGAGCAACCTTGCTCAGTGCGCCACCTCGTAATGTGCTCTGATTGATGATATGATGATGCTAGTTCATTACTGTTATATGTATATTTATTTACTACTATACTGCTTATTGATGTATTGTTATCTTATACCTGTTTTAGAGATAAGTGCACTGTTTTATTGGTTAAGTACTTAATTTGAAATAAAACTTGAAAGTAAGGACCAAGTAATTAGTGCGGGTTATGCAATGGAGTCAGCCTACCCCTTGTAGCCTTTGCATGCTAGGAGTCGGTTGTAGTTAGCCACGTTGACGGGTAAGTCTTACTGAGTAACTAGTACTCAGGGTTTGGCTTTTCATGTTTTTGTGCAGGTATAGATTTTGCTTCCGCTGTTGCTTGGTGGAGTTCCTCAGCGGTCCACATCGCAGGGCTTCGATGTGCGGCCATGTATCGTCGAGTTTAGTAGATGTTGTATTTGTTGATTTCCGCTGTGCTATTCACGTGTTTTAAATCATTTAAGACTTGTAATAACTTAAAGATGTAAATTTGTGCTTTTTATATGATGTACTGTTCACTACAAGAAAAAGTCCTTGTAGACATGCTTTATTTGTGGGCTAGATGCGTTTATTGCGTTGCTAGTGGAACATAGAGACGTTTTTCTAAAGCGTGTCCAAGGCGTATTCGCACGGGCCGTGTCAGGTGTCTGTAGAGACAGATTTCAAAAGCATGTCTAGAAGATATAACACGATTCATAGAGATGTTTGATGCGTGTTTACATACTTAGACATGCTTTCTTGTTACATTCATGCTATGTGTCTGTTAATTTAGCCACGTTTTATATGAAAAAGCGTTGTTACACAACGTTGCAAAAAAAAGAAACAAGTTTGCTGCAACCTCCTATCAGGAAGACTTTTTTATGCTATTCATACGAGTTGAACTCATGATCTCTTTGTCTCTCACGAACTCACTTAACCAACTGAACTCACACGCAATGACCATTAGAATGTGAGATATATTTATTTTAACTCATGCTCTCTAAATGTTTTAACGTATCTATCATTAACAATAATGTGTCAAGAAACGTTTTATATGCGACTAAGTACGATTAAAGCATGTCTATCACTTTGATGCGTTCTCAATAACGACTCAAAAAATGTTTTTATGTGGGATACTAACGAATGAAGCGTGTCTAATATCGTGTTACTTTGAGGTGTTCTTAATAGCATGTCAAAAAGCGTATTTAGAGGAGTAATGATGGGTGAAAGCGTGTTTATACTGTATCATTTCTCAATAGTGTGTCAGGAAGCGTCTCTAGTGGGCTAGTGATGGTCAAAAGCATATCAGAAACGTGTTTGTTTCACTAATGATGTTTAAAGTGTATCTAATAACGTGTCAACTCGATACGTTCTCAAAATCGTGTCAAAAAATTTGTTTAGGTGATGATGTGTTGACGTTTACAAAAGCACAGCTATCAAAACGTGTCTAGAAGACCTTTTTCTTGTAGTGTACGTGTTGCGTCTGTTCATCAGCGCTTTACCGACTCGATCCTGTGAAAAGCGGAGACGCTTCAACCCAGCCCTTTGCTCTAAAGTGGTATGGTGTACCGTAAATGTTATCTCAATTAATCGGTTCGTTTTTTGATTCGAGAGGGCTCAACCTTTTTCTTTTCTACTGGTACAGGTCAGAGCTGCTCACGACTACAACTACTTGTACAAATTTAAAGTGACAGTTTATGGCTAATTAAGACACTGAAGAGCAGCATGCCAGTCCATGTACTTGCAACATGCTGCATCAAACATATATATAGTACTGCAGTTCGGGACATATGGATTATTCACCACCACGCCCGCACCATATAAATAAGTTTCAGCATTACGCCTTATTAGAGCATGTTGGACATTTTTTTCCCGATAATGGAAACATGGTTCCAGCCTCTACACAGTGGCGGATCCAGCAGGGCAGCAGGGGGGTCTCAAGCCCACCCTACTGTCCCCCGGACAGTGGAGCCCCCCCGAGAGCCCCCCCTAAATTTTTCCGGCGATTGAAGAGAGATTGGGGGGGCTGAGCGTCTGGAGGTTGAATACGACAGGGAAAATACTCTGTCCGCGACTTGGGCTTCATCTGTCCGCGACTTGGGCTGGAAATTGGGTAGCTTTGACGAAATTAGGCCCATAAGCAACGTAACCCATCAGCCAGCCAGTCAGCCCATGGTTGTGGCCCATTGGTGATTGGTCCATTCGATCCCTAATCCAATTCCATTCGATGCTGCCTGCAGCCTGCCTGGCTGCCTGAGTTGCTCCCGTGCGTTTGCAAGCAGTGGCGGCGGGCGGCGGCGAGTGGGCGCGGCGCGCGGCGGGCTGGCGTGGCGGACGGGCGCGGCGCGCAGCAGGCGGGCCGCGGGAGTGCGCGCGGGCGGCGCCAGCGGGCAGGCGGGAGTGCGCGCGGGCGGCGCCAGCGGGCAGGCGCGTCGCGTGGGCGGCGCCGACGGGCAGCCGCGGCAGGCGGGCGCAGAGCACGGCGAGCAGAGCGTGGCGCGCGGCAGGCTGTTCGGCAGGTAATGTGATTTGACCCACTCCGTAGGCTTAGGTTCCGAAACTCAGGTTACAACGGCAAATCCCTAATCTGCAAGTTCCAATTTTCTCTTATATATTGTAGATTTGCAAGATGTCAAAGCGAACACTGCTTACCTATTTTTCAACCTCAAGTTCAGCTAATGGTGGTAGTACTAGCACTCCAAATACTGATGGGAGTACAAATGCTCAAGCGGTGATTGGGAACACAAGTGAAAATAGAGTGATTGAACATGAACCAAAGACAAAGAGGGCTAAAGTTGAGTTCCATTTCTCAGATATTGTTGGTGACCCAGGGAATCGGAAACCGATTGATCACTATGCAGTCGAAATTAGAGATCAAGTAAAGAGGGCATATGCTTTGGCTGGTCCAACTCAACCTATTAATCATACCTTTCTTCGTAGATGGCAAAGTGGCAAATATAGATCATTTCAAACAACTTGGTACGATAAATTTGATTGGTTGGAGTATAGTGTCTCAAAGGATGCAGCTTTTTGCTTGTATTGTTATCTTTTCTTTCAGCCAGGAAAGCCGTCAAAATTTGGGAGTGATGTATTTGCTAAGTCTGGTTATACCAATTGGAAGAAGGCTTTAAAGAATTTTCAGAAACACAGTGACTGCAAAACTCATGGCAATGCAAGGCTGATGTGTGAAGACTTTATGAACCAGAGAACAAGTGTGACTACAAAATGGATTGATACTAGCAAGGAAGAAGAAATTCGTTACAAAATTCGCTTGACCACTTCTTTAGAGGTGGCAAGGTATCTAATTGAGCAAGGTGATGCATTCCGTGGACATGATGAGTCTGAATCTTCTCTCAACAGGGGTAAATTTAGAGAGATGGTTGAATGGTATAAAAAGAAGAAGAAGTCAGTGAAGGATGCATATGAGAATGGCTGTCAACGGAATACAATGTTATCTCATCATATTCAAAAGGACCTCACAAAAGCTTGTGCACGACGAGTAACAGCGATGATTATGGACGAGCTTGGAGATAGAAATTTTTCTGTGCTTATTGACGAGTCTCGAGATATTTCAATCAAGGAGCAAATGGCTGTTATTTTAATGTTAGTATGTAGTTTTAAACTTTTTACTTCTGTTTTTGTTACTTTAAATAATTTCAGACTAAGTATTTGTTTGTAACTACTAATAAATTGTGTGCTGCATGTTTGTTAATGCTGAAGGCAAGGTTGTGGAGAGATTGCTGGGTGTGAAACATATTGAAAGTTGTACTGCTGCTTCTCTAAAATAAGCTTTGCTTAATATGCTTGATTCTCAGAAGTTAAACGTCTCTAGGATTCGAGGGCAGGGTTATGACGGAGCTTCAAACATGAGAGGTGAATTCAATGGTGTGCAAAAATTGATTCGGGACTTAAATCCTTATGCTTTCTATGTGCATTGTTTTGCCCATCAGCTTCAATTAGTGGTTGTTAGTGTTGTGACTTCTAGCCCAGTTATTGCTGATTTTTTCAACTATGTTCCTTTGATAGTTAACACCGTTGGTGCATCGTGTATGAGAAAGGATGTCTTACTTGCAAAGCATCATGATGTTCTGTTAGAAAAGGTTGAGAATGGTGAGATTACCACTGGAAAAGGATTGAACCAGGAAAGTAGCCTAGCTAGGCCCGGAGATACTAGATGGGGTTCACATCTTAAAACATTGCTTCGTATTTTTCAAATGTGGGATGCCATCATGGAGGTGCTTGAGATTGTGAAGCAAGATTCTGTTAAACCAACATGTAATGGTGGAGCATTTGGTCTGATTGGTAAAATGCAAAGCTTTGATTTTGTACTCATAATGTTTTTGATGATAGACTTATTGAGCATAACTGATGACTTATCACGTGCTTTGCAAAGAAAGGACCAAGATATTGTTGAAGCAACTAGTTTAATCTTGGATGTGAAAGATCGTTTGCAAGATATGAGGGAAAATGGATGGGAGCCATTATTCAAAAGAGTGACATCCTTTTGTGATAAATATGAGATTAAAGTGCCCAAAATGGACAAGGAAGTAAAAGCAAAAGGGACATATACACGCAAAAGGCAGAAGGTAACAAACATGCATTTCTACCATGTTGACATTTTCATTGCTGCCATAGATTCTATTTTGACGGAGATGAATCATCGGTTTAATGAAGTTAGTTCAGAGTTACTAGTATGCATGGCTGCACTAAACCCAAGGAATAACTTCTCTAATTTTGATGTGGATAAACTTGTGAGACTTGCTGAAATTTATGCTGAAGATTTTACGGTTGCCGATTGTTAGATATTGAGAAATCAACTTCAAAGCTTCATTCTCAACATTAGGAGAAGTGAGGGATTTGCTGGATGTAAAGATCTTCCAAAGGTTGTAGAAAAAATGGTTCAGACAGGAAAGAATAGATCATTTCCTTTGGTGTATCGGTTAATTGAGCTAATTTTGATACTTCCGGTGGCAACAGCGTCAGTTGAGAGGGTGTTTTCAGCTATGAATATCATAAAGACAGATTTGCGCAACAAAATGGGAGATGAATGGCTCAATGACTTGATGATATGCTACATCGAGAAGGAGATATTTAGGAGCATTGGCAATGAAAGAATCATACAAGAGTTCGAAGAAATGAAAAAGCGCCAACAGTTAGTGCCAAAGAATAATTTAGTGGTATGCACATTTCCAATTTGTCAATTAGTTTGAAACAACGCAATATTACTGCCATATTTATCACTAATTCATTTTTTTCGTGCAGGCAATTGTTACTCATGAGGATTAATGTGCCAATGTCCAGTTCAGTGTGTTATCATTTTTTTTTAGTGTCAAATTTGTTTGAACATTCGAATTTCGAATTTATGTATGAGACAATTCGAACTCATGTTTACGAGAGCTTTTGGTTCAGCCCCCCCTATAATTTTTGTCTGGATCCACCACTGCCTCTACATATGGTACTGCAGTCAGATAACATGCTAATAGAGAGATCAACATGCAGTGTGGTTACGTGGGCGACTAGACATGGGAGTCATCTGGAATTCATGTTACACTAAACTTCTTCATGTTCGGACTTTGTAAGTAGTTTGAAACATTGCTTATCGTTTGTTTTTTTTTGGGAAAAATGCACCCCAGGTCCTTAAACTATTGGTAGATGGTCATCTAGGTCCATGAACTCTTAAAGTGTCCATCTGGGTCCTTAAATTATTTTCGGATGGTCATTTAGGTCCATTAACTCTTAAGTGACCATCTGGGTCCATAAACTATTTTTGTTGTGTCAACTAAGTCCATTTTCGAGAAATGAAAACATCCAACCTGGACATGACGGCGTGGAGACATATGGCTTGTAGGTCCTTGCAGTAAGTATGTACCGTGAATGAGGTGGATGTGAGTCACGGAGTCATCTATAAGAAAGTGACCCTATTTCTACGAGCCATGGAATGAAGAGAGTGACCTTACTTCTATGAGTGACCTCGCGCTAGGAGAGACAGGACCTTCGGAATAATGTTGCAGTGAGAATCCTAATGCCTGGTCCCTTACATCATCAATCGCGACGGATACTTTGACGATGTGTTACGACAATATATAATTGCTTCAAGTGAGGGTGAGATGCTTGGTAAAGAAAAAAAAGTGAAAACCCTATATGCTAATATGTCTCCTAAATATTTAGAGTTCATGATTGACACAATATAACTAGTTTATGGACGTGATTGACACAACATAAATAGTTTATGGACCCATATGGTCATTAAAGAGTTCGTGGATCTAAATGACCATCCAAAAATAGTTTAAGGACTTAAATGGATACTTTAAGAGTTCATGGATCTAGATGACCATCGACAAATAGTTTAAGGACCTGGGGTGCATTTCACTCTTTTTTTTTTGCTAAAAGATACATGCTCTTTTGAGTTTCTTATACAATATATAGTTGCGTGCTCCTACGATAATAGAAATAATATCACTTTCAAAGATAAGTTTGTTGAGAAAAATATTCACCTGGCTCTGTTTTAGATTTGAAAAACGACTGCACCCAGATCAAAGAATTACACATAGAACAACCACAGGAGACTTCGGTGTCTCAAAAATATTTCCGTCCAGACTTCTTAAACAACCTAGTATTGCATGTAACAAAAACTGAGATACTGAACTAAGCTCTCCTGTCTTCACAGGTCGAAATGCTGCCAGAGTCGGACATCTTGCGCTTCCCGTGCGAGTTGTCCGCACGACCTAGCGAGAGTGATAGTCCCTGTCAATTGGCACTAAGTATCACTACAGGAAACCTCAAATTTGCCGAGTGCTCAAAACACTCGGCAAAGGCCAAAATACACCCGGCAAAATGTTTGCCGAGTGTAACACTCGGCAAACAACACACGGCAAACAGCTCTCGGCAAACAGCTCTTTGCCGAGAGCTTTTTATCGAACACTGGGCAAATGGTTTGCCGAAGGCCAAAAGTGACACTCGGCAAACATTATTGAAAATAATTTAAAAAAAACACCGGCCGCCGCCGCCGGCGACCGCCACCACGTCACCGCCGGCCACCACCACCACCACGCCGCCGCGCTGCGCGCAGCCAAAGAAGCACCGCCGGGCACCACCCGCCGCCGTCGCACGGACCGCGCCCCGCACGCGCCAGCTGAGGGCCGCCGCCTCCGTGCCCCTTGCAAGCGCAAGACAGCCACCTCCGTGCCCCTTGCAAGCGCAGGACAGCCGCCTCCGTGCCCGTCGCCAGCTGAGGGCCGCCGCCGCCGCGCAGCTGCTCGCGTCGTCGAGCTCCAGCAGCCATGGGAGGCGTCGTCGAGCTCCAGCAGCCATGCCCGTCGCCAGCTGAGGGTCGCCGCCGCCGCGCAGCTGCTCGCGTCGTCGAGCTCCAGCGGCCATGGGAGGCGTCGTCGAGCTCCAGCAGCCATGCCCGTCGCCAGCTGAGGGTCGCCGCCGCCGCGCAGCTGCTCGCGTCGTCGAGCTCCAGCAGCCATGGGAGGCGTCGTCGAGCTCCAGCAGCCATGCCCGTCGCCAGCTGAGGGTCGCCGCCGCCGCGCAGCTGCTCGCGTCGTCGAGCTCCAGCAGCCATGGGAGGCGTCGTCGAGCTCCAGCAGCCAAGCCCGTCGCCAGCTGAGGGTCGCCGCCTCCGTGCCCCTCGCCGGCCTGGGAGGCTCCGCCGTAGCAGCTGCCTAGAGCCGGTCCTGGTGGACGACTGGACATTGAGTCCGTTGAGGGAGAGAGAGAGTACGTGAGAGAAGATAAGGGAGAGAGATAAGGAAGAAGGAGACCGGTTGATTTTTTTTGGGAGGGATCCGGCTGGTCATGTTTGGACCAATGAGAAGCCAGCATTTTTAAGGCATGGATCGATGATATGGCATCTTGTGTTTTTTTGTTTTCTTTGTGCGTTTATTTTGACCTCTTAAACAATCTCAAATACAAAAGTTGTCAAATACAAAGTTTTAGATTTTCTGGGGGACTACAAAGTTTATTTTGGTATTTTTTCCATCCGAGGTCGTTTACAAAATTTGAATTTCAAATTTGAGAAATTCAAACTTAAAAATGTTGTTTTAGTTAGCAAAATTTGTTTAAATTAAAAAGTTTTGAACTACCAAGTTGTATAACATTTGAGGATATACAACTTTTATTTTGGTCATATGTTCATCCGACATAGTAATAGTAACATTGTTCGCAAATTTTATATATATGTCTTATAGTTTCATGAAACTCTATGATAGATGTAGATTTTAGGAACAACTTTATTATCACTTTGTTGAATCAAGAAATAATCCAAATAAAAATTTTATATCTTGAGAAGTTATACAACTTTGTAGTTCAACATTTTTTAATTTGAATTTGTTTAGGGCTTCAAAATATGATTTGAAATTTACTTTGCCGAGTGCAAAAAAAATACACTCGGCAAACACCCATCTTTGCCGAGTGTTTTTTTTTTACACTCGGCAAACAGTTTTTTACCGAGTGCATTTATTTTGCCGAGTGTTTTTTTATTGACACTCGGCAAACTCGTTGTTTGCCGAGTGTCCGAACAAATACACTCGGCAAACATGTTTGCACTCGGCAAACTTGGGTTCTCCCGTAGTGTATGGGATGATCTATGACTATCAGGCATCCGATGCAGCGGCATGTATCGATCTTGCCAGCGAACTAGTTTCCAAAGTTCTTCAGTCTGAGAAGGAGAATTGCTTCACGACCCATGTTCGGTCGGCCACGTATGCCTGGAATGTCCCCGTTCAAAGATCTTCAGTTTGAGAAGGAGCAGTGTTTCAGGATCCGTGTCCGAGAAGGAGCATGCTGTATATTTGCTCTTTAGTGCCTTATATTTACAGCACTGGCGGGAGCCAACCGCCGCCCTCCCTCCGCCTGCCCCGTCACCATTCTGCCGCCATCGCGGGAGACGACCAGCCCGACCGTCAGCGCACATCCCGTAGCTCCACAAGACTCTGCCGCCACTTCCCTGAGGTTGCGCGCTCATCCTCGATGCTCCGACGCCGCGCCATGGCCTGAGGGAGCCTGCGCCAGCGGCGACCAGGCGAGCTCGACACAGCCGCCAAATCAGCCCTGCCTCGGCCACCGGCGAGCCCTTCCTTGCCCCCTGGTCCACTCGCCGCCGTTTCCCCTGCCTTTTCCAGCGAGTTCCGCCGGCCCACCGTGCGCCACCACCTCGCCGCCTGCAGCCGTCACGGTTGGCTGTGCAGCACGCCGGAGACAACGATCAAGGTTGTCCAGCGCGCGTTCCCGAACTTCCTCCCCCGCCCGCCTCCCTAGCGCTCACTCAGCGATGCTCGTTCTTTAGCCCCTCCTCCACGCCCGGGCGGACGCCGGAGCTCAGGGGCGCCCGCCATGGCGGATGTCTGCCGCGCCACGACCAAGAGTGAGAATGCCGCGCGTCGTGCTTCACCTGAGCGTGCCTAGCCGTGCAGCCGCGTGCCCGGAATGCCCACGCACCGTGCTCCGTCTCGCCGCGGCTGCGCACCAGATCTCGCCGCGGCCACACCATGGATGCAGCAACTCTTCTTTGGTGGACGACTTCAACCTGCTCAATGAAATGATTCAAAAGGAAAAACTAATAACTACTATAAAACACCAGTTTTACAGTATCTGTTGGAGCATAGGTATAAGGATCTTTAAAATTGAGCAAAAGTGGTGTTATAATTAGTTTAACAACACATAAAGAATCTGTTGGGGCTGCTACAACAGACAAAATTCGAGTAGCCAGCCACAGCAGCAGAATGTTCTCTACCGATATGGATGCTATCATACTCGAACAAAGGTTTTATATATATAGGTTGTTTAGTGTTTCAGATAGAAAAAGATAGACAAAGAATGTTCTCTAACACTGGCGGGCGAAGCAGAGGACGGGATGCGCATTCGACGGGGGTTGACCGCGTGGGGGCCCGCATTCCATGGGCTTTCGCAATTTCGCATGCATCCTATTTCGTGCTTACGTGGCGATTGCATGCAATCTTGTGCTTGGTTTTCTCAGGAATAGTCTATGCTCTTCTCAGGAATAGTCAGGATCGGTTGCCTTGCCGGCGCTGGTGCATGCACCTCCGGTCTGATCCATTTGATGCATTTCATTATGAAAATTAAATTAGAGTCCATTCATTGTTTTAAGTGACAGTATATGACTCATGCACGGAGAGCAGTATGTGCAGTACATGTGCTTGCAACATGCATGCTACATCAAGCATATATATAGTACAGTATTTTTTTTAGAGAAGGTACTCAGATGAATTTTTTGTTTAAGTCTCTCGGCAGTCTGGTGGTTAAATATTAAATAATCTGCATTTGATGTTATCTTGAAATTGTGTTCTTTAAATATTATTATTTGCAGATGACTTGTTTACCAGTACCAAATCTTCATGCATGTGTATCTCACCCTGTTTGTGTGCAAATTACAACTGTATCTTAAGCATTCACCATGTACTGAATCCACCGATAAATTCCACATATCCACATCTCATCAGTACCATGTGCTGAATTAGTTTTCATGGAGGAAACATTAATTAACCATTAATTATAAATTCCAGAACCGCCCTACATAATACTAAAGCAGAATTATACTGTACCCTGTTGTTTGTGCATAAATTACTATTGGATCATAAGCATTCACGAGGCCGTGCCTGCAAAATTGAATTTTGGACTCAGCCTCATGCCTGATGTGCTGTATGGATGTAGGATGTGAAAACACAAAAAAGGTGGTGCACTCAATTTTGTAAATTGGGTCTAACATTTTACGTACTGATACAAAGGAGACCGAGTATCATATAACATATAGTACTTAAAAAACCTAGCCTTTCTTAGGACATATGCGACAATCATGACTCCATGTGCACATAATTCCAGAGTTATGTTTATTGAATTGTATGATTGCCAAATCTGTTTGGAAACAAACATTTATGATATATATATTTTGGATCATCAAACTTGTTCTATGACTCCATTTTTGTCATTAATAATTAAAATCAAAGTTCTTATCTTACGTGCGCTATGGATGCACCATTTCATTTTCTTTGAATAATATTAGGAAGCATTAGAAAGAGTAGAAACCAGTAATACTAGCCGCAATTTCATTGAGCATATTAAATTTACTACCCAGATGCTCCTTTTGAATCCTCTCTATAGTACTTAAAAAACGTACCCTTTGTTACTGTACCTGCGAAAATGTGCATGACTGCATGTGCACAAAATTCCAGAGTTATGTTCCCTCACCTAAAGAGAAAGGAAATAAAAACTGCACCAATATAAGTTCAGCCATAAGGACTGCATTTTTTTGCCACCAGATTGAGAAAAACCACCACTGCAAGAGGGATGATACATCTCATGTGATGGTTCTTGACATTTTAGTAAGATGGTTTACAAAATAGGTATAGTGCTCACTCTAGTAGTAGATATCTGTTGGAATTTTGAGGCACCAGGAATGCAAATATGCGTGGTTGCGAAGCGAATTGTGCGGTGGTACGGTGCTGCCCAACGTACCTGTCCAACTCAACGGCGGCGGGCGTTGGCTGGCCCTGCACCAATGGCTCATGAGGCGAAGCAGAGAGGGCGGGACGCGAGGAGCAGGGGCACGCGTTGACCACGATTCTCGGTGCGCGAGGCTCATGATTTCTATGATGTCCTAAGTTTCCTGTGTACGTGGCACTTCCATAGATGCTTGCCAACTTGCTGGTCTTGGAAGCATGGTGTGGCCCGTATGAGTGCATGGAGCCAGATTTCTAGCAGTCGCTAAATGTTAACTGTCACCCCTATACAAAATTTAGTATGACTAATATTTGTGTACCAGTAGGCATGCATAAGGATTGCATTTTTCGACGCCACATAAAAAAAAAAACACCCAGCTTAGACACATATGAATGTAGGGGAAGAGATAAAAGAGATGACAAATCTCATGTAATGGTTCTTGGACGTGTCAGTGAGATGGTTTACAAAGTATAGCGTTTACTTTTCTAGTAGTATAGATATAAATTTGAGTTTGTGGGCTTTTGAGCACTCGGACAAAGGCAAATATGCCAAATTCTCTTCGGGCAATCGCTGTAAAATACTCGAGCCTATGTGGCACATGACGACTACAGTAGACATAACATTTTTGGTTGGTGCTGCGACAATTGGAAGCATGTTGATGTCATTGGGCGAAGTTGTTGAAAGAAATAGTATAAGCAAAAATTCCAGAGAAACGCCTTTGCTTCACCTATAAAGCAAAAGGAAACCACCACTGAACTATCATATAAGCTCAAGCAGTAGGTAGGCATAAGGACGGCATTTTTCGCTGCCCCATCAAGGAAAATCTCCCAGGTTAGAGACACATATCCATGGTTGTTGGACTTGTTAGTAAGATGATTCACAAAATAGGTATATCACTCACAAAATCTAGTAGTAGATAATTTAGTTTTGTAGGATTTTGAGGCACCAGGAATGCAAATATTCGTGGCAGCATTTGGCACTGTGCGCTGCTGGTGCTGCCCAGCGTGCCTGTTCATGGCCGCTCGACGGTAACGGGCGTTGGCTGACCCTGCCGAAATGGACTTCGATGCGAAGCAGAGAGGACGGGATGAGAGGAGCAGGGGCATCCTGTTGTCTGGCATCCAAGACACGGTCGACCGTCGACGACGTGTGTTGCACCATATCTGCCATGTTCCAAGCCTGGCATCCAACTCTCAGGGGCACGCTCCATCTTCCTCTGTTTTTGGTCGTGTGAATGACACGCAGGGCCGGTCCTGACATTTCGGTGGCTCGGTGCGAATCTAAAAATCGGGGCCCCTTGATACAACCGATAGACCATCGCTTTGTATGGCAAACTTGATTTCATAACTCAATTACTTTTAACTCAACATCAGTTTAAACATTAGAAGAGAATTTTTTTTCCTAAAGTGCAACAATCTCCTACTTTAGTAATGTGACATCCCGGCCCAAGGCTTAATAGGATTGATAGAATACTCATATCAACAAGTTGCAACTTCTTTTCCGGAAGCTCATCTCGAAATAACTCCGAGGTTAAGCGTGCTTGGTCTGGAGCAATTTCGAGATGGGTGACCGACCGGGAAGTCGTTCCCGTGTGCGCACGAGTGAGGACAAAATGCGCAGAAAAGACTGGTGTTGGTCTGTGGGGTTAGCCTTGACATCCTAGAGAGCTGCCAGGCGTGCGGGCCCGGCCTCGAGGAGGCGGGACGCTACAAGTGGTATCAGAGCCGACCCTTGCGGTTTCACGGGCGCGTGTGGGCGCAGTTGCGCAGGCATGGTGCGCATGGCTGGTGTGGGCCCAGAGTGGTCACACAGCATGGCACATGCGCTGGCACTGGACGCACGGACGTGGCCAAAAGGGGACGTTCCTGGACTGGGGTTGACCGACGAGGACGTCGGTCTTCTAAGGGGGTGAGTATGTAACATTCTGGCCCAAGGCATAATAGGATTGATAGAATACTCATATCAACAAGTTGCAACTTCTTTTCCGGGAGCTCATCTCGAAAGAACTCCGAGGTTAAGCGTGCGAGGACAAAGTGCGCAGAAAAGACTGGTGTTGGTCTGTGGGGTCAGTCTTGACGTCCTAGAGAGCTGCCAGGCGTGCGGGCCCGGCCTCGAGGAGGCGGGACGCTACAAGTAACATCGTTGAGCCTAGTACAGGAACCTAAATATGCTTTCAAAGCTTGGAGTTCTTCAAATATACCTTTTTATTTTTAATAAAGTGTTTGCCATATCGATCATAACCAAGAAGTAATTAACTTCAAAACTAATATCAATCAATACATTCACGTATACGAGTCATGTGCTATGCCTTAGGCCATCTGCTGATTGGCAAATTGGCCACAGACCATGAGGCTTCGGCTGCACAGCGATCCGTCGTAGGCTGACGTCCAGGCAGGCATGCATGTATACTTGCTGTATACGGACACCGGCAGCAGCAGCCAACAGTTCTCTACGAAAGAATAGCTCGCTGGACGGGCGCTCGAGACCTCGAGTACCAGGTCTGGCTGAGATAAGTTGAGCATTTTTTTTTACTGGGCATCCTATCAGAGTTTTGGGAGGCGGGGAGGGGCCCTCAGGTTTGGGGGGCCCAGTGCGGCGGCACCGTTCGCCCGCTCCCAGGACTGGCCCTGATGACACGGGACGGGAAGATTTTTGACGACGTCGCCATGTCCTTCCTTGTGACGGCTACACTGCTGAAGGAACATGTGAAGCTGCGGGTCGTGCGTGCGCCATGGTCAGTTACGACCAGCCCTTTGGAAGAATGGTGTACACTTAACGTGGATGTAAATCAGATAGCACCTGTAGCTTCCTGTCGTTGTCTTTTGCTGCAGCCTTGTCGCCTTGATGCCTTCAGTGGCATCCTTGTAAAACTTTGTTGTAAAACTCGTTTTTTGCAATGAAAGTTCTGCAGGCTGGGAGCTCCACTACGGTAGTTTCCTCCTCCCCCCCAAAAAAAGGAACGAATAAGCATGACAAGAACCATGGGCCGCCGAGCTCCATGCCTCTGGTTCGCTGCCAAGAACCGTGGGAGGCCGAGCTCCAGCATGGTAGCTGTCGAGCTCTCGTAAGGACATCGCCTACCCTCCTAATTCTATGCCGATCACGCTTTCTCTGCATATGTGTCCCTCTGCAGCAGAGCAAATGTATAGAAGCGAATTCCCCCGATCCAAATATGCTGAATATGTTTTGCGATCGCCAAGACGTACACATGAACATATACTTGTTGCCATTTGGTTACGAATTTAGAAAGTTTTTATCATGGCCCCGTGCTAGTACTTGGGCATTTTCACCATGGCCGAACAAATGAACAACATGATAGAACTCATGGGTCTGGAATATGAGAACAGAACGATCGGGAGAAAGCGGCTGACACAGGCGTTGGATGCAGTCGGTATAGCTCAAGAAGAGCAGAAAGTCAATCCTTGTGTTTCTTTAAATTGCATTATTTAGAGCAAATATATCCGCATATCTCACCTGTTGTACCAGTACTAATCATCAAGCATGTGTATGACCCTGTCATTGCTGGTGCGCAAATTACAGCTGTATCTTAAGCATTTACATGGCTGTCCGTGCACACAAAATGGAATTATTGACACAGCCCCACACACGTGATATGCTTGATGTCGGATGTAAGGATAAAGAAAAAAAAAGTGATCGAGTCAGTTTTGTAAAATCGATGGAACCATTTATTTATCAGTTACCATGGAGATGTGCGTTGGTTTTGGTCTGTATAGGTAATGGCCTAACGGGTATCGTATAACGTAGTACCCCAGAAATATGACATTTTTTTACTGCATGTGCGAAATGCATGAGTATATGTGTACATAATTAATTCCAGAATTATGTTATTGCTTCACCTTGAGCAAAGGGAACCCACCCCTGCACTATCATAATATAGAGAACTTTTACGGTGCACCATACTACTTAGAGTTAGAGGTGGTATGACTCTAATCTGACCGTTCATTAGTATAAGTATTATTGTAATTGTCCTACTAATAAATCTAATTACCATGATTGCCGCCGCGGAATAGACTTTAGCGAATCGGTACGCAAAGTAAACAGAGACGAAACAGGATGCCGCCGTCGAGCACATACGACGCCGACGCCGGTCAAGAGCCGATGAGGTCCCCTGGGCGTCTTTCGATGGATTCTCGCGTGCCCCCATTGGCGGCAGTGCGGATCCATTTGTGGGAGGATCGGCCGCCGCCAAGGCCTCACCACCACCAACGCCCGCCCGCCGCAAAGGCCATGCCGGCACGCCACCCGCCCACGCCAGGGCGGACCCATTTTGTGCGTCCTGCGACGGCAGAAGGCCGGACCGCCTCCTCGTCCATCAGCGCCGATTGTGACGGCGGTGCGGCAGCTTCCGCGGCCAATACGTGAGGCACGGGCGTCAGCGAGATGGCGTCTATTTGTACAGGTAAATCGTGCATAATTAGATGGAACACGACATAGTGTTGTTTGCTCTTGGATTGATGAGAAGTTTCAGGTCGGATTGTATACCAACGCTGAGAAAAAAAGAAATCCTTTTATGTGGTGCATGCCAGTTAGTCGATGAAATGCGTAGCCCGTGCACTGAAGTGGTAGCATGCTTTTCGTCGATACTCACCATGCTTTCAGTAAAGAAACGCTGGATACAGGTGAATAACATCATAGCATGTGCACTGAAGGTGCAGGTCAAGTTCTTGACAGTACCCAGTGCTTCAGTACATTACAATGGGATAAAAACAGCAGTAATACAAGTTCCCAACCTGTAGCTGCTATCATTATATTTTTTAAATTTCAGATTAATATGTTTGATTGCTGACCTACTCTAATATTGCTGATTGCTCTAATATTCTTGGAAGAAGAACCTGTCACTATATTACGTTGTGTTGATCGCATATCTTCATTTTCAGATGAACTCCTATAGCTTGATTTCACTGACCAATTTGTGACCTGCAGTTCCATTTTAATAACTCACAGTTGCAGTTGGACAGTGTGAGGAAAAGGCCTGGTACAAATGAGGTGATATGGAGGAGGTATCTCTGCTCATCTGAAGGATTCAGGTCGGCATAGTATTTTGAAAGAACGGACTGTGAGGCTATGGTTAGGCAGCAAGAAGTTTGTAATGTCTGAGTGCCTGAGGACTCCTTTGTAACATTGTTGTTTTATGCTCTTTCGACCTCTGATGACGACATTCTGTAACCTGAATGTAATTAGCATGCAAACATGCAGAGTTTCTGTTCTGGTACTCTCCTTTATTCTTGAGATGTGCTCTGGCAATGATAGGAAAGGAGAATCATGGAGAGTTGCCAGCAGTAAAGCAACATGATTATATACAAAGAAGGAACGCCTAGTGTCGGCGCACATAAACAGGAATGTATTTTTCTTGTCTCTTGACCGGCCACAAAAAAGATAGCAAATGAGCATATATATCCAAAGTTTCCACCAATGGCGACGGCGGGTCGAACTGCACGGCGGCGTTGGCAAAAGCAGGACAAGCCAATGAAACAATGCAACTCGAACGCTAGAGAATTTCGTGTGAGGCAAAACGTCAAACATGTCTTGTGCATGTGGTGGAGGTTGTCGGGCTCGCAGCAGGAGGCGGTGCGACCACACGGCGGCTACGGCACCGGGGCAGTCCTACGCCCGCAAGCTCCCAAGCGGCCACTCGTTCTCCAAGTCGCGCTGCAGCACCACGCACTGCACCAGCACGTCCCAAATCTCCTTCCCGCCTTCTTCCCCGGCTGTGGCTAGTGCGGCGCCGGAGAGAGAGTACAGTTCCGCAAAGAAGAAGAGCACGCCCATGGAGCATGGACCTATGCTCACCATCGCCACCGCGCAAATAACCTAGATGACGAACAATGGCCTCTGGCATAGGGTTCGGCAGAAAGACGGCGTTCATGAGGAAATGCGTGAACAAATGAGAAACGAATGAAATTACTTTTCTTTCCCACAGTACCCTTATAATCTATATACCACTTCAAAATACTACCATACTACCTGGGGGAGTTTAAAGTAGTATGAAAGGCATCTAACGGTTGGATTGAAAAAAATGAACGTCCCACATCAATCTAGGTGCACTGTAAAGGTTCTCCATATATATATAAGTTCAGCCAGTAGGCAGGCATAAGAAATGCATTTTTTGACCTCACATCAAGGAAAACCGCTATAAATATTTTGTGAGGGGAAGAGAGGAGAGAGATTATTAATCTCATGTGATGGTTCTTGGACCTGTTAGTAAGATGGTCTACAGAATAGGTATAGCGTTTACTCAAAGACGTGGTAGATATTTGTGTTTTTTGGGCTTTTGAGGCACCAGGAATGCAAATATGCCAGGCTGCCCAGCGTGCCGTATTTCCGTGCAGTGGTGCGGGCTCAAGCATGGCCTGTTCATTTCTGGTGGACGGAGTCAGGTAGTGGCTGGCCCGGCGCCATTGTCGGGCGACTCGAAGCAGTAGTCATCGTGTGCGGCCTGCGGTTCAGGGACGTCTTTTGTGTACGTATCCGCGGCCCTTACATGCAGGAGAAACATTAGGCGCAGCCCGTCCGCAAACAAGAGCTTTGCGACCTCGATCTGGATTTCAGCCACGTGGATTCCTCCTCCAGCCGGATACAGTCCAATTCGTATAGGAGCCTGGCCGAGGCCAACGCGAAGGCAGCATCCAAGGAGATCGCCATGAGCTGCAGGGGGAGGTGCTCTCCAAGAGCAGGGGAGGTCGTCGACGTTCATTGGTGCTTCCGGCAACGGCAGTGGACATCGAGCTCGCGCTCCCGGCGGCTCGCATGTATGATTATATTAAGCCATGTTTCTGGCAGTCGTTCGGTGTCACTATCACTCCTATACTAATTGCATGGTCCTTTTGAATCATCCATGTAGTACTTAAGAAACACACCCTTTCTAACTGCATATGTGCGAAATGCATGACTGCATGTGCACATAGTTCCTGAGTAAAGTCATTGCTTCACCTATAAAGTAGAAGGAAACCACCATCGCACTATCATATAAGCTCAAGCAGTCGGCAGGCATCAGGACTGCATTTTTCTCTGCCACATCAAGGAAAACCTCCCAGCTTAGACATACATATCCATGGAGTGCAGGAGGGGTAGAGACAAGAGGGATGATAAATCTCATGTTATGGTTCTTGGACTTGTTAGTAAGATGATTTACAACATAGATATAGCGCTCATGCACTCTAGTATAATTAGTCAATTGAGTTTTGTGGGATTTTGAGGCACCAGGAATGCAAATATGCGATGCTTCCAGGGCATTGGCTGTGCGGTGCCGCTACCTAGTGTGCCTGTTCATGGCGGGTGGACGGTGACAGGCATTAGCTGTCCTGATGGACTTTGATGCAAAGCAGAGAGGATGGAACGAGGAGCAGGGGTACGTACGTGTTTACTGCACATAGTTCCTGAGTAAAGTCATCGCTTCACCTGTAAAGTAGAAGGAACCACCACTGCAATTTCATATAAGCTCAAGCAGTCGGCAGGCATCTGTGCCACATCAAGGAAAAAACCTCCTAGCTTAGACATACATATCCATGGAGTGCAGGAGGGGTAGAGACAAGAGGGATGATAAATCTCATGTTATGGTTCTTGGACTTGTTAGTTAGATGATTTACAACATAGATATAGCGCTCATACACTCTTCTAGTAATAGTCAATTGATTTTTATGGGATTTTGAGGCACCAGGAATGCAAATATGCGATGCTTCCAGGGCATTGGCTGTGCAGTGCCGCTACCAAGCGTGCCAGTTCATGGCGGGTGGCCGGTGATGGCCCGACGGGTGTAGCCTGGGCCCACGCCAAGGGCCGGAGAGTGGAAGTAGAAGAAAGAACAGGACGAGTGGAGGCGGGGTGCACAATCGATGGAGTTCACATGGGTCCTGTGGTTCAGAGAGATGTGGTCTGATCATCCGCGGTTTCTTGTGTACGTGGCTCTTCCGTTCATGAATGCAGGAGTGCATGAAGCTAGGTTTCTAATAGTAGCTCGATTACTTTCACTCCTATACTAAATTAAGCACATAGATTTGTTGGGGGATCGAAGGTTTCCGTGTGACGTATCGAAGCCCTCCAACGGTTGATAGAAGCGTTCTGGTTCTGGCGAAGCCCTCGAAGGTCGATGATGCCTTCGAATCACCTCGCGAAGCCCTCCTTGTTTGTCGTCGCCGTCTTCTGGTTGGAACGAAGCCCTCCTTCCTGGTCCGCGGTGTCGGACGAAGGTGTTCTTACTCAGGTTCCCTGCAGTTTGTTGCGCGAAGCTCTCCTTCACCCGCGATGCTGGGCGAAGGGGTTGAATGATTAGAGTGGTCTGAGTGCGGTGCAAATGATTCTTCCTTTGGCTCGTGGCCCGAAAACCAGATGTCATTACAGGATCATCTCCCTCCATATTTATAGGGGGTGAGATGATTAAATTTACAAGTATGCCATTGGCTACTTTAGCATGGCTCTTAGCTTGGCAACTTCGGGCTCCTGCGCCGTCTGCTCTTTCTGCTCTGCTTCGCTCGTCCTTCGCGTGGTTCCGCGTGGCTTCGGTGTAGTCCCCAACATTACATCCCCCTTCGCGTGTGTGTTCTGGTTGTGGTTCGTCCCTTGACTTGGATCGCAGCTATCTTCCCAACATTAGCCCTCAACTGTTGAAAGGAAGTGAGCGAAGGCGTTTCCTTGAAGCAGTTATCTCGTTTAGCTGCGATTTTTTCCTTATTCCATTTCTTATTATATATATTTTAATGTATTTCACTATTCTTACTTAAACCCTTGGTTGTACGGTTTTTCACCCCAATGTCCCCAGCTTTCGGCAGGTCTTTAAATATGTGTCGCTTTCACCTTTTCCCGTCCGTATCTTTTTACCGCCGTGGCTGCTTTGTTGGCATCTCTTCTTTCGAAGGTACTTCTTTTCTTCCTTCGATGGCTAGTCAGAAGTCGGCAGCGTTTCCTAGGGGTTTCCATTCTCTTCGAGCTGGCTATTATTTCACAAGGTCTATCTCCGCCTCCCGTTACAAGGGTATTTTTTCGAAGTGCTACTCGGAGTCTGGTCTTGTTGATATAGATTCGATCCGTCTTCCTCTGTATGGCCCGAAGCAAGTTCCGGAGGTCCGCCTAAGACCTCGAAGCGATGAGTTTGTTGTTTTTTCGTCATTTCTGGATGCCGGTCTATCTTTTCCACCTTCGAGCTTTGTCCTTCATGTTCTTTCTTTATACCATCTCCAGCTTCATCATCTTACTCCTGTTACCGTCGCAACCATGTCGGCCTTCGCTTGGGCTTGCATCAGCGAAGGTTTAAATTCTGAACCTCATGCTTTTTATCATGTATACCAAGCCCGGCACACTCCTACTTATGATCATGAGAACCATCTCAGCCCTTGCTTCGGAGTTGTTGAATTTGAGGCTAGGGAGGGGTTTCTGACGCCTCTTGGTAGCTTCGATCCCCCTCCCTTTGATGAATGGGTGAAAGATTGGTTCTACTATAAATACTCTGCTATCGATTTTTATACTGGGAAAGCCGCTGGTATATGGATTACCAATGACTTCGAGCCTCCGCATAATAGCTTCATTTCTCGATGTGTCGATGCTTTCCGAAGGGTTAGTCAGAGGATGACCCTTCGTGATATTCTGGAGGAATGCTTCGCTGCTGGTGTTCTTCCTCTCGCTCGTCGTGGTTGGAGGCCTTCTTCTTTTGGTAGAAATAAGTTTGGCTTAAGAATGCCAGTTTTTCCTTCGATATCGGGACCATGTATGACTCTTCCTTGTGCTTCGTTGCCTTTGATAGCTTCCTCTTCTTTTTCCTTTTTGAATTTTTCTTTTTGCTTATACTTTGTTCTTTTTGCAGGTTTCAATCTCTGGTCACCTCAAGACTGAGTTACTTCTTTTCTTGGGAAGTTTTCTCAGAAGGAGTGGGTTGAAAGCACTCGAAGGGGCATTGGTATTCGGATAAATTGGTTTTATCTGAGCTTCGACTTGTGTCTCCACAACCGTCCTTTTCCTGAGGACAATTCGTGTGAAGAAGATATTTTTCCATATTTCAGTGTTTCAGGCTCTTCGACAGTTGAGATGGATCCTTCGCTGGTTGTTGTTACTCCCGATGTTGAGTCCGTTCCTAGGAATGCTGAAATTCCTTCTCCTCCGCCAGGTTCTCTTCTTATGCCGACTTATTCTCTTATCTTTGAAGAACCGTCTCCTGACTATCCTTCGAATTCAGCTGTTCCTCCCGTTGTGCCTGATACTGCTTGCGGAGGTTCCTCATTAATACCTTCGAAGGTTTTACGAAGGTCTACAACTATTGCTTCGGATGTTATCTGTATGGATGGAATTGCAGAAAGGTCTGAGTTAGTTGATTCTTGTCAGCTGCTCCCTGAGGGTTCGAATGGCACTCTTTGTCTTCCGAGGAAGTCTTCGTTTCTTGGTTTGCTTGGCAAACGGAAGCTTTCAGAAGTTTCAAATCCAAGCCAGAATATAATTTCTTCTTTGGGCACTGCTTTGCCTTCGATTGACGTCGTTGTTCCACCTTCGCAATCTTCAAATCCTGGTATTCATTTTCAGAGGACTGCCTTGCTTCCTTCTTTCTTTTGTTTTCTTTATTATTATTCTCACGATCCTTCGCTTCTTTTTTTTTGTCTCTTCTCTTTTTTTTTTAATTTTAGGAGCTTCGAGCTGAGCTCTGGGTCTCTTGAACTGGATGTTGAGGCCATGCTATCGTTCATTAATGACGACGTTCAGGCTTCGGGTCCTCTTGAATCTGTTGCCCGTAAGGTCCGGTTTCCGAAGGTTGAGCTTGGCCTGTCGAACCTTTCGGGTGACGTCCTCTTCCGTTCCTTGGTTGCTCATTAAGTTAAAGTTAGTATCTCACTCCCTCTTTTTTTTTTGTACTTCGTGTTTCGTTTTTCTGACAGCTTCGCTTCTTCCTTCTTGCAGTCTATTATTCTTACTCAAGCTTGTGCTCGTGAGTTCCAAGATTCTTCTGGTGATTTGCTAGTCGCATCATCTCTCAAGGCCTCTCTTTCTGCGAAGGATGATTCCCTGAAAGTTTCTTCTGCTGCCATGTCCGACTTGCTAGCTGAAGTTGAGGTTCTTCGAAGCCATAAATCTAGCGTTGTTTCGGATTTGTCTATCCTTGAAGAAAAGATTCGAGAAAAGAAAGCTTCGCTGGAGAAGGAGAAGTTATTTAATGATCATCTTTCGTCTCGTCTATCGAAGGCATCTCAGTTGAAGATTGTTTCTGCTGATAATTCCTTCGCTAAATCTCTTGCCCTTTGTGATCTTGTCAAAGAGCTGTTTCAAGCACTTGGTGCGAAATATGACGAGGTACCGGCGGATGTCTCTTTGGAGGTTATGAACGAGTGGCTTCGTTTGAACTTGGCTGGTCTTGCCGAGATATGCAGGAGCTTTTCTTATGATGCTGTGGTACTTATGATTCGAGACCTCCTTCATAGCTTTTCCTGCGAAGGCAGCAATGCTGTTGACTTGGTTTGTCGTCCTGATTTTTCAATGAAGCCCTCGGATCTTTCTCATGATTTTAGAGCTGTCGAAGGCAAGTGTGTTGGCCTGATCAATGAGTTCTGGTGGAACAGGGTCAAGTGTCTTTTCCCTGACTTTCCCGAAGATTCTTCTTGAACTCCTTCGATTATATGTTGTAGATAGCTCTTTTGGATGTCCTTCGATCTGTATCTATTTTGGATACGTTTTTTTGATGTAATATTTGCTTTATCGAAACTCTGAAGCTTTATTGCATCAAATACCTTATTCATGTACTTCATGTTCTGCGATGACTTCGAGCTCTGTTTTGAGCCTTCGAATTTTCGTAGCTTTGTGCATGCGCACCTTGTCATAATTGTGATTATTTTTTTCTGTTTTTTGCCTTCGTCAGCTAGTTTTGTTGAAATATTCCTCGATGATATCTCGATGCTTCAGGTTGTTTTGCAACCTTGTCAGCCTTCGTCTACTTTTGATGAAGTATGCATGAGCGTGTTTCATTTTCCTCTGCCTGTCTTCGCTTGTTGCGAAGGTGTACTGTTGTTCATTGCGTTTACCTTCTTGGCTTATTTAGCCTCTTTTGTGGATGATTCCTTCGCAGGTTTTGCGAAAGTTTTTATGAATTTTTATGATGGCTTTCTTAGCCCTTCTTTCAATGGTGGCTTCGCTCTTCTAGGCGAAGACTGTTTTTGGTCGGCTTTCTCTTAGCCTTTGAATGGTAATTTTGCTTCTGACGAAAAATTACCGTTTCGGCTCTTATGCCTTTGAATTCGCTTTGCAGTTTTATTGCAAAGGCGAAAATTTTCTCTGCCTTTTTTGGCGAATTTCTTTCTTCGAGAGCGAATTGCTATCATCTTGTCTTGTATTGTGACAAGGCTCTTTTTTTTTGTTGAAAACTTGGCTTCGATGCCTTTCTTTCGAAGGTGAACTTGTTTTTCTGCCCTTTGTAGGCGAATTCAAAACATCTGCTTTTATAGCAGGTTGCTATCATCTCGCCTTGTAATGCGACAGGGCTCCATTCTTTTCATATTATAAGAAAGGGTAGATATTTCTGTTGTCATCTAGAATGTTCTTCTTTGGTGTATATATACATGAGGTGTCTCTGTCTTCTTTTTCAATTTCTTCAGTCTTTTTTACTTCATGGAGGCCTTATGGGATCGACTTCCTCGAGTCATGGTTACAAACGTGGAGATGCTCTTCCTCAAGATCTTGTGGATCACTTCGACGAGTTTGATCGATTGACTGGGAGAAATGCTATTGTCGAGGTTCCGCCGCAACCGATTCCTCTTGCTGTTGTTCCTGCTAATGTTATTATCATTAGTGATGATGAAGGCTCCGAAGATTGTCAAGTTAGGCCTTCGCCGCCAGTCGGGGTGGCTAGTCGAACTCGTAGTAAGTCGAAGAAGTAGGTGTTTATATCTTTGCACTCTTAGCTTCGAATATTTCTGATTAGTCTTCGGCTTTGATCTGTACTTCTGTAACTTCGTGCTGAATGAAAGGAATGCCTTTCGCTTTGTGTGTCTTGTTATACTCTTCTTCTTTTCCAAGATTATCTTCGTTTCTGCAGCTTGCTGTGAATCCCTTGTTTCTTGCTTCGATTTACCTGTTTGTAGATAGCCTTCGGTGTTATCATCTTGGAGAAGGTTTCGTTATTTTGGTGAAGGCTATGTAATATTGGAGGAGGCTTCTCTATGAAAGAGTCAAAAAAGGAACGAAGATTAATACGCAACATATGTAAAAGAGAAAATGATATAACATATGTATAAAAGGCTTCGTCCATGAAATTTTGTCATTGCAGAAAGCTTCGCTTCGCGTTGTGCGGTCGTGGGTTTGTTGTGATGACTTTGTTTTTGTCATGCTGATCGTGGTCGTGGGTTCGCCCCGTGGGTCGACGCCAGATGTTGAGGGATCGAAGGTCTCCGTGTGACGTATCGAAGCCCTCCAACGGTTGATAGAAGCGTTCTAGTTCTGGCGAAGCCCTCGAAGGTCGATGATGCCTTCGGATCACCTCGCGAAGCCCTCCTTGTTCGTCGTCGCCTTCTTCTGGTTGGAGCGAAGCCCTCCTTCCTGGTCCGCGGTGTCGGACGAAGGTGTTCTTACTCAGGTTCCCTACAGTTTGTTGCGCGAAGCTCTCCTTCACCCGCGATGCTGGGCGAAGGGGTTGAATGATTAGAGTGGTCTGAGTGCGGTGCAAATGATTCTTCCTTTGGCTCGTGGCCCGAAAACCAGATGTCATTACATGATCATCTCCCTCCATATTTATATGGGGTGAGATGATTAAATTTACAAGTGTGCCATTGGCTACTTTAGCATGGCTCTTAGCTTGGCAACTTCGGGCTCCTGCGCCGTCTGCTCTTTCTGCTCTGCTTCGCTCGTCCTTCGCGTGGTTCCGCGTGGTTTCGGTGTAGTCCCCAACATTACATCTCCCTTCGCGTGTGTCTTCTGGTTGTGGTTCGTCCCTTGACTTGGATCGCAGCTATCTTCCCAACAAAATTCTTTTAGTATGATCAAAATTTGCATGTATAGGAGTAATAGTTTTCTTCTTCCTCCGTAGATAAGATGGCTCAACCACACGCCTGATATATATTCTGTATTGATGTGAAGATACCCCCCCCCCCCCCCCCCCAAAAAAAAAAGTGATGCACTCAATTAAAGAGACAATTTGATTGGGGCTCTTATATTTACTAATTGGATGAATCTAAGAACCCTCCATGTGTATAGTACATAAAATACATACCCTTTCTTACTGCATGTGTGCGAAGTACATGACTGCCTGTGCACATAATTCCAGAGTAACAGAGTAACGCCATTGCTTCACCTATAAAGCAAAAGGAAACCACCACTGCACCATCATACATTATCAAGCCGTAGGCAGGCATAAGGACTTGCATTTTTGGCTGCCAGATCAAGGAAAACCTCCCAGCTTACACATACACATCAATGAAGGGATGAGACAAGAGGGATGATGCATCTTATCTTATAGTTCTTGGACTTGTTATAGGTATAGCACTCACTCTTCTAGCAGTAGATATTTAAGTTTTGTGGGATTGTGATGCACCAGAAATGCAAATATGAGTGTTTGCATCCGTCGCTGTGGGGTGCCGCTGGCCAGCATGCTTGTTCATGGCTGGTGGAAGGTGACGGGCGTTAGCTGGACCTGACCAAACGGAGTTTAACGCGAAGCAGAGAGGACCGAATGAGAGGAGCAGGGGCATCCTATCGTCTGGCGTCCAAGACACAGTCGACGACGTGTGTAGTTCTGTGTGTGCCATGTTCTAAGCCTGGCATCCAACTCTCAGAGGCACGCTCCTTCTTCCCCTGCTGGTCGTGTGGAAGAGATCGACTGAACATTTGAGGCTGTTGGGTGGTGCGCGCGCAACGGCCAGTTATGACCAGACAAGAACCGTGGCCCGCCGAGTTGCAGCATGGTAGCTGTCGCGCTCTCATAAGCAGGACATCGCGTGCCCTCCTAAATCTCCTATGCCGGTCACAAATTAAATGATCGGCATTTGATGTTGTCATGAAATTGCATTCTTCAAAGATTATTATTTGCAGGTGACTTGTTTTACCAGTTGTTGGTGCATGTGAATTACCCCGTCGTTGGTGCACAAATTACAACTGTATCTTAAGCATTCACCGTGAACTGAATCCACCAATAAATTTCACATCTTATCGGTACCATTGAACTAAATTCCACATCACATCAGTACCAAGCACTGAATTAATTTACGTGGCAGGGAAACATAAATTAACCAACAACCACTTTAATTCCAGAAACATCCTACATGATACTAACTAGAATTATACTGTTTATATATAGCAGCTAGTATTATACTGTTTCCAATTTTTTTATTGCAGACGTTAGGACACGTAAACTAGCACAAATTTGTACAAAAGTCAATGTCCTACCGTCAGCAAAATGAGAACAGAGGGACTATGTTGTAAAAGTGCTCAGATATTTCGACATCTCATCAGTACCATTGAAAACTAGAACTACTACCATGTGCTGAATTAAGGCGTGTGAAGGGGGCTATGTCCATACACATGCACACCCCATCATAAATATTCACAAATTGCACCATAACATTGTTTTCAAATATCACGAAACAAAGAACATAGAGCTGTATTCTCCTTAGGGCCTGTTTGGATGCTCGGAATCGGGCCGAAATGAATCACTTTCCAGGGCCCGACGTGTTTGGCTGTCCATGGAATCGAAATGGGCCTTTCGGGCCATTTCCATCCGCAGAAACAGTGACTTGCATCACATTCCGACCCCCAAAGCACGGAAAGTCGCGGAATCATTCCTCTCCCCGTCTCCCCCGATCCATCTCGACCCCGACTCGCCCGCGCCGCCGTTCCATCTCGCCATTGCTACCCCTGTCTCGCTGCGCCGCCGTCCCCATCTCGCCGCACCGCCGCCTCCGTCTCGCCCCCCTTCTGCCATAGTGGAATTGTCCGTGCCGTCCGCGCATGTACATGGCTGATTCGGCCGTCGGCGATGGTCCGAGGGATGAGTTGCGGCGGCCTCCTGTCGAGCGCACCACCACCACAGATTCACCAAACTCCACCGCCAATCCTCTTCCTTGCCAAAATCTCCCGAAGCGTGTTTCCTCACGTTCCCAATTCGTCCACTCCAATCGATCTGCAACGACGAGCAAACTATGTCACCCCAGCACCTCTACCTCCTCTCTCTAACCTCAGCCCTGCGAACTCTATTTTGCTGCTTTTTGGTAGCCCTTGAGCTAGCCCAAATCCATCGGCATGAGCTCGAGTCTTCAGCTATGGCGGACGTCCTCTTGGAGAAGAAGACAGAAACCTTCGTTACTCTGTCTCTCCCGTCTGATACTTCCTGGATTGACAAGTAAAATTGGTCCAGCAGCCCATTCACAAGTAATTTCTGATTCTGGACAGCCAAACAAAATTTAGATTTCGATTCTTAGAAATCAATACGGTGAACAGCCAAACAATAATTCTGGAAATGAATCAATTTCTAGCTGTTTCAAATCTAGATGATTCAATTCCCAGAATGTGATTCATGGAAACATTTTCATTTCTAGGGATCCAAACATGCCCTTAAAGAAAAGTAGAAAGGTGTATAACATTGCGCACACTTGATCTACTATGCTATCTCTTGCAAACTTTCTTATTCCTCCATATGGAATCACATACCTCACAATGCATTGAATTGCATTTGCTCTATGGATTCAGAAGAATTTGGCATGAGAGTCATCAGTCATAAACTTTTCACAGCATCAGCACGAGCTCTCATATCTACTCGTCTACTATACTTTCATCATTCTTCTACTAGGTCCTCTGACACGAGGAAGCTTGCATTTACTTCTACTGACTTCAATATTGAGCGAGCAAGTTTGCTGATGAATGGTTTCATGTTCTTTGGCTTGATGCTGCGATATCCAGATAAAAGGTAATCTACTGAAGAATGTGCTACGCGACGATGGCTAGGTTCATATCCGTGCACTATGCATTTCTGGCATGCATGATGAAAATGTGATTACTTACAAGTGCCGATAGTCAGCTCAATATGATGCTGGATGCACTGACAGAGCTTGTGTAGGGATAAAGTGGGCCTCCCCCCCCAAAAAACTATTTTACAAAACCTTCATAAACACTAGCAAATTAGCTGTTTAAACTAATAAAACACTAATTAATCTATCATTTATACTATAAAGCATTAAGAAAAGCAGTAATTTTTAATTGGCCCCTCCTATAATTGTGCTCAAGCTTTGTCTCAGGCTGGATGATGGTGATGGTAAAGTCAATTCGTTTTTGATTCGAGCTGTCAGGATCAGTTGATCCATCTGATGATACGTTAATTGATGTGTCTCTCCTCTTCTTCTGATCAGGAATAGTCTGGATCGGTTGCCAGCGCTGGTAGTTGCACCTCCGGTCTGATCCATTTGTTGCATTTTCTAATGATAAATTAAAGTCAATTAATCCCTATGATAAATTGAACTCAATTCATTTTCATTGAGTTGTAAGGTACAGGCAAGAGCTGCGGACGACTAGAACTACTTGCACTAATAGATAACAGTACATGGCTCATGAAGAGGAGTATGTGTTCGTCCATGACAGTACATGGGACTGTAATATTTCGAAGCGACTTCGCATGCCTCCGGTTTCGTGCCTACGTGGCGTCTGCATGCATGCAGTCTTGCGCTTGGTTTTCCTTCTGAGGCATGCAAGCTAATTTAGCCATGCGTTGATTGATGCAAGTTATTCATTTGACGCGTGTAAGAGGTGACCTGCCGACTTATAGTGACAGTTTGGCTTATGAAGAGCAGCGTTCTGTTGTCAGTCCGTCCATGTTCTTGCAATATGCTGCTATACATCAAACATATACTCCTATATAGTACTGCAGTTGAGTTGGGACACGTGGATTATTGACCAAACCATATGCCCGCACCATATAATGAGTTCCGGCGTTGCGCCTATACGTAGGTGTTTTTTTGTCACTAATTATATGGTACTGCACAAGATTGAACATGTGGTGCTAGTTCAGAAAACAATGCAAAGGCATCGACATGGAGTGTTCATATAAGTGGGCAGCTGGACATTGGAGGCATCTGGATTTCATCTCATGCCGCAAAGGGCTCTCTGATGTTGTATGTAATTTGAAACAGTGCTGGTATACACCCTCCAGTATACCATGTTTATGGACCATGACCTTGAGAAGGCGAAGAACATGAAACTTTTACTCACCGCCTTTGAACAATTATCGGGTCTAAAAATAAACTTCCATAAGAGAGCTTTTCTGCTATGGTGAGGCTGCCGCGTTTGAGAATGACTATATGGAGCTATTTGGTTGCAATGTGGGGGAATTCCCATTTCGTTATCTGGGTATCCCAATGCACCATAGAAAACTCTCCAATAGTGATTGGAAAATGATCGAGGAAAGGTTTGAAAGGAAGCTAAACTGCTGGTAGGCTAAGCACCTCTCTTATGGAGGACGCTTAACCCTGTTGAACTCAGTTCTTAGCAGTCTTCCAATGTTCATGATGTCTTTCTTCGAAATCCCGAAAGGGGTACTCACCAAATTGAATTACTATAGGTCTAGATTCTACTAGCAAGGGGGTAAAAATATTTACAAATACCGACTTGCCAGATGGAATCTGCTATGTTGCCCTAAAGATCAAGGCGGCCTAGGCATCATTGACCTGGAGATCCAAAATAAATGTCTCTTAAGAAAATGGTTATTCAAATTGCTTAATGAAGAAGGCATGTGGCAATCCCTATTACAGAATAAGTATTTAGGTTCCAAGACTTTGTCACAGGTCGGGATCAAACAAGGTAACTCTCATTTTTGGAGGGGTCTCCTAAAGGTCAAAGATGAGTTCTTGTCATGTACATCTTTTAATGTTAAAGATGGTTCCCAAATTAGATTTTGGGAAGATACATGGTATGGAACAAGGCCGTTCAGTGAGATATATCCTAATCTATATCATGTTTCCTATAACCACAATGAAACAGTTGCTAAGGTTATGGGGGGTGCACCGTATAACTTATCTTTTAGACGCACCTTGATTGGGATTAAACTCACAGAATACAATGATCTTATAGCTAAAATATAGACCTCTAGATTAACTGATGAACGCGACACAGTGTCTTGGAAATTACATAAGTCTGGGCAATTTTTCACCAGGTCTATGTATATTTTCTTGATGAATCAAGGCACTTCTTTTCGTCACAAGTTAATTTGGAAGTTGAAACTACCTTTAAAGATTAAAATTTTCCTTTGGTATATGGTAAAAGGTGTCATCTTAACTAAAGACAACCTTTCCAAGCGAAACTGGTCGGGGAGCCAAAAGTGTTGTTTCTGTAATCATGATGAAACAATACAACATTTGTTCTTTGACTGTCATCACGCTAAAACCATTTGGAGGGTAGTTCAAACAGCTACAGGGATTAGCCCACCTAGATCCTTAACTCATATTGCAAGGGATTGGCTTGCTCATGTTAACCTCGACAAACGTAAAATTATCCTAGTAGGTGTGGCTGCCATGTGCTGGGCAATATGGCGATGTAGGAATGAGATTTGTTTTGATAATGTAAAACATACATCATTTATGCAGGCACTTTTCAGGGGAGCTTATTGGTTGCGGTATTGGACGCTGCTGCAGCATGAGAAGGTTCGAGACAACATCCGTGGGGTGAGCGCGGCATTGGAGGTCGCTGCTTTGGAGCTATATGCCTCGCATGGGTGGAGATTTAGTAATAAACTCGGTCCTCCATAATTTGTTTACATTCATATTAGCTCCTATGGTCAATCGGATGATTGACACTTTTTTGTAATAACTAGCTGGTACCCCGCGCGTTGCCGCGGGCATAACAACACATCCCATTGACGAATTCAGATTACATAGTTGAGGTAGAAAATATGACTTCTACATAGATTCCAGAATACAAAAATGATGACATGAATGACAAAAGCTAAAGGGCGAGAAGGTAATGAAACTGGGCAAAAAGAGAAGGAGCTTGGGAAATGGAGGCTCAGCAAGTGTCTCATGACACCATCTGTTGTTCCAGATCATTGATGATTCCTTTAGACTGAGTGATCGACCAGATAATCCAATTGAGGCATAAAAGAAAACACTTCCTAGATTTCGCATTTGTCACATTGGTAAAAAAAAGGTAAGATCCCATACCCTCCAGCAGGCTAAAGTTTGCTCGGACAGCTTGTAGCTTGACCTGCAATGTCAGAAAGAATTTAAGTCTATCAACCATTATATGGGCCAAAGAAAATGGATATGTTAACACCTGAAACAGAAATACTCAATAAAAGATGATAGTTCTATAAATACATATAACCCAGCAATAACATGTATGCATGAGTTTTGTCTCTTAAGAGACTCCAGGTCCAGGCATGTTATAAAGCTATTTTTTGGTTCGAGGTAATCAAGCATTGCAAGCATGCATTAAACCTCACAAACACAAATAACAGTCTTATTCCGCATTTGATCCAATGTACACAGAAAAGCTTAATGGCAAGCTGAAGAATAGCTATGGATATCTCTTTGTAGAAAGGCCAACTAATAAATACAGTAAAAATCGCCTCGCAAGTCATTCATTTCTATGGAGACTTATATCGGTCACAATATTCTCAGTTTGGCACTAACAGCAGTTGAGGCTCACAATGAACATGGCAATATCAAATTAGTCCCCGTTTTTCAATTATGGGAAATTATTTTAGAAAGTTCATGGAACTGAATCGCAGGAACATGAGTTGGCAACATTAGACAAAAGGAACTGTCATAGTGCTAGGAAGCTGCCGTTACTTTTGAACAATATATTATCAATTTAGGTTTAAGAAAGGAAAAAACTCGGCAATACCTCAATAGACTTTGTTGGGTGCAAGAAATGACTCGAAAAGCAGTCAACCTATTTGAGTGTTACACTGTTTCCTGATCAATAGATCAATCTGAATGTATGGGGTGAATGTACAAACCTGGACCTATCAATGAACATATTCACCAAAATTGAGTACCACCTGCCAAATAGCACAACTGGTTAGTTAAAATAGAAGCAGATGATATTGAATATTAATGTAGCAGGAACTACTGATGTCTGAACAATGAGCATGAACCATTTTTGTGAGCATCAACTGGGAAAATATATTTAGCTCTCAAGGAGTGTTAAGCACTACAATTCAGATGTAAACGATTTTTTTTTTCTGAAAATCTTTTGATATATGTGGAAATTTCAGAATAGTCTGTCCAGGATTAAAGGTTGCCATGATTGAGAATGATCAATGTGATTGGGGAACTACCTATTAATATGTATGTACACACACCTATCTTGACTATTTGTAATTTCCAAAACGGAATTCAATGTACAGTACTTCATGTTGAAAAGTTCTACAACATAGCTCACCTATATGATTGCACCACCCCGAAATCGATTCAAATATGATATCATAAGTACAGAGGCAGAGCAGGAAGCAAACATGTATCCAACAAAGAACATGCATCAGTAAAATGCAAAGAACACTCCATTAGCTCCACGGTAACTCTGTCTTAGATCCCATATGAAGTGGTTGATACTTGATACATTCAGAACTTTCAGGGAACCAACATGGAAGGATAGCAGACTTTAGACCATTTATTGATCCATCTACAGATAGTATTGTGACAGCACAGCAGTGAATCTAACAGGGGATATGAAAGGAAAACATTATCTGAAGAGTACGATGGAACTTGTGATTGATGATACTGGTTAGATATGATAATAGAAAAATGAGAACATCAATCTTAGTAATCAAAGCAAAGGAAGAAAACTTAATCTGTAGAGAAGATATATACAACAGGAAGTCAACCTGGATGCGATAATCTCTGAAAACCAAATGTTAATAATTTCAGCCTGCAGAGAAAGATCGAAAAATCAATTTAGATACATTACAACTCTGAAAGAAGAAGACAACCCTATAACAAAGGTATCAAAAATTGATGTCTGCTGATGGATATTTGAAGAGGTCCCCATTCACTCTCTATAATTCCAAAAAACAGAGAAGACAAATAACAACATTAGCACTTACCTGGGATTCAACAAAGCTCTGAACATCTGAATATGGAATAAGAAAATACACCCAACAAATCAGCTTCAGACGCTCGGTTAGATCGCATTTGCACATTAGACATTCCCTCATCGAACCTTTCAATTGAACCATGGTAGTCATTTTCTGAACATGGGATCAGAGGGAAGACAGGAAAAAGCAAACAGGACTCACCAGGAGCCCTTTGACGGCGGCATAGTGGAGCTTACGTCCATGTGGAACCGCGTGGAGGAGAGGCAGTTCCCTGGCAAACTCCGGCGAGTGCGATGGGGGCCTGGGTCGAGGCGGCGTCCTTGCTCGAAGGAGCGCTGGTGTGGCGCAGGTGAGGGGGCTAGGGGAGGAGCGCCGAGTCGCCGCTAGATGCTTCGAGACTCGAGAGGTGTAGTCGGCAAGCACATAAAGGCCAGGCAGCGGCGCATAGCGGAGGTAGAGGGAAGGGAGGAGGAGGAGGATCCTGGATGCTTCGAGAGGCTGCTGCTATCGACAGGCACACGGGAGGAAAGCGACGCTTGGAGCCCAACTGAAAAATCTTCGTTTGAACAGTGTAACAGTAACCGTGCGGGACCCATCTCTAGGATTATAGAGAAAGATAGATTTGTCAAAAACAAACATCGGGTTGCGTGCTGTGCAACGGCCGGGAACTTGATCAGTTTCCATTATCTAAAAAAATACACCCTCCAGTAGCCAATTGTTGACATTTCGGACAAAATTTTGAACTACAAACGATGCGTGTAAGTGGCGAGCCCCCGACTTGTAGTGACAGTTTGGCTAGTGAACAGGCGCAGCCTGTTGTCAATCCATGTGCTTGCAATATGCTGCCATACATCAAAAAAATTTAGTGCTGCAGTTGAGTTCACTACCACAGATATGGGCTTTAGCGACGGGTTTTTTGGGCCTTCAGCGACGGGAAAAAGCCCGTCCCTAAATTTACGTCGCTAAAGGGTGGACCTGTAGCGACGGGTTTACACCCGTCACTGGGAACAACCATGGCGATGGGTTTCTATCCACGTCGCTACATGCCTCAGCGACATTCTTCCTAAAACCCGTCGCTACACAGCCTCAGCGACATTTTACCAAAACCCGTCGCTGCTGGGCAACGAAAAGCAAAAAAAAATATTTGTCATTATCCAATCCAATCAGTTTATTATATATTTTGTTCCTTCTCCATTAACAGTTCTAATCCAATCATCAATTAGCTACCCAAACAGCTAATTCTAAACTGAGCAACTTGTCTTCTTGATTACACAGGAAAATTACATCGCCAAGATCTCAAAAAAACAAGAAGAAAATTACATCGCCAAGAAATCCTCACGCACTGATCTAAAAATAAAATCCTCAAGCACTAACTCGTCGGATCGGCCACCATGGTGGCCGGAACCGCCGTATTGGAGGGCAGCAGTGGGGTGCTGCCATTGAGCAGGAAGAGGACGTCGTCGAGGTCGCCACATTCGAGATCTGACTCGGCTTCTTCCACCGACGCAGCCCACCGCCGGAGTCCTCGCCGTGCCGCTGCATTCCCGCATCTCGCTGCGGTCTCGACCATCATCTTGCCGCCGGATCTCCTGCACAACACTAGCAAACAGACACGTCTATTCATTCAAAAAAAACAAGCAAGACCCCAGGGAGAGCTCGAGACCTCGTTGGCCACGCTGGGGCCGGCGGCTGTCGCCTCCACCCCGCACCTGCTGCTGTCCACGAGTCCCGCTCCTTGCGCGGTGAAGATGAATCCGGATCTGGGCACCGCGAGGGGGACGATGAATGGAGGCAACCGCCGCCGTGGAGGACGTCGTCGCGGAGGCCATCGCCGTCGAGGACGTCACCGGATCTGAGCATGGTGAATAGGGAGCCGCCGGATCTGTGCATGGAGAGGAGAGGAGGGGAGGTAGGCTCTGGTGGGAGAGGAAGAGAGCGAGAGAGGGCGGCGAGGGGAGGGGTGCGGCGCTTAGGGTTAGGAGTAGGAGAGACGCGCGGCTTATATCTGGACCAGAGTAAGATGGGCCGGGCCGACTCGAGCGCTATCACTGATGCTCTGTAATTGTATATTAAATATCCTTTTATACAGTATGACACAAACAGAACAAGCCGGAGTGGTCAGTGCCTCCGCTCTCCACAACCAAGGTTCGGGGTTCGAGCCCCAAGCGACGGGTTTAAAGTAACGTTGCTAAAATCATTCAGCGACGGGCGACATCTCTAATATTAGCGACGGGTTTCTCAAACCCGTCTACAGCAGACAACTTTCAGCGACGGTAAAGCGATCCCCGTCCATAATACTGAATTTTAGCGACGTTCAAAGTAAAAGCTGTCGCTAAAAATGTCACTTTTAGCGACGTTTTTTGAAAAGTCCGTCGCTGAACCTCTCCGCCCTATTTTTAGCGACGTGTTTCTAAAAAACGTCGCTAATGTTGGCGTCGCTAAAGCTCGTTTCTGTAGTAGTGGTTGGGACACATGGGTTATTGACCAGCAGTCCAGCGCGCACCATATAATGATCGAGTTCCAGCGTTGCGCCTTAGACCACATCTATGATGTAGGTGTTTTTTTTTCACTGATTCTGTGGTAGTACACAAGATTGAACTTACGGTGCTAGCTAGTTCGGAAAACATGCAAAGACATGGGCATGGGTGTTGAATTGTGGGCAGCTGGACATAGGAGGCATCTGGAACTACTCTCATGCCTCATCGCGCCCTCATGCATTGTTATTTTCAGCATCTGGAAGGCCCGAAATGCAGTCGTCTTCAACACTGAAGTCCTGCCTATGCATCCCCTCCAAATGCTGCAGAACATCATTGGGGACCTCTTGCTCCGAACTCATCCTATGACGAACCCCCAAGTTAAAACCGAGTTGCATGCGTGGTGTGCGCCGAGTGAAGATGTTACATGGGCCATGAGTGTTTTACTTTGTCGGTCTGACCCATTTGATGCATTCTTTTATGATAAATTAAAGTCAATTCATTTTTGATTCGAGCTGTTGAAGCGTCTCCGCTTTTCACAGGATCGAGTCGGTATGCGCTGATGAACAGACGCAACAGTACATCACATAAAAAGCATAAATTTTACATCTTTAAGTTATTACAATGAGTCAAGTGATTTAAAACACGTAAGTACACAGCGAAAGCCTACAAGGTATAATAATACTACCACACTCGACAATCCAAGCCACACATCGAAGCCCGCGATATGGACCTGCTAAGAAACTCCACCAAGTAACAGGGGAAGCAAAACTACCTGCACAAAAACATAAAGAGCCAAACCCTTAGTACTAGTTACTCAGCAAGACTTACCCGTCAACGTGGCTAACTACAGCCGACTCCTAAAATGCAAAGGCTACAAGGGTTGGGCTGACTCACTTGCATAAAAGCGCACTAATTACTTGGTCCTTACTTTCAAGTTTTAATTCAAGTTAAGTACTTAACCAATAAAACAGTGCACTTATCTCTAAAACAGATATAAAGTAACAATACATCAGATAATAGCAGTGTACAATAAGCAAGATATATGAATATAACAGTAATACTAGCATCATCATATCATCAATCATATCACACTACGATGTGGCGCAGTGAACAAGGTTGCTCTTGACCGAGAGCGGCGGCATCGATGTACATCCTGCAGGAGAAAACCTGACCACACGCCGCACACGTGCAAAAACCGCATGCAGCAACTGTTCGCAAGGGTCCCCCTAGAGCTGGCTGGGTCTCATACCTCCCGAGAAAAACCTTCCCGCACGGTCCCCGTCCCAAACATACGCCCCGATTGGGAAGCATCCTTTCTCTCCCAAGTACCATAATAGAAAATGCAAGTATCCACGAGACACCAGGGCAACCCAAGCTACTAAGTTTACTAGGTCCATAAAAACACTAGCATGTGATCAGTACGTTCGAACTTGCTCAACGGGGCCAACAACAGACGGTCCTTAATCGACACAGACGGGGCTACCACCGTGAAGGCCCAGCCTTCTCCAACCATCCTACACAAACAATCCCCCGTCCGATCTCAACAAATCCTAAATCCATCTAGTACAATCCAGGGTGATTCCTATAATGCGAGTGGGACCTACCACTCGTCTTCTACCGTCCACTAGCCACTAAGCATAGCAAATTCTAACGTAACCTAGACCACATCTAGAAAAATAGGACACAAAGGTAGGATATATAAGGGTATTCCTAATGCAGTTTTAAGGTTTCACATTAACTCCTAATAAACCTAATGCACAATCAATTATTAGCCCCAATCAAGTGATAAAATAAAATCCTAATAAGGTAGGCATGCACCGGGGCTTGCCTGGCTCAGGGATGATACTAGCACAAGTACAATCAGCAGCAATGTCAGTCAGTGGCTCCTCCTGAGCCTGCTCCAGCGGCTGGTCCTCCACCTGCTCCTGGATCACCTCGAGTGCTATACATCATGACAAGGAAATGCAAGTCAGATGCAAGAATATGATGCAATTAAGATTTTGATTACTTGATAGGATAGTCATTCACACTGTAAGTGTAAATAATTAACTTTGTTAATTACTTTCGTCTGAAGTATTTCCTTCATTGACTTTGTTTAAGTTATTACCTACTAATTAACTTAAGTTGATTAGTTAGTTAAATGGACTTCAAAAATTTGTTTAGGTCCAATGGCATTTTATTAGTGAAAGCCACCACTGGAAGTAATTTACTGTGAAGTTTGATGATTTGTTGTGACACGGAGTATTTATAATAATTTATACAATATAGAGTAAGATTTAAATCATAATAAAAGAATTAAGGAACTTATGACAGTGGGAAAATGCTCTGCAGGTGTATTATTAGATACTGGACAGATGTGCAACAGCTAGTGATTTATAGAGAAACAGATAAATTACTATGGATTAAACAAGTTCTGCATAGGTGTATTTATACAGAAAATATACGAGGTGTAATAGGTCATTTGGTACTGGAAATGGACAGATATGAGCACCAGGAGTCCATCAAAATTGGTTTCGCATTTTTACGAGTTGTATTCAATTTATTATGCATTTTACAAATTTATGCGATTTTCTGGGAATTTACCTAAATCGAGAAAAAGGATTTAAGGGGCGCGGCCAGTCAAATCTGAGCAACACCGTTGGACATCAAGTTCCAACTGTATCGGATCCGGGCATGGCCACAAAAGATCCATCCACTCAGGGGCGAGCCGCACAGTCGACCACAAGAACATGGTGCACCGGATCCGAGGGTGCCACACCGGATCTGGCCGGGGTTCGCACGTCGTCGGCTCGCCGGAGAGCGGCGGCACGCTCGCCGGAGAAGGTTTCGGGCGGCCATTTGCTGAAGGGCTAACGCGAGAAGGAACTTCGTGGGACGGAGAGCTCACCTTGACGGCTTGGAGCTCACGGGGATGGCCGGTGTTGGTATTTCTTAACGTCACAGATAAATCCGCAAGCGTACGGAGAAAACCGTTGTAGCACTTCACCCGTGAGTATTCAAGGGTATCGTTATTTATATTATCCCAAGGGAACGGAGTGGAATTATCTACTAGTCTAGCTGGTCCAAGGACACGAGGAAGGATGGTAGGTATGGGTAGAGAGGATTCCTATGGATGAAGTTCTATCTGGAACAAGGAAGAGTAGACACCGCAGGGCTGTCACCACCTACCGGCAAACTCCCCTACTAGGACACGTGACACTAGGGCTATTAAGTCCCTAGGTCAGTCCTAGGGTCACGTGACAACAAGGCAATTAAGTCCTCGCTGCCAGACCGATTCCAAGAAGTCAATTCCCTAGAACAGAAAGGACTAAGCACAGCAGGGCTGTCACCACCTACTGGCGACCCTCTCCTAGGACATGTGACACCAGGGCTATTAAGTCCCTATGCCAGTCCCAAGGTCACGTGACAGCAAGGCAATCAAGTCCTCCCTGCCAGACCTATTCTAGTTCACAAGACTAAAGATAAATTCTGCCTCTAAATGCTTACTTGAATAGAACGATGATCATGCAAGCAAGTAAAGGAAGAACTTATACTAGAATAGAAACATACAATCCAAATGGAGATCGAGAGTACTTACTTGTAATGAAGATAAACGACGAATGAACGATGAACGAACGACGAATGAACGATGAACGAAGAACGAACGACGAACGAACGATGAACGAACGAAGAACACTTCACTATAAATAAGTATCCTCCAAGATACAAGATTTAGCTATGTCCTCACAAGAGGAGGACTACCCTTCTCTCCTACCCTACTCTCTCCCTACTCTACTAGTGTACAAGGGGCTCTAGGCCCTTGGGGGTGGAATGAGGCTCTCCTTCTTGTGTGTTCTTGAGGGGAGGGGGTACCCCTCTATTTATAGTCTTGAGTAGGTCGGTTTGGGGGCCTCCACCGCCTCAATGCACCGCCTCAACGCATTAAATGCAGGCAGAACCGACATCAGGAAGGCGGTGGCGACCAACCAGAGAAAGATGGGCCAGATTGGCCACTGTAGCAGGTCGGCCGACCTCACTGTAGCAGGTCGGCCGACCCCCCCTTGGCCCATTTGGCCTTGGGCTTTGGCCGAGGGGTCCTCCTTGATGTCTTGTTCAATGATCTTCGTGCATTGGCCCAAGTTGGTTGTGTTTTGTATGACTTTTGATCCATATCTTGTTGGGCTGCCTGTGCTGATTTTCTCGGAGTGATGTGTTGTGGCCTTCTTGATGTGAATTCCCTCCTTTTGATATGAAATGTACCTGCACTCACAAATTCACCAACACTCGTGGAAATCGTTAGTAATAAACTCCTACCACTATGTTTGGTGTTTATTTTATTTCTTTTATGCAGGTACTTGACGGTCAAAAGTGGTACTTAAGGACCGTCAACAAGACCCCCACACTTGAGCCTTTGCTCGTCCTCGAGTGAAGGTGGAAGATTAAGATAAAGCATGACTTCCTATGGTATGATGCTAACATACAAGTTATTCCAAGCCATACCTGCACCTGTGAACTTTGAAGTGGCTAACATGCTATCTTGGGCGGTTGAGGAATGGAACAGTCTTGATTCAAGTCATTCATACTCCTCTGTTGAGTAACTTGGGTTTTTGATAGATTTTCAAAAGAAAAATATAGCTTGTACTCCTCAAATGATAACTCTCAGATCACTCAATGTGTATGATTCCTCACCAAGGCAATGGGGTTGCCTCTTTTCATCCTACTTCTACAAAAGGCTTTATGTGGAGCTTGGTAGGGATGAAAAGGAGCATACTTGCATTACTTATATTGCTAAGTCAAAGAGTGGATCCAAAAGAGAAAACAAGCCATACAATCTGATCAAGAATGTGCATGTGTGTGGATATGTGTATGGTGAATGGAATGAGGTGGAGTAAGATGGATACTCCTTGATGCGATGATGTCTCTCTCTTGATTGACTTTTATTTGAGAACATGGCTATCACTTCTTCTTCTTTTTTTTTCCTCTTCTTTTTCTCTTTTTTTTTTCACTTCTCTCTTTTTTTTTCGATAGCCATGTCACTTTTGCCAGAATATTTGGAGAGAGACATCAACAACAAGTGATGGAGTATTTATTTGGTGGGTGGATGGATGGAAATGGTGTTGCTAACTTCCAGTGTTGAAGTTTATCATGTTTTATGGTGGTGGTGTATGTGCACAATCTTGATCAAGAAAGTATGACAAGCATCTCACAAGGGTCACACAATTTGACAAAGCTCAAAGCAATAGTAAGCAGTATTTTGTAGGGGTTTTCAATGTGATCATTATTTGGCTCTGGTAGGAATATAAGACCATTGAGGAGTGCAAAGCTATTGATTTTAATTTTTTTCAAGATAAAAATCCCAAGCACTCTTTGCAGAAGAAGCAAGATTCCTATCATCCAACCATATCACACTCGCCAACAACTTAGATAAACATGGGTTCCTATGATAATGGTGTTCACAAGCAACAGGTGTGCAAATCGAGGAATAAAGAATATGCAGGCCAACCAAACAGAAGCATGCATGTTTGTTGAGGGATAAAAAATTTGTTTTGTCATTGAGTTAAATTTCAGTGATTGAAGCAAGAAATTTATTTTAACTCAAGAATTGGAGAGTAGGGTATAGGATGCGCAAACCGTCGCATTAGATGAAGTGGAGACCAAGAGGGTTCATAGGATTGAACTTTGTCTTCTTGTGCCCGATGGCTCCACTCCTTTGCCTTTTGATTGGTGCGACGTTGTGCATCATGTTGGTGGGAGATCTCTAATGTGTGCTTGATGAAGGATCAAGAGATCTCCCCCACACTTGTTCTTATACCTGGCTTATTTATTCAAAATATATGTGGAAACAAAAGGACTCTACCGGGGTAAAAGACCGGGGAGCCTAAATTTATTGAATTTAGTAAAATAACTCAAGGCGCATGATATGTTGGAAAGGGAAATAAAAACGCCTAGTTTATTCAAACTATTTTTTTTTTCAAGTTTATGTTTTTATCATGTAAGGCGAAAGCAAAAGGATACAAGTTGCGATACAAGTTACCTTAGTGGAGGAGGGATCCTCCCCCACACTTGTTCTTTGCCCGTAGTCCTTGATTGGTGTCGATCTCCATGATATTGATCGGGCTTTGTGCAGCGTGGCATGATGTTGGTATGTCGTCTTTCTTCAACGCGTTGTTGAGTCGCTTGTCGGCCCTTTTCATGGCTGCACATAAGAGCGAAAACACAAGAGCAAACTCGAGAACGGGTTATGTTAGTGTAAACAATGTGGATCACCCGTCGGTTGCTGCAAAGCTTCTTGATCGCAACAAAAGAATGCAAATAAAATCAAAAGAAAAAAAAAGGGAAAAACATTTTCTTGAACTTGAGACAAATGCAATGAAAACATGGAGAAATGTGAGCAAAAATTTTGTTGAGAAGGTGCTTAAGTAAAACGAGAAATGGAGCTGAAGATTCAAGCACTCTTCCTTCAAAAAGATGAAGTCCAACTTGGCACACAACTCCCCAATGGCTATGTGATAAGAAGTCAATGGGAGTTGTGCCAAAACCCCTCCAAAATTTTGCTCAAAACATTTTCCAACAGAAGTTTGTCTCAAATTCATTTTCACAAAATAGAAAACTCTTCTTCTTCTTCTTCTTCTTCTTTTTTTTTTTTTTTTTTTTTTTTTTTTTTTTTTTTTTTTTTGCAAATGGCAGGTGGTTTGAACAATCCCAAACAAATGTTGGGACGATTGAAACATGCAAGAATGCAAGTGCAACTTTGTAGAAAAATCGAAATATGCATGTTGATGGAGAAATCAAATATGCAAAAGAATGCAAATATGAGAGAAGCAAATATGAGATAACTACCGATTATCCTGTCGGCAAGGGCATCATCATTTTAAGTCCGATGAGCAAGACTTTCCTCCATTCTAATCCCTGCAAAGTTAGTGCCGATATGCAACCACGAGATTTGCAATATTTGTGATAAACGAAAGCATCTACAACCAACCTAAAGAATGAGTAACAAAAGAGATAAACAAGGTGGTTGTAGGCCTCATGCGGGGTTTTGGCATTGAGGGGCGTGGGCCCTAGAGATTCATGGCATGAGCATGTTTCTTGTGGGTGTTCAAGAAAGAAGTTCTCAAGCTCATGCTTAGGATCATGTTTAACGGGCGATGACTCAAGAGAACTATCAAATGAGCATGTTTCTTGTGGGTTTTCAAGGAAGAAACTTTCATGCTCATGCAAAGGATCAAGTTCCTCTAGAGTTGATGCCTCGAGGAAGTCCATAGCCCCAGAGTTTTCCTTCTTAAGAGGTTCTTGATCACCAATAAGAATGGTGCATGGAGGGCTAGAGGGAAGGGGCTCAAGATAGAGCGATGGTGATGAGGATTGTTGGGCTAGGAATGTTTCTTCTTTTCTATCCTCATCTTGGGTGGAAAACCTCTCATCCTTATGTAGAGCAAGATCCAAAGAAGCGAATGGGGATACAAACATCACTTGCTCAAATGGTTCATGATCAAGATGAGGTTTTGCCGAAGGATTTTGATAGCTCGTGCTGGTGAAAGGGGCATTCTCAAGAATTTCCTTCATGTCCTCCTTGAGAAATGGTTCTTTTAGAGGATTGGGAGGAGTAGGAGGCATCTTATCCCATATGTCGTTCGAGGTTTTTCCATAGTCTTCAATAATTTCTTCCTCAAACTCATATGGGAACTCAACAGGCGTAACATAGGATGTGGACAAAGAGGGGATGGATTCGGATGTTGAGGGTTCCTCGGTGCTTGACACGACTTTCTCTTGGAGGGATTCACTAAGAAGACTGACGAAGGAATTATTTTCTGTGATCTGATCCAAGATGTTTCTTCCTTCGGTCGGTGTTTTAGAAGCAAAGGAGCCTCCAGCGGCGATGTCAAGATATAGGGCGGATTTCTTGTCTAAACCCATGTAGAAATATTGCAATAGCATGGGATCGGGGATAGACAAGTCTGGGCCAGTAAGAGTTAGCAAGGAAAACCTAACCCAGGCTGCACCTATGGACTCCTTCTCATTCTGCAAGAAATTCATGATTTCTAGCCGGAGAGCAACGATTCGGGATAAGGGAAAGAAGACTGAGCAAAATTTATCTCGGAGTTTTTCCCAGTCCCCATTCTTGTTTCTGACGACAATCGTGTACCATTGTTCCGCTCTCTCACGAAGGGAGAAAGGAAACAACTTCCATTTCACGGTTTCTTGTGCCATGCCTTGGATCACGACGCATGAACACACTTGCTCAAACTCTCGCAGATGGTGATATGGATTTTCTTGGTCAGTTCCAGAGAAGGGTCGGTTTCTGACCATGGTTATAAAAGTGGGGTGGATCATATAGCCGGATGTGGAAATGGGTTTGGAGGATGGTGATGGCTCAAATGACATTCCCCTTGGAGCAGAGAAGGATTGGATTGTAGGTTCTGGCTCCATGATAAATGTTTTTCGTCTTTTTCAAGGAAGGGATAGCAATGATGGATGGTGAAAGATTGATGATGGATAAGAAATAAAAGAAAAAGGATAAAAGGATACAATACGAGGACCAACTAGGTTCGAAGATAAAAAGAAACTACCGTTCCCCGGCAACGGCGCCAGAAATGCTTGTTGGTATTTCTTAACGTCACAGATAAATCCGCAAGCGTACGGAGAAAACCGTTGTAGCACTTCACCCGTGAGTATTCAAGGGTATCGTTATTTATATTATCCCAAGGGAACGGAGTGGAATTATCTACTAGTCTAGCTGGTCCAAGGACACGAGGAAGGATGGTAGGTATGGGTAGAGAGGATTCCTATGGATGAAGTTCTATCTGGAACAAGGAAGAGTAGACACCGCAGGGCTGTCACCACCTACCGGCAAACTCCCCTACTAGGACACGTGCCACTAGGGCTATTAAGTCCCTAGGTCAGTCCTAGGGTCACGTGACAACAAGGCAATTAAGTCCTCGCTGCCAGACCGATTCCAAGAAGTCAATTCCCTAGAACAGAAAGGACTAAGCATAGCAGGGCTGTCACCACCTACTGGCGACCCTCTCCTAGGACATGTGACACCAGGGCTATTAAGTCCCTATGCCAGTCCCAAGGTCACGTGACAGCAAGGCAATCAAGTCCTCCCTGCCAGACCTATTCTAGTTCACAAGACTAAAGATAAATTCTGCCTCTAAATGCTTACTTGAATAGAACGATGATCATGCAAGCAAGTAAAGGAAGAACTTATACTAGAATAGAAACATACAATCCAAATGGAGATCGAGAGTACTTACTTGTAATGAAGATAAACGACGAACGAACGATGAACGAACGACGAATGAACGATGAACGAAGAACGAACGACGAACGAACGATGAACGAACGAAGAACACTTCACTATAAATAAGTATCCTCCAAGATACAAGACTTGGCTATGTCCTCACAAGAGGAGGACTACCCTTCTCTCCTACCCTACTCTCTCCCTACTCTACTAGTGTACAAGGGGCTCTAGGCCCTTGGGGGTGGAATGAGGCTCTCCTTCTTGTGTGTTCTTGAGGGGAGGGGGTACCCCTCTATTTATAGTCTTGAGTAGGTCGGTTTGGGGGCCTCCACCGCCTTAATGCACCGCCTCAACGCATTAAATGCAGGCAGAACCGACATCAGGAAGGCGGTGGCGACCAACCAGAGAAAGATGGGCCAGATTGGCCACTGTAGCAGGTCGGCCGACCTCACTGTAGCAGGTCGGCCGACCCCCCCCCCTTGGCCCATTTGGCCTTGGGCTTTGGCCGAGGGGTCCTCCTTGATGTCTTGTTCAATGATCTTCGTGCATTGGCCCAAGTTGGTTGTGTTTTGTATGACTTTTGATCCATATCTTGTTGGGCTGCCTGTGCTGATTTTCTCGGAGTGATGTGTTGTGGCCTTCTTGATGTGAATTCCCTCCTTTTGATATGAAATGTACCTGCACTCACAAATTCACCAACACTCGTGGAAATCGTTAGTAATAAACTCCTACCACTATGTTTGGTGTTTATTTTATTTCTTTTATGCAGGTACTTGACGGTCAAAAGTGGTACTTAAGGACCGTCAACAGCCGGAGGCGTCTCGACGACGAGAGGTGGCGGGTGGCGGACCTTTGGTGGCGTCCCGAGCTCGATGGAGAGGTCCTCCTGCTGGGGTTCTTGGTGCGAGAGCTCTGTCTATCCGAGCTGGATCTCGGCGTCTCACACGTCGATGAAGAGGAGGACTGGAGGGTGCTCGTCGATGTGGAGGTGTTGAGGTGGCGCGACGACAACGACGACTGGCGGTGGGGAATAGCCGGATTCCGGCGACCCGGCTGTGCAAGGAGGGGAAATGTGAGGTCCGAGGGGTGCGCCTGCGAGTGACGAAGCTCTAGGTGCAGGGACTGGCGGAGAAGCTCACTGTAGTAGGAGTAATCGACGGCGAGGTGGCAGGGCGCGAGTTGCCGGGCTTGGGGAAGACGACGCGATTCGAGCTCCTCAGCCCGGGGATAGGGTAATGGTGGCCATGGCGGAGTTGCGAGGGGCCTTGGCGAAGCTCGGGTGGGGGTGATTCAGCCGGGGTTCACGCTGTTGTGGTGGGCGGCGAGCTCGAGCTCCTGCTCGGCAATGGCGGGTGGCTGCAGCGAGAGGAGGACGACGCCGGGGAGAGCGCTGAAGAGCGGGCTTGAGTGGGAGCAGCTTCGGACAGGAGGGAGGGGTGGTCTTATCCGTGGCTGTCCGAGCGACGGGGAAGCGGGCGTGGGCGGCGTCCGCGGCGTGCGACGTCGGGGGTGGAGACATTGTGAGGCTGACGAGTGGGTCCCGCTGGAATATTTTATATTCGTGAATTATTCAAACTCTGATTTTTCCCCAATACTATGCACACAATTTGGACTAGTAAACGAACTCCAAAATTGGAAAATTTGGTACCATTGGAAAGCTCTTGACAAGTTCTACCATCTGGCCAACATGGACATCTGGAATCCAAAAGGATTTAAAATGGAAGCTGGTCAAAGTAGGATACTTTCTAAGATTCCAGGATTTATTTGAGCCTTCAAATGAATTTCAAAAATCGTGATAAATTCTCCAAAATTCTTTCTCTTTGACCTGCATCCACTGTTGTTTTTGGTAGCCAAAGTTGTTATTGAAAATTTCGAGTTCCTTCACAAGCATTGGTTTGACATTTATTTGCACATTTGATTTCGAATTTTGAATTGATTTGAATTTGAGTTCAATTTGCTTTTGGGCTGTTTGCACTATTAGCATTACAGTGACACGGGGTGTCACAGCCCTCCCCCCTTAAAGAAATCTCGTCCCGAGATTTAAGTAGAGTAGGAAAAACGCAAGGAACTAGAGTGAAGCACAAAATGCAAAACGAAACAACTCAAAATGCACCTCGAAGGTAGAAACCAGGGAAATGAGAATTTAAGAACTCTTCTTGCTCCCAGGTGGCCTCAACCTTGGAGTGGTTGCTCCACTGCATCTTAAAGAATCTGGTGGTGCTGTTCCTAGTGACTCTGTTCTTCTGATCATTGACTTTGATGGGCCCCTCAGGATAAGCAAGATTTGGCTGAAGCTGTCCTACATTGCTAATCACCATATCTGTTGGAGCTTTTAAGCGTTTCCACAACTGAGACATGCGAGAGACGGTGTGCACTCCTGAAAGGTCGTGGGGCAGCTCTAAACGGTAAGTAACAGGTCCATACTGCTCAGACATTCGGAACGATCCAATGTACCTCAGTGCTAGTTTCTCCCTAACACCGAACCGATATACACTCTTCACGGCGGGAGACGCAAAGGTATATGTGGTCCTCAACTGTGAAAACTAACCATCAGCTTCTCTTATCTGCATAGCTCTTCTGTAAAGACTGGAGGCTCTTAAGTTAAATTGAATGGGTGCATTATCTCTTCTGCAGCTGCTATCAATTTGGTCCAATAGTGATTCTTCCCACGAGCTCGGCCTGGTGCAGTGGAGTACGACATCAGTGTCCATATGAATCCTCGAACGATGTCATCTTGATGCTTTCCTGATATTCACTGCCATAGGAGAACTCTTCCAGCATTATGCACTCATCCCACTTCTTGTTGAGAGTCCTAGTATATCTTGCTGCTGTCGGGGAGAATAGAGTACATGGACAAGTAGGCTTCATCAATAACTTTCTGGCTTAACTTAAAGCCCTTTGGAATAATCATACTGTTCTTGGACCACATGTCTTCTTTGATGCGGCAACAATAACAGCACGCAAAGCTGGAGCGAGGGACATGTTGGTCGCGGTAGCAGGAGGATATGCGTGAACACGAGACTGCTTTCTTCTGTGTGGCGGTTAGCAGTGAAACCACGAGGCTTGGAACTTTTTTTCTTCCGTGTGGCAACGAGCCGTTGACTCGATGTGACAGGTCATCGCCCTTGTTCAACTCCAACCATTGTCTCTGACGCTTAAATGTTTCTGACTGAGTAAAGAGGTGTTGAAAACTTCTGTCCTCTTGGTGGGTTTTGATGGTGCTCTTTGCGATGATTATTGCACTGATAACCATCGCTTTGGAGCTCGATCGAAAGTCTTCTTACAAAGCAAGCCATCTTCTTTCACAACGGTTGTTGGGCATCTGAGTCCTGACGGGTTTTGCCATTTGAAACATTTCCACAACTTACTGAACTGAACCTTCTCCTCTTCTAGCTCGTTGGTTGACATCTTGTGCGGCCTTTCTGAAATTGGGGTTGTGCCTCTTGAATCTTGATCTTGCAACAACGCATCTGAATTTGGTATGCGTACTTGACAAGGGCAAGACATATTAGCCAAGAATCTAACAAACTCTAGCAAACGTCTAGGTGCACTAAAGATCGCGACGCAGTCAACAAGGAAGGCAAAGTAGACTGGGCAACGAATGGTGATGGAAGTAGAACAACACCTTGAGAGGCATCAAGACTGACAAGAGCACAAGGATCAGACAAACAACTGCCGAATAGGGGCACTAGCAATATCCAAAGAAGACACAATGGTACCGAGAGAGTAGGGTTTCCAAGGATCGGTAGGCATGAGATTGCGGGTAGACGAAGGAAATCAAGGTATACTACTTCCACATTCTTGCTCTTTAATAAGATTATTAATGCATCAATTTATTCTCTGCTAGAATGGTAAGATGCATAATCATGGTGCATTGCTTGCTTTAAATGATGCAATGCTCATGTGTGATGGTGCCCATGCAATGGTGCAAATGCATTATGTCATGTATCATGATGCTCATTGCATTGTGCATAAATGATGCATATGACTTGATGCAAATGAAAATATTTATGATATGGTGCATAATGATGCATAATGTTGCAGTTGCCATGATGCATTGCTTATGGTGCATATCTTATGATGTATTATTCACGGTGCATATGTGATGATGTGCCTGGTATGACATGCATAAATGAATGTACATGATCATGCATTGCAAAGTGCTTATGCAATGCAAGTGATGTATTGCAATGCATATGGGATGGTGCATTGCACATGCCTACTGTTGTCAAATTTTAATTTTTGAGGAAGAACAAGGATCCTAAAAGCAAGGCTAAGGAGAAGATTATCAAGGTTTGGCATAACCTTCTCCTCATTTTGCGGGCAACTAGCAAGGATATCGATTGCAGGGAAAACAAATTCTGGTGTAGAACTCACTAACAAAGGTAAAATATTGACAAAATGGTAGGTCCCAGAAAAGAAGCGAGATAAGAATGCAAAGGATTCACGATGAAAACAAAAAGGAGGTCATGGCTCAACATGAATGATAGCCCCAACATCAAAGTAGGTCCGAGTCGTATAACTCGATAACGCGTAGCTCGAAAAGTGCAACGATACGATTACAACAAAATAAAAGAGATCGCGTCGCCTAGCTACGGTATTACTACACTAGCTCGAATCAAACAACAGGGTACATCTAAACAACACACTACACGATGGATCTGGCCGAAACAACTACAACTATTCAAGCATCTTCTTCACTGTTCCATTTGCTCTCCATGCTGTAGGTTGATGACATCTGCCGGTACTTGCTCTTCAGGTGGAGCATGAGGAACTTGGGCCGCCATTAGTTGTGCAACCATCTGCTGGGCTGCATCTCGTTCTTCAATAAGTCCCGCGATCTGGTTGTCTTGGTTCTGCACTTGTAGGGCTAGCTCAACAATCTGGGCGTCTCTCATGTCAAGTAGAGCATCCTTAGCTTCATCTCGCTCATTGCCAAGTCGTATCGCCTCTAAATACCTGCTTCTCTCCTCTTCCTGTTCACGGTTCAAGGCATGGAGGGTTGCCGAGTAGTACGTGGGCACCGCCAAATAAGGGTTGTATTGTGGGTGTCTAACATCCAGTAGCATACCCATGCGATGTCTCCAATCAGGGTTAGCTCGGTCATTAACTGGCAGGAGGGCAAACGGGGTTCCTTCCATCTCATTCTGATGATCCTCGCAGAATCTTGTGAGAGCCTTGAGAGCAGCAACACCCCAAGTAGTACGTATCTCTGATCCTGTAGCGCTCACAGTCCAAGGTTCCCATGCGGGGTGTGCTGGGGTTGCTGGAATGGCCACATGGATGATGCACAAAGGTGCTCCCCTGTCCATAATTTGTCTTCTCACGTACATTGGAGGTTCCATATAACCAAAGTGCTGAAGAACACGCCAAAATATGGTAGGGAAGCCTGGCTTGTTAAGACGAGTTGAAAGAATCCAATCGTTACCATCGTACTCCACGTTCTCAGCCATCTGCGGGGAAAACAACGAAAAATGTCACACCCTACTCCAAAAAGGGTAAACAGGCCAAACAAGGGTGATAATTTGGTAGGGGACTTCTGAATGGTCGTAGCAATCAGCTACACACAGCCTTTGATGCAAAAACAAGGAAGCAACGGTCCTTCAAAGTAACAGGTCGAAATCTGTCTTGACTTCAGGCAGCAGATGCAAAACTGAAATCTGGCACTTCTGGATGCATCAAACGAGAAAAGTCAGAACACGAAACTTGTAGATAACTTCAAAATCTTTCCAACGAGTCCTCAAACGCCTCAAACGGACAAACAGAACTGGAGATGGCAGACTGATTCTGGAAAAACTGGTGAAAGCTGAAATTTGACTTCACTTGGTTGACAGAATTGAAAGGGGAACTCTGAAGCAAAGTTTTAGTTCATGTTCTAAGCTTTCCAGAAAGTCTTGGTTCATCGAATTTGGCCAAGCGGTTTTGGAGTTACGGACTTTTGAAGTTAGCTTGTCAGTCTGAAATTTCTGGGTGATCTGAAATTCGTAGAAGTGTTTTAAATCATGAAGATACAATGCATGCACGACCTATACGTCCTCACAAAATAAAATTTGCCCAAGTATAGCAGGCCGTAGACATCGGTGGCAACTAAGTCGCACTGATGCACGTTTGCTATACGATCTACACGTAAGTTAGTGGACCTGCAGAAAACATACATCGCCACCTCAAGCAACCTACATAGGGGACGTCCATCAAATCCGCCGATGGATAGCAATAACAGAAAAGTAATGCATGGCTCCCCACATCACAAATCACATCTCAACACCTTCATCTCCTCCATCCTATAACACCCCCCCCCCCCCCCCACAATCTACACGAGTTAAACTCGTATCACTTGAGCCATGCATGTTACTTACCTTCTTACCTGGCGTCGGTGCGTCGTTACAGAAAGTAAACAAACAACTCCTATTACCACCTTATACTCTAACATCCTTATAATGGGCTTTTCATTCCTCACTCGTAATGTGGTTAGCTTTTCGAAAACAGGCCATTTATATGATGCACTGTCCCAACCCGGCTCTGATGCCAGCTGAAGCGTCTCCGCTTTTCACAGGATCGAGTCGGTACGCGCTGATGAACAGACGCAACAGTACATTACATAAAAAGCACAAATTTTACATCTTTAAGTTATTACAATGAGTCAAGTGATTTAAAACACGTAAGTACACAGCGGAAGCCTATAACATACAATAATACTACCACACTCGACGATCCAAGCCACACATCGAAGCCCACGATATGGACCTGCTGAGAAACTCCACCAAGTAACTGCGGAAGCAAAACTACCTGCACAAAAACATAAAAAGCCAAACCCTGAGTATTAGTTACTCAGCAAGACTTACCCGTCAACGTGGCTAACTACGGCCGACTCCTAGAATGCAAAGGCTACAAGGGTTGGGCTGACTCACTTGCATAAAAGCGCACTAATTACTTCGTCCTTACTTTCAAGTTTTAATTCAAGTGAAGTACTTAACCAATAAAACAGTGCACTTATCTCTAAAACAGATATAAAGTAACAATACATCAGATAATAGCAGTATACAATAAGCAAGATATATGAATATAACAGTAATACTAGCATCATCATATCATCAATCATATCACACTACGATGTGGCGCAGTGAATAAGGTTGCTCTTGACCGAGAGCGGGGGCATCGATGTACATCCTGCAGGAGAAAACCTGACCACACGCCGCACACGCGCAAAAGTCGCATGCAGCAACTGTTCACAAGGGTCCCCCTAGAGCTGGCTGGGTCTCACACCTCCCGAGAAAGGCCTTCCCGCACGGTCCCCGTCCCAGACGTACGCCCCGATTCGGAAGCATCCTTTCTCTCCCAAGTACCATGATAGAAGATGCAAGTATCCGCGAGACACTAGGGCAACCCAAGCTACTAAGTTTACTAGGCCCATAAAAACACTAGCATGTGATCAGTACGTTCGAACTTGCTCAACAGGGCCAACAACGGACGGTCCTTAATCGACACAGACGGGGCTACCACCGTGAAGGCCCAGCCTTCTCCAACCATCCTACACAAACAATCCCCCGTCCGATCTCAACAAATCCTAAATCCATCTAGTACAATCCAGGGTGATTCCTATGATGCGAGTGGGACCTACCACTCATCTTCTACCGTCCACTAGCCACTAAGCATAGCAAATTCTAACGTAACCTAGACCACATCTAGAAAAATAGGACACAAAGGTAGGACATGGAAGGTATTCCTAATGCAGTTCTAAGGTTTCACATCAACTCCTAATAAACCTAATGCACAATCAATTACTAGCCCCAATCAAGTGATAAAATAAAATCCTAATAAGGTAGGCATGCACCGGGGCTTGCCTGGCTCAGGGATGATACTAGCACAAGTACAATCAGCAGCAATGTCAGTCAGTGGCTCCTCCTGAGCCTGCTCCAGCGGCTGGTCCTCCACCTGCTCCTGGATCACCTAGAGTGCTATACGTCATGACAAGGAAATGCAAATCAGATGCAAGAATATGATGCAATTAAGGTTTTAATTACTTGATAGGATATTCATTCACACTGTAAGTGTAAATGATTAACTTTGTTAATTACTTTCGTCTGAAGTATTTCCTTCATTGACTTTGTTTAAGTTATTACTTACTAATTAACTTAAGTTGATTAGTTAGTTGGACTTCGAAAATTTGTTTAGGTCCAGTGGCATTTTATTAGTGAAAGCCACCGCTGGAAGTAATTTATTGTGAAGTTTGATGATTTGTTGTGACACGGATTATTTATAATAATTTATACAATATAGAGTAAGATTTAAATCATAATAAAAGAATTAAGCAACTTATGACAGTGGGAAAATGCTCTGCAGGTGTGTTATTAGATACTGGACAGATGTGCAACAGCTAGTGATTTATAGAGAAACAGATAAATTACTATGGATTAAACAATTTCTGCATAGGTGTATTTATACAGAAAATATACGAGGTGTAATAGGTCATTTGGTACTGGAAATGGACAGATATGGGCACCAGGAGTTGTATTCAATTTATTATGCATTTTACAAATTTATGCGATTTTCTGGGAATTTACCTAAATCGAGAAAAAGGATTTAAGGGGCGTGGCCAGTCAAATCTGAGCAACACCGTTGGACATCAAGTTCCAACTGTATCGGATCCGGGCATGGACACAAAAGATCCATCCACTCAGGGGTGAGCCACACAGTCGACCACAAGAACATGGTGCACCGGATCCGAGGGTGCCACACTGGATCCGGCCGGGGTTCGCACGTCGTCGGCTCGCCGGAGAAGGTTTCCGGCGTCCATTTGCTGAAGGGCTAACGTGAGAAGGAACTTCGTGGGACGGAGAGCTCACCTTGACGGCTTGGAGCTCACCGGGATGGTCGGAGGCGTCTCGACGACAAGAGGTGGCGGGTGGCGGACCTTTGGCGGCATCCCGAGCTCGACAGAAGATCCTCCTGCTGGGGTTCTTGGTGCGAGAGCTCCGTCTATCCGAGCTGGATCTCGACGTCTCACATGTCGACGAAGAGGAGGACTGGAGGGTGCTCGTCGATGTGGAGGTGTTGAGGTGGCGCGACGACAACGACGACTGGCGGTGGGGAATAGCCGGATTCCGGCAACCTGGCTGCGCAAGGAGGGGAAATGTGAGGTTCGAGGGGTGCGCCTGCGAGTGACGAAGCTCTAGGTGCAGGGACTGGCGGAGAAGCTCACCGTAGCAGGAGTAATCGACGGCGAGGTGGCAGGGCGCGAGTTGCCGGGCTTGGGGAAGACGACGCGATTCGAGCTCCTCGGCCCGGGGATAGGGTAACGGTGGCCATGGCGGAGTTGCGAGGGGCCTTAGCGAAGCTCGGGTGGGGGTGTTCGGCCGGGGTTCACACTGTTGTGGTGGGCGGCGAGCTCGAGCTCCTGCTCGGCAATGGCGGGTGGCTGCAGCGAGAGGAGGACGACACCGGGGAGAGCGCTGAAGAGCGGGCTTGAGTGGGAGCAGCTTCGGACAGGAGGGAGGGGTGGTCTTATCCGCGGCTGTCCGAGCGACGGGGAAGCGGGCGTGGGCGGAGGCCGCGCCGTACATCGGCGTCCACGCGGCGCGCGACGTCGGGGGAGGAGACATTGTGAGGCTGACGAGTGGGTTCCGCTGGAATCTTTTATTTTCGCGAATTATTCAAACTCCGATTTTTCCCCAATCCTATGCACACAATTTGGACTAGTAAACGAACTCAAAAATTGGCAAATTTGGTACCATTGGAAAGCTCTTGATAAGTTCTACAATCTGGCCAACATGCACATCTGGAATCCAAAAGGATTTAAAATGGAAGCTGGTCAAAGTAGGATACTTTCTAAGATTCCAGGATTTATTTGAGCATTCAAACGAATTTCAAAAAACGTGATAAATTCTCCAAAATTCTTTCTCTTTGACCTGCATCCACTGGTATTTTTGGTAGCCAAAGTTGTTATTGAAAATTTCGAGTTCTTTCACAAGCATTGGTTTGACATTTATTTGCACATTTGATTTCGAATTTTGAATTGATTTGAATTTGAGTTCAATTTGCTTTTGGGCTGTTTGCACTATTAGCATTACAGTGACACGGGGTGTCACAGCAGGATCAGTAGATCCATTTGATGCTACGTTGATGCGTTTCTGCTCTTCTTTCATCAGGAATAGTCAGGATCGGTTGCCGGTGCTGGTAGTCAGCTCCGGTTCGATCCATTTGTTGCATTTTTGTGATGATAAATTAAAGTCAATTCGCTCTTATGATAAATTGAACTCAATTCATTTTTTTTTGTAAGGCACAAGCAAGAGCTGCTAACCACTAGAACTACTTTGACTAATAAGTGACAGTATATGTCACATGAGGAGTAGTCTGACAGTCCATGTGCTTGCAATATGCTACCTACATCAAACATATACTGCAGTTGGGGCATATCATATGGATTGACCACCAAGCCCGCACCATATAATTAATTTCTGGCATTGCGCCTTACTATAGAGCACGTAGGAGCCCACGAGACTACGGTGAGATTGGGCATATGGTGCTGCAGTCAGCAAAACATGCAAATACATAGAGATCGAGATGCAGTGTGTGGATTTCTGGGCGACTAGACATGGGAGTCATCTGGAATTCATATCACACAGGATTTCTCTTTTTTCCTCTGTAAGTAGTTTCATACATTGCTGATCCTTATTTTGCAAAAAAAAAAGGGGGAGAAAAGTTGCATATGATTTTGAGTCTTCTTTATAGTAGTTGTGCTCCTATGATAATAGCTAGAAATTTATTATTTTTAGAGAAATTTGTTTATACATAGAAAAATATGCTTCTAGCCTGAGCCCTTTGAATCCATTACATATTTGGAAAACTACTGCAGCCAGATCAAAGAATTGCACATATAACAACCAAACATGGCACCTGAGATGATGCCATTTCCGTGTTTCGAAAATATTACAGTCCAATTTTAAACAACGTAGTATGGCCACGACAATTGAGGTACTGAACTAAGCTCTCCTGTCTTCACAGGTCGAAATGCTACCGGTGTCCAACCTCTTGCCCTTCCCGTGCTATAGATCCTATGACAGTCCCGGTCAACTGCCACCAAGTATGCAGCGGCCTGTATCAGCTTCCAGCAATGTAATTTCCAAAGTTCGTCCATTCGAGAAGGAGCAGGACCTATATGTTGGATCGGTCCCGTATACCTGGAATGTCACAGTTCCTTTTTTAGTAGGAGCTATAAGATACAAAATTCGAGTTAACAGTCACAGCAGCAGAATGTTCTCTAACGACATGCATGCTATCATCCTCGAACAATGGTGTTAGGTTGTTTAGTGTTTCAGACAGAAAAGAAAACAATGTTTTGAATCATGAACTGTTGTTTTGAAGAAAACAATGAGGTCACCGCCCCCCGTTGGCGTGCCCATGCGTGCTCCTGTCCGGGGGCGCAGGATGGCCGGGAGTTGTAGGACGCTGCCCATGCGTGCTCCTGTGCGGGGTTGGACGGTGGCGTTGGATGGTCCCGCGACATTGGCGGCCGGCGGGAAAGGACGGGACGCGACGAGAAGCAGGGGCGCGCGATCGGCGGGGGTCGACCGCGTGGGGCCCGCGTTCCAGGGGCCTGTATTGTGTTGCATGCCTCCGGTTGCGTGCTTACGTGGCGTGTCCATGCATTCATGCGTGCAATTTTGGGCTTGGTTTCTTTCTACTGCATGCGAGCCAATTAGCCATGCGTTGATCGATTCGTCTCAACTCTTTTTATCAGGAATACTAGTCAGGATCGGTTTCCAGCGACTTGATGCACATCTATTCATTTGATGCGTGTAAGAGCTGCCGATCGACTTGTATTGACAGTTTGGCTCATGAAGAGGAGCAGTCTGTCAGTCCATGTGCTTGCAACACGCTACTCCATATAATGAGTTCCAGTGTCGCGCCTTATAGAGCACATCAATGGTGTAGTATGTGTTTTTTTAATTATATTTTATTTTTTCATTGATTTGTTGTAGTGTAGGAGATTGAAAATATGGTGCTGGTTCAGAAAACACGTAAAGACATCGACATCGAGTGTTGAATTGTGGGCCATTGGACTGGAATTCATGTCATACCATGTCACGGTCTCTTGCGTCGCTTGTTTCAACATCTAAAATCATGCCTATCGACCACCTCGGAATCCTGCGGAACATCATTGGGAGTTGGGACCTCTCGCTCCGAACTCATCGTACGAAGAACCGTACCCCCAACTTAAAACCGAGTTGCGTGTGTGGTCTTTGTTTTTGTGAGGCGATGTTGCGTGCGTGGTTTGCGCTGCGTGAAGGCCATTTGATTCATTTAGTTTACGATAAATTGAAGTCAATTCATTTTTTATTCAAGCGGCCAACCTTTTTCTTTTCTACTGGTACAGGTAAGAGCTGCTTACGACTAGAACTACATGTAAAAGTTTAAAGTTACAGTTTATGGCTCATGAAGACACTGAAGAGCAGCATGCCAGTCCATGTGCTTGCACTATGCTACATCAAACATATACTGCAGTTCGGCCTTGGGACATATGGAGTATTGGCCAACACGCCCGCACAATATAAGTAAGTTCCAGCATTGCGCCTTATTAGAGCACATCGGGCATTTCTTTTCAGATAACGGAAACATGTGGTTCCAGCCTCTACAGAGAGACCAAAATGCAGTGTGGATATATATGTGGGCGACTGGACATGGGAGTCATCTGGAATTCATGTCACACACAACCTCTTCTTTGCTCTCTGTAAGCCTTGTTTTCCTAAACAGAATTAAACACCGTTTAAACGGCGTCTAAACGCTAAACGGGTGACCATCGTTTATGGCTAAATGGCCGTTTAGCCCATTTAATCCCGTTTAAACGGACGTTTAAACGGGTTTAAACGCTAAACGATGGTCACCGACTGTTTACCGTTTACCGTCTAGGAAAACATTGTCTGTAAGTAGTTTGAAACATTGCTGATCGTTATTCTGCGAAAAAGTTGCATGCGCTTTTGAGTTTCTTTTACAGTAGTTGTGTGCCCTACGGTAATAGAAATAATATCACGTTGAAACAAAAGTTTCTCAAGAAAGAAGGTCATCTAGCCGGAGCGCCTGGCTCTGTAAGATTCAAAAACCACTGCACCCAAATGAAAGAACTGAATTGCACATAGAACCACCACCCGAGACACCTGAAATGATGCCAAACTTCCGTGTCCAAACTTCTTAAACAACTTAGCTAGTATTGTAACAACAACTGAGATACTGAACTAAGCTCTCCTGTCTGTCTTCACAGGTTGAAATGCTGCCAGAGTTCAACCTCACGCCGTTCCCGTGCCAGATGACCACTTGACCTGGTGACAGCCCTGTCAATTGACAATAAGTATGAAATGACTTGTGGATCACTCATCCGCTGCAGAGGTGGCGCTCGCTCCTGGCCTGTGGCGGACCGAGGGCGGCGGGAGTTGGCTGGTCCCCCGACATTGGCGGGCAAGACGCGATGCTGAGGACAGGACAGAACGGGACGAGAGGAGCAGGGGCACGAGTTTGGTGGGGGGTTGACCACGTGGGGCCCACGTTCCAGAGGCTTCGCAATTTCACAAGCCTCCTGTTTTGTGCTTACATGGCGTTTGCATGCATGCAGTCTTGCGCTTGGTCTTCTTCGAGTTCAAGGCATGTAAGCCAATTAGCCATACGCTGATCGATGCGTCTCTTCTTTTATTCTTCTCAGGAATAATCAGGATCGGTTGCCGGCGCTGGTGGTTGCACCTCCGGTCTGATCCATTTGATGCATTTCTCTATGATAAATTAAAGTCGATTCATTCTTATAAGTGACAGTATGTGGCTCATGCATGGATGGAGAGCAGTAGGTCAGTCCATGTGCTTACAACATGCTACATCAAACATATATATAACTAGAAAGAGACCCCCACGGCAATTGCCGCAGGGTACTGCCGCAAGGTCAGATATACAGTTAGGAGATTTGTGCATTGCCCATGTGGTTTTACGGCAATTTTTTGTGTCAAGTCGTACGAATGAACATAAAACTATATCAAGAGAATGTGGTTCAAAGTAGTATGAGATTGGCATCACAGGAATTGAACATCTTCATTCACATAAAAGAACATCTGAAACTGAGTTATAACAAAAGAAAGAAGTTGATTAGACTCTGGTACTCCAATCTGGCAACGTGGATCACATATTAGAAAACATTGAACCACCATTCATATGAACCACCATGCTAACATAAAAAGGAGCTGAGGGTGTGTCAAAGATGTGAAAAATAAAGAAAATAAACTATAATACATAGCTGATATGCACTAACAATTTTAATAATGTAGCCTTGTTCTCTAACTGATCAGAATATCAAAATCCAAAATAAGCTTGTCTGGGTACCATGTGCCTACAGGAAAATAATGCAAGGAATTATTAAAACCATATAGATTGAAAAAGTTAGCTGATCAACTTTTATGGTACCGGCATTTGCAGGATGGCAGTCCAAGATTCAATGGAGTAAAAATGGTAACTAATTAAGAAGACAAATAGGCATAAGAGACATGTTTTAAAATCATATAGATTGAAAAAAGTGAGCTGATCGACTTTTATTCAGCAAGTACTGGGCATCCAATATAGCAACGATTCTTTGGTAACAAATTTTCTCAACAACTCACTGGTTCATCAAATATTAATACCATGTTCTCAGAACATTTGTATATGACATCATGTTCTCAGTATCAACATTTGTATATAGCATTATGTTCTCGGTATCAACATTTGTATATCGTGATCAGATAGAATCACATGAGCTTAAAGAAAAACAATTTTCTAAAGTAGGAAGAAATGTGACCATAGTTGCAGGAATCATAGAAGCCAAAACAGACGTTATGATGAATCCTTGTAAATACTATGTCATCAGTAGTCGCCATATCTTTTTTTTTTGGGTATTTATATCAGCTTTTCATCACTTAGCTTTCAAGACAAGCATGAATAACTGTGCATTGGGTATGGAACATCAGCAATTAAATCTCTGCAAAAGTAATCAGTGAGCAGGCTCCTGAAAGCAATATGATATATTTAAAGATCATGACTATGTAGAAAGAATCAGTTGTTATAGAACAACATTGCAAGACTATAGTAAAAGAGATGGAAACCTGTTTCATCGTTTGAAGAAAAAAGCTGATCGTCTAATTCAATTGTCAGCTAATATCAAACAACATTGCAATTCATCGAAGTAAATGCTCAGTAGTGGCAGATCACCATTCTGGGAAAAAAAAAGGAACAATGCAAGAGGAAAGAGTAAGTACCATGTTGAATTAAAATCATCGGGAAAATCATATATTTGCTAATTCATAGTTGCTAGTCAGAAAGTACATTTTACATTCTGTTGTGCATATATATAGCTGCTGGTGGTACTCCTTATTTGGTTTTCACAAAGTCAGAGGAATTATAAATATAGGTCATTTGAACAAAAAAATCTAGTTTACTGGAAGACTAATTAACTATCTAAAGCTTCTTTATCCTGTTGAAGCAGTCATCATGCAAGTTCTTTTAACTGGTAACCAATCCTCGCTGTAGATATTTTGCCATAACCCAAGTAGGCCATTGGTTCTTTTTTTTAATCATATCTCTGCATAACAAAAACGAATATTGTTTACTAATAATATAATGTGCATTATATTATTTGAATTACACAAATGAAATGGTCACATGCATATGATCCTTCAACAAATTATTGGTAGGAAACAATTTTAACATAATGATGTTAGGGAGCCCAATGTCATGGATAAAAAAAAAATCAGAAATTGCAATAGATGCATCTATCTCACCTGAATGAGCAATTCTTGTTTTCTTACATATCAGATTAGTGGCAGCACTTGAATATGTAAAATCAAAAAAAAAAATTACATTTCTTTGGCATTGAATATCTGAATGAGCAAAACCTGGGAATCCAATATGAGCAGCGAGTTTTTGATATCGACTGTGAACATGTTTGTAACATCAAATATTGTTCACATTTTTTTGGCATCGAATATTTTCAGCAGCTCCTTAACAACAAATATTTTCAACATGTCCTTGGCATCGACTATCATGAGCATGTCTTTCACATCAAATGCTATCAACATGTTGTATGCATCGAATATCATTTTTATGTTCTTATTATCATTTTTTCTTGGCATTGGTTTTTTATACAATGATCGCATAGACCTGTATGAGTCTCAATAAGTGTGAATGCTAAAAATAAATAATGAACAAATATAAAACAGATTCCCACTTACGTTTATGAGTGCTGCTAGAGGTTGTAGTTCCTGAAGGAGGATCAAATACTTAAAGGATGCAATGCATTTATATAGACATATGAAACATTTTGAAGAACACAAATAAATGGGAAGGGGAAAAGTATACTCGTCCCTAAGGTAGCCAGCATGCATGATTGGTGCTCCTATCCTTCCTGAGCTGCAGTAGGAGTATCTGGCCATGGGTATTCTAAAGGTAAATTGAAATTATAATATGCCAACAAATGAACTAAAGATATGGGGTATGAACCATGCATGTAGGCTATGTGCAAATCATCCACAATGCCATAAATTCAGAACATCAAGCATACCAAATGGCTTCTGTGGTTGGTTTGAACGCACATGACGGCTGCATGAGAATTGGAAGTCTGCGGGAAAATCACTAGTGCTTTCCAATAACAGGCGTTTTGGCCGTCCTCTGGAAGGAAGTGTTGGGGTCTGGTTGACTTGGCTCTAAGAAATAAGCATAGTGATAAGATAAGAACCCACCAAGGAAATAGAATGAAGGGGGTAAAAACACTCGAGAAGCCTCATAATATATGTAAGATGGTACCATTCAGCTAATGAAACAGTATAGGGAACCAACCAAATGTGACAAAGGGAAGCACAAAATTCAGATGAAAAGCTAAAAACTCACCAGCAGGAGCAGCATCGATGCACATACGTTGTCGGACCACACGTGAAGATGATAATTGGGAATCTATTAGCAAGGAATCACTTGTACTTGGCGCTACCCTTTTTTATTAGAGGTAGTAGCAGGTTGCAACTTCTCTAATTAGAAAGAAAGATACTTGAATAAGCACAAAGTCGATGTAAGGAAAAATATAATCAGAAAATAGACGATGCAGAATTTCAATATGGTAAGGGAACACCATCCAATTATTTAACCAGACATGCATTTTGCATGACAATAACATGTCCGTAGTGTCTTTAGAACTAAAGGCAGCATTATTGCCCAGCACCATTCAACGGCCATAGTGTTTTATATTTTGATTCCTGAGGAAATAGAATTAACAGCATCAGAACCAAATAAAATCCAGCCCATAACAATGCACTGGGCCACAGCGATTTGTAATTTGTTTCATGGGCAATTAGAATCAGCAGCACCATACCAAATAAAAGTCCAACCGAACCCTAACATTCAGAAAAATAATAGCATGCTGTCGTAAGGTAAAAACAATTAGAGCCAACCAACTTAACGTCTGAGGAAACCTAATTGTTGTAAAATTGGTAAAAGCCTTACCAGCGGCGGATGCACCACGGCGTGGATGGGGTGAACCGCGCGGAAGCTCTGGTGCTCAGCCGGCATGGCGGCGGGAGCCGTTTGGGAAGGCAATCAACGGTCGAGCTGCCCGGCAGAGCAGCAGCGTGTGCGGCTAGGCGGCACGGCAATGCGGCGGTGCGGGGCGCGAGTCCGCGCGGCGAGGTGGTCGGAGGATCATCGGGCTGCCGTCGATTGGAGAAGCAGGCGTGGTGCTTGGTGGATCGTGGCCAGGAGGGAAGATCGCGATTTGGTAGGGGTGCTGGGGGAGAAAGATTCGGGAAGGAGATTTTGGTAGAGGTGCGGCTGGAGAGGCGGGGGAGGAAGAATCGGGAGGGAGCTGTGGGCGCGGACCAGTAGCGATGCGGCGACGAACGGCTGGATGGAGCGCACCGATGTAATCGGACGGCCAGCAGACCGTGCTGCAGTGCAACAGTAGATTTTGAACAGTAATTTCGCACAGTAGAAGACGGGCCCCGCCGAGAGGAACTATAATCTTATTATGATGCACTAGGGGGCATATGGATTGACCACACCACGCCTTGCATGCACTATATATAATAAGTTTCCTGCATTGCGCCTTGTTGGAGCATTTCGGAGAAGCCCACATACAAGGCCACGGTGAGATTGGGCAGATGATGATGCAGTCGGATAACATGCAAATATAGAGAGGTCAAGACATGCAGTGTGGATTTGTGGGCGACTGGACATGGGAGTCATCGGGAATTCATGCCACACTATATCCCTTCTTTGAGAACGGTAAGTAGTTTGCAACATTTATTATCGTTATTTTGCAAAAGGATAAAATGCATGTGCTTTTGAGTTTCATTTACTACAGCATTTGTGCTACTATGATAACACTAGAAATTATAGGACGTTCAGAGAAAATTTTCTTTAGAAAAATGTGCTTGTAGCTAGCCCTGAGCGCCGGGCTCTGTTTCGTATTCGGAAACCACTATAACCAGATCAAAGAATTGACATATAACAACCACACACTGCATCTGAGATATGATGCCACTTCTTTATCTCAAAAACATTACAGTGCAGACTTCTTAAACAACTGAGATACTGAGCTAATAAGGTCCCGTGTCTTCACGGATCGAATTGCTGCCGATGTCCAATCTCTTGCTGTTCCCGGGCCAATTGAGCTCATGTCAGTCCATGTCAACTGGCACATCTATCCGGCATCCGATACAATAGCGTTTATTCATCCAGTAAAGGAGCTTCCAAAGTTCTTCCGTTTGAGAAGGAGCAGGGACACCATGATGTATTTTTTTTTTGGACAGCATGATGTATGTTTGGTACTTCGGCCGGCCCCATATGTCTGGAGAGTACCAGCCAGTTCCAAGTTTAGAAGGAGCTACAACCTACCAAATTCGAGCTGCCAACGGCAGAATGTTCTCTAACGGCATGCATGCCACAACCTCAGAACAATGATGTTAGGCTGTTTAGTGTTTCAGACAGAAAGGAATAGAAGGTTTCGAAGAACTGTTGTTTACTAGCCAAAACCCCGCGCGTTGCCGCGGGTATCATTACAACAATATGAGCACACACCCTTCAGTGTCATCATGACAATCTGAAGGAGTTAACTGTACATCGTGCCACCATCATACATGAACAATCATATGTAGCGCAAGAATGGCACACTACTGAATAATGGGAGCATTAGTGTATTTGAGCCTGATATCAGGCGACAAAGCATAGTTGCAAAACACATAAGCGCAAATTTAGACATGAAATGACACAACTCATTGCACGATCTTTCTCATGTTCACTATATTATCTATTAATCTAAAAAAAATATAGTCCACAATGCAGCCGAAATTTCAAACTATCTCACAGATATATTATTTTTAACGGCAGACAACTTGAGAATGAAGATTGTTGACACAGAAGTCCAAACTTGCATTATCTCCATCCTCAGCTTGCTCTATTTCTCAAATAAATTCATGAATCTTGTGCATAAAACCATCGGCGCACTATGGTTCTATTTTCAGAGAAACACCTTCATATAACATAACAGAACTGGATGTAGGTAATCAGTAAAATCAATGGATTTGAGAGAGGAAACACCTCATTGCCTATTTTAGTTGTGAAGGGAAGATATAAGAGAAACACATAAATAATTGTGTCTTCTCGCTGGGAGGGTGTGCATGAGCCTCATCAAGAACCAAATGGACACAACATGATCCACCTCATGTGCTGCACATCAAGTAACGGACATCGTGATAATGTGTCGCTGTCCATACTTTCCCTGTACCATTGAACAACACAAATTTGTAAATTTCGCGAAGAACCCAATATTTTGTCTCTTCTTTAATTGAATGCAAAAGTGCAAAAAACATTAAAGGTTGATGGTAAGAAACAGAAACGATCTTAGCAGTCCAAACCTAAGACACTTGCAGAATAATTTGGATATTTGTGGAAACTCGATGGTGCTTGTGGAAGGCATAGCAGAATATCTTGATGTCCCAGCAGAGGACGACATCATTTAATCAGGTGGTATATGATCGCATCAGCCATATCATGCCCTCTGCAACAAAGGTAAGATGTACACCAATATCTCTACCATTAGCCACCCAAAAAAAGAAAGAAGCAGAAATGCGTGCAAGGAAAATCACAGAGAAAATCACAGAAGATCCAACCGATAGGATCCAACACCATACTAACCTGGAGCTAAGCAAGCTTTAGAAAGCTGCCTGCGTCTATCACGTACATTAGGTGCTAGTGTCTCAACAGGAGCTGCGATTTTTCCTAGGTGAAATATCAATTCAATCGCCAGGAATTCTCTGCAAATAAAGGTAAAATCAGTCCTTTCAGGCAAACAGGAACAAATAAAGCACGCAAAAAAAAAAAAGAGCCCACCGACAGTTTGCTGACTTGGACTTGAGGAAGCTGTTGCCAATTGATTGCTGTCACTGTGAGCAATACATTCATGTGGCCGAGGAATAGATGATCAGCAAGCAGACATCAAAGCTCCTGAAAGCGAGATCAGAGAACTCAGCCATATCATAATTATATACTCACAAGCTATCTCGTTATCCAAAAGTACTTATGACTGAAGAAATGAAGGAGAAAACACGGACGCTCTGTTATCGAGTAACAGAGGAGCACACTGCACACTAAAATGGCATACATACTTGTCGACTAATCAGGGATTGGCACTATTTTTCAATCACATTTAAACAAAGATGGTACGCTTCTAAACCGAGGTAGCTGAGTATCGACAATGACAATGAGAATAGCTTATCACTGTAACTGTCATCAAAATAGGACACTAAGCTTGATTTGAGAAAAAAAATGCAAACATGCATGTCTATGCCAATCGAGTGTCAGAGCAGATGCTAGTATTCAACTATTTTTTTGCTAAAAAGATCTAACAAAACAAAGCTGAGGTGAATTGTACCGCAAATTGATTAGGCACGACTTGCTAGTTGAGTAGAGCCACATGGTCCAGTCGCAGATTGATTGGAAGTGGCCCTTGGATAGCGCCGGTGATGAGGGGGGAAGTTGGTAACAACAAACATTAGCGGCCACGGTCGTGGTCAGACCGGCAAGAAATCACCTCCAGTATCAATCTTCCATTCCAGAGCATAAATATTAGTATGCCAGGGAGGTGAAAAGGCGTTGGAATTCAGCAGGACCTCAAATCACCTCGCAGGAGGAACGGACGGCTACATAGTCCTGAAATCCTGATCCTTAATCGGGCATGATGAGCAGGCTCCTACGAGCAGAGACGAGGGCGCCACAGTAGCGTGGTAGTACCACCGCTAGAGATGGATCGAAGCGGCGCTAGCCGCGTCCTCCGCCACTTAAGTTCGTCGGGGACGGCGCAGCCATGGAAGAAGCGGGATGGGGCCGTCGCTGGAAGCGCCGCCGCTGGGAGCGAGCTATCTCGATCTGTACGGGAGTGGATGGCTAGGCGAGACGAAGGATCGGGAGGGAGCGAGAAGGTGGACCGCGAACGCACGGATGGATGGCAAGTGTTGAATCAGACGGCACAGAACGCAGCGGAGACGGACGGACAGAGGATGAGCTCACGTCGGATCGGACGGCTGTAAAGGAGGGCGCGGCTACTGTTGCGCTGTAGATGAACAGTATGGCAGGAAAACTAAGGATCTTATATTTTTTTTTTGAGAAATTACACAGTACAACTCAGACACTCACAACGCACGCACACCCACCCCTATGAACGCACATACGCAAACCCTACCCCTATGAGCATCTTCGAAGACTGAGCCGACAAATTCTCCAGATTCCCGAAGTCACCACTGGCGCCTCGCTGTCGACGGCCACGTCGCCTACCGCTGAAAGCACAAATGCCGTTAAATCCTAGAAAATTCGCTCCCACCAGGAGTCGAACCCAGGACCTCAAAGGTGCTACTCAGTTGCCTTAACCATTAGGCCAAGACCCCTTTCACAACTAAGGATCTTATATGATGAGCATGACTCAGATGATTTTTTGTTTTATTCTCTCTGCTGTCTTGTGGTTACAAATTAATTGATCTTCATTTTATTTTGTCTTGAAATTGCGTTCTTCAAAGATTATTATTTGCAGCTGACTTGTTTTACCCGTACTAAATCTTCAGGCTTGTGAATTACCCGGTTGTTTGTGCACAAATTACAACTGAATCTTAAGCATTCACCATGTACTGAATCCACCAATAAATTTCACATCTTATCGGTACCATTGAAGGCTTGAACTACTATTCTAAAATTCCACATCGCATCAGCCATGTACTGAATTAATTTACGTACGTGGCAGGGAAACATAAATAACCCATAACCACTTTAATTCCAGAAACACCCTACATAATACTAATTAACTGTAGAATTATAATTTCTATGGAATATATATAGCAGCTGGTATTATACTCTTTCCATTTTTCTTAATTTAGACGGTAGGACATGTAAACTAGCACAATTTTTTACAAAATTCAATGTCACAACGTCAACAAAATGAGAAAGAGGGAGCATGCTGTAAAAGTGCTCAGATATTTCCAAATCTCATCAGTACCATTAGTTGAAAACTAGAACGACCACCATGTACCACATGCACACCCCCATCATAAATATTCAGAAATTGCACCATAATGCTGTTTTCAAATATAACAAAACAAAGAACATAGATAGCGCGAGAGCTGTATTCTCCTTAAAGAAAAGTAGAAAGGTGTATAACATTGTGCACACTTGATCTAGTCTGCTCTCTCTTGCAAACTTTCTTATTCCTCCATATGGAATCACATACCTCACAATGCATTGAATTGCTTTTGCTCTATGGACTCTGAAGAGTTGAGAGAGTCATCAGTCATAAACTTTTCACATCATCAGCATGCAGCTCTCATATCTACTCGACTACTACTTTCATCATTCTTCTACAAGGTCCTCTGACCTGATGAAGCTTCTACTGACTTTAATATTGCACGAGCAAGTATACTGATGAAGCTTCATGATTAAATATTTCTTGGTAACTAGAGGGCTGGAGACTAATTATGTGTTTTCTTGTAGTGAAGGGTTTCATGTTCTTTGGCTTGACTAGGTTCATATCCGTGCACTATGCATTTCTGGCATGCATGACTCTTCAAATAGATCTAATGGATAAGCTACATAACAGATATATTGATCCTCCTCCCCAGGAACGGGTTCGATGTGATAGCATCGTCCTTTGTAACGATCAAGACTGGTAAGTCCATCAGTCCAAACAGTTGTCCATGTACCAGTAGAAGATTCCGCAGCCCCTGCTTCTTGTGGCGGAACCCCGGGCTGAGGACTTACTCGGAATGTTGCCAAGATATCAGCATCCTTGGTTTCGTATTCCGGGGCGTAGTAAGTCAATTTATAATCTTTAACACCAGCTTGAAATCCAACACCTGCTTTAGTTTCTGTTTGTGGTGACATAAGTCCCTCCCTACAACTCATGAATTAAGAATTCTCACAACGACAGGGTCTACTTGATATAGATTAGGCATAAATTAAACCTTTGCAAAAATCTAAAAAAATGGATATTCAATTAATATCAACTCATTAAATAAAAAAGGGAGTATGCTTAAGTTAATGAATATGTTTTATTCGTATATAATGGGTACACCCTGTGTACGTTCTATCCTATAGGAATTCGATAGGAATTGAGTTGTTGTTATGGTAAGTTAACATGGTTCATTATTAAACCATAGATTTGATTCACCAAATCCATCATTATTATATACTCTTTGATAGATATAGCGCAACCCAAACCAATCCCTTAATCCTTATTTTACAATTTTATAAGTTCTTGTCTTAATAGGCCCCTTTCTTATTTTGAATCTAAATACCTAAATACTAAGAAAATTCTCTGTTGACAGCAATCTATGCTTCACAGTAGTATATATTTGGTATATCGAAGTCCTAGACAGGAAAGTAGAGTAGGCACAGATCCTTGACAAAAGGAAAAATGTCTATGAAAAAAAAAAGATTGATTGAACTTTCCAACGGACTCATTCCATGAGTAAATGAGTGAATGGGATTCGCTTAGGCAACGAAATCAAGTGCTAACCCCCTTTTCTTTTTTATTGAATTAACTAATTCATTTCCTTTTCACTTTTGGATTTTGGGATATTTTTTTGATTTGGCATTATTCAACAAGAAAAAACGAAATTTTTTGACAAATTCCTTTTTTTGATAATTATGAGAACCAATCCTACTACTTCGCGTCCCGGGGTTTCCACAATTGAAGAAAAAAGTGCAGGGCGTATGGATCAAATTATTGGACCCGTGCTGGATATCACTTTTCCCCCCGGCAAGTTGCCTTATATTTATAACGCTTTGATAGTTAAGAGCCGGGACACTACCGATAAGCAAATTAATGTGACCTGTGAGGTACAACAATTATTAGGAAATAATCGAGTTAGAGCTGTAGCTATGAGTGCTACAGACGGGTTGATGAGAGGAATTGAAGTGACTGACACAGGAGCTCCTCTTAGTGTTCCAGTCGGTGGAACTACTCTCGGACAAATTTTTAACGTTCTTGGGGAACCTATTGACAATTTGGGTCCTGTAGATACTAGTGCAACATTCCCTATTCATAGATCCACGCCTGCCTTTATTGAGTTAGATACGAAATTATCTATCTTTGAAACAGGTATTAAGGTGGTTGATCTTTTAGCTCCTTATCAGCGTGGAGGAAAAATCGGACTATTTGGGGGGGCAGGAGTAGGTAAAACAGTACTCATCATGGAATTAATCAGTAACATTGCTAAAGCTCATGGAGGCGTATTCGTATTTGGGGGAGTAGGGGAACGGACTCATGAAGGAAATGATCTTTATATGGAAATGAAGGAATCTGGAGTAATTAATGAAAAAAATATTGAGGAATCAAAAGTAGCTCTAGTCTATGGCCAAATGAATGAACCGCCGGGAGCTCGTATGAGAGTTGGTTTAACTGCCCTAACTGTGGCAGAATATTTCCGAGATGTTAATAAGCAAGACGTGCTTTTATTCATTGATAATATCTTTCGTTTTGTTCAAGCAGGATTGGAGGTATCCGCCTTATTAGGGAGAATGCCCTCCGCAGTGGGTTCTCAACCTACCCTTAGTACAGAAATGGGTTCTTTGCAAGAAAGAATTGCTTCTACCAACAAGGGATCGATAACTTTGATCCAAGCAGTTTATGTACATGCGGACGATTTGACCGACCCTGCTCCTGCCACAACATTTGCACATTTGGACGCTACTACCGTACTTTCCAGAGGATTAGCTTCCAAGGGTATTTATCCCGCAGTCGATCCTTTAGATTGAACCTCAACTATGTTACAGCCTCGGATCGTTGGCAAGGACCATTATGAAACTGCGCAAAGAGTTAAGGAAACTTTACAGCGTTACAAGGAACTTCAGGACATTATTGCAATTCTTGGGTTGGACGAATTATACGAGGAGGATCGTTTAACTGTAGCAAGAGCACAAAAAATTGAGTGGTTCTTATCACAACCGTTCTTTGTGGCAGAAGTTTTTACCGGTTCTCCAGGAAAGTACGTTAGTCTTGCTGAAACAATTAGGGGGTTTCAACTAATTCTTTCCGGAGAATTAGATAGCCTACCCAAACAGGCTTTTTATTTGGTGGGGAACATCGATGAAGCTAGCACGAAAGCTATAAACTTAGAAGAGGAGAACAACTTGAAGAAATGATACTGATTGCTTACAAGTGCCGATAGTCAGCTCAATATGATGCTGGATGCTGGTGATGGTGATGGTATGGGCTGCCCAGTCCCCAGTGCACACCGCGTTGGTGAGACTGGACCAGATGAGAGGAGCAGGGGCGTGGTAGAAGCATTCACGTTCTCTTTATATCGCAGATGATCACTTGCTTTACCGGTACGCAAAATTTTAAACATGTGTACTGCCCTGTTGTTTGTGTGTAAATTACTATTCGATCATTTGCATTCATGAGGCTGTGCATACCAAATTGAATTTGGCAGGGGTGGTGGACGGTGGCGGTTGCTGGCCCCGCGACAGAGACACGAAACAGAGGAGAGGACGACGGGATGATAGGAGCAGAGCAGGGGCGCGCGTTCGACGGGCGTTGACTGCATGGGGCCCGCGTTCCAGGTGCTTCGCAACTTCGCATGCCTCCGGTTTCGTGCCAACGTGGCGTCTGCATGCATGCAGCCTTGCGCTTGGTTTTCCTTCTGAGGCATGCAAGCCATAGCCATGCGTCGATCGATGCGTCTGTTCTTCTTCTTATCAGGAATAGTCAGGGCCGGTTGCCGGCGACTTGATCCAAAGTCAATTCATTTCACTTGACGCGTGTAAGAGGCGAGCTGCCGACTTGTAGTACGTGACAGTTTGGCTCATGATGAGGAGCAGTCTGTTGGCAGTCCATGTGCTTGCAATATGCTGCTATACATCCAACATGTATTCCTATATAGTACTGCAGTTGAGTTGGGACACATGGGTTATTGACCACACCATATGCCCGCACCACACCATATAATGAGTTCCGGCGTTGCGCCTCCAGTACTGTGCGCCTCTAGTCTATGTCGGTGTTTTTTTTCTCTCACTGATACCGTGGTAGTGCACGAGATTGAACATGTGGTGCTACTTCAGAAAAACATGCAATGGCATCGACATGGAGTGTTGAACCGGAGGCGGTTGGACATAGGAGGCATCTGGAATTAATCTCGTGCCACATTGCACTCCCTTGCGATGCTAGTTTCAACATCTGGAAGGCCCGAAATGCAGCTGCGTTCAATTCTGAAATACTGCCTATCCGTCCCCTTCAAATGCTGCGGAACATCATTGGGGACCTCTCGCTCCGAAGTCATCGTACGAAGAACCCCCGAGTCAAAACGGAGTTGCGTGCGTGGTGTGAGCTACGTGAAGGTGTACAATAGGCCTTGAATGTTTTATTAGTCTGTCGGTCTAATCCATTTTATGCATTATTTTTATGACAAAAAAAAGTCAATTCGTTTTTCATTCGAGCGGCACAACCTTTTCCGTCTACTGGTACAGGTAATTAAGAGCTGCTGTCGACTAGAAATACTTGTACAAATTTAAAGTGAACAGCTTATGGCTCATGAAGACTCTGAAGAGAAACATGCCAGTACATGTGTTTGCAATATGTTACATCAAACATATACTGAGTTCGGGACATAAAGGATTATTGACCACCCGCACGCACCATATAATGGATTATTGACCACCCGCACGCACCATATAAATAAGTTCCAGCATTGTGCCTTATTAGAGCACGTTGGACATTTTTTTAGATAATGGAAACATGGTTCCAGCCTCTACATATGGTGCTGCAGTCAGATAACTTGCTAATAGAGAGATCAACATGCAGGGTAGATTTGTGGGCGACTGGACATGGGAGTCATCTGGAATTCATGTCACACTTGACCTCTTCTTGTTCCGAATTTGTAAGTAATTTGAAACATTCCTGATCATTATTTTGCGAAAAGATGCATGCGCTTTTGAGTTTCGTTCACAGGAGTAGTGTGCTCCTACGATAAAAGAAATAATATCACTCTCAAGCAAAAGTTTCTTCAGCAAAATTGTTCATGTAGCCTGAGCGCCTGGCTCTGTTTCAGATTCGAACACCACTGCACCCAGACCAAAGAACCGCACATAGAACAACCACACGAGACTTCGGTGTCTCAATATTATTTCCGTCCAAACTTCTTAAACAACTTAGTATTGTAGCAACAACTGAGATACTGAACTAAGCTGTCCTGTCTCCACAGGTCGAAATGCTGCTGGAGTCCAACCTCTTGCTCTACCCGTGCTAGTTGTCCACACGACCTAGTGAACGAGTGATAGTCCCCGTCAATTTGAACTAAGTGTGGGATGATCTATGACTATCTGGGATCCGCTGCAGTGGCATGTATCATTCCAGCGAACTAATTTCCAAAGTTCTTCAGTTTGATGGCAAGAAGGAGCAGTGCTTCACGATCTATGTCCAAGAAGGAGCATGCTGTATATCTGCTTTTTGGTGCTTTATATTTACAGCACAACAACCCGTGCTGTAAACCCGTGTTTGTTTCCTGTTGGTTTCTACAGCACAACACTCCAGCACGCGGCACGGTGGATAATAGACTTCTCATTGGCAACTTATGATCAATCAATCCATGGCTAATGGGTACATTGTGGAGCAGTTTTCTCGGTGTTCTGTTGAATGCAAGCTGAAAGTGGAACAGTTACTTTACTAAAATTGAGCTCCTTGGGGTGCAACCTGTTGGTATTGTGGTCTTTGGTGTCATGTACCCATTATTTGTTTTCATCTTTTGATCAACAATTAATTCATTGCTTCTTCTTTTTTTTTTGAGCAACTACATGCTCCTCTCTTGAGAAAGTTTGTTTTAAACTCTTGAACACATGCATAAAACTCATTTGATCCTAATACATTCTGCCTGTCCTATTATTTGCCTTCATTTATAATTGCAATTTTTATCATTTTGTTTTCGAAATGCATTTGCCTTTGTGACACCCGTGTCACTGATTTCCAGGTTGTGCGAACATGCAGAACGCAAGCTCAAATCAATTCAAAATTTGAATGAAATTATCCAAACAATTGTCAAACTAAGGCTTGTGAAGGAGTTCAAATTTTGCAGTAACAACTTGAGGAACCAAAAATACCAGAGGATTCATATCAGAGACAAAGAATTTTGGAGAATTTATCGCGAATTTTGAAATTCGTTTGGATGTCCAAATAAATCTCAGAATCTTAGAAGTTGCTCTACTTTGACCAGATATAGTTGGCAATCTACAGGGATTCCAGCTGTGCATGTTGGCCAGTTTGAACTCCAGATCAAGCTCTTTCAAACGAGACCATTTTCGTGATTTTAGGAACTGGTTTACTAATTTTAATAGTGTGCCAAACTTCCAGGGAAATCACTGTTTGAAAAATTCCGAGAAAATGAGAAGATGCCGTGGGGCCCGCATGTCAGCCTCGACTCTCTCGCTGAGCGTTGCCGGTGCCTTTTCTGCCGCGTGGCCGCCGGCGTACGGCTTCACCGCGCCTCCTCAGTCCCGCTCCCGGCCGCGGAACGGCTCAAAACAGCGCCACGCACCCCTCCCGGCTCTCTCCCTCGCATTTCTTCGCTCCCCAGTGCCCCAAACCCTAGCCGCCACCCACCCTTGCCGGCGAAGATGAGCTCCCTCGCCGCCGTCAAGCTGTCCCCGGCCGAGCCACTTCACGCGGAGGTCCAAGACGTCGTCCTCAAGCTCTCAACGACCACCATTGTCTTGCTCACTCCATGAGAGTCGCGAATCGGAGCTTCGTCCCCAACGCCGACCATCCGAGCCACCGCCGCGCTGCCGTCAAATTCATTGTCTCCGGTTAGCCATCCATCCATTCTTCGCGCCAATGGGTGCGAATCAACCTCTCGCACACCCTTGACCCCACCTTCTTCCATTTATGCAGCTCGAGCCGCGGGAATCGGATTTTTCCCCATTGCCGTCGTCGAGCCGCCGTGAGGGCCCCTCCGTCCAGATCCACCGTCCGGCATTCTCGTCGTCAACGGTGTCCACGCCGACGTCTCCCACAACACCCTGAAGACTAGGCACCAGCGTGTGCATCTTCCTGTCGACTACCGCGAGCTCGCCGGAGCTCAGCCACCTCCGCCTCGTCGCCGCCAAGCCACCTCCGGCCGTTCCCACGATCCCGCGACCGTTGAGGTGAGCTCGACTCCACCCACCGCCCATGCTCGTGCTCTCCTCGTCGCTTTTGGTCACAGGAAACGCCACTCCGGCGTGTGCGCCGCCGCCCTCCAGCGTGCCTCCGGCCAACACACCACGGGCCACAGCCCCGGGATCCCGTGCGACCACGCAGGATCCGGTGCTCCACCCTGTGTGACCCTGTGTGTGACATCGATCCTGAGTGGCTGGATCACTTTGTGACCAGCTAGGACCTGGTGTGGCCCAGACCCTGTGTCCCTCTTTGTGGCCCTGATCTGATTGGTCCGCCCGTTTTTATTTCAATTCTCGAATATCTGGAAATCCACAGAAATTGCTTGAAACTTGTAAATTGCCTAGCAAATCGAATTCAACTTAGAAAAATGTGAAACCAATTTTGTTGGACTCCTTGTGCTCTGTTCTATCCAGTGCCAGTATCAAATCACCTTATACACTTCATCTGTTTCCTGTATAAATCACCTTATACACTTCATCTGTTTCCTGTATAAATATGTTTATGCAGATCTTGTTTAATTCATAATAAATTCCCTGTTGCTCCATAAATCCTAAACTTTTACATACTTGCTAAGCAATTGATAACACACGTACAGAATATTTGCTACTATCATATCCTGTCTGGTTATTTTCTTATAATTTAAATCGTGCTCTGCATTGTATAAATCTTTATAAATAATCCATGTTACAATAAATCATAAAACTCCACTGTAAATTACTTCCAATGGCCCTCTTCACCAGAAAAATGCCACTGGACATAAAGAAATTTTCTAAATTAAATTAGCTAATTAACCAACTTAAGTTAATAAAAGTAATTAACTAAAACAAGAGTCAATGAAGGAAATACTAAGAATAATAGTTAATCATTTGCACTTACAATGTAAATGACTGTCCTATAAATAATTAAATATTAATTGCATCATGTTATTGCATCTAACTTGCATTTCCTTGTCATGGCATATAGCTCTCGAGGTGATCAGGAGCGCAGGTAGAGGACCAGGATGCTGAGCTGCTCAGGAGGAGCCACTGACTGATCCCTTGCTGACTGTGCTAGTGATAGCGTCGTTCCTAAGCCAAGCAAGCGCCGGTGCATGCCTACCTTATTAGGACTTTATTTTCTCACTTGATTGGGGCTAGTAATTGATTGTGCATTAGGTTTATTAGGAGTTGATGTGAAACCTTAGAATTGCATTAGGACTACCCTTCCATATCCTACCTTTGTGTCCTTTTTTGTAGATGTGGTCTAGGTTACGTTAGAACTTGCTATGCTTAGTGGCTAGTGGACAGTAGAAGACGAGTGGTAGGTCCCACTCGCATTATAGGAATCACCCTGGATTGTACTAGATGAATTTAGGATTTGTTGAGACTGGACGGGGGATTGTTTGTGTAGGATGGTTGGTTGTTGGCCCTGTTGAGCAAGTTCGAACGTACTGATCACATGCTAGTGTTCTATGGGCCTAGTAAACCGAGTAGCTTAGCAATCGTGGGGATGAAATCACCGCCTGCTGCTACGGGGGAATGAGGGAAGCCACCCACGAACGACGGCTGGGCCGGGTGTTCTGTGGGGCCCAAAACTTCTGCCAGGAGCAGCAGATTGAGTCGGCCTTGCGGGGGCTTTGTGAAAGGTTGCCATATGTGGCGCCTTTGTGCTGCATATGTCGTGTGGTCAGGTTTCTCCTGCAGGATGTACATCGATGCCGCTGCTCTCGGTCAAGAGCAACCTTGTTCACTGCGCCACATCGTAGTGTGATATGATTGATGATGATGATGATGCTAGTTATTTACTGCTATATTTATCTATCATTACTGCTACACTGCTCATTTGATATATTGTTACTCATTATCTGTTTAGAGATAAGTGCACTGTATTATTGGTTAAATACTTAATTTGAAATAAAACTTGAAAGTAAGGACCAAGTAATTAGTGCGGGTTATGCAATCGAGTCAGCCTACCCCTTTGTAGCCTTTGCACGCTAGGAGTCGGCTGTAGTTAGCCACGTTGACGGATAAGTCTTACTGAGTAACTAGTACTCAGGGTTTGACTCTTTATGTTTAGTGCAGGTGGTCTTTGCTTCCGCTGTGCTTGGTGGATTTTCTCAGCAGGTCCACATCGTGGGCTTCGATGTGTGGCTTGGTTCGTCGAGTTTAGTAGAGGTTGTACTTATAGATTTCCGCTGTGCTACTCACGTGTTTTAAATCATTTAAGACTTGTAATAACTTAAAGATGTAAATTTGTGCTTTTCAAGTGATGTACTGTTGCGTCTGTTCATCAGCGCGTACCGACTCGATCCTGTGAAAAGCGGAGACGCTACAGCTGGTATCAGAGCTAGGTTGGGACATTACATCATATAAACAGCATATTTTTGAAAAGCTAACCACGTTACGAGTGAGGAACGAAAAGGCCATTATATGATGTTAGAGTATCAGGTGGTAATAGGAGTTGCTTGTTTATTTTTATGTAACGACGCACCGACGACCAGGTAAGAAGGTAAGGACCTGCATGGCTCCGAAGTTTGGTGGTGGAGTATGTTATGTTCCATGAGCCATCGAGTTCATGAGGTAAAGTTGCAGGTGTTGAGATGTGATTGAGCCATGCATTACATTTTGTTGGAGTACGTCACCTGTGTAGGTTGGTTGAGGTGACGTTGTGTGCTTTCTGCAGGTACACTAACTCGCACGTAGATCGTGTAGAAACGTTTGTTGAGTGCGACTTAGTTGCCACCGATGTGTATGGCCTGCTATATTAGGCACCTTTTTATTTTGTGAGGACGAGCATGCATTGCATATTCATCTTAAAACACTTCCACGAAATTCAGATCACCTAGAAAATTCAGACTGACAAGCTAACTTCAAAAATTCGTAACTCGAAAACCGCTAAGCCAAAAATTGCAAACAAAGACTTTCTGGAAAGCTTATAACATGAAAAAAAACTTTGTTTCATATTTTCCCTCTAGTTTCTGTCAGTATCCCCTCCAAATCTGTCGACCAAGTGGAGTCAAATTTGCGCTTCGACCAGTTTTTCCAGAATCTGTCTGCCATCTTTAGAATTCGATATCTCCATTTCTGCTTGTCCGTTTGAGGCGTTTGAGCACTCGTTGCAAAGATCTTGAAGTTATCTACAAGTTTGGTATTCTGATTTTTGTTTTTGATGTCTCCAGAAGTGTCATATTTCAGTTTTGTGACTGCTGCTCACCGTGAAGACAGATTTCATACTGTTGCCTTGAAGGAGTATTGCCTCTTGTTTTGCCCGAATTGGTTTGTGTAGCTGCTGGCTACAACCGTCCAGAAGCTCGTTACCATGTGGTAAATTTCGTTTAGCATGGTTGTGCTGTTTGGAGTAGTTGGGATGCTTTTCGCCCTCGCTCTCCACAAATGGACGTTGATAGCCTTTCCTGCATCCACTATTGGAGCCGTCGCATGGATGCATTGCTGTTACAACCCCTACCTGTTTGTGCTTGTCTACTACTCAGCCACCCTCAACGAGAACAAAGGATAAGTGTGTACATTGGAGCGATGAGACTTGGCAATGAGCAAGACGAAGCTAAGGATGCTCTACTTGATATGAGAGATGGCCATATTGTTGAGATGATGCTACAGGTGCAGAACCAAGACAACCAAATCGTAGAACTTATTGAAGAATGAGATGCAGCCCAACAGATGATTGCACAGCTAATGGCGGCCCCAGTTCAACCTGTTCCACCTGCAGAGCAAGCACCCGCAGACGCCATTGACCTGTAGCATGGAGAGCAACTGGGAAGTGAGGAAGATGTTTGAATGGTTGTAGTTGCTCTGACTAGACCCATCGTGTAGCATGTTTGTTTCGATATATCGCTGTTGTTCGATAGGAGCTAGTGTCGCGATCCCGTAGCTAGATGACGCGATCTCTCGTATTGTGTTGTAATCTTATCGTTGTACCTTTGGAGCTATGCGTTATCAAGTAGTACGACCTTGACCTACCTCGATGGATGGAGTTGTATTCCTGTTGAGCCATGACCCCATTTGCTTTCTTCGTGAATACTTTGCACTCTTATCCCTCCTCTTTATATGGAACCCCTTGATTTGCCGTTGTCTTACCGTTGTTAATGTACCGTACACCGGAATTTGTTTTTCCTGTAATTGATACCCTTGCTAGTTGCCCACCTAATATGGAAAAGGTTATGCCAGACCTTGATAATCTTCTTCTTTGCATTGCTTTTGGATCCTCGTTCTTGCTCAAGTATTAAAATTTGACAACATAGAGCATGTGCAATGCACCATTTCATATGCATTGTAACATACCACTTGCATTGCATAAGCACCTTGCATTGCATCATCTTGCAGATTAATTTATGCATGTCACAACCCGGGCATCATCACATATGCTCCATGAGCAATGCATCAGGCCCATGACACATTATGCACCATATCATGTCATAAACATTTTCATTTGCATCAAGTCGTATGCATCATTTATGCATCATGCAATGAGCATCATGAGTCATGCCATAATGCACTTGCAGTATTGCATGGGCACCATCACATATGTGCATTGCATCATTCAATGCACACAATGCACCATGATTAAGCATCTTATCATTCTAGCATAGAATAAAATGGATGCATTAATAATCACATTAAAGAGCAAGAATGTGGAAGTTGTATACCCTGATTACCTTAGTATAACCGCAACCTTGTGCTTGCAAATCCTTGGAATCCTACTCCTTGAATACGACATTGGCTTCTTCCTTGAATATCTTCGGCAATCCTAAAAAAAAACAGTTGTTTGGCTGATCCTTGTGCTCTTGTCAGTCTTCACGTCCCTTCAGGTGTTGTTCGATGCCGATCCTTAGTTCATGACCAAGTTAGTTCGCTCTCTTTGTTGCCGCGTCAGAACCATTAGTGCACCGAGACGTTCGCTAGATTTTGTTGAGATACTGTGGTTCATGGCTGACCTGATGTTGTCCCGCCCCTTGTCAAGCACGCATACCAGATGCAGATGCGCAATTTCAGGATCAAGATGCAAGGAGCACAACCCCAATTTCAAAAAGGTTGCACGAGATGTCAACCAATGAGCTAGAAGAGCAGAAGGTTCAGTTTAGTAAGTTATGGAAATTCTTCGAACGACAAAGCCTGTCACAACACAGATGCCCAACACCCGTCGTGAAAGAAGTTGACTTGCCTTCTATGAAGACTTTCGATCCAGCTCCAATGTAATAGTTATCAGTGCAACAATCATTGCAAGGAATGCTACCCGAACCCACCAGGAGGACAAGAGTCTTCTACACAGCTTCACTCAGTCAGAATCGTTTAAGTGTCAGAGTTGACGATGGTTAGAGCTAAAGAGGAACGAGGATCAAGGTCATCTAGTTGCAAGGCACGTTCCCAGCTCTCCATTTCTCGGATTTCCGTTTGCATGGAGTGCCCAAGACCATGATTTCAGCTCAAGGCCGCAGTTTGATGGTCGTTTCTGGGAGCAAGCGCATGATTCCCTGAACGCCGAGCTTATCCTCAATTTAGCTTGTCATTCGCATACCGAAAGCCAGACTGAGAGGGTGAAAAAGATTCTTGAGGACTTGCTTTGTGCTTGTGTGTTGGCTCGCAGCGAGATTTGGGACAAGTGTCTGCCGCTAGCCGGGTTCTCTTATAACAGCAGATATCAGGAAAGCATCAAGATGGCACTGATCGAGGCTTTGTATGGACACCAATGTCGTACTCCACTGAACTGGGTCGAGTCCTTGGAAAGAATCACCATTGGACCGGAATTGATAGCAGCTGCAGAAGAGACAATATGCCCCATTTAGTTTGACTTAAGAGCCGCCAGTCTCGAAGAAGAGCTATGCAGACAAGAGACGCTGATGGTTAGTGTTCACAGTTGATTACTACATATACCTTGGTGTCTCCCCCTCATGAAGAGCGTATGTCGGTTCGGTGTCAGAGGGAAACTAGCACCGAGATACATTGGACTATTTCGGATATCGGAGCAAGGTGGATCCGTTGCTTACCATTTGGAGTTGCCACCCATATATTTTCTGAGTTCACAACATTTTCCATGTATCGCAGCCGAGGAAGTGCTTGAGTACTCCAGCAGATGTGAAGATCAGTGGTTTGGAACAGCTGGAACCAGATTGTACTGATCCGGAGCAACTCGTCAAGGACTTTGACCCGAAGGATAGAGCCACCAGAAACCAAGCGATCAAATTCTATAAAGTGCAGTGGAGCAACCACTCTGAGGCTGAGCTCACATGGGAACACGAAGAGTTCTTAAACTCTTTGTTTTCCCGGTTTGTACCCTTAATGTGTGTTTCCAGTTTGTTCCGCTTTGCATATGAATATTCGCCCTAGTTACTTTGTTTTCCCACTCTCCTTAAATCTCGGGACGAGATTTCTTTAAGGGGGGTGGGCTGTGACACCCCATGTGACTGATTTCCAGGTTGTGCGAACTTGCAGAACGCAAGCCCAAATCAATTCAAAATTTGAATGAAATTATCCAAACAATTGTCAAACTAAGGCTTGTGAAGGAGTTCAAATTTCGCAGTAACAACTTGAGGAACCAAAAATACCAGAGGATTCAGATCAGAGACAAAGAATTTTAGAGAATTTATTACGAATTTTGAAATTCGTTTGGATGTCCAAATAAATCTTAGAATCTTAGAAGTTGCTCTACTTTGGCCAGATATAGTTTGCAATTTACAGGGATTCCAGCTGTGAATGTTGGCCAGTGTGAACTCCAGGTCAAGCTCTTTCAAACGAGACCATTTTCGTGATTTTAGGAACTGGTTTACTAATTTTAATAGTGTGCCAAACTTCCAGGGAAATCACAGTTGGAAAATTTCGGAGAAAATGAGAAGATGTCGTGGGGCCCGCATGTCAACCTCGTCTCTCTCGATGAGCGTTGCCGGCGCCTTTTCTGCCATGTGGCCGCCGGCGTACGGCTTCGCCGCGCCTCCTCGGTTCCGCTCCCGGCCGCGGAATGGCTCAAAACAGCGCCACGCACCCCTCCCGGCTCTCTCCCTCGCATTTCTTGGCTCCCCAGTGCCCCAAAGCCTAGTCGCCACCCACCATTGCCGGCGAAGCCGAGCTCCCTCACCGCCGTCAAGCTGTCCCCGGCCGAGCCACTTCACGCGGAGGTCCGAGACGTTGTCCTCAAGCTCTCAACGACCACCATTGTCTTGCTCACTCCGTGAGAGTCGCGAATCGGAGCTTCGTCCCCAACGCCGCCCGTCCGAGCCACCGCCGCGCCGCCGTCAAATTCGTTGTCTCCGGTTAGCCATCCATCGATTCTTCGCGCCGATGGGTGCGAATCAACCTCTCGCACACCCTTGGCCCCACCTTCTTCCATTTATGCAGCTCGAGCCGCGGGAATCGGATTTTTCCCCATCATCGTCGTTGAGCCGCCGTGAGGGCCCCTCCGTCCAGATCCACCGTCCGGCATTCTCGTCGTCAACGGTGTCCACGCCGACGTCTCCCACAACACCCTGAAGACTAGGCACCAGCGTGTGCATCTTCCCGTCGACCACCGCGAGCACACGACGTCGCCGGAGCTCAGCCACCTCCGCCTCGTCGCCGCCAAGCCACCTCCGGTCGATCCCACGAGCCCGCGACCGTCGAGGTGAGCTCCACTCCACCCACCGCCCATGCTCGTGCTCTCCTTGTCACTTTTGGCCACCGGAAACGCCACTCCGGCGTGTGCGCCGCCGCCCTCCGGCGTGCCTCCGGCCAACACACCACGGGCCACAGCCCCGGGATCCCGTGCGACCACGCAGGATCCGGTGCTCCACCCCGTGTGACCCTGTGTGTGACATCGATCCTGAGTGGCTGGATAACTTTGTGACCAGCCAGGACCTGGTGCAGCCCAGACCCTGTGTCCCTCTTTGTGGCCCTGATCTGAGTGGTCCGCCCGTTTTTAGTTCAATTCTCGAATATCTGGAAATCCTCAAAAATTGCTTGAAACTTGTAAATTGCCTAGCATATCGAATACAACTCAGAAAAATGTGAAATCAATTTTGTTGGACTCCTTGTGCTCTGTTCTATCCAGTGCCAGTATCAAATCACCTTATGCACTTCATCCGTTTCCTGTATAAATCACCTTATACACTTCATCTGTTTTCTGTATAAATACGTTTATGCAGATCTTGTTTTATTCATAATAAATTCCCTGTTGCTCCATAAATCCTGAACTTTTACATACTTGCTAAGAAATTGATAACACACGTACAGAACATTTGCTACTGTCATATCCTATCTGGTTATTTTCTTATAATTTAAATCATGCTCTGCACTGTATAAATCTTTATAAATAATCCATGTTACAATAAATCATCAAACACCACTGTAAATTACTTCCAGTGGCTCTCTTCACCAGAAAAATGCCACTGGACATAAACTAATTTTCTAAACTAAATTAGCTAATTAACCAACTTAAGTTAATAAAAGTAATTAACTAAAACAAGAGTCAATGAAGGAAATACTAAGAATAATAGTTAATCATTTGCACTTACAATGTAAATGACTGTCCTATAAATAATTAAATATTAATTGCATCATGTTATTGCATCTAACATGCATTTCCTTGTCATGGCATATAGCTCTCGAGGTGATTCAGGAGCGCAGGTGGAGGACCAGGATGCTGAGCTGCTCAGGAGGAGCCACTGACTGATCCCTTGCTGACTGTGCTAGTGATAGCGTCGTTCCTGAGCCAGGCAAGCCCCGGTGCTTGCCTACCTTATTAAGACTTTATTTTCTTACTTGATTGGTGCTAGTAATTGATTGTGCATTAGGTTTATTAGGAGTTGATGTGAAATCTTAGAACTGCATTAGGACTACCCTTCCATATCCTATTTTTGTAGATGTGGTCTAGGTTACGTTAGAACTTGCTATGCTTAGTGGCTAGTGGACGGTAGAAGACGAGTGGTAGGTCCCACTCGCATTATAGGAATCACCTTGGATTGTACTAGATGGATTTAGGATTTGCTGAGACCGGACGGGGGATTGTTTGTGTAGGATGGTTGGAGAAGGCTGGGCCTTCATAGTGGTAACCCCGTCTGTGTCGATTAAGGACCGTTCGTTGTTGGCCCTGTTGAGCAAGTTCGAACGTACTGATCACATGCTAGTGTTCTATGGGCTTAATAGACCGAGTAGCTTAGCAATCGTGGGGACGACATCACCGCCTGCTGCTACGGGGGAATGAGGGAAGCCACCCACGAACGACGGCTGGGCCGGGAGTTCTGTGGGGCCCAAGACTTCTGCCGGGAGCAACAGATTGAGTAGGCCTTGCAGGTTCTTTGTGAAAGGTTGCCATATGTGGCGCCTTTGTGCTGCATATGTCGTGTGGTCAAGTTTCTCCTGCAGGATGTACATCGATGCCGCCGCTCACGGTCAAGAGCAACCTTGTTCACTGCGGCACATCGTAGTGTGATATGATTGATGATGATGATGATGATGCTAGTTATTTACTGCTATATTTATCTATCATTACTGCTACACTACTCATTTGATGTATTGTTACTTATTACCTGTTTAGAGATAAGTGCACTGTATTATTGGTTAAGTACTTAATTTGAAATAAAACTTGAAAGTAAGGACCAAGTAATTAGTGCGGGTTATGCAATTGAGTCAGCCTAACCCTTTGTAGCCTTTGCATGCTAGGAGTCGGCTGTAGTTAGCCACGTTGACGGGTAAGTCTTGCTGAGTAACTAGTATTCAGGGTTTGGCTCTTTATGTTTTGTGCAGGTGGTCTTTGCTTCCACTGTGCTTGGTGGATTTTCTCAGCAGGTCCATATCGTGGGCTTCGATGTGTGGCTTGGATCGTCGAGTTTAGTAGAGGTTGTACCTGTAGATTTTCGCTGTGCTACTCACGTGTTTTAAATCATTTAAGACTTGTAAAAACTTAAAGATGTAAATTTGTGCTTTTTTTGTGATGTACTGTTAAGTCTGTTCATCAGCGCGTACCGACTCGATCCTGTGAAAAGCGGAGACGCTATAGCGCTGTAGCGTCCCGCCTCCCCGAGGCCGGGCCCGCACACCTAGCAGCTCTCTAGGATGTCAAGACTTTCCTCATAGACCAATACATGTCTTTTCTGCGCACTTTATCCTCACTCGTGCGCACCCGAGAAGGACTTCCCGGTCGGTCACCCATCACGAAATTGCTGCGGGCCAAGCACGCTAACCTCAGAGTTCTTTCGAGATGAGCTTCCGAAAAAGAAATTGCAATTTGTTGACATGAGTATTCTATCAACCCTATTAAGCCTTGGGCTGGGATGTCACATACTCACCCCCTTAGAAGATCGTCGTCCTCGTCGATCAACCCCAATCCAGGAACGTCCCCTCTTGGCCACGTCCGTGCATCCAGTGCGAGCGCATGTGCCATGCTGTGTGACCACTCTGGGCCCACACCAGCCATGCGCACCATGCCTGGGCAACTCTGCCCACACGCGCCCGTGAAACTGCGAGGGTCGGCTCTGATACCACTGTAGCGTCCCGCCTCCCCGAGGCCGGGCCCGCACACTTGGCAGCTCTCTAGGATGTCAAGACTTTCCTTACAGACCAACACATGTCTTTTCTGCGCACTTTGTCCTCACTCGTGCGCATCCGGGAAGGACTTCCCAGTCGGTCACCCATCCCGAAATTGCTGCAAGCCAAGCACGCTTAACCTCGGAGTTCTTTCGGGATGAGCTTCCGGAAAAGAAGTTGCAACTTGTTGACATGAGTATTCTGTCAATCCTATTAAGCCTTAGGCTGGGATGTCACAGCCTTCAGAAGGCTTATGTTCACCCGCGGCATTTGCCGTGGGGGTTAATTCCATCTAGTATCGATTATACTCGAGTACTGCTTTAATCATTCTTCTACAAGGTCATCGATCTGACCTGAGGAAGCTTGCATTTACTTCTATGACTTCAAATTGTGCGAGTAAGTCTGCTGATGAAGGGTTTCATGTTCTTTGGCTTGATGCTGCTTCATAATGAAATACAACATCTAGATGAAAGGTAATCTACTGAAGAATGTGTTATGCGACGATGGCTAGGTTAATATCCGTGCACTATGTATTTCTTGCATGCATGATGAAAATGTGGTTGCTTATGGTAGGGCCTGCCCAGTGCACACCGCGTTGGTGAGACTGGACCAGATGAGAGGATAAGGGCGCGGTAGAAGCATTCACGTTCTCATCGATGATCACTTGCTTTATCGGTACCCAAAATTTTAAGCATGTCTACTGCCCTGTTGTTTGTGAGTAAATTACATTATGATAATTAAATTAGAGTCAATTCGTTGTTTTAAGTGACAGTATATGACTTATGCACGGAGAGCAGTATGTGCAGTACGTACATGTGCTTGCACCATGCATGCTACACCAAGCATATATATAGTACAGTTGGGGCATATAGATTGACCACACCACGCCTGGCACGCACCATATAATAAGTTTCCTACATTGCACCTTGTTAGAGCATTTCGGAGTACCCCACAACAAGGCCACGGTGAGATGGGCATATGGTGCTGCAGTCAGATAACATGCAAATAATAAGGGAAAATTGCAAATCCCACCCCATAAACCTCTCTTTTAGAAATTCCACCCCATAAACCTATTTGTTGCAAATCCCCACCCACCCAGTACTGTAGAGTTGGATTTTGCCCCCAATTGCCCACGTGCTCGTCGTCCTCCCTCCACGCTGGTGCAAAAAATGAGAGGGGCTCGTCGGAGGTGGCGCACTTGGAGGTGAGCTCCTCCGGCAGGTCGCCGCGGAGCACCTGCACCCGGATCAGTCACCTTCAGTTTCCGCGCCCACGAGCTCGAAGACGCCGGCATCCCCGACCCGCAGCTGGTTGTCGACGGCGAAGCCCCCCACACGGCGTCGAGCTTGACCTTCATATCGCTGCAGTAGCTCGTCGTCCACGACTGGCGTCGGTAGAGGAGGACGGCGGCCACGCACGCCTCCGGGAGGTGCTGGTGGAAACGCATCGGGATGGCCTGGACACGAACAGCAGGCAGCCATTGGCACATGAATAGCAGCAGCAGAGCAGACACACACTGATCTGATTATCACTACTAGCAGCAAAGTAGGAAAGTACCATTCTTTGAGCTGCAATTTCGTTGGAATTACTACTAGCAATCTGTAGCATAAAAAATGATGCTGTTGCGCGCACCAGCTGGAATGGCTTCTGAACTTGGGACCCGGAGAAGACGGTGGTGAAGAAGGGGTGGCCGCCAGAGACCGGGGTGATCTCCCAATCTTGACTTGAATCGCGGACGCATCGGGCATCTCTGGTTTGCTGCCGAGCTCAGGCTTCAATTGGGAGCAGGCATCCGACAGCTTCGGTTCGATGCCGCCGGCCTCGAGCTTCAACTGGGAGGAGCAGGGCTCATCCAGTAGCAGCTCCGCGACGATGCCGCCGGCGTCAAGCTGAACTTGGCGCATTGGAGCTCGCCGAGGTGGGATTCTTCGACGGCGGCAGCGCCATTGACGACGACGACCTCAGCGGCGCTACGCTTCAACGTCGCGGCCTGTGGCGCGGCGCCATTGACGACGACGACCTGTGGAACGACGCTACGCCTCAGCGCAACGGCCTCCTTCTTGCCCTTCGCCTCCCGCGCGCGCTCCGCGACGATGACGGAGTGCGCCTGACTCCACGGCGGGTGAGGCGTGGGACCGCGCGAACGAGGTTGATGCGCAGCGGCGCAAGGGAGCTTGGGATTAGCTGCAGCAGCCTTCAGTTCCGTGGGTTCGCGCGGGCCGCCGGCTTGGAAAGACCTGGTGCGGCGTTGCGCCGGGAAGGACGACGAGCACGTGGGCAATTGGGGGCAAAATCCAACTCTACAGTGCTGGGTGGGTGGGGATTTGCAACAAATAAGCTTATGGGGTGGAATCTCAAAAGAGAGAGGCTTATGGGGTGGGATTTGCAATTTTCCCAAATAATAAAGGGAGCTCTCCCACTTGCGCCGCTCGCGTGCCTGCTCCCACCGCTCCCCGCAGCCTTCACCCAAACCCTAGCCGCCCCCCACCGCGCCGTCGCAGTCGTCCCCGAGCCACACGCCTTAGCCGTGGGTCATCGTGGTCGCAGTCTCCGGCTGCCCTGCTCTCTCGCCGCTGCTCTCGCGAGGTCCCTTCTCGCAGCCGCCCCGGCCAGATCTAGCGGTGTCGGTGGCTAGCCCCGAAGCAGCGGCGGGGCAGCTAATCGGTGGCCTTTTGGAGCTCCTTTAGTTACTGATGGCCTTCTGGAGCTGGCGCTCCTTACCCATGCCATTCTGGCAATTAACCCGTATTTGCAAACTTGCAGTAGTGTTTGTTGCAGGGAGATCTACATGTCACCATAGCATACTGTTCTTGTTCAGTAGTGTACCATCACGTTTTGTTTCTTCAGTGCTGCGCAATAGTCTGTGCTATTTCCCATGCTTGCTATGTGTTCAACAGATTGCCTCTACGAAAGAAGCATCAGTGTTGTCCATCAACTCTCTTTTTTCTCTCTCGCGAGATATAAAGTATTCTAGCTACTGGCCATGTATGTTTTCTGTCAGTTCATATCTTCTGTTACATGCATGATGATATTATATTTGCAGTACTATTTCAGGCAAAGTGCTTCTGACTAGCTGGTGAATACAAATAGTCTGTACCGAGCACATTTTCAGTAATAATTGACTCGTTGATGTCATGATGTGCTCTGAGAAGTCATGATTAGTTCTCGTGTAGCTTGGTTGCTCATGTAGACAGATGCACCTTGCAGCCATGTCATATATTTTCTTCTGTTATTTCTGTTGCATCACTTTTATTTGCTTGAACTGATTCAGTCGTGATGATTGTTGAAGGCCTAGCTATCTCATAGCTGGACAGAGCCTATGTGAAGAACCCTACAAGGACAGCACCTTGATCATGCAGCTCCTGCGTGACAATTTGACCCTATGGACATCTGACACCAATGTAAGTTTCCTTCAGCTTTCTTGGTATTTATTTTGTGCATGCATGTAGTGGTTGGCATCTGACCTTAGTTATTATCCTGCACTTCTAATGCAAAGCACTAAGGATTCTCATGTCTATTATTCTCAAGCATGAAGTTTCAATCCAGGAATCAAGGAGCTGAACTTATTCTTTCTTTGGATATGTCCTGATGGCATGTATATAATCACTGTAAGTGCCTCTTCTTGTGCTTTGTTTACTTGCATGATTCATATTCTTGTTCCCTGCATGCTTTCTATCCTATTCACTGTCAGTGCCTCTTCTTGCAGAGAAGAAATCTCTTGTTTGATCCTGCACTACATTTCCAAGAGTGCTCATGTTCGACAGGTACTTTATAGCTGCTCATCAATCAATCCTTTCTTGAGTGTATTACTGTACAGTGTTCATGCCTTTGAGGATATGAACTTATATCTGTTATTATGAGAGTTACTGAGAGTGAGACATCTCCAATATAATCTCTAAACACCACCGTATCCTATCTGTTAAGTTGGTTCCCCATAATCTTACATGCGAGTGAAAGAATATTGGTAGTTGACATACAGGTTACCAAATGTCCTGATGCAAACAATATATATTTGCTCCCTGACTTTTCTTTTACCACCACATCATGAAGTCCTTCTACGTCTAGGCCATGAAATTCCTTCATCTTGGTAGCAGCAGTAATAATAGCAGAAATGATAAGTTGAAGCTTTGAATGCAGTTCAGTTGTTGATGGAATATTGATTGTATGCTCTTTATCACGTTTTCCACCTATAACTATCTTTTCATTGTCACAGGATATGAACTGTGAAGCATCAGGTATTGATGTTCTAGAATCCAGGGACCATGGGAGGTAAGCTTAGATATTAGTGCTATCAGTAGAATGTGGTTTGTCTTACTTGAGAATCAATTGAGGTATAGGTAGATTTAAGTAATGTCCTGATGTAAAATGTCCTGGCAGCATGTATGTAATCACTGTCAGCGCCTCCTCTTTGTTTGCTTAAAGCTTCGTAGGAAAATGTGGCTTTAGAAGTGATTTGCATCTGTATATGTAAACTAGTGTGAGCATGTTAGTTCCTTTGACATAAAACGAGTGTATTTCTGATGTATGTAATGAATACAGTATGTGTATTGCATATAATGGATAAAATATTCTCTCTTTTTTTTTTAATCTATCATAGCAGACGCGTTCCAAGTGATACATGTCTGCTAATGTGGAGCACGGCAGACGCGCTTTAATAATGCACGTCTGCTACTGTGGCGCACATCAGACGCGTTTTGTTCTAAGCGCGTCTGCTACTGTGGAGCACAGCAGACGTGTTTTGATCAAAAGGCGTCTGCTATCTGTGTCTCTTTGCAGACGTGGATTTCCGCGTCTGCAATTAGCCCTCTTCGCAGCGAATTAGGAGACGAAAAAAAAATTCGTCTGCAATTAGCCTTGACCCGCGTCTGCAAATAGCCTTTTCTACATAGTGGAGGTCGACATGCAGTGTGGATTTGGTGAACGACTGGACATGGGAGTCATCGGGAGTTCATGTCACACCTGATCTCTTCTATGAGCGCTGTAAGTAGTATGGAACATTTCTGATCCTTATTTTGCATAAGGCAAAAATCCATGATAGCACTAGGAATTATGGGACTTTCAGAGAAAAATTTCGTTAGAAAAATGTGCTTCTAGCGACTACACAAATATCAAAGAATTGAGATATAACAACCACACACTGCATCTGAGATGATGCCACTTCTTCTTAAACAACTGAGATAGTGAACTAAGCTCTCCTGTCTTCACAGGCCGAATTGCTGCCGATGTCCAACCTCTTGCAGTTCACGTGCCAATTGACTTAATGGCAATCGCTGTCAATTGGCAAATCGATCCGGCATCTGATGCAATAGTCTTTATCCATCCAGTGAAGTAGCTAGTTTCCAAAGATCTTCCATTTGAGAAGGAGCAGGACAGCATGATGTATGTTTGGTACTTCGGCTGGCCCCATATGTCCGGAAGGTACCAGTTCCAAGTTTAGAAGGAGCTACAATCTACCAAATCTGAGTTGCCAAAACAGCTTAAGAGTTTAAATTTATTTTTATAGTATTTTTAACATAGCTTAATTGATTTGAAAAATTTCGCACCGAGTCTGTCAATTTGTGTGTGTGATGATATTTTCTTGTCACTCTATTGAATACTTATCTGCATCCTTTATTAAACCAAGCAAATGGAATAGAATTGATGCTTTTCTATGCAATTTTAATAATACATAACTCCCACCTTTTTTTCGTAATTCACCGAGTCTGTCATTTGTATGTGATGATATTTTCTTGTCACTCTACTTAATACTTACAGATTATGTCAATCATAACATATTTGCATCTTTTATATATTAAACCAAGCAAATGGAATAGAGTTGCTGCTTTTCTATGTAATTTTAATAATACAGAACTCCCACTTTTTTTTTCGTAATTTGTTTCGTCACACCCCCTCTACTGATTATGATCTATTGTTCTTCCATCAGCATTGTTTCCTCTTGGACCGCTTCTTTTTCAAATTTGTTTAAACAAAATAGAATACATAACATGATCCGCCACAATTTATGTTTCCGAGCCAATCAAAGCTTTGAACCCATTAAGTTGTATCAACCCAACAATTTAAAGAGGAATTATATGTTACGTTCATATCATTTTAATTTTTAATTTGGCATATGTTCAATTGTGTTTGAAATATTAAAATAAACATCTATATAATATTTTTTATTATTTAGAATTTAGCTATTTTTTGACTTATGATGGTATTGCAGAATTAGAAATAGGTATTAAGGATAATTTTAAGCTATTTTTATACTTATAATGGCATGGTGAGTAATTTAGGAATAAGTATGAAGGGTATTTTGCCTATTGTTTTAATTATTCCTAATTTTGCTACTTTTGGGGCTCATAATGGCATGGTGGTCAATTTAGAAATAGGCGTGAATGGTATTTTTGTCTATTGTTTATTATTCTGAATTTAGCTATCTTTTGGGCTCATAACGGCATGGTGGGTAATTTAGAAATAAGGTGAAGGGTATTTTTGTCTTTTTTTATTATTTCAAATTTACCTATTTAATAAATATTTATAGGGGGTTTTATGACTAATTGTTTCATAATGGCAGTGGTGGGTAATTTTCTGTTCTTATTTTCTCGGATTAACGTGGGAATTTCTAGCATTTTAGAGCGATCGTGGAGGTTTCAATTCTTGTTCAATTATATATATAATTGATTAAATGATCTTTTTCAGAAAGAAATGAAAAGAAGCTTTTGATGAACTGTTGTTTATGAGCATGACTCAAATGAATTTTTTGTTTTACTCTCTTCGCTGTCTGGTGTTACAAATAAAATGATCTGCATGTGAACTGGTCTTGAAATTGCGTTCTTCAAAGATAATTATTTGCAGATGACTTGTTTTACCAGTACTAAACCTTCAGGCATGAGAATTACCCCGTTGTTTGTGAGCAAATTACAACAGTATCTTAAGCATTCACTGTGTACTGAATCCACAATAAATTTCACATCGTATCTGTACCATTGAAGACTAGATCTACTATTCTAAATTCCACATCACATCAGTACCATGTACTGAATTAATTTACGTGGCAGGTGTATTGCCCTGTTTTTTGTGCGTAAATTACTATTGGAATATCTATCTATTATATATATATAATTGACCACGAAACGGAGCCACCATGTTCGCTCTAAAATGTTAGAAATTCTCACGTTAATCAGAGAAAATAAGAAGAAAACAATTACCCACCACTGCAATTATGAAAAAATAGTCTCAAAACCCCCTAAAAATATTTATAAAATAGCTAAATTCGGAATAATAAAAAATAATCAAATACCCCTCGCACATATTTATAAATTACCCACCACACCATTACGTGTCAAAAAATAGCTAAATTCAGAATAATAAAAAATAGCCAAAAATACCCCTTGCACCAATTTCTAAATTACCCACCATACCATTATGAGTCAAAAAATAGCTAAATTCGGAATACTAAAAAATAACAAAAAATAACCATTCACACCTTTTTCTAAATTACCTATTATGCCATTATAAGTCCAAAATCTTACTAATTTTGGACTATAAAAATAACTATAAATATATCTAATTCTTATTTCTACACCATACTATTGTGAGCCGAAAATAGCTAACTTTTGGATTAATAAAAATATCCAACATACACTTAATTCCTATTTCTAAATACACCATCATATGTCTAGCTAGCATGACATATTTTGCTATTTTTAGCTGGAAACATTTTCTTTGAAATTTATTTGTAGCACAACACATTCTTTTTTCCTATCATGACATATATTAGTTGTTTATTAGCATGGTATGTTTGAACCGACCTCACTTCTAAAATAAATTCAAAATACATTGTTAGATAAGACAGAACCTAAATAAGGGACCTGTGAGAAAATCTCCAATCAATTTTCTATTATTTTATAAATATAGAGTACAATATAAATAAATAAATAATAAATTATGTTAGACTTATAGAATAATATAAAAATGTTTTAAATTGTATAGTAAATCTAGCCATACTAGTTTACATTCACGAATCACGAGGCTGTGCGTACGAAATTGAATTTTTGGCGGGGGTGGACTTTGGCATTGGCTGGTGTGACACCCCGTGTCACTGATGTCCAGTTAGTGCACACCCAAATGAACAGAACACACAAATTCAAATCAAGTTCAAAATTCGAAATCAATAATTCAAACAAGTGTCAAACAAATGCTTGTGAAGGAACTCAAAACTTTCTATAACAACTTGAGCCAACCAAATATTCTGGTGACAGCCCTTCAGATATCAGAATTTTGGAGAATTTGTGGTGATTTTTGAAACTCGTTTGGATGCTCAAATAAATCCCCAAAGTCTCCAAAATGACCAACTTTGACCAGCTGCCATTTAAATTCTTTTGCGCATTAAGATGTGCATGTTATGTCACTGGATTCTCCATCTTTCAATCTTTTGTTCAAGACCAGTTTCACAATTTTTGGGGCTCGTTTGCTAGTGCAAATTGTGTGCACAAAATTGAGGAAAATCTGAGTTTGACTAAATCGGGAAATTGAGAAGATGCCGTGGGGCCCGCCTGTCAGCCACCCGTACCTCACTGAAGCGCGCCGGCGCAACGTCAGTGACCCGAGGCGTCAAAACGCGACCCCGCTCCTCTCCCGGCTCACTCCCTGTCATTTCCCTCGCTCCCCGGACCGCAAACCCTAGTCGCCACCACCATTGCTACCTTGAGTAGAGCTCGTCACTGCGTCGCCACGTCGGAGTCCCTTCCGGCTAAGCTGCGCCCCCTCGAGGCACACCGTGGCGTCCTGGGGATAGCGTTGGGGTCGTCTCCGCGTCCGCGTCCCGCGAGCCCGTGGATTTGAGCTTCTTCTCCAAGTCCGGCCGCGCGTGCCACTCAAGCCTCACCGTTGATTTCTCTTTCCCCGGTGAGCCTCGCTCCAATTCCGCACGTCCGGAGCCGCGTAAGTTCATTGCGCACCCCTCTGACCTATCTTTTTCCCAAGTCCACAGTCCAAGTCACTGGAGTTCGAGTTTTCCCCTTCGCTGGTCTTCACCGCCACGGAAGAGCTCGTCGTCTCCGACCACCTTCCTGGCGTTTTCCTCGTCGACACGTACCACGTCGACCTTCTCCTCGACCCCGTGAAGCTGTAGGACCAGCGCGTGCATCTCCTCGTCGACCACCGTGAGCTCGCCACCGCACCGGAGTTCCGCCTCCCGCCGTACCTCAACATCGACCCTGTTCCGGCCGTTCCCGCTCCAAGTCATCGAGGTGAGCCCTTCGTCTCGCAACGAACCCTCCCGTGCTCACCGTGGTCCAAATGACCGCCGGAAACTTCTTTCCGGCGAGGTCGCCGCCGCTTTCCGGCGACGACCCCGGCCGATGCACCATTGGCCACACGCCACGGATCGGTTTTGGCTATTGCGGGATCTTTTGTGGTTAACTGTGTAGCCCTGCGTGCGTCCTCGAGCGTGAGTGGCTGGATCTGGTGTGGCCAACCCAGATCCGGTGCGGCCCTGATCTTGTGGCCCTTTATGTGTCTCAGATCTGATTGGTCCGCCAAATCTTTAATCCTTGTTGAATTAGTTTAATTTACCGGAAATTGCCTAAAACTTGTTGAATTAGTTTAATGAAAATTCAATTTTGTTGGCTTCCACTCACTCAGATCTATCCTGCAAAAATGTCAAATCACATGAAATTCTTTCTGTGTTTTCTGCAAACATGCTTTGGTACAGGAATTGTTTAAATCATAATAATTTCTCTGTTGCTCTATACATATTAAATCTTAGCATGCTTGTTAAGCAACTGATTACACACATACAGAGCATTTTTCCACTGTCGTATGATGCCTAATTATTTTCTTATAATTTAAATCGTTCTGTGCATGTTATGAATTATTATAAATAATCTGTATTACAATAAATCGTCAAACTTCACTGTAAATCACTTCCAGTGGTGGGTTTCTCCAGGAAAATACCACTGGACATAAATTAATTTTTGAAATTAAATTAGCTAATTAACCAACTTAAGTTAGTAAAAGTAATTAACTAAAACAAGAGTCAATGAAGGAAATCCTAATAATAAAAGTTAATCATTTGCACTTACAGTGTAAATGACTGTTCCATCAAGTAATTAAATCCTTAATTGTATCATATTCTTGCATCTAACTTTGCATTATTTCCTTGTCATAACGTGTAATGACAGAGACGACTCCGGAGCCACTGGCAGCTGCCGGAGGCGGAGGCACAGGAGGAGGAGCCACCAGCTGACCCTGCTGACACTAGCGTAGCTCCTGAGCCAGGCAAGCCTCAGTGCGTGCCTTCCTATTTAGATTTTTGGTTTATCACTTGATTGGGGCTAGTAATTGTTTGGGCATTAGGTTTATTAGGAGTTGATGTGAAACCTTAGAATTGCATTAGGACTATCCTTCCATATTTACCTTGTGTCCTATTTTGTAGTAGTTCGTTCTAGGTTAACATTAGAACTTGCTATGCTTAGTGCCTAGCGGACGGTAGAAGACGAGTAGTAGGTCCCACTCACGAGATAGGTTTTTCCCCTGAATTGTACTAGATGGATTTAGGATTTGTTGAGACCGGACGGGGATTTATTTGTAAAGGATGGTTGAAGAAGGCTGGGCCTTCATAGTGGTAGCCCCGTCCGTGTCGATTAAGGACCGTTCGTTGTTGGCCCTATTGAGCAAGTTCGAACGTACTGATCACATGCTAGTGTTTTTATGGGCCTAGTAAACTTAGTAGCTTAGCAATCGTGGGGACGACATCGGTGCCTGCTGCGACGGGGGAGTGAGGGAAGCCACCCATGTACGACGGCTGGGTCGGGTGTTTTGTGGGGCCCAAGACTTCCGCCGGGAGCAACAGATTGAGTCGGCTTTGCGGGGGCTTTGTGAAGGGTTGCCATATGTGGTGCCTTTGTGCTGCATATGTTGTGTGGTCAGGTTTTCTCCTGCAGGATGTAGATCGATGCCGCCGCTGTCGGTCATGAGCAACCTTGTTCACTGCACCACATCGTAGTGTGATTTGATTGATGATGATGATGATGATGATGATGCTAGTTTATTATTGTCATATTTACATATATTGCTGTATACTGTTATTAATTGATGTATTATTTTTCTATACTTGTTCTAGAGATAGATGCACTGTTTTACTGGCTAAGTACTTCACTTGAAAATAAAACTTGAAAGTAAGGATAAAGTAATTAGTGCGCTGTTAGGCAAGTGAGTCAGCCTACCCCCTTGCAGCCTTTACATTCTAGGATTCGGCTGTAGTTAGCCACGTTGACGGGTAAATCTTGCTAAGTATTAGTTGCTCAGGGTTTGGCTCTTTATGTTTTTGTGCAGGTAGTCTTGTTTACACTGCTGCTTGGTGAAGTTCCTCCAGGTCCACATCACGGGCTTCGATGTGCGGCCATGTTTCGTCGAGTGTTATAGTATTGTATCTTTTAGACTTCTGCTGTGCTACTCACATGTTTTAAATAATTTAAGACTTGTAATAACTTAAGGATGTAAATTTGTGCTTTTTATGTGATGTACTGTTGCGTCTGTTCATCAGCGCATACCGACCCGATCCTGTTAAAAGCGGAAACGCTACAGCTGGCATCAGAGCCGTGTTGGGACAGTACATCATATAAACGGCCTATTTTTGAAAAGTTAACCACGTTACGAGTGAGGAACGAAAAGCCTATTATAAGGATGTTAGAGTATCAGGTGGTAATAGGAGTTGCTTGTTTATTTTTATGTAACGACGCACCGACGACCAGGTAAGAAGGTAAGGACCTGCATGGCTTCAGAGTTTGGTGGTGGAGTTTGTTCTGTTCCATGAGCCATCGAGTTCATGAGGCGAAGTTGCAGGTGTTGAGACGTGATTGAACCATGCATTACACTTTATTGGAGTACGTCACCTGTGTAGGTTGGTTGAGGTGACATTGTGTGCTTTCTGCAGGTATACTAACTCGCACGTAGATCGTGTAGAAAACGTTTGTTGAATGTGACTTAGTTGCCACCGATGTCTACGGCCTGCTATATTGGGCACCTTTTTATTTTGTGAGGACGTGCAGGACGAGCATGCATTGCATCTTCATTTTAAAACACTTCCACGAAATTCAGATCACCCAGAAATTGCTGACTGACTAAGCAACTTCAAAAATCCACTACTCCAAAACCGCTGAGCCAAAAATTGTAAACTAAGACTTTCTGGAAAGCTTACAACATGAAATTTTTTTTTGCTTAGATTTGCCCTCTTGATTCTGTCAGTATACCCTCCAAATCTGTCGTCCAAGTCTCAACCTGTTATGTCGTCAGCCTGTTTTCAGAATCTGTCTGCCAAAATCAAAATTTGATATCTCCAGTTCTGCTGATCCGTTTGAGGCGTTTGAGCACTCTTGGAAAGATCTCGAAGTTATATACAAGTTTCGTGTTCTGACTTTTCCCGTTCGACGCCTCCAGAAGTGTCAGTTCTCAGTTTAGTGTCTACTGTTCTTGACGAGCCAGAATTCCAGCGTTGCAGTTTTTCGTTCCTTTGCTTGTGGGCTGCGTGTGGCTTTTGCTACTATTGCACAACAGCCTGACCATGTTATATTTCTTGCTTAGAATGGTTATTTTTGTTCTGTTGGAAGAGATTGTGACGTTTTCCCTCTCTTTTCCGCAGATGGCCGATCTGGACGACTTTCCGCACGCCGAGCTCGGGGAGGACGGTGCGCTGCACACGGATGGTCTTTACCACCCCGGTTTTCCCACGCTGTTTTGGGCAGAGTTGCAGCCCCATGGTTACACCGAGCCTCCACGTTACCGTGGACGCGCCAGTCAGGTGTACGGACTTCCCCGCTTCTCTATGTGGGTGGACGTTCCCACTCACCCGCAGCGACCCGCGTGTTCACACTTTGAGCTTGAGGGCTGGGGTCAGGACTTTGACGAGACCCTGAACCGGGTTGCTCTCGAGGCGATGGTCAAGTTCTGTGAGATGCACATTGCTGATCTTGACGACACACCACTGAGCTTGTTTCCAGTCAGCACCACAAGTCACCCTCAGTACAGGAGACGTCTCAGGCAGGTTGACAGTGGCAGACTGATCCCCACCCCGACGCAGCTGCCTTCTATGGCTCGACACCTGTCTGAGCTGTACAGGGCTTTTGTGGCTTCCGACCGTGCAGGTGGGAGGACCTTGGGCCGTGTGGAGACGTTGTCAGAGACAGTGACCAGGATTGCACAGCTGGAGCACACCTTGACCTTGACTGCCGCCCAACGTGACCAGCTTGCCGGCCAGCTCACTGCACGTGGCCACGACATAGTGACCGACTTGAGTGTTTTACTATGTCGGTCTGATCCATTTGATGCATTCTTTTATGATAAAAAGGCAATTCGTTTTTTTTTTCTACTGGTACAGGTAGCTGCTTAATACTAGAGCTACTTGTACAAATTTAAAGTGACAGCTTATGGCTCCTCATGAACACACTGAAGAGCAGCATGCCAGTGTTAACGATCCCTCAAAAAAAAAAAAAGGCAAGAGCGGCATGCCAGCCCATGTGCTTGCAATATGTTCTACGTCAAACATATACTGCAGTTCGGGACATATGGATTATTGACCACAACGCCCGCACCATAAATAAGTTCCAGCATTGCGCCTTATTAGAGCACATTGGACTTTTTTTTTCAGATAATGTAAACATGTGTTCCATCCTCTACATATGGTGCTGCATTCAGACAACATGCTAATCGAGAGTCCTTTCAAAAAAACATGCTAATAGAGAGATCAACATGCAGTGTGGATATGTGGGCGACTGGGCATGGGAGTCATGTGGAATTCAGGTCATACTTAAGCTCCTCTTTGGACTCTGTAAGTACTTCGAAACATTGCTAATCGTTATTTTGCAAAAAAAGATGCATTTGAGTTTCTTTTCCAGTAGTTGTGTGCTCCTACGACACTAGAAATAATATCACTTTCAAAGAAAAGTTTCTTGAGAAAAATGTTCATATATCCTGAGCGCCCGGCTCTGTTTCAGATTTAAAAACCACTGCACCCAGATCAAGGAATTGCACATAGAACAACCACACGAGACTTCGGTGTCTCAAAAAAATTTCAGTCCAAACTTCTTACACAACTTTAGTATCTTATATTTACTAATTGGAGCCCTCACGTTAATCCAAAGAAAATCCAAGAAATTCTGAGAAAAACAGCAAAACATCCGTCCGTTAATTTAGACGCTTAACAGCCCATTACCATTGGATCTTCTGTAATTCTTCCCACATCTCACGTGGGGCCTTCAGGCTAGGTTACCGATCCCGGGACGCTGGCTACCGTAGGAAGCGAAGAAGGGTGCCACGCCGCAGCTGCCCGCCACGCTACACCATGTATTGCGAACAACTGGCTACGGGAGAAGGAGGTGAAACAGGGCGCCGCGCCGCCTCCACGCCATGGAGCTTGAGGAGGCGCTGTGGCAGGCGACCTCAGTTACATTGATCGGATCGCCACCCATCAGCCTCGCCGTCTTCCATGGCGTCTCCAGTGGTCTATTTTGCCTGTTCGTAGATTAGTCCAGATTAATTGAGTTTGTTCTGTTTTTTTTCAGGAGATCTCGTCTGCACTTGGATCGAGTTCCTCTTTTGCTGGGAAGAATGATGCATCGGCACTGCTAGGCCACAATAGGTAGCAGCGATCAGAGGGATAAGGGCAAGAAGAAGCAGTTCAGTTCCATGCATCTTGATTCCTGCCTGTTCCAGATTCTTCAGGGAGCAGCAGTTGCATGCAAGACGAGCCGTTGGAGTCCTTCGTATCCAAGCACAAGATCGAACTGTACTCCAGCAACTCCGACTCCAATACCTCAAGGTGAGGACTTTTGTCCAAAAAAAAAAAACACTCAAGGTGTGAGGCCCGTGTCCATAGCTTCCTGGTGCATGTGTTTTTTTGTGCATGTATAGGTGAGGAAGGAACTGGAAGCTGAAGATCTTCAAAGCACTATCGCCTGTCTTCCTGCCATGTCAACTCTGATATGGACTCTGCCACACACACGTACGTGAAGCAGCGGCAGTTGGAGAATACCAGCGGTGGCGTGTTGAAGTCGAACAACTACGACGACCAAGGTAAGTGGGATGCATTCGAAATAATGTGATCCGTGATTGAAGCGTCTCCGCTTTTCGCAGGATCGAGTCGGTATAGCGCTGATGAACAGACGCAACAGTACAGCATATAAAAAGCACAAATTAAGTCTTTAAATGGTTACATTAATCCAATTAAAACATAGAGTCGCACAGCGGAAATAAACGGTACAAGTATAAGTCCAAACTAGTAGAAATACAGGCGCACGCGCTCACGATACAATAAGAACCCGCATCCAAAGCCATGAAGATACGGATTCGGGAGGAGATCACTCCTCAGTCTCCCAGTGGGCTGTCCAACCAAAGGGAAGCTGGCCATCCCACTGTCCACCTCCACCCATAGAGTCGGGGATAAAGGTGCTACCTGCAATAAAATATAAAGAGCCAAACCCTGAGCAACTAATACTCAACAAGTCTTACCCGTCAATTTGGCTATCTACAGCCGACTCCTAATATGCAAGGCTAAAAAGGGGTGGCTGACTCAATAGCATACCTCGCACTAATTACTTGATCCTTATTTTCAAGTTAAGTACTTATCCAGTAAAACAATGTGCATATCTCTAAAATAGGTATAAAGTAACAACACATCAACAGTGACAGTAGATATATAGCAATGTAAATAACAGTAATGTAATAGACTAGCATCATCATATCATCAATCATATCACACTACGATGTGACGCAGTGAGCAAGGTTGCTCTTGACCAAGAGCGGCGGCATCGATGTACATCCTGCAGGAGAAAACCTGACCATACGCCACACACGCGTAGAGTCGCATGTGACAACTATTCGCGAAGGTCCCCCTAGAGCTGGCTGGGTCTCACATCTCCCGAGAAAGGCCTTCCCGCACGGTCCCCGTCCCAGACGTACGCCCCGATTGGGAAGCATCCCTTCTCTCCCAAATACCATGATCGAAAGTGCAAGTATCCGCAAGACACCAGGGCAACCTAAGCTACTAAGTTTACTAGGCCCATAAAAACACTAGCATATGATCAGTACGTTCGAACTTGCTCAACAGGGCCAACAACGGACGGTCCTTAACCGACACAGACGGGGCTACCACCGTGAAGGCCCAGCCTTCTCGCACCATCCTACACAAACAATTCCCCGTCCGGTCTCAACAAATCCTAAATCCAGCTAGTACAATCCAGGTGAACCTACCTCGCGAGTGGGACCTACCACTCGACTTCTACCGTCCGCTAGCCACTAAGCCTAGCAAGTTCTAACGTAACCTAGACCACATCTACTAAAAATAGGGCACAAGGTAGGATATGGAAGGGTAATCCTAATGCATTTCTAAGGTTTCACATCAACTCCTAATAAACCTAATGCACAAACATTGACTAGCCCCAATCAAGTGCGAAAATAAAAATCCTAAATAGGGAGGCATGCACCGGGGCTTGCCTGGCTCAGGAGCGTAGCTAACAGGGTCAGCGGGATCAGTGTCCTGCTGCGGCTGCTCCTCCTGGGTCTGCTCCTCCGGCAGCTGGAAGTCCAGTGGCTCCGGAATCGTCTCTGTCCCTACACGTTATGACAAGGAAAATAATGCAAAGTTAGATGCAAGAATATGATGCAATTCATGATTTAATTACTTGATAGGATAGTCATTTACACTGTAAGTGCAAATGATTAACCTTGTTAATTAATTTCGTCTGGAGTATTTCCTTCATTAACTTTTAATTAAGTTCACCATTAATCAACTTGGGTAGATTAAATGAATAATGTGGTTTCAAACATTAATTTATGTCCAGTGTCATTTTTCTGGTGAAGAGTGCCACTGGAAGTAATTTATGGTGAAGTTTCATGATTTATTGCAAGGTAGATTATTTATAATAATTTATACAGTGCAGAACATGATTTAAATCATAAGAAAATAATTAGACAACATGTGACAGTGGAAAAATGCTCTTTAGGTGTGTTATCAGATTCTTAACAGGCATGCAAGAGTTCAGGATTTATTGGGCCACAGAGAATTTATCATGAATTAAATAATATCTGTATAAATTTATTTTTACAGGAAACAGAGAACATCTTTTGTGTGATTTGATATTTTTCCTACACAGAGCAGAGCACAAGAAGGCTACCAAAATTTGATTTGTATTTTTCTGAGATGTATTCATTTTTCTATCGATTTTACATGTTTTTGTGAATTTCTGGAGATTTAACTAAATGGAAAAGGATTAAAAAGGGCGCGACCAATCAGATCTGGCCACAAAGGCGGCCACAGAATCTGGGCCGCACCAGATCTGGGCTGGCCACACCAGATCCAGCCCCTCGCGTGCGAGAACGCACGCGGGACTACAAGGTTGGCCGCACGGAATCTTGTGTGGCCACACGGGATCCAGTCCGTGTGGTCCACGGTGCTGCGGCCGGGCTTGTCGCCGGCGCACGGCGGCGCAATCACCGGAGTAAGCTCCGGTGATGCTAGCGGCCAACGGAGGGCACTAGAGGGGGCTACGCGAGGCGGGGTTCTCACCTCGACGAACGGAAGACGGCGGCGATCGCCGGAAGCAGCTCGATGACGACGAGGCGGCGGTGGCGGAAGTACGACGAGGTCGGGAGCTCGATGCAGGGATCGGGAACGGAATGGAGTTGGTCGAGGAGGTTCACCGCGTCATGGGGAAGCTCGGAGAAGAACACGTCGACGTCGAGGGACACCGGAAGGCGGAGCTCGTCAGAGATTGCCGCGGGGGCTCGACGACGACGAGGAATAAAGTTGGAGTTCCGACGCGAGGAGCTGCGAAACAGGGGATTAGAAGGTCCAGGAATGTGCGCGAGGCACTTGCGCAACTGGGGCTGCGAGGGATTTGGTTCGCGCTCACCGGAGTGGGAGTATTTCCCGACGAGGCCGCGGAGCTCACTTGGCCGTGCTCGGAGAAGACGGGCTCGATTCGAGCTCCTCAGCCCGGAGCAGGGGAAATGGCGGTCATGGTGAGCTGAGTGGCGTTGCAAGGGAGCCTCCCTGCCCAGCATCTCAGCCCGGAGTAGGTCGTCGGCGGCGGAGCTCAAGCTCGGCAAGGGCGGCAGCTAGGTTTAGGTTGTTGAGCGATGGGGAAATGGGGAAAAATGGATAGGAGGGAGCCGGGAGTGGAGCGTGGACGTCGTATTTGGAGCTCGACACGCCGAGGAGCGGGCCCGGGCGCCGCGGGAGGGCGCCGTTCGTCGTCGGCGACGTGGAGGCAAAGCTCCGACGCGCGCAGAGAGACGACGTCGCTGACATACGGGTCCCACAGCATCTTCCGATTTTTCCGAATTAATTCAAACTACAAATTCCCCAAATTTTGGCACATCAATTGGACTAGCAATTGAACTCCAAAATTTGCAAAACCGGTTGCATTCGAAAGGTCCTGAAATTCTCTTTCCAGTGACATAACATGCACATCTCAATTCGAAAAAGAATTCAAATGGCAGCTAGTCAAAGTTGGACATTTTGGAGGGCAACTCCAATCTATAAGCAACGGGTCCACATCTCTCAATGATCTGGAATGGTCCAACGTATCTTGGTGCTAACTTGCCCCTGACACCAAACCAACGTACACCCTTCATGGGAGAGAGAGACACGAAGGTATACGTGGTCGCCAACTGCAAACACCAACGGTCGGCGTCTTCTGTCAGCATAACTCTTCTGTCGAGACTTGGCTGCTCTCAAGTTGGACTGAATGCGGCGAACAGTCTCCTCTGCTGCTGCCACTAAATCTGGTGTGGGAATGACCTCCTCATCAGTCACAACTGTCTCCTCTGCCGCAGCTGCGGGCTTTGCCTTGAAGATGACTCTCTCGCCGGTCTCGACCCAATTAAGGGGAGTCCGACAACGACGTCCATACAAGGCCTCAAACGGTGCCATCTTGATGCTCTCCTGATAGCTGTTGTTGTATGAGAACTCTGCAAGGGGTAAGTTCTCATCCCAACATTTGCCATGGTGTATCACACAGGCACGAAGCATATCCTCTAGAATCTGATTCACCCTCTCTGTCTGGCCATCGGTCTGAGGGTGATAAGCTGCACTGCGAATCAAAGTGGTGCCCAAAGAAGCATGTAGCTGCTCCCAGAAACGAGAAACAAACTGAGGTCCTCGATCAGAAATAATGGTCTTGGGCACTCCATGCAGACAGAGAATCCGAGCAATATACAACTCAGCATACTTCTTCACATTATAACGGTTGTGCACGGGGATAAAGTGAGCAGACTTGGTCAATCGATCAACAATCACCCAAATAGAGTCATGCTTCTGTGATGTGAGAGATAAGCCAACAAAAAAATCCATGCTAATATCCTCCCACTTCCAAGCAGGAATACTCAAAGGCTGAAGTAAACCTGCAGGCTTAACATACTCTGCCTTGACTCTCCTGCAAGTGTCACACTCAGAAACATACTGTGCGACCTCCCGCTTCATGCGGGTCCACCAGAAGCGACTCCTCAAATCCTGGTACATCTTGTTGCTACCAGGGTGGATAGAATACTTGGACAAGTGCGCCTCATCAAGAATCTTCTTGCGCAACTCAAAGTCCTTAGGAACCAAAATCTGTCCTGGAACCACAGGACTCCATCCTCATCCTCTCTGAAACACTGGACTCTAGCTTCCCCGAGCATGAGTCTCCTCCTGAGGTGATTCACCTTCTCATCCTTCTTCTGCGCTGCCACAATCTCATCTCGCAGGGTCGGAACAAGTGATATATTGGCCAAGGAGCCATAAGCATACACTCTAAGACTGGGCTCTGCCTCTGCATAAGGAGCTGCGATAAGATTATTGCAATGAGCATTGCGACTCAAAGCATCAGCAACCACATTAGCCTTCCCTGGGTGATAGTGAATCTCCAGATCATAGTCCTTGATCAGCTCTAACCATCTCCTCTGACGCATGTTCAGATCTGACTGCGTGAATATATACTTGAGGCTCTTGTGATCTGTATAGATATGCACCAGATTTCCCAACAGATAATGCCGCCATACTTTCAAAGCAAGTACGATAGCTGCAAGCTCAAGATCGTGGGTGGGGTAATGCTCTTCATGTCGCTTAAGCTGCCGAGAGACATAAGCAATCACCCTGCCATCCTGCATCAGCACACAACCAAGACCAGTACCAGAAGCGTCACAGTACACATCAAATGGCTTGGTGATATCAGGCTGAGCTAAAACTGGAGCGGTAGTGAGAAGCTTCTTCAGGTTCTGGAATGCATCACCACACTGCGGGCTCCATACAAATCTTACATTCTTCTTCAGCAACTCAGTAATGGGCTTGGAGATCTTAGAGAAATTCGGAATAAACCGACGGTAATCACCAGCCAAACCCAAAAAGCTGCGAATCTGAGAGACAGTCGTAGGTGCATTCCAATCCAGCACATCCTACACCTTGCTCGGATCAACAGCAATACCCTCTGCTGATATAACATGGCCAAGAAAAGGCACCTCGCTAAGCCAGAACTCGCACTTGCTGAACTTAGCGTACAGCTGGTGATCCCTCAAACGCTGCAACACAATCCGGAGGTGCTGCTCATGCTCCTCCTCTGTCTCTGAATAGATCAGAATGTCGTCAATGAAAACCACGACAAACTTGTCCAACTCTGGCATGAACACTGAGTTCATCAAGTACATGAAGTACGCAGGTGCATTGGTCAAACCGAAAGACATTACCAAATACTCGTAGAGTCCATATCTGGTAGAGAAAGCAGTCTTCGGAATGTCCTTTGCACGGATCTTAATCTGATGATACCCAGAACGAAGATCAATCTTGGAGAACACCTTAGCTCTAGCTAGTTGATCGAACAAGATATCAATGCGAGGCAACGGATACTTGTTCTTGATAGTCACAGCATTCAGTGGCCTATAATCCACACATAGCCGGAGTGCATGGTCCTTCTTCTTCACAAACAAGGCTGGACAACCCCAAGGCGAAGAGCTTGGGCGAATAAAACCCTTGTCCAGCAACTCCTTCAACTGCACCTTCAACTCTGCTAACTCATTAGGTGGCATCTTATACGGTCTCCTAGAGATAGGTGCTGTGCCGGGCTGCAAGTCAATACGAAACTCCACATCGCGATCTGGTGGCATGCCTGGCAAATCATCTGGGAACACATCTGGGTACTCACGCACCACAGGAATCACATCCAGACTCTTGCCAACGGCCTGATGCACTGACGGTCTCGATGTGGCCAACAAAGATAGCTGAAGAGTGACCTTGCCGTGCATAGGAGAATCCAAGTGAACAAGACGGAGAGAAGTATCAAGTACAGCCTTCTGGACCCTCATCCAGCCCATACCAAGTATCACATCTAAACCCTGACCGTCCAACACAATAAGATGGGTCGGGTAGATCTGTCCAGCAAGGTCAATAGGAGCATTACGCACTATCTGCCTCGTCATAATGCGGCCTCCTGGTGTACTGATCAAGTAGGGAGCCTCCATAGAAGATAGAACAAGACCCAAACGGCGAGTGCAAGATAGGCTGATAAAATCATGTGATGCACCTGAATCAAATAAGATAACCACGGGCTCGTGACGCATAGAAAATGTACCAGCTAGAACCTGCTCACCCTCTAGAACCTCCTCTGCAGTGGTGTAGTTAACGCGCCCAGTCTTGACTGACGCGTTCCTGCCCTGCTGGCGCTGCTGTCCTGCTGCCTGAACTGGAGCCCTCTGCGCGTTGTTCTGCCTAGGTGCTGCACGGCAGTCACGCGCAAAGTGCCCCGCCTGTCCACAGTTCTAGCACGGGAAACCTCTGCCTGCCTGCTGCGAGCGCTGCTGCTGCTGACGCTGCTGCTGCTGTGGCTGCCTCTGAGCAAACTGCTGCTGCTGCTGAGGCGGGCGCTAGTACTGGGGAGGTGCAAGGTACCTCTGTCCATTGGGAGCGGTGTACACAAGGCGTGGCCTGGCTGAAGTGCTGCCAGACGGTGGTGCCACTGCCTTCCTCTTCCTCTTGTCGTCTTGGTGTGCCCTGATGGCATCCTCCATCACTATCGCTGCACTGACAAGCTCGTCAAAGGTACCACCGGCGTTCAGGACAAGCCGGGACTGAAGCTTTGTAGACAAGCCTCTCAAGAAACACGCCTTCCGCTTGGCGGGCGTGTCTACCTGGTCTGGAGCAAACTGGGCCAGGTGGTTGAACACCTGGGCGTAGTCGAACACGTTCCTGCCTCCCTGCCTGAGGTCCAGGAACTCTCTGAACTTCCGCTGCATAATGCCCTGCGGAATGTGCAACGAGCGAAAGGCCTCTCTGAACTGTGCCCAAGTCAACTGCTGACCGGCCGGAAGAGTGGCAAGGTGAGCTGCCCACCATCCTCCAGCCGACCCCTGAAGCTGTTGCGCCGCGAACAGTGTCTTCTACACCTCTGTGCAGGCAGGAAGGAGCCCAAACTTGGACTCCACAGTGCGCAGCCAAGACTCCGCCTCCATCGGGTCAGTGGACCCGGAAAAGACAGGCGGGTGTGTGGCCAGGAAGTCTGTGTAGGTGCAGCCTGGCTGTGGACCCCGACGGTTGCCACCCTGCTGGGTGACGGCCTGAACGAGAGTCCTGAGCAGCTCTGTCTGGTTGTGCATCGCCTCCGCCAGATTGTGCTGCGGGGTGGCGGCGGCGGGCGACGCGGCGGCATCCTGCCAATTAAACATTACCACCGTTAGCTCCAGGATACAATACCAATATCAGGCGGAAATTTAAATTGACATGCACGGGCAGAAACAAAAGTAACTCAGATCCAAATAATTAAACTAACAGATCCATCCATAACATTAATTAAGTCTTACAGAGCATTCATTATATAGATCATGGTACAATCCACTCATGCATACAGAGGGGGTGTAACATCCAACAAAATACTAAGACACCTGACCAACTATTATGATGCTCCTAGATCAAGCTAACTAAGGACCTGTCGACAACTACGACGCACATGCGCCATCCACATCGCATCCAGCGCGCCTTTGTCACGCTTGGAATGCCAAGTAAGGCAACTAACGGTGCCTCCTACCACGGTGGGAAGCGGTGTCTAGGATCTCTGAAGGAAACAGCTCAACACTCATCTCCGACACGGCCTCCTCCTGTGCCTCCTCCTCTGCTGGAGGTGCCACAACTGCTGCAGCAATCTGCTCCTGGAGTCCCACTATCTGGTGCTGGGCGACCTGCAACTGCTGCTCGAGCTGTCCTGCGTGGTTCAGTGAAGCAGCTAGCTCGCCGACTAACTCTGAAATCTCGTGGCCACGCGCAGTGAGCTGGCCGGCAAGCTGGTCACGCTGGGCGGCACACTGGTCGCGTTGTGCAACACATTGGTCAAGCTGAGCAGCACAGTGGTCGCGCTGAGCGGTAGTCACGGCCAAGGCGTGCTCCAGCTGCGCAATCCTGTCGTTCCTAGCGTCCACTGTCTCTGACAACTCCTCCACACGGCTCAAAGTCCTCCCACCAGTGCGGTCAGAAGCCACAAGAACCCTGTACAGCTCGGACCAAGCTGCCGCTGTCAACCTGCCTGAGACGTCTCCTGTACTGAGGGTGACCCGTGGTGCTGACTGGTAACAAGCTCAGTGAGGTGATGCCAAGATCAGCAATGTGCATCTCGCAGAAACGCACCATCGCCTGAAGAGCAACACGGTTCAAGGTCTCGTCAAAGTCCTAACCGAAACCCTGAAGAGAGAAGTGCGACCATGCATGCCGCTGTGGGTGCGAGGGAACATCCACCCACATCGAGAAGCGGGGAAGTCCGTACACCTGGCTGGGCTGTCCGCGGTAGCGCAGAGGGTCGGGGTAACCAAGGCGCTGCAGCTCTGCCCAGAACAGCGTGGGAAAGCCGGGGTGGTAAAGACCATCCGTGTGCAGCGCACCGTCCTCCCCGAGCTCGGCGTGCGGAAAGTCGTCTAGGTCGGCCATCTGCGGAAAAGAGAGAGAAAAGTCACAATCTCTTCCAACAGAACAAAATAACCATGCTAAGCAAGAAATATAACATGGTCAGGCTGCTATAGAGTAGTAGCAAAAGCCACACACACAGCCCACAAGGAAGGCAACGAAAAACTGCAACGCTGAAAATCTGGCTCGTTAAGAACAGCAGACACTAAAACGAAAACTGATACGTCTGGAGACTTCAAACGAGAAAAGTCAGAACGTGAAACTTGTAGATAACTTCAAGATCTTTCTAACGATTACTCAAACTCCTCAAACGAACAACCAGAACTGGAGATATCGATTTTTGAAGTTGGTGGACAGATTCTAGAAAAACTGGTCGAGGCTGAAATTTGGTTTCATTTGGTTGACGGATTTGGAGGGGATACTGACAGAATCGAATTTGGAACTCTGAAGCAACATTTTAGTTCATGATATAATCTTTCCAGAATGTCTTGTTTCATCGCATTTGGTCAAGCGGTTTGGGAGTTACGAATTTTTGAAGTTAGCTTGTCAGTCTGAAATTTCTGATGATCTGAATTTCGTTGGAGTATTTTAATTGATGATGCAATGCATGCTCGTCCTGCACGTCCTCACAAAATAAAACGGTGCCCAAGTATAGCAGGCCGTAGACAGTGATGGTAACTACTTCACACTCACAAACGTTTCCACACGATCTACGCGCGAGTTAGTGTACCTGCAGAAAACCACACAACGTCACCTCAACCAACCTACACAGGTGACGTAGCTCATCAAAATGTAATACATGGCCCAATAACATATCCTCACCATCCTCAACTCCTCGTGAACTCGATGGCTCACGGAACAGAACAAACTCCGCCACCAATATCCAAATCCAGCGCCATGTAGTTCCTTACCTTCTTACCTCGGCGTCGGTGCGTCGTTACAGAAAAATAACAATCAACTCCTATTACCACCTGATTACTCTAACATCCTTATAATGGGCTTTTCGTTCCTCACACGTACGTGGTTAGATTTTCGAAAATAGGCCGTTTATATGATGTACTGTCCCAACACGGCTCTGGTACCAGCTGAAGCGTCTCCGCTTTTCGCAGGATCGAGTCGGTATAGCGCTGATGAACAGACGCAACAGTACAGCATATAAAAAGCACAAATTAAGTCTTTAAGTGGTTACATTAATCCAATTAAAACATAGAGTCGCACAGTGGAAATAAACGGTACAAGTATAAGTCCAAACTAGTAGAAATACAGGCGCACGCGCTCACGATACAATAAGAACCCGCATCCAAAGCTATGAAGATGCGGATTCGGGAGGAGATAACTCCTCAGTCTCCCAGTGGGCTGTCCAACCAAAGGGAAGCTGGCCATCCCACTGTCCACCTCCACCCATAGAGTCGGGGATAAAGGTGCTACCTGCAATAAAATATAAAGAGCCAAACCCTGAGCAACTAATACTCAGCAAGTCTTACCCGTCAATTTGGCTATCTACAGCCGACTCCTAATATGCAAGGCTAAAAAGGGGTGGCTGACTCAATAGCATAACTCGCACTAATTACTTGATCCTTACTTTCAAGTTTTAATTTCAATTTAAGTACTTATCCAGTAAAATAGTGTGCATATCTCTAAAATAGGTATAAAGTAACAATACATCAACAGTGACAGTAGATATATAGCAATGTAAATAACAGTAATGTAATAGACTAGCATCATCATATCATCAATCATATCACACTACGATGTGACGCAGTGAGCAAGGTTGTTCTTGACCGAGAGCGGCGGCATCGATGTACATCCTGCAGGAGAAAACCTGACCATACGCCACACACGCGTAGAGTCGCATGTGGCAACTATTCGCGAAGGTCCCCCTAAAGCTGGCTGGGTCTCACACCTCCCGAGAAAGGCCTTCCCGCACGGTCCCCGTCCCAGACGTACGCCCCGATTGGGAAGCATTTCTTCTCTCCCGAATACCATGATAGAAAGTGCAAGTATCCGCAAGACACCAGGGCAACCTAAGCTACTAAGTTTACTAGGCCCATAAAAACACTAGCATATGATCAGTACGTTCGAACTTGCTCAACAGGGCCAACAACGGACGGTCCTTAACCGACACAGACGGGGCTACCACTGTGAAGGCCCAGCCTTCTCGCACCACCCTACATAAACAATTCCCCGTCCGGTCTCAACAAATCCTAAATCCAGCTAGTACAATCCAGGTGAACCTACCTCGCGAGTGGGACCTACCACTCGACTTCTACCGTCCGCTAGCCACTAAGCCTAGCAAGTTCTAGCGTAACCTAGACCACATCTACTAAAAATAGGGCACAAGGTAGGATATGGAAGGGTAATCCTAATGCATTTCTAAGGTTTCACATCAACTCCTAATAAACCTAATGCACAAACATTGACTAGCCCCAATCAAGTGCGAAAATAAAAATCCTAAATAGGGAGGCATGCACCGGGGCTTGCCTGGCTCAGGAGCGTAGCTAACAGGGTCAGCGGGGTCAGTGTCCTGCTGCGGCTGCTCCTCCTGCACCTCCTGGGTCTGCTCCTCCGGCAGCTGGAAGTCCAGTGGCTCCGGAGTCGTCTCTGTCACTACACGTTATGACAAGGAAAATAATGCAAAGTTAGATGCAAGAATATGATGCAATTCATGATTTAATTACTTGATAGGACAGTCATTTCCACTGTAAGTGCAAATGATTAACCTTGTTAATTAATTTCGTCTGGAGTATTTCCTTCATTAACTTTTAATTAAGTTCACCATTAATCAACTTGGGTAGATTAAATGAATAATGTGGTTTCGAACATTAATTTATGTCCAGTGTCATTTTTCAGGTGAAGAGTGCCACTGGAAGTAATTTATGGTGAAGTTTCATGATTTATTGCAAGGTAGATTATTTATAATAATTTATACAGTGCAGAACATGATTTAAATCATAAGAAAATAATTAGACAACATGTGACAGTGGAAAAATGCTCTGTAGGTGTGTTATCAGATTCTTAACAGGCATGCAAGAGTTCAGGATTTATTGGGCCACAAAGAATTTATCATGAATTAAATAATATCTGTATAAATTTATTTTTACAGGAAGCAGAGAACATATTTTGTGTGATTTGATATTTTTCCTACACAGAGAAGAGCACAAGAAGGCTACCAAAATTTGATTTGTATTTTTCTGAGATGTATTTATTTTTCTATCGATTTTACATGTTTTTGTGAATTTCTGGAGATTTAACTAAATGGAAAAGGATTAAAAAGGGCGCGACCAATCAGATCTGGCCACAAAGGCGGCCACAGAATCTGGGCCGCACCAGATCTGGGCTGGCCACACCAGATCCAGCCACTCGCGTGCGAGAACGCACGCGGGACTATAAGGTTGGCCGCACGGAATCTTGTGTGGCCACACGGGATCCGGTCCGTGTGGTCCACGGTGCTGCGGCCGGACTTGTCGCCGGCGCACGGCGGCGCGCTCACCGGAGTAAGCTCCGGTGATGCTAGCGGCCAACGGAGGGCACTAGAGGGGGCTACGCGAAGCGGGGTTCTCACCTCGACGAATGGAAGACGGCGGCGATGGCCGGAAGCAGCTCGGTGACGACGAGGCGGCGGTGGCGGAAGTACGACGAGGTCGGGAGCTCGATGCAGGGATCGGGAACGGAATGGAGTTGGTCGAGGAGGTTCACCGCGTCATGGGGAAGCTCGGAGAAGAACACGTCGACGTCGAGGGACACCGGAAGGAGGAGCTCGTCAGAGATTGCCGCGGGGGCTCGACGACGACGAGGAATAAAGTTGGAGTTCCGACGCGAGGAGCTGCGAAACAGGGGATTAGAAGGTCCAGGAATGTGCGCGAGGCACTTGCGCAACTGGGGCTGCGAGGGATTTGGTTCGCGCTCACTGGAGTGGGAGTATTTCCCGACGAGGCCGCGGAGCTCACTTGGCCGTGCTCGGAGAAGACGGGCTCGATTCGAGCTCCTCAGCCCGGAGCAGGGGAAATGGCGGTCGTGGTGACCTGAGTGGCGTTGCAAGGGAGCCTCCCTGCCCAGCATCTCAGCCCGGAGTAGGTCGTCGGCGGCGGAGCTCAAGCTCGGCAAGGGCGGCAGCTAGGTTTAGGTTGTTGAGCGATGGGGAAATGGGGAAAAATGGATAGGAGGGAGCCGGGAGAGGAGCGTGGACGCCGTATTTGGAGCTCGATGCGCCGAGGAGCGGGCCCGGGCGCCGTTCGTCGTCGGCGACGTGGAGGCAAAGCTCCGACGCGCGCAGAGAGACGACGTCGCTGACATACGGGTCCCACAGCATCTTCCGATTTTTCCGAATTAATTCAAACTGCAAATTCCCCAAATTTTGGCACATCAATTGGACTAGCAATTGAACTCCAAAATTTGCAAAACCGGTTGCATTCGAAAGGTCCTGAAATTCTATTTCCAGTGACATAACATGCACATCTCAATTCGAAAAAGAATTCAAATGGCAGCTAGTCAAAGTTGGACATTTTTGGAACTTTGGGGATTTATTTGAGCATCGAAATGAATTTCAAAAATCACCAAAACTTCTCCAAAATTCTTATTTCGCAAGGGCTATCTCTAGGAATTTTGGTTGGGTCAAGTTGTTAAAGGAATTTTTGAGTTGCTTCACAGATATGGGTTTGAACTTGTTTAAACTTTGAATTTCGAATTTTTGAATTTGGCTTGATTTCATTTTTTCTTCAGTTTGGTTTGCACGATTCTGAAATTCAGTGACACGGGGTGTCACAGTGATCATACTTCAGTCACCAATCTACTTGGAGATAAAGGATCATGGACATCAGATCAGAGCTAGCCGGTGACGGACCAGTTTAACGTCGCTGTGGCAATGATCCCCATATGCGAGCAGAAGGCCCATGGGTTTTGGAGCTATGGCAATCAAGATGCAGAAGTGGCATGGATTACCGAGGCATGGCAGTATGTTGAACTGCCATGACTTTCATTCAAATGTCACAGGTGAAGGAGTAAAATTGATTTCTGTTTTTCCTGAAGTTGTCACATGCATCATGGCAATGAGCAAGACAGCACATCATGTGTGGATGGCTCGAACTCCTTGAAAGCAGTGTCAAAACACTAAGATCGTCGTTTTCATGGTGTCCATAGGTTGATGCGGTGATACGGGCGTGCGGCCTTCCTGGTCCTCCGCTATTCAGAAGATATCACGGTGACCAGGTATTCGATGGCGTTCTTCGTTGGATGGTGCTAGCAGTGAAACTGAGCTTGGGCTAAGCGATTATGACAGCTTTGAACATATATGGCTCCATGTCAAAAAGGGTGTCATGACTCATGAAGGGCTCCAATGTATACAGGTGACCGACTTGCAGGATCGTAGTGTGCTACATTGTATGACAGACCTTATCACTGATTATTTGTTTTCAGGCACTTTTTCTAAGTTGTTTAGCACTAAGACTTTTGAACCAGTACATTACTATCGGACGAGATTGAAGAAATTGCTTGCTAAAGAAGGAAGACGTACTGTACTAGCTCACTACAGTAAACATTCATGCTCACAGTATTCAGTACCTCAACTTCAGGTAATCAAAGGAACTGGGTGCTGCCGGGATTAACAAGGTAGTCAAGAAATTAATAAAAAATAGATTTTTTTGTTGTTCCACAAAAATATGTTCATTTGATTGCCTTTTTTAATGTGATACAGATAAAAAGCTCAAAATTCAGAGACGATAATTGCCACAGTCCAACTGCTTTATTTAGTTACCTTAGAATAGAAAATTTTGGATAAACTCATGCTCACGCTTGCTTGGTGCATTTCAAAAAACTATTATTTGTAGATTTGTCATCACAGAATAAAAGTGAAGGATATCTCTATTTACAATATTCATTTGTATTTTTTTAGTTCATCCTTTAGTCTACATATTAATATAAAGAAACCACACAAGAGCTAAGTTAACAACTAGGCCTAGAATAGAAAAAATGCTTGATTTGTATGAGCAGATTAGAGCTCAGCTTGCATGTATGGAGCTGGAGCCTGCAGTACGAGTGCTAAGATCTCATAACCATTGAGTCCGTTTGCACTATCTACATCACTAACAAACACATACGTGATATGTTCAATTCTGGCTGGAAGAGTCCTAATGTAGAATGAGCATATATCAACCATGTTGCATAGCAACTGTTGTACGGATGTATGACAATGTTCGGGATGACAAACATTGCATAGGATGCTGACGATAGACTTTAGCTAAAGTATGTGTTTGCTGATATATATTTGATTATTGAAGTGGTTCGCAAAAAAGATTATTGAAGTGGTTCGCAAAAAAGATTATTGAAGTGGTTAGTTAGTTTGCCTAAAAAAAGTGGTTAGTTAGTAACTAAAATAATAGAAATGGGGCAACGATGCAGAAATGATTGCAAAGAAGAAGAAAAACCTGCTATATCCATGCTTATTAATTAGTTAGTATGCGAAATTATGGAATGAGGAACATATAGTGTAAGGTTCCGAGAAGAAAATAACAACTCTTAAATAGGTTAGTTTGTAAATAGTTTTGCAAAACAGTGCTAGCCCGTGCAGGTGCACTGGTTGAAAGACTAGTTGTAACAACAATTGAGATACTGAACTAAGCTCTCCTGTCTTCACAGGTCGAAATGTGGCCGGAGTCCAACCTTTTGCTCTTCCGGCGCGAGTTATCCACACGTCCTAGTGATAGAGTGATAGTCCCTGTCAATTGGCAAGTATCTGTTGGAGCACACGGGTACAAGGATCTTTAAAATTGAGCAAAAATAGTGTTATAATTAGTTTAACAACACCTAAAGCATCTGTTGGGGCTGCTACAACAGACAAAATTCGAGTTGCCAGCCACAGCAGAAGAATGTTCTCTAACGACATGGATGCTATCATACTCGAACAATGGTGTTATATAGGTTCTTTAGTGTTTCAGATAGAAAAGGAATGTCTTGGCAAAAAAAAAAAAACGATAGAAAAAGAATGTTGTCTAACACTGGCGGGCCAAGCAGAGGAGAGCAGAGGACGGGAGGCGCGTTCGACAGAGGTTGACCGCTTGGAGCCTGCATTCCATGGCCTTTCCCAATTTGGCATGCATCCTATTTCGTGCTTACGTGGCGATTGCATGCAATCTTGTGCTTGGTTTTCTTCGGGGAAATCCAAGCCAATTAGCCATGCTCTTCTCAGGAATTGTCTCTGCTCTTCTCAGGAATAGTCAGTATCGGTTGCCTTGCGGGCGCTGGTGCATGCACCTCCGGTCTGATCCATTTGATGCATTTCATTATGATAATTAAATTAGAGTCCATTCATTGTTTTAAGTGACAGTATATGATTCATGCACGGAGAGCAATATGTGCAGTACATGTGCTTGCAACATGCATGCTACATCAAGCATATATATAGTACAGTTGGGGCATATAGATTGACCACACCACGCCTGCCATGCACCATATAATAAGTTTCCTGCATTGCGCCTTGTTAGAGCATTTCGGAGTACCCCACAACAAGGCCACGGTGAGATTGGGCATATGGTGCTGCAGTCAGATAACATGCAAATAATAAAGAGAGGTCGACATGCAGTGTGGATTTGTGACCGATTGGACATGGGAGTCATCGGGAATTCATGTCACACCTGATCTCTCCATAAAACCTCAAACATATGTTACAAATTAAATGATCTGTTGTTTCAGACAGAAAAGAAAAGAAGGTTTTGATGAACTGTTGTTTATGAGCATGACCCAGATGAATTTTTGTTCAAGTCTCTCGGCAGTCTGGTGGTTAAATATTAAATGATCTGCATTTGATGTTATCTTGAAATTGTGTTGTTTAAAGATTATTATTTGCAGATGACTTGTTTACCAGTACCAAATCTTCATGCATGTGTATCACCCTGTTTGTGTGCAAATTACAACTGTACCTTAAGCATTCACCATGTACTAAATTAGTTTTCATGGAGGAAACATTAATTAACCAATAACTATAAATTCCAGAATCGCCCTACATAATACTAAAGTAGAATTATACTGTACCCTGTTGCTTGTGCATAAATTACTATTGGATCATAAGCATTCACGAGGCCGTGCATACAAAATTGAATTTTGGACACAGCCTCATGCCTGATGTGCTGTATGGATGTAGGATGTGAAAACACAAAAAAGGTGGTGCACTCAATTTTGTAAATTGGGTCAAACATTTTATATACTCCAGTCTTTATCTGTTTCCTTTCACATATACCAATACAAAGGAGACCGAGTATCATTTATCATAGTACTGAAAAAACCTAGCCTATCTTAGTTCATATGCGACAATCATGACTCCATGTGCACATAATTCCAGAGTTATGTTTATTGAATTGTATAGTTGCCAAATCTGTTATGATATATATTTTTTGGATCATCAAACTTGTTCTATGATTCCATTTTTGTCATTAATAATTAAAATCAATGTTCTTATCTTAAGTGCGCTATGGATGCACCATTTCATTTTCATTGAATAATATTAGGAAGCATTAGAAAGAGTAGAAACCAGTAATACTAGCCGCAATTTCATTCAGCATATTAAATTTACTAGCCAGAGGCTCCTTTTGAATCCTCTATAGTACTAAAAAAACGTACCCTTTGTTACTGTATCTGCAAAAATGTGCATGACTGCGTGTGCACATAATTCCAGAGTTATGTTCCCTCACCTAAAGCGAAAGGAAATCAAAACTGCACCATCGTATAAGTTCTGCCAGCCGGTACGCATAAGGACTGCATTTTTCGTCACCAGATTGAGGAAAAACCACCACTGCAAGAGGGATGATAAATCTCATGTGATGGTTCTTGACATTTTAGTAAGATGGTTTTCAAAATAGGTATAGCGCTCACTCTTCTAGTAGTAGATATCTGTTGGGATTTTGAGGCACCAGGAATGCAAATATGTGTGGTTGAGAAGGAAGTTGTGCGGTGGCGCTGCCCAAAACGTACCTGTCCATGGCCACTCAACAGCGGCGGCTGTTGGCTGCGTGCTGCGTACGTGTGGCACTTCCATGGATGCGTGCCACCTTGCCTGGTCTTGGAAGCATGGTGTGGCCCGAATGAGTGCATGGAACTAGATATCTAGCAGTCGCTAAATGTTGTGCGGCTCCCTCCGCACCGGCTCCATCTGACAAGAAAACACTGTAGCATATTGTTCACTACTGTTCCACGAAGCCAGCAAAGCACCTCAAACCCAGCTTCACCAGCTTCATCATTCTCTCAATTCATTTCGGATGTGGGCACCCGGGAGCCGCTCCTTGCTACATGAACAAACAGTGCAACACAGTGTCGCTACAGTAAATATCAGCAGAGGCTGCCAGATACATGTCCACCACAAAGTACCGCAAATACAATGGGTTCTATTTCCGGGCCGGGCAGGAGGTGAAGGCCAGAAGAAGAAAAGTGTCAGGAGCAGCTGGAGCGGGAGCCGCACCAAACAGCCCCTAACTGTCACCCCTATACAAAATTGAGTATGACTAATATTTGTGTACCAGTAGGCATGCATAAGGATTGCATTTTCGACGCCACATCAAAATAAAACACCCAACTTAGACACATATATGTATGTAGGGGACTCCGCAAAAAAATGCATTGGAGGGGAAGAGACAAAAGAGATGACAAATCTCATGCAATGCTTCTTGGACGTGTTAGTGAGATGGTTTACAAAATATGTATAGCGTTTACTTTTCTAGTGGTAGATATAAATTCGAGTTTGTGGCCGTTTGAGCACCCGGAAAAGGCAAATATGCCAAACTCTCTTCGGCAATCGCTGTATAATACTCAAGCCTATTTGGCACATGATGGCTACAGTAGACATAACATTTGTTGTTGGTGCTGCGACAATTGGAAGTTGATGTCATAGAGCGAGGTTGTTGAAAGAAATAGTATAAGCAAAAATTCCAGAGTAACGCCTTTGCTTCACCTATAAAGCAAAAGGAAACCACCACTGAACTAACATATAAGCTCAAGCAGTAGGTAGGCATAAGGACGGCATTTTTCGCTGCCGCATCAAGGAAATCCTCCCAGTTTATACACACATATCCATGGTTGTTGGACTTGTTAGTAAGATGATTCACAAAATAGGTATAGCACTCACACTTCTAGTAGTAGATAATTGAGTTTTGTGGGATTTTGAGGCACCAGGAATGCCAATATGCGTGGCTGCATAAGGCGTTGTGCGGTACTGGTGCTGCCCAGCGTGCCTGTTCATGGCCGCTGGACGGTGATGGGCGTTGGCTGACCCTGCCAAAATGGACATCGCTGCGAAGGAGAGAGGACAGGATGAGAGGAGAAGGGGCATCCTGTTGTCTGGCGTCCAAGACATGGTCGACGACGTGTGTATCGCCGTATCTGCCATGTTCAAAGCCTCGCATCCAACTCTCGGGGGCACGTTCCATGTTCCTCTGGTTTTTGTCGTGTGGTGTGGAAGAGACGGGACATGAAGGTTTTCGACGACGTCACCATGCTTGCGACGGCTACACTGCTGAAGGAACATTTGAAGCTGTGCGTCGTGCATGCGCCACGGTCAGTTACGACTAGCCCTTTGGAAGAATGGTGTACACTTAATGTGGATGTAAATTAGATAGCACCTGTAGCTTCCTGTCTCTGTCTTTTGCTGTAGCCTTAATGCTTGAGTGGCATCCTTGTAAAACTTTGTTGTAAAATTCGGTTTTTGCAATGAAAGTTCAGGCTGGGAGCTCTCCTCTAAAAGCAAAAGGAACGAATAAGCATGACAAGAACCATGGGCCGCTGATGAGCTCCATGCCTCTGGTTCGGCGCCAAGAACCGTGGGCCGCCGAGCTCCAGCATGGTAGCTGTCGAGCTCTCGTAAAGTAGGACAACGCGTACCCTCCTAATTCTATGCCAATCACGCTTTCTGTGCATATGTGTCCCTCTGCAGCAGAGCAAATGTATACACAACGAATTCCCCCGATCTACATATGCTGAATCTGTTTTGCGATCGCCAAGACGTACACATGAACACATAGTTGTTGCCATTTGGTTACTACTTAGAAGAAAGTTTTTTTTTTATCGTGGCTTCGTGCTAATACTTGGGCATTTTCACCATGGCCGAACAAATGAACAACATGATAGCACTCATGGGTCTGGAATATGAGAACACAACGATCGGGAGAAAGCGGCCGACACCGGCGTGGATGCAGCGCACAATAAACAAGACAAATAAGTGGCGCTGATGACAAAGTGTTGTTCATGTGTAAGGAGGGTTTGGCAGTCTAAGTAATTAATTGAGCTCTAAATGTGTAAAAACAATTGAATTACTACCTAATCAGTGGAGTATCAGTTGTGGCAAGGCGCCGGGTTGGGGGATCGGGGCCTGGGGTGGGGGGGTGGGGGGGTGGGGGGGTTGCGACCCAGTCCACAACGAAGCTCCGCCAGTGTCGGTATGGCTCAAGAAGAGTAGACTGTCAGTCCATGGTTTTCTTTAAATTGCATTCTTTAAAGAAAATATATCCGCGTATCACCTGTTGTACCAGTACTAATCATCAAGCATGTGTATTACCCCGTCATTGGTGCGCAAATTACAGCTGTATGTTTAGTTTTTACAATATTGCTGTAGACACAAAATGGATTTGTTGACACAGCCCCACACGTGACATGCTTGATGTCGGATGTAAGGACAAAGAAAAAACGTGATGGACTCAGTTTTGTAATATAGATCGAAATATTTATGTATCAGTTACTGTTTGATTTCTTTTGCATGTACCAATCCAATGGAGATGTGCGTTGGTTTTTCTGTAGGTAACAGGTATCGTATAACGTAGTACACCAGAAATATGACATTTTTTTACTGCATGTGCAAAATGCATGAGTATATGTGTACATAATTAATTCCAGAATTATGTTATTGCTTCACCTAGAGCAAAGGGAGAACCCACCCCTGCGCTATCATATATATAAGTTCAGCCAGTAGGCAGGCATAAGAAATGCATTTTTTTCACCGCACATCAAGGAAAACCGCTATACATATTTTGTGAGGGGAAGAGACGACAGAGATTTTTAATCTCGTGTGATGCTTCTTGGACCTGTTAGTAAGATGGTCTACAGAATAGGTATTGCGTTTACTAAAAGACGTGGTAGATATTTTTGTTTTTTGAGCTTTTGAGGCACCAGGAATGCAAATATGCTAGGCTGCCCAGCGTGCCGTACTGCCGTGCAGTGGTGCGGGATCACGCATGGCCTGTTCATTTCTGGCGGAAGGTGGCAGGCAGTGGCCCTTACATGGGGGAGAAACATTTGGTGCAGCCCGTCTGCAAACAAGAGCTTTGCGGCCTCCACCTGGATTTCAGCCACGTGGATATCCGATGATTCTGACGAGAGCAGCGATCGACTCAACTCCCGCATGCCTACGGCTCCCGAACACGCCCGGCTCCTAGGCACGAGCTCGGCCCACCGACGTCTCCATGCACGAGCTTGGCCCACCGTCTTCGCCGCCATGAGTCACATGTGAGGGGAATTAGTGTTGGGAAGACAGCTGCGATTCAAGTTAAGGGACAAACCACAACCAGAAGACACACACGAAGGGGAATGCAACGTCGGGAATCACACCGAAGCCACTCGGAACCACGCGAAGGACGAGTAAAGCAGATCAGAAAAAGCAGACGGCGCAGGAACCCGAAGTTGCCAAGCTGAAAGCCATGCTAAAGCAGCCAATGGCACACTTGTAAATATAATCATCTCACCCCCTATAAATATGGAGGGAGATGATCCTGTAATCACATCTGTTTTCTAGGGTCACGAGCCAAAGGAGGAATCATTCGCACCGTACTCAAACCTCTCTAATCACTCGACCCCTTCGCCCGGCATCGCGGGTGAAGGAGAGCTTCGCGCAACAAACTACAGGAAACCTGAGCAAGAACCCCTTCGTCCGGCATCGCGGACCAAGAAAGAGGGCTTCGCTCCAACCAGAAGGCAGCGACGACAAGCAAGGAGGGCTTCGTGAGGTGATTCGAAGGCGTCGACAACCTTCGAGGGCTTCGCCAGAACCAAGACACTTCTATCAACCGTTGGAGGGCTTCGATACGTCACACGAAGACCTTCGATCCCCCAACATTTGGCGCCGTCCGTGGGGATCGAACCCACGACAAACCCATGACTGCACAACGCGAAGCGAAGCTTTCTGCAAAAACAAAATCTCATAGACGAAGCCTTTCATACATATATTATGTCTGATGTATTTTCTCTTTTATATATGCTGCATATTAATCTTCGTTCCCTTTTTGACTCTTTCATAGAGAAGCGCTGTGACACCCCGTGTCACCGAAGCCTAGCCTTTGCATGCCACAGTGACTGAGCATAACACAAGCTGAGAACAAATTCAATTTTCGAAATCAAATTTCCAAACAATTGTCAAATCAAGGCTTGTGAAGGAACTCAAAAGTTTCAGTAACAACTTGAGCAAACAAAAATTTCTCTGAATAGCTCATCTCAAAAGTGAATTTTGGAGAATTTTCCAGAATTTTTCAAATTCGGGAAGGGCCTCTAAAAATTCCGAGAATTTCTGGCAAATCCTGTTGTTCTCTGAATTTTAATTCGAATTCTGTTGCTCCAATCCACTTGATCCCAATGGGAAGGCTGGAGCTGGATCTGCGCTCTATCATATTCAAATTTATGGTGAATTTTGGAGATCGGGAAGTGCTCTGATTAATTGAGTGAAATTCGCTCGATTTAATTCCTGAAAAATGCGAAAGGGAGTCGGGCCCGCCGGCAGAACTCGGCAGCCACGTCACCGCCAGCCACCGGAGCCACGCCGCGCCTCCTCCACCGCACGTTCACGGATGCCGCCGTTCTTAAGCCATCCCGCCCCCTGTTTTGCCCAGTCCCAAACCCTAGCCGCCTCAATTTCCTCCTCCCATCCTGCCGCCATTTCCCTCCTAGCTCGAGTTCCAGCTTCCAATCGAAGTTCGCCGCCGACGAGTTGCTTCCGGCGGAGCTACGCCACCATGAACTGCGCCAGGGCACCTTCTAGCTTGTTGTGACCACCGTTTTCCCTATCATGTCGTGAATCGTGAGATCGAGGCCCATCTTCATCGCTGCCGGTCAACCGCGCCGCCATCTCCTCGTCGTCGATTCGCCGAGTCCGGTGAGTCCCCGTCTGATTCCTCGAGCTGGAAGCCCCTCCTCGAAGTTGCGCACCCTCCTGACCCCTTTCTCCTCGCCATCGTGCAACACCTTCACCGGGGCACCACTTTTTCCCGCCGCCGCCGCACCGGAGTGCTAACCCCGTCGACGTGGGCAGCGAGCACGTTCCCGAGACCCTCGACGTCGAAGTCGTCCGTGCCGAGGATCCCCCACGTCAGACGAAGCCCAAGCACCAAGACCTGCAGCTGGAGGAACCCGACGCCGTGCCCGAGTCGCCGCCGGACCTCCACCAACCGCCGTCCCTCGTCGCCGAGCCAACCCCAGCCGTCTCCGCGAGCCCAAGCCGTCGAGGTGAAGTCTCCAGCCCATGCTCTACTTCCCGGTGCCCTCCTTTCCCCAAAACGACGTCGGGAACTCCACTCCGGCGACCGCGCCGCCGCTTTCCGGCGACCACCCCCGGCCAGCACACCAGAGGTCACAGGACATTGGATCGATTGTGGCTACGTCAGATCTTTTGTGGCCAACCCCGTAGCCCTCCATGTGGCCTCGCGTGTGAATGGTGGGATCCCGTGTGGACCACAACGGATCTGGTGCGGACTAGGTTCTGTGGCCTTCCCCGTGGCATAAATCTGATTGGTCCGCCCGATTTTATTTCGTTTCTCGAATATCGGTAAATCATCAGAAATTGCCAGAAACTTGTAAAATTCATAGTAAATCGAATACACGTCCGAAAATTATGAAACCAATTTTGTTAGCTTCATTATGCTAAGATCTACTTAAATAATTGACACAAGCATTGTTTAATTCTTAATAAATTTTCTGTTGCTCATTAAATCATGAACTCTTGCATGCTTGTAAAGTATCTGTTAACACACCTACAGAGCATTTTTCCACTGTCATATCTTACTTAATTATTTTCCTATGATTTAAATTATTCCTGCATTGTTTAAATCATTATAAATAATCTACCTTGCAATAAATCATGAAGCTTCACTGTAAATTACTTCCAGTGGCACTCTTCACCAGAAAAATGCCACTGGACATAAACTAAATTTTGAAGTTCATTTCTCTAATTAATCAACTTGAATTAAATTAAGTAAGTAACTTAAATGAAAGTCGATGAAGGAAATACTTCCGACGAAAGTAATTAACAAATTAATCATTTGCACTTACAGTATAAATGACTGTCCTATAAATAAATACATTTTAATTGCATCATGTTATTGCATCTAACCTGCATTTCCTTGTCATGACGTATAGCACTCGAGGTGATCCAGGAGCAGGTGGAGGACCAGCCGCTGGAGCAGGCTCAGGAGGAGCCACTGACTGACATTGCTGCTGATTGTACTTGTGCTAGTATCATCCCTGAGCCAGGCAAGCCCCGGTGCATGCCTCCCTATTTAGGATTTTATTTTCGCACTTGATTGGGGCTAGTAATTGATTGTGCATTAGGTTTATTAGGAGTTGATATGAAAACTTAGAACTGCATTAGGACTACCTTTCCATATCCTACCTTGTGTCCTATTTTTTTAGATGTGGTCTAGGTTACGTTAGAACTTGCTAGGTTTAGTGGCTAGCGGACGGTAGAAGTCGAGTGGTAGGTCCCACTCGCATGATAGGGACCCCTGGATTGTACTAGCTGGGTTTAGGATTTGTTGAGACCGGACGGGGAATTGTTTGTGTAGGATGGTGCGAGAAGGCTGGGCCTTCACGGTGGTAGACCCGTCTGTGTCGATTAAGGACCGTCCGTTGTTGGCCCTGTTGAGCAAGTTTGAACGTTCTGACTCACATGCTAGTGTTTTTATGGGCCTAGTAAACCTAGTAGCCTGCGTCGCCCTGGATGTCTGGTAGATACTTTACTCTTTCTATCATGGTATTTGGGAGAGGTAGGGTGGCGTCCCGCGCAGTCAGCCGTCCGGGACGGGGGCTGCGGTGGGAGAGCCCTTCCTCGGGAGGAGTAGAATCTGGTACAGCTCTGGTGGCACGTAGCGTAAACGGTTGCCGTATGTGGCCTTTGCCGCGTATGGCGTGTGGTCAGGTTTTCTCCTGCATGATGTACATCGATGCCGCCGCTCTCGGTCAAGAGCAACCTTGCTCACTGAGTCACCTCGTAGTGTGATATGATTGATGATGATGATGCTAGTCTATTACATTACTGTTATTTATATATTTTGCTGTATATCCTGTCACCGTTGATGTATTGTTACTTATACTTGTTCTAGATATATGAACACTGCTTTACTGGTTAAGTACTTAATTTGAAATTAAAATTTGAAAGTAAGGACCCAGTAATTAGTGCACTTGTAGGCAAGTGAGTCAGCCTACCCTTGTAGCTGTTGCATTCTAGGAGTCGGCTGTAGTTAGCCACATTGACGGGTAAGTATTGCTGAGTATTAGTTGCTCATGGTTTGGCTCTTTATGTTTTTGTGCAGGTATAGATTTTGCTTCCGCTGTTGCTTGGTGGAGTTCCTCTAGGTCCATATCGCGGGCTTCGATGTGCGGCCATGTATCGTCGAGTGGTAGAATTGGTATAGTCGAGACTTCCGCTGTGCTATTCACGTGTTTTAAATCATTTAAGACTTGTAATAACTTAAAGATGTAAATTTGTGCTTTCTATATGTTGTACTGTTGCGTCTGTTCATCAGCGCTTTACCGACTCGATCCTGTGAAAAGCAGAGACGCTACAAGCACCCTCCAATATTACAAAGCCTTCACCAAGATGACGAAACCTTCTCCAAGATTATAAGATCGAGGGCTACATACAAAAAGAAAAATCGAAGCAAAAAGCAAGGGATTCACAGCAAGTTGAAGAAACGAGAAGAATCTTAGAAAAGAAGAGTATAACAAGACACACAAAGCGAAAGACATTCTTTTTCATTCAGCATGAAGTTACAGAAGTACAGACCAAAACCGAAGACTAATCGGAAACATTCGAAGCTAAAAGTACGAAGACACAAACACCTTCTTCTTCGACTTACTACGAGTTCGACTAGCCACCCCAACCGGCGGCGAAGGCCTAACTTGATGACCTTCGGAGCTTTCGTCATCACTGATGATAATAACATCAGGAGGAACAACAGCAAGAGGAACCGGTTGCGGCGGAACTTCGACAATAGCATTTCTCACACTCAATCGATCAAGCTCGTCGAAGTGATTCACAAGATCTTGTGGAAGAGCATCTCCACGCTTGTAACCATGACGCGTCAGATCCTTCACTATGCCTCGAGAAAGTCAATCCCACAAGGCCTCCATGAAGCAAAGAAGACTGAAGAAATTGAATAAAAAGACATAGACACCTCGTGTATATAAACACCAAGGAAGAACATTCCAGACGCCTACAAAAATATCTCCCCTTTTTTCTATAAAAAGAATGGAACCTTGTCGCATTACAAGACATGATGACGAATACCTGCTCTAAAAGCAGACGCTTCGAATTCGCCGATAAAAGGTAGAAAAACACGTTTACCTTCGAACGAATATCATCGAAGCAAAGCTTCTTAAAAAAAAAAACCCCTCGTCGAATTACAAGACAAGGTGGTAAATACCTGCCTTACAGGTAGACGGCTCAGATTCGCTTTTTCGAAGGCAGGAAAAATCGCATCTACCTTCAAAAAGAGAATCATGAGAGTCAAATCCTTAAGAAGACGAAGCCTCGTCGTAATACAGGACAGAAAGGAAGGAATTCAATTTAAGAACATAAATTCGCCAAAAAGGCAGGAAAAATGTCTCTATCTTCGCAAAGACTGCGAAGCGAAAATTAAAGGCATAAGAGCCGAAACGGTAATTTTTCGTCAGAAGCAAAATTACCATCTAAGGGCTAAGAGAAAGCCAACCAAAAAGGTCTTCGCTCAGAAAAGCGAAGCCAACATTGAAAGAAGGGACTCAAAAGAGTCATCATAAAAACTCAAAAAGGAACCTGCAAAAAATAGCGAAGGAATCATCCTCCAAAAAGGCCAAGTAAGCCAAAAAGGAGAGCACGACGAACAAAAGTATACCTTCGCACACAGCGAAGACAGAAATAGGAAAACAAGACGTATTCAGGCTTACTTCGTCAAAAGCAGACGAAGGCCAATGAAGTTACGAAGCAACCCATTACATCTAGTCATCGTCAAGCAATGAAAGTGGCAATAAAGTTAATTACCGAAGAGCAAAGGCGGATAAATAATCACAAGGTGCGCTTACACAAAACTACGAAAATTTGAAGGCTCAATACAGAGCTCGAAGTCATCGCAGAACATGAAGTACATGAATAAGGTATTTGATGCAATAAAGCTTCAGAGTTTTGATAAAGCAAATATTACATCAAAAAAGCGTATCCAAAATAGATACGGATCAAAGGACATTCAAAAGGGCTATCTACAACCAGTCGAAGGAGTTCAAGAAGAACCTTTGGGAAAGTCAGGGACAAGACACCTGACCCTGTTCCACTAGAAGTCATTGATCAGGCCAATACACTTGCCTTCGATAGCTCCGAAATCATGAGAAGGATCCAAAGGCTTCATTGAAAAATCAGAACGACTGACCAAGTTAACAGCATCGCTGCCTTCGCAAGAAAAGCTATGGAGGAGATCTCGAATCATAAGTACCACAGCATCATAAGAAAAGCTCCTGCATATTTCGGCAAGACAAGCCAAGTTCAGGCGAAGCCACTCGTTCAAAACCTCCAAAGAGACATCCGCCGATACCTCGTCATATTTCGCACCAAGTGCCTGAAACAGCTCCGTGACAAGATCACAAAGGGCAAGGGATTTAGCGAAGGAGTTATCAACAGAAGCGATCTTTAGCTGAGACGCCTTCGACAGACGAGACGAAAGATGCTCATTAAATAACTTCTCCTTCTCCAGTGAAGCTTTCTTTTCTCGAATCTTTTCTTCAAGGACAAACAGATCAGAGATAACGTTAGATTTATGGCTTCGAAGAACCTCAACTTCAGCTAGCAAATCAGACGTGGCAGCAGAAGAAGCTTTCAGGGAATCATCCTTCGCAGAAAGAGAGGCCTGGAGAGATGACGTGAGTAGCAAATCACCAGAAGAATCTTGGAATTCACGAGCGCAAGCTCGAGTAAGTATAATAGACTGCAAGAAGGAAGAAGCGAAGCTGTTAGAAAAACGAAACACGAAGTACAAAAAAAAAGGGGGAAGTGAGATACTAACTTTAACTTGATGAGCAACCAAGGAACGGAAGAGGACGTCACCCGAAAGGTTCGACAGGCCAAGCTCAACCTTCGGAAACCGGACATTACGGGCAGCAGATTCAAGAGGACCCGAAGCCTGAACGTCGTCATTGATAGACGATAGCATGGCCTCAACATCCAGTTCAAGAGACCCTAAGCTCGAAGCATCTAAAAAAAAAAAGAAGAGAAGCGAAGGATCATGAGAATAATAATAAAAAGAAGAAAGAAGGAGGCAAAGCAATCATTTGAAAATGAATACCAGGATTTGAAGATTGCGAAGGCGGAACAACGACGTTAATCGAAGGCAAAGCAGTGCCCGAAGAAGAAGTAATATCCTGGCTTGGATTTGAAACTTCTGAAAGCTTCCGCTTGCCAAGTAAATAAAAAAACGAAGACTTCCTCGGAAGACCAAAAGTGCCCTTCGAACCCTCAGGGACCAGCGGACAAGAATCAACTAACTCAGACCTTTTTGCAATTCCATCTATACAGACAACATCCGAAGCAATAGTTGGAGACCTTCGTAAACCCTCCGAAGGTATCAACGAAGAACTCCCGCAAGCAGTATCAGGCACAACAGGAGGAACAGCTGAATTCGAAGGATCGTCAGGAGATGGTTCTTCAAAGATAAGAGAATAAGTCGGCATAAGAAGAGAACCTGGCGGAGAAGGAATTTCAGCATTCCTAGGAATGGACCCAACATCGGGAGTAACAACAGCCAGCGAAGGATCCATCTCAACGGTCGAAGAGCCTGAAATACTGAAGTATGGAAAAATATCTCTTTCACACGAATTGTCCTCAGGAAAAGGACGATTGTGGAGACACAAGTCGTAGCTCAGATAAAACCGATTTATCCGAACACTGATGCCCCTTCGAGTGCTTTCAACCCACTCCTTCTGAGAGAACTTCCCAAGAAAAGAAGTAACTCGGTCTTGAGGTGACCAGAGATTGAAACCTGCAAAAGTAACAAAGTATAAGCAAAAAGAAAAATTAAAAAAGGGAAAAGAAGGGGAAGCTATCAAAGGCAACGAAGCACAAGGAAGAGTCATACAGGGTCCCGATATCGAAGGAAAAACTGGCATTCTTAAGCCAAACTTATTTCTACCAAACGAAGAGGGCCTCCAACTGCGACGAGCGAGGGGAAGCACACCAGCAGCGAAGCATTCCTCCAGAATATCACGAAGGGTCATCCTCTGACTAACCCTTCGGAAAGCATCAACACATTGAGAAATGAAGCCATTCTGCGGAGGCTCGAAGTCATTGGTAATCCATATGCCAGCGGCTTTCCCAGTATAAAAATCGATAGCAAGGTATTTATAGTAGAACCAATCTTTCACCCATTCATCAAAGGGTGGGGGATCGAAGCTACCAAGAGGCGTCAGAAACCCCTCCCTAGCCTCAAAACCAACAACTCCGAAGCAAGGGCTGAGATGGTTCTCATGATCATAAGTAGGAGTGTGTCGGGCTTGGTATACTCGATAAAAAGCATGAGGCTCAGGATTTAAACCTTCGCTGATGCAAGCCCAAGCGAAGGCTGGCATGGTTGCGACGGCAACAGGAGTAAGATGATGAAGTTGGAGATGGTATAAAGAAAGAACACGAAGGACAAAGCTCGAAGGAGAAAAGGATAGATCGGCATCCAGAAATGACGAAAAAACAACAAACTCATCGCTTCGAGATCTTAGACGGACCTCCGGAACTTGTTTCGGGCCATACAAAGGAAGACGAATTGAATCTATATCAACAAGACCAGACTCCGAATAGCACTGCGAAAAAATACCCTTATAACGGGAGGCGGAGATAGACCTTGTGAAATAATAACCAGCTCGAAGAGAATGGAAACCCCTAGGAAACGCTGGCGACTTCTGCCTAGCCATCGAAGGAAGAAAAGAAGTACCTTCGAAAGAAGAGACGCCAACAAAGCAGCCACGGCGGTAAAAAGATACGGACCGGAAAAGGTGAAAGCGACACATATTTAAAGACCTGCCGAAAGCTGGGGACATTGAGGTGAAAAACCGTACAACCAAGGGTTTAAGTAAGAATAGTGAAATATATTAAAATATAAATAATAAGAAATAAAATAAGGAAAAAATCACAGCTCAAGAGATAACTGCTTCAAGGAAACGCCTTCGCTCACTTCCTTTCAACAGTTGAGGGCTAATGTTGGGAAGACAGCTGCGATCCAAGTCAAGGGACAAATCACAACCAAAAGACACACGCGAAGGGGAATGTAACGTTGGGAACCACACCAAAGCCACCCGGAACCACGCGAAGGACGAGTGAAGCAGATCAGAAAGAGCAGACGGTGCAGGAACCCGAAGTTGCCAAGCTAAAAGCCATGCTAAAGCAGCCAATGGCACACTTGTAAATATAATCATCTCACCCCCTATAAATATGGAGGGAGATGATCCTGTAATCACATCTGTTTTCTGGGGCCACGAGCCAAAGGAGGAATCATTCGCACCGTACTCAAACCTCTCTAATCACTCGACCCCTTCGCCCGGCATCGCGGGTGAAGGAGAGCTTCGCGCAACAAACTGCAGGGAACCTGAGCAAGAACCCCTTCGTCCGGCATCGCGGACCAGGAAAGAGGGCTTTGCTCCAACCAGAAGGCAACGACGACGAGCAAGGAGGGCTTCGCGAGGTGATTCGAAGGCGTCGACAACCTTCGAGGGTTTCGCCAGAACCAAGACACTTCTATCAACCGTTGGAGGGCTTCGATACGTCACACGAAGACCTTCGATCCCCCAACAATTAGCTTTCACATTTTTTACAGAATGTGATTCACATATCAGTAAGCACCATGAGTCACTTTTTTTTTTCCTTTCTAGTCAGCCCATGATCGTGTATCTCTACTTACAATTAATGGATGACATCGGATCTGAACAGAATAGTGAAGAATTGTATACCGAAGAGCTCTGAGCTGATCAAAAATCTATGGTGAACCGAAGGAGGGGCCTGATCCAATGTTTACACGGACAGGTACAGTCCAATTCGTATAGGAGCCTGGCAGAGGCCGACGCGAAGGCAGCCTCCAAGGAGGTGCAGGGGGAGGTGCTCCTCAAAGTTACCGTCCCTAGGGCACTCTCCAAGAGCAGGGGAGGTCGTCGACGTTCTTTGGTGCTTCCTGCAACGGCGGTGGGCATCGAGCTAGCGCTCCCGGCGGCTCGCATGTATGATTGTATTGATTAAGGCCCCCTTTGGAATGCGGGATTTTTTCCTATTCCTGCGTTTTTCCTGTGAACAGTCAACTGATTCCTGTGAAATTCCTGTACAATTCCTGTGAAAATCCTGCGTTCCAAAGAGGGCCTAAGCCATGTTTCTAGAAGTCGTTCGGTGTCACTATCACTCCTATACTAACTTGATGGTCCTTTTGAATCCTCCATGTAGTATTTAAGAAACATACCCTTTCTAACTGCATATGTGCGAATTGCATGACTGCATGTACACATAGTTCCTGAATAAAGTCATTGCTTCACCTATAAAGGAGAAGGAAACCACCACTGCACTATCATATAAGCTCAAGCAGTCGGCAGGCATCAGGACTGCATTTTTCTCTGCCACGTCAAGGAAAACCTCCCAGCCTAGACATATTATCCGTGGAGGGGTAGGGACAAGGGGATGATAAATCTCATGTTATGGTTGGACTTGTTAGTCTGATGATTTACAACATGGATATATCGTTCATGCACTCTTCTAGTTGTAGTCAATTGAGTTTTGTGGGATTTTGATGCACCAGGAATGCAAATATGCGATGCTTCCGATTGCGCTGCGCGGTGCCGCTACCCAGCCTGCCTGTTCATGGCCCGTAGACGGTGACGGGCATTGGCTGGCCCCGGCCTGATGGCCTTCGATGCAAAGCAGAGAGGTTGGGATGAGAGGAGCAAGGGTACGCGTTTACTGCGTTGGCAACTGCGTCCGCCCCATGTTTCAGGGACGTCTGTGCTATCCACAGTTCTTGTGTACGTGGCCCTTCCATGCATGGACGCATGCAAGCGTGCGAACATGCCTCGTCTGTGAACCATAGTGCGGCAGACATGAGTGCATGAAGCAAGATTTATTGTGGTCGCTCAATGTTACTGTCACCCCTATACATAATTCAGCACATCGGTTCTGCCAATATGATCAAAACGTTTTGTGTATATATAAGAATAATTCGCAAGGTCAGAACTGAACTAAGTAGCTGAAAACTAGCTGCAGAAGAGATAGAACGTGCTTGGACTTAGGAGGTGTAAGAAAAGAGGAGAGCCAAAGGATGAAGATGATCCCATGGCTGCACATGCAGAAATGCATGAGCACATAATTCCATAGTAACGTTATTGGTTTAGCTAAAGCAAAAAGTAAACCATTATTGTCTTATAAATTCAGCCAGTAGACAGACATAAGTGTAACTTGTCTATTAATAATAGCCCCCATAGGAGGCAATATATATGGGTTACATAACTCAATACTAGACTAGGATAAGGATCCTATACAACTACTACTATATCTCTAACACCCCTCCTCCCCACCCCCCCCCCCCCCCCCCTCTCTCTCAAATGCAAGGCATATGCAATAATGTTGCATTTGAAAGAGTGAACACTAGACACTAATTAAAGAAATAAAAATTACATCCAAAATCCAATCATGTAGATGTCGTCGAAGCCCACAAGTCTTGAAGAATGCCAATGTAGTAGAATCAACGAGAGTACATAGTGATATGTGTCAAGTCAAGCCGAAAGAAAGATGAGAAAAACACTGCTGCAAATGGCAAGCAATGAGATCATATACGTCACTACAGCAAATGGCATGTAGTGAAAACAGACGCTATTGCAAATGGCAAGTAACGAAATATGATATGATGCACTACTACAGAATGGCAGGTAGTGCAATGATGTGATGCATTACCGCGATGGCGAGTAATGTAATGATATGATCCACTACCGCGATGGCAGGTAGTGGAATGATATGATGTGATGAGCTAGATTAATGGGTCTGAACTAATCAAAAGGGAAAAAAATGGCCGACTTAACAGAATTTGATGAACACGCACGGCCGCTAGTGGCCGGTGATGGCCCGACGGTTGTAGCCTGGGCCCACGCCAAGGGCTGGAGAGTGGAAGTAGAAGAAAGAACAGGACGAGAGGAGGCGGGGTGCACAATCGACGGAGTTCACATGGGTCCTGTGGTTCAGAGATGTGGTCTGATCATCCGCGGTTTCTTGTGTACGTGGCTCTTCCGTTCATGAATGCAGGAGTGCATGAAGCTAGGTTTCTAATAATAGCTCGATTACTATCACTCCTATACTAAATTAAGCACATAGGTTCTTCGAGTATGAACAAAATTTGCATGTATAGGAGTAATAGTTTTCTTCTTCCTCCGTACATCAATTGTTGACGTCCCTACAGCAAAGCTTGTTCAATTTTTTGTATTGCTGTACGTATATGAAGATAAAATGGCTCAGCCAACGCCTAATATATATTATGTATTTATGTAGGATGTGAAGATACCAAAAAAAAAGTGATGACTCAATTAAAGTGACAATTTCATTGAGCATCTTATATTTACTAATTGGATGATCCTTTAGAATCCTCCATGCGAAGCACATGACTGCATGTGCACATAATGAGTAACAGAGTAAAGTCATTGCTTCACCTATAAAGCAAAAGGAAACCACCACTGCACTATCATATATATAAGTTCAAGCAGTCGGCAGGCATAAGGACTGCATTTTTTGCTGACACATCAAGAAAAACCACCCAGCTTTCACAACAACACAAGTGCACTGCAGCGGCGGTTCCAGCAGACCGCCGCTACGCAAGCGCCGCTATAAACAGAAATTGTAGCGGCGGTCGTAGGCAACCGCCGCTACAAACACAATCTGTAGCAGCGGATAGTGCCACAGGCCGCCGCTACAAAGTGTAACTTCTAGCGGCGGGTGATGGCACCACCCACCGCTAATGAAGGTTTGAAAAAAAAAAAGGCCCGCCGCGGCCGCCCCCGAAACTCTAGCCGCCACGCCGCGGCCGCCTCCACCACGCAGCCCCTCCGCAGCCGCCTCCACCACGCAGCCCCGTGGCGGCCCCCGAAACCCTAGCCGCCACGCCGCAGCCGCCTCCACCACGCAGCCCCTCCACGGTGGTTCCGGCAGCCTCGCCGCGCCGCCTCGCCGTGGGTGCCGCCGCCGCGGTGGATCCGGCCGTGGATGCCGCCGCCGCGGTGGATCCGGCCGTGGTGGTGCCCACTGACGCGCCTCGGGCCGCCGTGGCGGCCGGCGCCGCGCCTTGGGCCGCCATGGTGCCCGCCGCCGCGTCTCACCCGCTGCCGCCTAGTGGTGGCCGCCTCCGTGGCCTACATGGCCGCCTCGGATGAGCCCCTCGGCGGAGCCGCGCGCAACCTAGTTGCACGCGAGCTCCGGCGAGAGGTGCCTCCAAGGCTGCCTCTAAGTCCGGAAGGGCGGCGGAGAGAAGAGGAGAGCAGAGGAGTAGAGAAATGAGGGTTAGGGTTTCGGGGGAGGGGGTGCGGCGGTTTTATACCAACATAATTGGGCCGGTTTTGGGCCAATTAGATGGGCCGGGAGGATGCCGCCGCGTAGAGGACAAGGTCACTGAAATGTGGACCGATAAAAGTGTGGGGCCCACATGTCAGTGACCGTGGGTCAACAAAACGCGGTCGAAGTCGCCGCGAATTTGTAGCGGCGCCCGAAATCTAATCCGCCACTACTATTTATAGCGGCGGATCGGAAGCGAGCCGCCGCTACAAACCCTAGATCGCCGCTAAAGATGGCTTCCCACCGCCGCGCTACGTTCCGCCGCGACTTAAGTTAGCGCGAACGCGAGCGTGAGCGGCGCCGTCGCCGTCGCCTGCGGCAGCGCGAGCGCCGCAGGGCCCGCGATCGGAGCCCTTGGTCCGACAATGAGGAGTCCTTCGACTCCTCGTGGTCGCCATGGCCCCCTGTCGCACCCCATTTCTGGAGCACTAGTGCTTACCGTATCAGTCCCTGGATTAGACGCTGATACGAACACTTACACAGAATGAATATCACAGAGTCATCACTTACATAAATATTACCAAGTCTCATACAAGCTTTCATACATAAAAGGTCTTACAACAACCGGCCAAGGGCCGCTTTAATACATCAAGCATCATGCTGGTGGGCTGCAACAGCAGAACCACTTAAACACTACTACGGCGGAAGACGGAAACGGCACTAGCACAGGCATCTTGAGTGCAGATAGGACCCTACTCTTCATCACCATCCTCCATGTACTCTGGCTCTTCATCTGAATGATTAAAGCAAGGGTGAGTACATAAGGTACTCAGCAAGTCCTAACAACGAGGGATAAATATATGCAAGGGTAAAACCAAAGGATAGGCTGAGGGTTTATCATCTGGGCGGAAAGCCAGTTTTATGCAAAGGTTGTTTAGAAAACAAAACAGTTCACAAACTACTATCAAGATTATCAGTGGTATTTAGTGGGGTTGTGGCCCTGGGGGAGATGCAGTCCATCCCGCCAGTTCCCAATTTTTAATGCTGGCAGGAAACCAGCGTACGGTTCCATACCGGAGTATTCCAAAAACACACCCCAAGGGAGTAACTCACACCGTTATACTAATCATTGTGTGGCACAAGCTTTCGCGTTGCCCATTACTATAGAACACGGCTATCATGATAGATTTTTAACTCTGCAGAGGTTGTACACAATTCCCCACAAGGCATACCAGCCCTTCCCATCGTCATGGATCGGACAGGCATACTAATGGTCCGGTACCAACTTGGTGTCACCACGGCACCACCACGGAAATACTGCAACCAGGGGCTTCACAATATCATCATTATCATGTAGAAAAGGCCTGAATAATCACCATATGCCGGATCCCGACACCTGCTATGTCGAGTCTTCTCCTGGCTTCCGCTGCCACTCCTGCCCTCCAGGTGGGTACCGGGTGAACACTATAGTAGGGTGTGGTTCCAAACCTTTCCTTGGTGAACAGTACCGCCGGCTGCTCTATAGCGGCGGACCGCGTGGCAAACCGCCGCTACGTGTTTTACTGGTCCGCCGCTATAGTGCACTTGTGTTGTTGGGTTTAGATATACATATCCATGGAGAGGAAGAGACAAGAGGGATGATAAATCTCATGTTGTGGTTCTTGGACTTGTTAATAACATGATTCACAAAATAGGTATAGCGCTCACTCTTCTAGCAAATATGCGTGACTTCCATATGTGCTGTGCGGTGCCTCTGCCCAGCGTGCCTGTTCATGGCCGCTGCCTGTTCATGGCCGCTGGACGGTGAGGAGCGTTGGCTGGCCCCGTCCCAGAAGATTTCGATGCGGACCCCGTCGTCTGGCGTCCATGACACAGTCGACGACGTGTGTAACGCCGTATCTGCCATGTTCCAAGCCTGGCATCCAACTCTCAGGGGCATGGTCTTTTTATTGCTCTGCATTTGGTCGTGTGGAAGAGACGGAACCAGAAGATTTTTGAGGACGTCGCCATGTCCTTGCTGGGAATGGCTACACTGCTGCAGGAACATTTGAGGCTGTTGGGTCGTGCGCGCGCAACGGTCAGTTACAACAAGACAAGAACCGTGGCCCGCCGAGTTGCAGCATGGTAGCTGTCGAGCTCTCGTAAGCAGGACGTCGCTTGCCCTCCTATATAAATCTCCTATGCCGGTCACGCTATCTCTGCTCCTGTGTCCCTCTACAGCAAAACAAATGTATATAAAACGAAATCCCCCGATCCAAGTATGCTGAACCTGTTTTGCGATCGCCAAGACGTAGTGACGTACACATGAAACACATACTTGTTGCCATTTGGTTGCTATTTTAGTAGAAGTTTTTTTTTTATCATGGACTCCTGCTAGTACTTGGGCATTTTCGCCATGGCTGAACACATGAACAACGGCATAGAACTCATGGGTCTGTAATATCTATGAGAACACAACGATCGGGAGAAAGCGGCCGACACCGGCGTCGATGCAGCGCACAACGAACAAGTGGTGTTTGTCCCACGGCCAGGCAGAGTGAGGCGGCGCCGGCGCCCTGAGGACGATCGCAGTTGAACCTGATGGCGAACGGCCTGGATACTGACGAGGTGGGAGATGAATTGACGAGGTGACACGTATGCATATGGAGCCGAAAAGATGAGAGAGATTATATAAATCTCATGTGATGGTTCTTTAACGTGTTAGTGAGATGGTCTATAAAATAGGTATAAGGTTTACACAGCCAGACGTAGTAGATATATGCGGTTCAGAAAAGTCTTGCGTACGTATCTGTGGCCGCTGGTTCAGCTGCGACATCTTGTCCTTGTGCACGTATCCGCGGCCCTTCCATGTGTGCGTGTGTTCTGACGTTCTTGGTTTTTAAGGCATAGCGCGGCACGTATGAGGTCATGAAGTGAAGTTTCTACACTTACCTCAATGAATCAATGTTACTAAAACTCTTACACTAATAAATTAACGCACATCGGTTCTTCTAGTAATATCAAAATTTGTGCGTACAGATGTAATAGTTCACTGAAGAAGAGAGGTAACACCCAAAGGACAAAGATCCATTGGCAGAAACCTGTTAAAGTTTGGGTTTACAGGTGGCTGTACAATGAACAGACCCAAACTTCATTTCTTTTACACTGTCCCGTAATCAACCAGGTTCGTCCCAACTAATCATATGTGAAGCAAGTTCACTGCTGGCAGAATCCGTAAATAAGTTGCAACATAGAAACTTTAATTCATTAATTATCGTTGGCCTACAATAATGAACGTTATCTTTCAACTATTAAACACCACTAAAGGCTAGAACTACTACTTGGTGACAATGTTGTCATATGTGCTCATATTGCACCGTATCCATCATATACACTGCACTTAGGACGCATGGATACCACCACAATGAAGAGTAGTGCACCATAGAAGAGCATGTTTGCCATAGCTCCATCTCTGAAATCCATGCAGGAGCTGGAATTTGTAAAATAGATTAAAATATTTTAGTTTATTAGTTTTAATCTCAAACAAAAAAAAACAACTCAACAAAAGATCTTTATTTACATCTCTAGCTCATAGAATTTCTGGAGCTAGCCATGAGCAGTTCCAAAAACTCCATGAAATTTTCTTGAGGTGAAGCCATGCCAAACACCCCCTGATAAGTTCCGGCTTTGGGCTACATAAAAGTGAGTAGAAGAACTCCAAGTCACAGAGCCACAGATATATAGACAGAGCATATATACATGACAGTGTGTGGCGTGCACGTATGAACTAATGAAGATATGCTACTCTAGTCGGAGAACATTTGCACATTTAAAACCACTCGTAATGGCTTATTCAAGTACATCACCCAACTAGGCGTGTTCGTTTCGTTTAGGACTAAAGTTTAGTCTCAAGTTCTTGCTATTTAAAGGTATTAAATAAAGTGTAATTACAAAACGTTTTACAGAAACTTAGGCTACTTTGCGAGACGAATCTAATGACGGTAATTAAGCCGTGATTAGACGATGGTTACTGTAGCATCACTATAGCAAAACATACCTTAATTAGGCTTATTAGATTCGTCTCGTAAATTAGCACCCATCTGTAGAAAGGTTTGTAATTAGACTTTATTTAATACTCTTAAATAGTAAGATTCTCTGGACTAAACTTTAGGACTAAAGGAAACTTTAGTAAGATGGACTAAAAGGCCGGCAGACACTACCACATACGGAAGAAGTCCATTTTAATCCTCCGAACAATTCACTTTGTCTATTTCACCCCCGAAACAAAATAATGGCTCACTTTTATTCCCTCAAACAATTTCATTCGGTGAATTGTAAACCATATTGAAGTTTGTTTCTTTTGTTAAGCTCAAATTTTGCATGATGTTAGTTGTCACAATAATCTATGTTAAAATATTTTTGTGACACCCCGTGTCACTGAATCACTGTTAGTGCAAACCCAAACTGAGCAAGGACTGAAATCAAACCAAATTCAAAAATTCGAAATTCAAAGTTCAAACAAATTTCAAACCATGCTTGTGAAGCAACTCAAATTTTTGCATAAAAACTTGGATAAACAAAAATACCAGTGAATGGCCCTACTCGAAAGATAATTTTGGAGAATTTTTGGTGATTTTACAAATTCATTTGATAGCTCAATAAAATCCCCAAAGCTGAAAAAGTGACGAACTTTGAAATGTTGCCATTTGAAATCCCTTTGGATTCCAGATGTGCATGTTGGCCAGTCGATAGAACTTTTCAAGATATTTCCAATGGTACCAAAATCACAAATTTTGGAGATCATTTGCTAGTCCAATTTGTGTGCACAAATTCGGTCAATTTCTGAGTTTGAATAAATTTGGGAAAAAGAAAGATGCGCCCGGGCCCACTCGTAAGTGACGTTCGTCTCACTGAGGACGTCGGAGCCTTTGCTCCACGTCGCCGGCGTTCAGCGGAGCCACGACGAGGCCGCCTCCTCCTTTCGTTCGTAAGCTGTCGACGCCAAAACCCACCCCGCTCCCTCTCCTGGCACTCTTCCTCGCCATTTCCTCGATCCCCAGCTACCAAACCGAGTCGCCATCGCCATTGCCGAGCTCGTGCTCCCTCTCGACGACGCGCCGTCGCGGTGAGGTCCCTCCGGGCTGAGCTGCTCCCCATTTGCCTCGCCGTGTGATCCTCGAGCTCGCCATGGGCGCCATTGCCCATGCCCCGGGCTGAGGAGCGCAAATCTGGGTCGTCCTCACCAAGTCCGGCCGAGCACCTTCGCCACCGTGCCGTGAAATTGGCCGTCTCCGGTGAGCCCATTCCCAAATTACTCACGCCCCGCGGTGCACGTCACCGTCGCGCACCACTTGGACCTCATCCTTTTCATTGATTCGCAGCCTGGTCGCCGGAGTTCAATGTTTCCTCCCTCGCCGGACTTTACCGCCGCGAGGACCTCGCCGGCTCCGAGCACCTTCCCGAGCCCCTCGTCGTGAACTTGTACCGCGACGGGTTTCCTCTCGTTCCCGTGAAGCTGTTGGTCCAGGTCCGGCGTCCTTTCAGCCTCCTCTTCGACCCCGCGACGTCACCGCACCTCCTCGACCCGCCACTGCTCGTCGCAGCCACCCTCCGGCCGCCGTCGCCCTCTCCGCGTCGTCGAGGTGAAGCCCCCACCTCTCACTCTATCTCCTCCTGCGCTCCGTCCGTTGAATAGTCGACAGGAAGCCTACTCCGGTGGCCGCTCCGGCCAGCACACCGTGGACCACACGGTCACGATCCCGTGTGGCCACACGGGATCTTGTGCGGCAAGCCGTGTGACCCCCGTGTGTTTTCACACGTGAGTGGTCAGATCCGGTGCGGCGCACAGTAGATCTGGTGCGGCCCAGACTCTGCGGCCCAGTTTGTGGCCCAGATCTGGTTGGCTGGCCCAATCTTTATTCTTTTTTCGAAATTCGTTAAATCTCCAGAAATTCACAGGAACTTGTAAAATCGATAGCAAAATGAATGCATCTCAGAAAAATACAAGTCAAATTTTGGTAGCCTTCTTGTTTTCTGTTTCCTGTAAAAAATAATTTTGTACAGATATTAATTAATTCATGATAAATTCTCTGTTGCCCAATAAATCCTGAACTCTTGCATGCCTATTAATAATCTAATAACACACCTACAGAGCATTTTTCCACTGTCACATGTTGTCTAATTATTTTCTTATGATTTAAATCATGCTCTGCACTGTATAAATTATTATAAATAATCTACCTTGCAATAAATCATGAAACTTCACCATAAATTACTTCCAGTGGCACTTTTCACCAAAAAAATGCCACTGGACATAAATTAACTTTCGAAATCACATTATTCATTTAACTTACCCAAGTTGATTAATGGTGAACTTAATTAAAAGTTAATGAAGGGAATACTCTAGACGAAATTAATTAACAAAGTTAATCATTTGCACTTACAGTGTAAATGACTGTCCTATCAAGTAATTAAATCATGAATTGCATCATATTCTTACATCTAACTTTGCATTATTTTCCTTGTCATAACGTGTAGTGACAGAGACGACTCCGGAGCCACTGGACTTCCAGCTGCCGGAGGAGCAGACCCAGGAGGTGCAGGAGGAGCAGCCGCAGCAGGACATGGACCCCGCTGACCCCGTTAGCTACGCTCCTGAGCCAGGCAAGCCCCGGTGCATGCCTCCCTATTTAGGATTTTTATTTGTGCACTTGATTGGGGCTAGTCAATGTTTGTGCATTAGGTTTATTAGGAGTTGATGTGAAACCTTAGAAATGCATTAGGATTACCCTTCTATATCCTACCTTGTGTCCTATTTTTGCAGATGTGGTATAGGTTACGCTAGAACTTGCTAGGCTTAGTGGCTAGCGGACGGTAGAAGTCGAGTGGTAGGTCCCACTCGCGAGGTAGGTTCACCCTGGATTGTACTAGCTGGATTTAGGATTTGTTGAGACCGGACGGGGAATTGCTTGTATAGGATGGTTGGAGAAGGCTGGGCCTTCACGGTGGTGTAGCCCCGTCTATGTCGATTAAGGACCGTCCGTTGTTGGCCCTGTTGAGCAAGTTCGAACGTACTGATCACATGCTAGTGTTTTTATGGGCCTAGTAAACTTAGTAGCTCAAGTTGCCCTGGTGTGCGGTGGAAGCCTGCCCTTTCTATCATGGTATTTTGGGAGAGAAAGGATGCCTCCCGAACGGGGCGTATGTCTGGGACAGGGACCGTGGCGGGAGGTACCTTTCTCAGGAGGGGTTGGATCCGGCCTAGCTTTCGGGGGACCCTTGCAAACGGTTGCCATATGTGGCCTTTGCCGCATATGTCGTGTGGTCAGGTTTTTCTCCTGCAGGATGTACATCGATGCCGCCGCTCTCGGTCAAGAGCAACCTTGCTCACTGCGTCACATCGTAGTGTGATATGATGATGCTAGTCTATTACATTACTGTTATTTACATTGCTTATATACTGTCACTGTTGATGTATTGTTATTTTATATCCGTTTTAGAGATATGCACCCTGTTTTACTGGATAAGTACTTAACTTGCAATTAAAATTTGAAAGTAAGGATCAAGTAATTAGTGCGAGTTATGCTATTGAGTCAGCCACACCCTTGTAGCCCTTGCATATTTAGGAATCGGCTATAGATAGCCACGTTGACGGGTAAGACTTGCTGAGTATTAGTTGCTCAGGGTTTGGCTCTTTATGATTTTATTGCAGATAGCACCTTTATCCCTGACTCTACGGGTGGAGGTGGACAGTGGGATGGCCAGCTTCCCTTTGGTTGGACAACCCACTGGGAGACCGAGGACTGATCTCCTCCCGAGTCCGCATCTTCATGGCTTTGGATGCGGGTTCTTATTGTATCGTGAGCGCGTGCGACTGTATTTCTACTAGTTTGGACTTGTACTTGTACCGTTTATTTCCGCTGTGCGACTCTATGTTTTAATTGGATTAATGCAACCACTTAAAGACTTAATTTGTGCTTTTTATATGTTGTACTATTACGTCTGTTCATCAGCGCTATACCGACTCGATCCTGCGAAAAGCGGAGACGCTTCAGCTGGTACCAGAGCCGTGTTGGGACAGTACATCATATAAACGGCCTATTTTCGAAAATCTAACCACGTACGTGTGAGGAACGAAAAGCCCATTATAAGGATAATAGAGTAATCAGGAGGTAATAGGAGTTGATTGTTATTTTTCAGTAACGACGCACCGACGCCCAGGTAAGAAGGTAAGGATCTACATGGCTCCGGAGTGTGTTGTTGGTGGTGGAGTATATTCTGTTCCGTGAGCCATCGAGTTCACGAGGAGTTGAGGATGGTGATGATATATGATTGAGCCATGTATTACACTTTATTGGGTACGTCACCTGTGTAGGTTGGTTGAGGTGACGTTGTGTGCTTTGCAGGTACACTAACTCGCGCGTAGATCGTGTAGAAACGTTTGTGAGTGCGAAGTAGTTACCACCACTGTCTACGGCCTGCTATACTTGGGCAAATTTTATTTTGTGAGGACGTATAGGTCGTGCATGCATTGCATCTTCATGATTAAAACACTTCCACGAATTTCAGATCACCCAAAAATTTCAGACTGACAAGCTAACTTCAAAAATTCGTAACTCCCAAACCGTTTAACCAAATGCGATGAAACAAGACATTCTGGAAAGCTTACAACATGAACTAAAACTTTTCTTCAGAGTTCGCCTTTCAATTCTGTTATTATCACCCCCAAATCTGTCGACCAAGTGAAGTCAAATTTCAGCTTCGACTAGTTTTTCCAGAATCTGTCTACCAACTTCAAAAATCGATATCTCCAGTTATGGTTGTTCGTTTGAGGAGTTGGAGCACTCGTTGGAAAGATCTTGAAGTTATCTACAAGTTTCGTGTTCTGACTTTTCTCGTTGAAGCATCCAGAGGTGTCAGTTTGCATTTTTATGACTGCTGCTCGCGGTCAAGACAGATTTCAGTCTGTTGCTTTGATGGACCGTTGCACCTGTGTTTGTGCGTGAAAGGCTTAATGTAGCTACTTGCTACGATCTTCCAGAACTTCTTTACCATGTTCTAATTTTTATTTAGCATGGTTGTTCTGTTTTGAGCAGTTTGGGGGATTTTTCTTGCAAACTCTCCCTATATGGATGCTTAAGGCCTTTCTTGCATTTCAATTCTGCCATATTGAATATCTTTGTTTCTTGGAGCTAACGGTGATGATTTTGATTTGGCAGAATGCCGCCGCGTCGTCCGCCACTACCCCCGCCGCAGCACAATCTGGCGGAGGCGATGCACAACCAGACAGAGCTGCTCAGGACTCTCGTTCAGGCCGTCACCCAGCAGGGTGGCAACCGTCGGGGTCCACAGCCAGGCTGCACCTACGCAGACTTCCTGGCCACTCACCCGTCTGTCTTTTCCAGGTCCACTGACCCGATGGAGGCGGAGTCTTAGCTGCGCACTGTGGAGTCCAAGTTTGGGCTCCTTCCTGCCTGCACAGAGGTGCAGAAGACACTGTTCGCGGCGCAGCAGCTTCAGGGGTCAGCTGGAGGATGGTGGGCAGCTCACCTTGCCACTATTCCGGCCGGTCAGCAGTTGACTTGGGCACAGTTCAGAGAGGCCTTTCGCTCGTTCCACATTCCGCCTGGCATTATGCAGCGGAAGCTCAGAGAGTTCCTGGACCTCAGGCAGGGAGGCAGGAACGTGTTCGACTACGCCCAGGTGTTCAACCACTTGGCCCAGTTTGCTCCAGACCAGGTAGACACGCCCGCCAAGCGGAAGGCGTGTTTCTTGATAGGCTTGTCTACCAAGCTTCAGTCCCGGCTTGTCCTGAACGCCGGTGGTACCTTTGACGAGCTTGTCAGTGCAGCGATCGTGATGGAGGATGCCATCAGGGCCCACCAGGACGACAAGAGGAAGAGGAAGGCTGTGGCACAACCGTCTGGCAGCACTTCCGCCAGGCCACGCCTTGTGTACACCGCTCCCAGTGGACAGAGGTACCTTGCACCTCCCCAGTACCAGCGCCCGCCTCAGCAGCAGGACAGCAGCGCCAGCAGGGTAGGAACGCGCCAGTCAAGACTAGGCGCGTTAACTACACTACTGCAGAGGAGGTTCCAGAGGGTGAGCAGGTTCTAGCTGGTACGTTCTCTATGCGTCACGAGCCCGTGGTTATCTTGTTTGATTCAGGTGCATCACATGATTTTATCAGTCTATCTTGTACTCGTCGGTTGAGACTTGAGCTATCCACTATGGAGACTCCCTATCTGATCAGCACACCAGGAGGCCGTATTATCACTCGTCAGTTTGTATATAAGGCCCCGCTTGATCTCGCTGGGAAGATCTACCCGACCCATCTGATTGTATTGGACGGTCAGGGTCTAGATGTGATTCTTGGGATGGGTTGGATGAAGTTCCACAAGGCTGTTCTTGATATATCTCTTCGCTTGGTTCACTTAGATTCTCCTGTTCAGGGCAAGGTCACTCTTCAGCCCTCCTTGCTAGCAGCTATGCTGCCCTCCTAGCACCAGACCATTGGCAAGAGTCTGGATATGATTCCTGTGGTGCGTGAGTACCCAGATGTGTTCCCAGATGATTTGCCAGGCATGCCACCAGATCGCGATGTGGAGTTTCGTATTGACTTGCAGCCCGGCATAGCACCTATCTCTAGGAGACCGTATAAGATGCCACCTAATGAGTTAGCAGAGTTGAAGGTGAAGTTGAAGGAGTTGCTGGACAAGGGTTTTATTCGCCCAAGCTCTTCACCTTGGGGTTGTCCAGCCTTGTTTGTGAAGAAGAAGGACCATGCACTCAGGCTATGTGTGGATTATAGGCCACTGAATGCTGTGACCATCAAGAACAAGTATCTGTTGCCTCGCATTGATATCTTGTTCGATCAGCTAGCTAGAGCTAAGGTGTTCTCCAAGATTGATCTTCGTTCTGGGTATCATCAGATTAAGATACGTGCAGATGACATTCCGAAGACTGCTTTCTCTACCAGATATGGACTCTATGAGTACTTGGTGATGTCTTTCGGCTTGACTAATGCACCTGCTTACTTCATGTACTTGATGAACTCAGTGTTCATGCCAGAGTTGGACAAGTTTGTCGTGGTTTTCATTGACGACATCTTGATCTATTCAGAGACAGAGGAGGACCATGAGCAGCACCTCAGGATTGTGTTGCAGCGTTTGAGGGATCACCAGCTGTACGCTAAGTTCAGCAAGTGCGAGTTCTGGCTTAGCGAGGTGCCTTTTCTTGGCCATGTTATATCAGCTGAGGGTATTGCTGTTGACCCGAGCAAGGTGCAGGATGTGCTGGATTGGAATGCACCTACGACTGTCTCTCAGATTAGCAGCTTTTTGGGTTTGGCTGGTTATTACCATTGGTTTATTCCGAATTTCTCTAAGATCTCCAAGCCCATTACTGAGTTACTGAAGAAGAATATGAGATTTGTATGGAGCCCGCAGTGTGGTGATGCATTCCAGAATCTGAAGAAGCTTCTCACTATCGCTCTAGTTTTAGCTCAGCCTGATATCACCAAGCCATTTGATGTGTATTGTGATGCTTCTGGTACTGGTCTTGGTTGTGTGCTGATGCAGGGTTGCAGGGTAATTGCTTATGTCTCTCGGCAGCTTAAGCGACATGAAGAGCATTACCCCACTCACGATCTTGAGCTTGCAGCTGTCGTACTTGCTTTGAAAGTATGGCGGCATTATTTGTTGGGAAATCTGGTGCACATCTATACAGATCACAAGAGTCTCAAGTATATATTCACCCAGTCAGATCTGAACATGCGCCAGAGGAGATGGTTAGAGCTGATCAAGGACTATGATTTAGAGATTCACTATCACCCAGGGAAGGCTAATGTGGTTGCCGATGTTTTGAGTCGCAAGGCTCATTGCAATAATCTCATCGCAGCTCCTTATGCAGAGGCAGAGCCCAGTCTTAGAGTGTATGCTTATGGCTCCTTGGCCAATATATCACTTGTTCCGACCCTGCGAGATGAGATTATGGCAGCGCAGAAGAAGGATGAGAAGGTGAATCACCTCAGGAGAAGACTCAAGCTCGGGGAAGCTAGAGTCCAGTGTTTCAGAGAGGATGAGGATGGAGTCCTATGGTTCCAGGATAGATTGGTGGTTCCTAAGGACTTTGAGTTACGCAAGAAGATTCTTGATGAGGCGCACTTGTCCAAGTATTCTATCCACCCTGGCAGCAACAAGATGTACCAGGATTTGAGGAGTCGCTTCTGGTGGACCCGCATGAAGCGGGAGGTCGCACAGTATGTTTCTGAGTGTGACACTTGCAGGAGAGTCAAGGCGAGTATGTTAAGCCTGCAGGTTTACTTCAGCCTTTGAGTATTCCTGCTTGGAAGTGGGAGGATATTAGCATGGATTTCATTGTTGGCTTACCTCTCACATCACAGAAGCATAACTCTATTTGGGTGATTGTTGATCGATTGACCAAGTCTGCTCACTTTATCCCCGTGCACACCCGTTATAATGTGAAGAAGTATGCTGAGTTGTATATTGCTCGGATTCTCTGTTTGCATGGAGTGCCCAAGACCATTATTTCTGATCGAGGACCTTAGTTTGTTTCTCGTTTCTGGGAGCAGCTTCATGCTTCTTTGGGCACCACCTTGATTCGCAGTGCAGCTTATCACCCTCAGACAGATGGCCAGACAGAGAGGGTGAATCAGATTCTAGAGGATATGCTTCGTGTTTGTGTGCTACACCATGGGAAGTGTTGGGATGAGAGCTTACCCCTGGCAGCGTTCTCGTACAACAACAGCTATCAGGAGAGTATCAAGATGGCACCGTTTGAGGCTTTGTATGGACGTCGTTGTCGGACTCCCCTTAATTGGGTTGAGGCCGGCGAGAGAGTCATCTTCAAGGCAAAGCCCGCAGCTGCAGCAGAGGAGACAGTTGTGACTGATGAGGAGGTCATTCCCACACCAGATTTAGTGGCAGCAGCAGAGGAGACTGTTCGCCGCATTCAGTCCAACTTGAGAGCAGCCAAGTCCCGACAGAAGAGTTATGCTGACAGAAGACGCCGACCGTTGGTGTTTGCAGTTGGCAACCACGTATACCTTCGTGTCTCTCCCATGAAGGGTGTACGTCGGTTTGGTGTCAGGGGAAAGTTAGCCCCAAGATACGTTGGACCGTTCCAGATAATTGAGAGATGTGGACCCGTTGCTTATAGATTGGAGTTGCCCTCCAACCTCTCAGGTGTTCACAATGTGTTCCATGTATCACAGCTGAAGAAATGCTTGAAGGTTCCTAGTGACAGAGTGGTCAGTGATGTTCAACAGCTTGAGCCAGATTTGACATACCCAGAGCAGCCTATTGGTATTGTTGATCAGAAGGACCGAGTCACCAGAAAGAGCACTACCAGATTCTATAAGGTGCAATGGAGCAACCACTCTGAGGCCGAGGCCACGTGGGAGACAGCGGAGTTCTTGAACTCCCATTTTCCTGGTTTTCTTCCTCCGAGGTGCGTTATCTAGTTGTTCCATTTTTGCATCTTGTTCTTCGCTCTTTCGCCATTCGTTTTTCCTTCCTTCTCCTTAATCCCGGGACGAGATTCTTTTAAGGGGGGAGGGCTGTGACACCCCGTGTCACTGAATCACTATTAGTGCAAACCCAAACTGAGCAAGGACTGAAATCAAACCAAATTCAAAAATTTGAAATTCAAAGTTCAAACAAATTTCAAACCATGCTTGTGAAGCAACTCAAATTTTTGCATAACAACTTGGACAAACAAAAATATCAGTGAATGGCCCTACTCGAAAGATAATTTTGGAGAATTTTTGGTGATTTTACAAATTCATTTGATAGCTCAATAAAATCCCCAAAGCTGAAAAAGTGACCAAATTTGAAATGTTGCCATTTGAAATCCCTTTGGATTCCAGATGTGCACGTTGGCCAGTGGATAGAACCTGTCAAGATCTTTCCAATGGTAGCAAAATCGCAAATTTTGGAGATCATTTGCTAGTCCAATTTGTGTGCACAAATTCGGTCAATTTCTGAGTTTGAATAAATTCGGGAAAAAGAAAGATGCGCCCGGGCCCACTCGTCAGTGACGTTCGTCTCACTAAGGACGTCGGAGCCTTTGCTCCACGTCGCCGGCGTTCAGCGGAGCCATGACGAGGCCGCCTCCACCTTTCGTTCGTAAGCTGTCGACGCCAAAACCCACCCCGCTCCCTCTCTTGGCACTCTTCCTCGCCATTTCCTCGCTCCCCAGCTACCAAACCGAGTCGCCATCGCCATTGCCGAGCTCGTGCTCCCTCTCGACGACGCGCCGTCCCGGTGAGGTCCCTCCGGGCCGAGCTGCTCCCCATTTGCCTCGCCGTGTGATCCTCGAGCTCGCCATGGGCGCCATTGCCCTTGCCCCGGGCTGCGGAGCGCAAATCTGGGTCGTCTTCACCAAGTCCGGCCGAGCACCTTCGCCACCGTGCCGTGAAATTGGCCGTCTCCGGTGAGCCCATTCCCAAATTACTCACGCCTCGCGGTGCACGTCACCGTCGCGCACCACTTGGACCTCATCCTTTTCATTGATTCGCAGCCTGGTCGCCGGAGTTCAATTTTTCCTCCCTCGCCGGACTTTACCGCCTCGAGGACCTCGCCGGCTCCGAGCACCTTCCCGAGCCCCTCGTCGTCAACTTGTACCGCGATGGGTTTCCTCTCGTTCCCGTGAAGCTATTGGTCCAGGTCCGCCGTCCTTTCAGCCACCTCTTCGACCCCGTGACGTCACCGCACCTCCTCGACCCGCCACCGCTCGTCGCAGCCACCCTCCGGCCGCCGTCGCCCTCTCCGCGTCGTCGAGGTGAAGCCCCCACCTCTCACTCTATCTCCTTGTGCGCTCCGTCCGTTGAATAGTCGACGGGAAGCCTACTCCGGCGAGTGCGCCGCCGCGCTCCGGTGGCCGCTCCGGCTAGCACACCGTGGACCACACGGTCACGATCCCGTGTGGCCACACGGGATCTTGTGCGGCAAGCCGTGTGACCCCCGTGTGTTTTCACACGTGAGTGGTCAGATCCGGTGCGGCGCACAGTAGATCTGGTGCGGCCCAGACTCTGCGGCCCAGTTTGTGGCCCAGATCTGGTTGGCTGGCCCAATCTTTATTCTTTTTTCGAAATTCGTTAAATCTCCAGAAATTCACAGGAAATTGTAAAATCGATAGCAAAATGAATACATCTCAGAAAAATACAAGTCAAATTTTGGTAGCCTTCTTGTTCTCTGCTCTGTGTAGCAAAAATATCAAATCACACAAAAGATGTTCTCTGTTTCCTGTAAAAAATAATTTTTTACAGATATTAATTAATTCATGATAAATTCTCTGTTGCCCAATAAATCCTGAACTCTTGTATGCCTGTTAATAATCTGATAACACACCTACAGAGAATTTTTCCACTGTCACATGTTGTCTAATTATTTTCTTATGATTTAAATCATGCTCTGCACTGTATAAATTATTATAAATAATCTGCCTTGCAATAAATCACGAAACTTCACCATAAATTACTTCCAGTGGCATTTTTCACCAGAAAAATGCCACTGGACATAAATTAACTTTCAAAATCACATTATTCATTTAACTTACCCAAGTTGATTAATGGTGAACTTAATTAAAAGTTAATGAAGGGAATACTCCACACGAAATTAATTAACAAAGTTAATCATTTGCACTTACAGTGTAAATGACTGTCCTATCAAGTAATTAAATCATGAATTGCATCATATTCTTGCATCTAACTTTGCATTATTTTCCTTGTCATAACGTGTAGTGACAGAGACGACTCCGGAGCCACTGGACTTCCAGCTGCCGGAGGAGCAGACCCAGGAGGTGCAGGAGGAGCAGCCGCAGCAGGACACTGACCCCGCTGACCCCGTTAGCTACGCTCATGAGCCAGGCAAGCCCCGGTGCATGCCTCCCTATTTAGGATTTTTATTTGTGCACTTGATTGGGGCTAGTCAATGTTTGTGCATTAGGTTTATTAGGAGTTGATGTGAAACCTTAGAAATGCATTAGGATTACCCTTCCATATCCTACCTTGTGTCCTATTTTTGTAGATGTGGTCTAGGTTACGCTAGAACTTGCTAGGCTTAGTGGCTAGCGGACGGTAGAAGTCGAGTGGTAGGTCCCACTCGCGAGGTAGGTTCACCCTGGATTGTACTAGCTGGATTTAGGATTTGTTGAGACCGGACGGGGAATTGCTTGTATAGGATGGTTGGAGAAGGCTGGGCCTTCACGGTGGTGTAACCCCGTCTGTGTCGATTAAGGACCGTCCGTTGTTGGCCCTGTTGAGCAAGTTCGAACGTACTGATCACATGCTAGTGTTTTTATGGGCCTAGTAAACTTAGTAGCTCGAGTTGCCCTGGTGTGCGGTGGAAGCCTGCCCTTTCTATCATGGTATTTTGGGAGAGAAGGGATGCCTCCCGAACGGGGCGTATGTCTGGGACGGGGACCGTGGCGGGAGGTACCTTTCTCAGGAGGGGTTGGATCCGGCCTAGCTTCAGGGGGACCCTTGCAAACGGTTGCCATATGTGGCCTTTGCCGCATATGTCGTGTGGTCAGGTTTTTCTCCTGCAGGATGTACATCGATGCCGCCGCTCTCGGTCAAGAGCAACCTTGCTCACTGCGTCACATCGTAGTGTGATATGATTGATGATATGATGATGCTAGTCTATTACATTACTGTTATTTACATTGCTACATATATATGCTGTCACTGTTGATGTATTGTTATTTTATATCTGTTTTAGAGATATGCACCCTGTTTTACTGGATAAGTACTTAACTTACAATTAAAATTTGAAAGTAAGGATCAAGTAATTAGTGCGAGTTATGCTATTGAGTCAGCCACACCCTTGTATCCCTTGCATATTTAGGAGTCGGCTATAGATAGCCACGTTGACGGGTAAGACTTGCTGAGTATTAGTTCCTTAGGGTTTGGCTCTTTATGATTTTATTGCAGGTAGCACCTTTATCCCTGACTCTACGGGTGGAGGTGGACAGTGGGATGGCCAGCTTCCCTTTGGTTGGACAGCCCACTGGGAGACCGAGGAGTGATCTTCTCCCGAGTCCGCATCTTCATGGCTTTGGATGCGGGTTCTTATTGTATCGTGAGCGCGTGCGCCTGTATTTCTACTAGTTTGGACTTGTACCTGTACCGTTTATTTCCGCTGTGCGATTCTATGTTTTAATTGGATTAATGTAACCACTTAAAGACTTAATTTGTGCTTTTTATATGCTGTACTGTTGCGTCTGTTCATCAGCGCTATACCGACTCGATCCTGCGAAAAGCGGAGACCCTTCAATTTTTAAAATGTTTTTTTGATATTTATGCATATAAAGTTAATTTCTATTAAACTATGTAAATAATATCAAAATAATATGTCATAATTTTGTTAATATAGATTTTTGTGTGAGTTACCATCATGCGAAGTTTGAGCTTCAAATTCCACTTGTAGGCTGAGATACAAAAAAGACAAACTTCAAAAAGGTGTACATTGCACCAAATAGAATTGTTTGGGGGTAAATGAGCCATCATTTTGTTTAGGGAGTAAAATAGACAAAGTGGATTGCTTAGGGGAGTAAAATGGACTTTTTCCACCACATTACCACTGACAATATGTTTCCAACATCCAAATTACACCAATTCAAAGCCCTTATTTTATTGTGAAAAAAATCAAATTAAGGTCCTCGAATTGAAGATGAATTTGAGAAGGGAAGAAATTCAGTACTAAATAATACACCATCCATTCCCAATGTTTGATTATATATATGTACGCTCTCTTTTCAGACTCATTTGAATTCTAAATGGAAATACATGTAACGATAGGCATTAATTAATTTTGTGCAACTCCTAGAGGGATGTATATAGGAAAGGTGAAAGTAGTGTACTAACTATCAAAATTTGGAAACCACAGAACCACAAAACGCATGTTAGTTATGTACAATTGCTATATGTACTACAGGGGAAGCTAAATTAAAACCAACACCAACATCAACAGTTATATATGACATCACTTCTCGATCTGTTGGTGAAACCATATATACAATAGAGATGTGCCACACTGACTCATACCTCTTTGAAATTTGAGCTAGCTAGCCCCTATATGTGTCACGAAGTATAGACAAAGACAAACGCCACCTAGATTGGCAAAGTCATGTCACCATGAATCGATCATCGTACCTCCTGGCACTGATAATACGAATTAGGATAAGAATAGGAGGCATCATGAATGGAGCTTCCGCATCACTTCTGGCTCTACAAGTAAAATGCAAATGCCGGCTTACGTTCATAGATGCTCTAGGGACCTTCAGTGAAACACGTACATGTATACATGCAGCATTTCTGGGCCCCCGGTTGGGTTCTGCTCATCCATCCGTCTCCAATGGTAGAGAGATTGTTCAGCTTCGTGCCCGGTGGCGGGCGTTGGCTAGCGCTGGATGGTCACGCGAAGGTAACTAGATGACGGGCGGGACGTGAGGAGCAGGGGCGCGCGCGTTCAGTGGAAGGTTGACCTTGTGGGGCCGTGTTCCAGTGGCTTGCATGCCTTCGGCTTCCTGCTTACGTGGCGAATGCATGCAATCTTGCGGTTGGTTTTCTTGAGGCATGCATGTAAGCCATGCGTTGATGCGTGTGTCTACTCTTCTTCTCAGCAACAGTCAGGATCAAGTATATTTTGTTGGTGCACCTCTGGTCGATATTACTCTGTTGGTCTGATCCAATTGACACATTTTTTAATGATAATTTAAAGTCAATTCGTTTTTGAGCCACAATATTCGAGCCAACATTTTTCGTTTCTCTACTGCTATATGTAAGAGCGGCTGACTTGTACGAGAAGTGACAGTATGGCTCACGAAGAGCGCAGTATGTCAGTCTATGTGCTTGCAATATATAGTAGTACTACATCAAACACATACTACTGTTGGGACACATGGATTGACCATGCATATAATGAGTTCCGGGATTGCGTCTTAGAGCACATCGGAGCCCATGAGGCCATGAGATTTAGCATATGGTGCTGCAGTCAGATAACATGCAAATAGATCGACGTGAAGTGTGTTTTTTGGGCCACTGGACATGGGAGTCATCTGGAGTTCATGTCATACCAGACCTTCACTCCGTACGCTGTAAGTTGTTTCAAAGATTGCTGATCATTACTTGGCAAAAGAAAAAATGTTTGTACTTCTAGCTTGAGGGCCTGGATATATTACATATTCAGAAACCACAATACCCAGATCAAAGAATTGCACATAGAATTAAAAAAAAAAACACGACACCTGAGATATTGACACTTCCATGTCCAGAAAATATTGCAGTCCAAATTTCTTAAACAACCTAACATGTTAATTAACAACAACATAGATACTTAAAGCTCTCCATTCTTCACAGGTCTAAATGCTGTCGGAGTCCAACCTCTTTCTCTTCCCATGCTGATTGATTTTGTGAAGGTCCCTGACCACTCACTGCGGCAGCCTGCATCGTCCGGCGAGGTAATTTCCAAAGTTCTTGGATTTGAGAAGGAGCGGTGCTTGCATGATGCATGTTCGGTCGGCCCATATGCCTGGAATGTCCAGTTCCATGTTTAGACGGAGCTAGCTACTTACAAAACTGGAGCTGCAGCAGCATCGATAAAAATGTTCTCTAACAATATGCATTCTTATTATCCAAACATTCATATTAAGTTGTTTAGTGTTTCAGACTGGACAGAAAAGAATGTTCTGATGCACTGTTGTTTATGAGCATGATTCATGAATTTTCTGATTTAACTTCTGTGCTGTCCGGTGCTTACAGATGATCTGCACTTGATATTCTCTTTCAAATTGCATTTTTCAGAGATAATATATTGGCAGATGACATGTTTTACATGTACCAACTCTTCGGGCATGTGTATTACCCGTTTTTTGGTGCGCAAATTACTGTTGGATCTTTAGTATTATTCAGGAGGCTGTGCCTAAAAAATTGATTGTTGAGAGACAGCCTGATATGCTGTATTGATTTCTGATGCGAAGAATGTGATACACTCAGTTTTGCAAAATGGACCAAACTATTTATGAACCAGTTTCTATCTTATTTCTTTCACATGTACCAATACAAAGAGGACGTGCATTGGTGTTGCCCTGTAGGCACCGAGTATTGTATAACATATATAGTACTTAAAACATAGTACTTTCAGAAACATGACGTTTCTTGCTGCACGTGCGAATTAATGCATGACTGCATGTGCACGTAATTATAGAGTTACTTCTATCTTATTGTGTCACCTAAAGCAAAGGGAAGGGAACTCGTTCTTGGATTAAAAGATTTTTCTTTGTCTATTTTTTTACTTTCATATAAGCTCAGTCAGTAGCTAGGCAAGCTCAAGGGGTGCATTTTTCAACACCACATCTAGGAAACCAACTTCATTCCCAGCTTAATTAGGCACGTATAGTATATATGCATGAGGGGAAGCTAGCTAAGACTAGAGCAGATGATAAATCTCATGTGATGGTTCTTGAAATTAGTACGAATGTTTACAAAAATAGATATAGAGAGGATAGTGTCTTACTCTTTTAGCAGTAGATATTAGACTTTTGTGGGCTTTTGAGGCACCAGCAATGCAGAAATGCCTATCTGCACAGCGTGCGGTGCAGGGGGGCCCTGTCCTGCTTGGCCTGTTCATGGCCGGTGGACGGGGTCTGGCATTGACTATAGCCCCCCGCCATTGGCTGGCGACGCTCATCAGATTGGTGCAGGGGCGCGCGTTCGAAGGCGTTGACCGCACTGGTCATCGCGTTGGGCCAATCTTTCAGTGACATGTGTGTGAGAACTCTTGTGTGTACGCGGCCTTTCTATGCATGCATGAATGCAAAGCGCGCGTACTGGGTTTTGAAGGCATGGCGCAGCATGTATGAGTGTGTTAAGCCTTGTTTATAGTTGTCGTTCAGTGTTGCTAATCACTCCAATACGAACGCACATCCATTCATTCTGCCAGTATGATCAACATTTTAGTACATCTTAAGATCAGAAACCTATGTGAAAGAACTTAGTAGAAATGAACGCTAGAACTAAGTAGTTGAAAGCTGGCTGCAGAAGAGAAAGAACGTGCTTGGAGGAGTTAGGATGGAAGAAAAGAGGAGAGCCAAAGAATGAAGATCCAATGGCTGAAACCTGTTAAATTTTGGGTTTACAGGTAAAGGCTGTACAACCGACATATCCAAAGCTTCAATTATTGTTGGCCTATAATGAAATCTGTTTCAACTAAGAACAAGCACCACTTCAGGCTAGAACTACTACTGTACTTTGGTGACAATAATGCGTGGCTCGCCAAGAGCAGTATGCCATATCTGTTCGCATTACACTGTATCTAACATGCTGCAGTTAGGACGCATGGAGACTACCACCACGAAGTGCGCACCCTATGAGTTCCGGCCTCCCGCCGCTGTACTTTAAAGAAGTGTAGTATTGGAGCACTCCAACACAATCAGCAATAGCGTTACTTCTACCTTATTGCTTCACCTAAAGAAAAGTGTAATATTGTTCTGGCACAGAAAGATAACAAAAAGATCGAGAGACTGTTGGCTGCTTACTAGTGAACTGCCTTTCATGTCCTCTACAAATAAGTTTCATGAAAAATTACTCATCCTGCGTTTGAAAACAAAAAAGTACTTATTGGAATATTATTTGCTATATAAGGACAGTCAAAGTTTGAGCACTGAATTTAGTATAGCCGATTTGCACACCTACTTCAGAAAAAGTTATCTAGGAAGGTGATTTAGGTACACTCTGTTATATATTATCATACAACAAACATTTAGTTTTAACTATGGGCCGGCAACAGCCTATGTAAATGGCTTCCTAGCTATACCTAGAAACTGTTATGAAAGATGAAAGTAGCATACTAACTAACAAAGCATGGGAACCACAAACACCACATTTGCCTTATATACTACAAGAGACGGTAAATAAAGCCATAATAAAAAAGAACTTCAGCATGTCAGTCCATGTGCTCGCAATGTACATCACAGCCACAGGTACTTCGGTTGGGACACATGGATTATTGACCTACGCGTCCACTATATAAACTTCGACACCACGCTTATGAGCTGTGTAGTGTGTCCGAGAGCCCATAGATAGGTAGATAGATAGATAGATAGATATATATATATATATATATAGAGAGAGAGAGAGATGGCATATACTGGAAGCATGACTTCACGTCACATATAGTGCTGCATTCATTCAGATGCCATGCAAAGAGATCAACATTCAGTATGGATTTGTGGGCAACTGAACATGGGAGTCATCAGGAATTCATCTCAAGCCGGTCTGGGACTTTGGCACCTCCACTTTATGATGGCGAAACATTCTGCGTGGAAGTTCCGTGCACAGATTCCATTGCAGCACTGCCCAGATTTCGTAGATTGGAGCGAGACATACCATCCTCGGATCTGCAAACCGATCCAGCCAACATCAAACTGAAGGGAGACGTATGACTTATGTGTTGCCGTGCCGCCCAACAAAGCTGCTCGCGCGGTTAAGAAGTGCTGCTCCTGCTGACGTCGAGATGGTGCCGAGCCCGCTGTTATGGGCCGCAACCGCTGCTAGGATATTCTAGGAGATCTTGACCTTAATCGAAGTTGATGTTGATGAAGTTGGATCCTGTAGCAGAGTACATGAAATCCCTGTAATGAGGATCGTTGAGATGCTTGATGTTCAGTACTGAACCATATTGCAGCAGATGTTTCCTGCTTCGTTCTACGTACAAAAAAAAATCTAACGAACTAGTGGGTCAACCGCGGTGATCTTGTGTTACTCCTGCTTGCTCTGCATATCCATTCAGCATGCATATTTATTTTCTAATCTTCAACCACGGTGAAAACAGAGGGACCTTCTGCATGGCAACTGGGTGCCAGCATGCCGGAGACACAGATTGTTCCGCCAGCGGCCCGGCAAGATAAAAGAAGCCCAGTTCGAGCAGTTCTTCTTCTTCTTCTTCCTAAAATTGTTCCAGTCGGAGAGAAAAGAAAAATGTTTCAGACGAGAAAACAATTTGTTCCAGTTGAAGAAGAAATTGTTCCAACCGAAGAAATAAATTGTTCTAGGGTCAGCCCAAAGGGAGGTCAGCATGGAGGAAGGCCGATGAGAAGATGCTCTTACAAGAGTTGCCGAGGCAGGGCGGGGGTGCGTGAACGGTGTATGAGGCGCAGCGGCGGTTACCAGGGAGGACTGGGCGGGCGTGAGGCGGGGCAGGGGCCGATGCAGGGCGCAGGAAGAAGAAGAAGGATCGGGGGTGGAGCCGGGGCGGGAGGAGCCAGGCAGGTGCGAGACGTAGGGTGTGTTCGTTTTTTTTAGCGTTAAATTTAAAAGACCTCTAAATAAAGAGAATCTAGTATTAAATAAAGTTTAATAACAAAACTTTTTTACAGATGAGTACATCTTTACGAGACGAATCTAACGAGTCTAAGTAAGCTATGTTTTGCTACAATCATGCTACAGTAATGCTACAGTAACCATCGTCTAACCACGGATTGCTTACCCTTATTAGATTCGTCTCGCGAACTAGACCAGAGGTTCTGCAGTTAGTTTTGTAATTAAACTTTATTTAATATTCTTAAATGATAAGATTTTTTTTAGACCCCTCTAAATTTTAGACCCCATGAAACGAACACCCCGTAGAGGAAGGCAGAGTGCGCGGCATTAGATGCTGGCCATGCACGAATAAAGCTATATGCTGAAAGCTAAAGGAATCTCTCCTCTCACAGTAATTTTACTCATGTGGCGTTACTGTGGCCTGACATGTGTCCTTTTACGGTACCAATCTTCCTCCCGCGCATGGAGTTACCGCCTCTATGGCTGGTCCCCATCGCTGCCAGTATCTGGCCATGTTTCCTGACCCGTCTCATCCCCTGCAACCCATGTTAACTCGGCCCATGTTAGCGCCGGTGCCTGGCCATGTCTCCCGAAGAACAATAGCCCCTGGCCTCATTGCAACCACAGGCTCTCGAATGACTGTTGTCATCCGGGCGAGGTGGAGCACGACGGTGCAGCAGGGAGAGGCAACGCCACACAGGCGAGCATCCTCAGTCACCGGAAGAGGAGGCCCCAAGGTCACCGCCGGCCATGGCCATGGGGAACAAGTTTCTACCTTGGAAAAGATCTGATTTTGATTGATTTGCAGCAGGCAAATATAACTTCGCAGCGGGGAAGAGGGGAAGGGAACTTGTGGAAGTGAAATAGCTTGAGGGGAAGGTGTGATGGTGGATGAGCTGCTCCCTTGTGTACTGGTGTGGAGGTCGCGAGAGGACGAAGATGACGCTGGCGATTGAGAGAGAAGAACACCAGGAGAGGATACGGCAGAAGAGGATAAGGATCATGGCCATTTTACATATAAAACCCTTCCGTATGTTATATTTTCATGTTTGGTTTTTGCACTTCAAAATTTTTTATTTCATCCCCAATATTATGATGTCTACATATTTAGGTCACAGAACTTAATACCATTTGAACCATGAAACTTAAAAACACATATGGATATAAAGCATATTGTTTATAATGTTGTGATTAATAAATTTTCAATCCTTCTCTCATCAACCTATACACGTTTAATTTTATAGCTAAACTAGCACAGCAGTGCCCACCATGAAGAGTGAAAACAGCTACATGTACGTGCGAGACTGAAATTTGGCTACGTGCACCTAGCGTCGAAAGTTAGTTCATTGACTTGTGGCCTCATCAAAGACTATTTTACATTGTTCAGAATAACAATAGCAAGGCAAACATGGGCAAGATCATTAGTGTTCACCTCTAAATATTTTTTACCCACCCAATTTGGTGATATGTAATTTGTGGCATTCTTGTGTGCGTGGCAACTAAAAAAGATGTTTCTGTATATCTCACTTTCTAAAGCATTATAGGACTCACATTTTTAAAATAAAAGATGCAACAATCTCCTCATTTACTATTCTTGAAGCACTTGCATAGAAATGCTTACTGTTGGTGTAATATGAAAAGAATGTAAGGACTGAAATGTAAACTGGTATGTATAATGGAGAGAGTTGGTAGTGTGAGGAGCAAGAAGCTCCAATTTTCCCAAAATTCAACATGGTATCCAGAGCTAGGGTTAGGGATTCTTGCCGTCGCCGTCGGAGCCGATCCTCGTCGCCGGTGGTCACCGGCGCGGCGAGGCCAATCGTCGCGTGAGCTGCGCGCGGCCGCGGCATGTGCGGTGAGCTGCGGGCACGCGAGCTGAGGCGTGTGCGGGCCAGGTGCGGCGCGCGAGCTGCGCAGGCGAGCGCTGGCGTGCTGCTGGCGGAGCGCGAGCGGGCGCTGCGCGGGTTGTGCGCGGCGGCGGCGGCCGCGGACGTGACGCGCACGGGCAGGACGTGCTGCGCGATGCGAGCAGTGAGCAGAGGCAGCGCGTGTGGGCCTGCTGCTGGTGGCTTTGTGATTTGGTGATGAGTGGAGATTTGGAGATGGAAATTTGTGGAAATAGTGGAGATTTGTGTGCGTGCGCGTGAAGGAGATGGAAATTTGGAGTTGAGCTACTGATCAAGAAGGAAGTAGTGCTGGTAGTGGTACGCTAGTGAGGAAGAAGAGGGGAGAAGAAATTGGAACCGTGTTGCTGTCGATTTGTGGAGAGCTGCAGGTGACGTGCTTTGGGTTGGCTGTCCTGTGGAGGAAGAAGCAGTACCGGAACGTCCGGCAGTGCATCGGACATTCCGATGGGGAGTCTTTGTTTGGGTCCGGATCATCCGGCAAGAATCCGGACCATCTGGTAAAAAAGGTATTTTGTTTAGACCTCCAGACTGTGATAAGGTTCCAGATCATCTGCAAAGGGGACTGCAGGTGTGATTTGCCATAATGAATCCAATTAAGTTAGAAGCAAAGATGAAGGTGGATGAGGCGGCTGCAGTAAAGGCAGGAGCATATTGTTGTGAGGGTGATTCACTTGTTGTTACAGAAAATGTGATGAGTTTAGTAAAGGAATGTGTGATGAATTCAGTAGAGGTGATGACTGTGGCCAAATGGCTTGTTAATTTGGAGGTTTCGGATGTTGAAATTAATGAGAAAAGTAGAGAATTGAGTGTGAAAAAAATTGAGTTAGTAAAGCGATTGGAGGCAAAGGTTGGCGTGTTGGAGACATTGCTTTTAGCCGTCATGTCAACCAACAAAGAGTTGAGGTGTCAGGTGGATGAGATGTCTGTTGAGGTAAATCTGGCGAGGAAGATGAAAGCAAGATATGCAACTGCGGTTGCGGAGATGGGAGCACCCATCAGTCACTTCGGTAACATTGCCAACTACGTCCGTGTGGGTGGAGGTACTCAGGCATAGGCACTTGCATCTACATATAGGCATCAAGTAGAGTGGGTCATAGACTCAGGGGCATCCAAGCATGTTACTGGCATATCTAGTTCCTTCACAACATATAGTCCATATGCACATTCTGAATCCGTTCAAACTGCTGATGGCACGTCTCAACCCGTCCATGGTGTAGGGTCTATAGAGTGTACACCATCCCTTAGTCTTGCATCGGTGTTGCATGTTCCTTCATTCCCAGTCAATCTTCTGTCTGTTAGTTCCTTAATTGATCAATTCAAGTGCACAGTTACTTTTGATAAAAGCTCTTGTGTTTTTTCAGGAGAGGGGAACTGGGAGAAGGATTGGGACTGGGATCAGACGCAATGGGTTGTGGTTTATCAATCATGAGGAGTTAGCAATGGTTGCAGATGCAGGAGAAGCTGAGAGGAAAATTGTGTTACTCCATTGTCGGTTGGGACATCCATCATTTGACACTCTAAGTAAGTTATACCCAGAATCATTTAAAGGGGTGGACAGGAGTAGACTTGTGTGTGATGCATGTGAGTTTGGAAAGCATACGAGATTGTCATACCCCATCTTCTGGAGCATGTTGTGCATCATGTATCAGTCCCTGGATCAGTAGCTGATACGCATAAGATCACAGATATGGTAATCAAAACCATACTTAGATTAGGTAAATAGTATAGTACCTTATAAACAGCCCTTAGTGGCGGTACGACAAGGATTCCGAAGTGTCCAAGTCCTTCCGACCAACTAATGGCTGAGCAGACAAACAACGGAAACACGGCCCAAGCCACAAGCAGACTTGAGATGCAGAACGAAAACCAGACGTCGTCGTCTCCTACGAAGACTTCTCAAACTAAAAACAAGAAACGCGAACGCGTGAGTACATAAGATACTCAGCAAACCCTAACACAAGGGGTAATTATATGCAAGGGTATAAACAAGGATAAGGCTGGAGGTTCATCATATCGGCGGAAAGCCAATTTTTTTTTATGCAAGGGTTGATTTTGAAAACAAAACCAGTTCGCAAACTAAGTCAAGTATAGTAATTAAATATAGTGGGGTTGGTTAGCCCTGGGGGAGATGCAATCCATCCCGCCAGTTCCCAAATTTTAATACTGGCAGGAAACCAGCTCACGGCTCCAAACCGGTGTTATTCCAAAAACACACACGCCAAGGATAACTCACGCCAAAAGTCTAATCATTGTACGGCCGTTGCTTTCGCATTGTCCAATACCGTGGAACACGGCTATCCGGATAGGTTTTACACTCTGCAGAGGTTGTACACTTTACCCACAAGGTACCCAGTCTTTCCCACGGCCATGGTTCCGACTGGATACTAATGGTCCCGTACCTGCCCAGTGTCACCACGGTACCACCTCGAAAATTCAGCGACCAGGGGCTTCTCAAATCATAATAAGGCCAATAACATTCATTTGCCGGATCCGACACCAGTCTCGTCAAGATCTTCTCCTGGCTTCCGATTGCAACTCCCTGCCTCCTGGTGGTACCAGGCGATCACTAGTAGGGTGTGGTTCCAAACTTTGCCCATACAAGGGCTTGTGGTTGCACGAGGGTGCTAGGCAAGGCGGCACATGAACCGATCCTTATACGACCGAAGCAAGCATCTTCAATAGCTATCCTCCTGCGAGAGATAGCGTCCCAGAGGTAGCCTCCCCACTGAGGTCTACCTCGCCTGCTCCCGTCAAAAACATACCCCCATTATGGGTTGCACTTACTATTCCCACCCATTTTCATATTTACTCACACCACCAAGCACACGCACACATTTTTACACAAAAAGCATGTGTATCAGTATTATTAAGTACACGGTGTGAATAAATCCTAAGCGGCATATTAATCCAACACATCATTAAGATTTAATGATGGTGGTTCCTAGGTTTATCAAGGAGATTAGGATAAGCAATATCAATGCATGGCAATCAACGAGTATTTAGGTCATTCTAAGCATTTAAATCCATTTTAAATACCATGCATGTTTCATTTGAAATCAAGCTCTAAGTAGGATTATTTGCAATCATGGGTTCAACATGATCAACGGGAGTTAGGGCTTGCCTGGAAATCGCTTTCCTAATCTTTAAACTCTATCTCGAAGCTTGCATCTCCGAGTTGGTCTTCGAGCTTGAAGTCCTTAGCGGCTCTTCGAATTCTTCTGGCTCTTCTTCAATTCTTGCGTAAACTAGCGCATAAAACAGTACGTATAAACTACCGCAAAAGAAAATAAAGAGCAACAGAAATAAAGATCGGAGAAAGCCAAATAAGATCCAAAAGAAACTTCGGTGAAAATCGAGAGACAAGAACCATGCATGATGCAGCATAATTAATGCAGGGTATGCTATGTGTCATAGGTGATACACCTGGCCTTGTAAGGGCCATATTCACCTAGACAAGTTATTAGTTATCTATTTTCTCTAATATATGAACATGGGCGTGTGGTTATGCATATGATCTTTGTTGGTTGAACACCTTAGGGTGAAGGTGATGGGATGCATATGCTTCATTGATGGTGATTGTGTGCATATCTAATATGCAAGCTTCTATATTATTCCTATAAAAGAACATGCATGACTGCAGGTAAGGGTGTATGCAGCGTGTGTACGTGATTATGCGTGATATGAATGCATGACTGCTGATAGAAAGCCAAAATCAAATAAGGGCAAAAGGCAATTTAAAATATCAGATAACTCCAATAAGATTCAATAAAAGATTAATTATAAGAGCAGAACAAAGGATCAGAAGGAGTTGGGCGAGGGTACTAGGTTAGGTTCGATCGAGCGAGGGTTGATTTAGGTTAGGTTCGAGATTACGTTTGTGATAAGATTAGGGTACTAGGTTGGAAGTGGAATGGTACAAATGATCGCTAGGTTTAGTGCTAGCGAGCAAAAGAATGAATAGGTTGTTCAGAGGTGAAAAAGGGGTGTGTGTTGTGATAAGAAAGATACTAGGCAGAATAGTATCATGTGGGTCGGTTAGGTTAGGGTGAACAAGTACTCGAGGCATTTGAGATCAATCATCGCATGATCTGCTCGGAATCGATTTAATAAGTGAGGAGTATTTTGGGTGTTGATGATTTAGAGACTTGATATGAGGCTTCAAGAATAGTACCATGAGGTACTTCGCGATTCCACGAACCCGTGGGCGCGAGAATCACCCAAAACGGAGTTCGGATTAAAAAGATATGGAAGTTTAAAGATTGGAGGGTTGATTTGTAATTATAAAAAGGTTTTTGAGGGCTTAAGAGTAATTACAGAAAGATCTCAGGGACCAATCTGTAATTATAAGAAGTTTGGGGGTTTGAGTGTAGGGTATTACAGAGATCTACCTATCCTAGTATTGGTCTTCGAAGTTGTGAACCTTTTATGTTGATACATTCTGATGTTTGGGGTCCCTGCCCAGTTACTTCTGTGAGTGGTGCTAAATCATTTGTCACCTTCATTGATTGCTATACCCGTATGACTTGGATTTATTTGCTCAAGCACAAGAGCGAGGTGCCTAAGTGTTTTCAAGACTTTCATAAGTTGGTCACTAATCAGTTTAATGCAAAGGTTAGGATCATCCGGAGTGATAATGGAACAGAGTATGTGAACAATGAGTTTGTGTCATACACCTCTGATCAAGGCATCATTCATCAAACCACTTGCCCGGGCACTCCTTCACAGAATGGTGTAGCAGAGAGAAAGAACCGACACTTGTTGGAGGTGGCAAGGTCAATGATGTTCCAGATGAATGTGCCTAAGTATTTGTGGAGTGAGGCAGTGATGACAGCTACATACCTTATCAACCGTATGCCATCCAGGATCCTTGGTATGAAGTCACCTGCTAATCTTCTGTGGGGATCAGATCATCAGGAATTTGGAATTCCACCCAAAGTGTTTGGATGTGTTTGCTTTGTGAGAGACCATTGACCTTCGGTGGGAAAATTAGACCCTCAAGCAGTCAAGTGCATATTTGTTGGCTATGCTCCCACACAGAAAGGGTACAAATGTTGGGATCCTATTGGAAAAAGATTGTTTGTGAGTATGGATGTGACATTTCGGGAGTCTGAGCCTTACTACACAGAGAAAGGTGATCTCAATCAGTTTTTGGAGGAGTTCTCTCCAGTCACAGAATGTGACAGTAGAGAGGGGGAGAATGAATGTGAAAAAGGTGGTGGCAATGATGGTAGTGGTACTCTGGGGGAGGTAATTATTGGAACCATTCCAGTTCCAATCCCAGCTCGTACGGATGAGGTTGTTGAGACATTGGATAGCGATGCCAATGAGAATGAGGTGGTGGTCGGCCAGCATGGTGTGGATGATGGTGATGAAGATGAGGTAGTGGTTGAAGATGCTCAGGAAGACAATGAGGTGGTTGATGATGGTAATGGCAATGAGGTGGTGGTTGTTGGGACAATTCCTTGTCCCACTGGAGGTATGGAAGATAAGGAGAATGATAAGCAGGGGGAGAAAAGGATCATAGTGTATCACCGAAAGTGGTCTAGAAAGCTGGGAGAGCAACCACAACCTGAACCAGTGCCTGATACTCCAGTCCCAAACATCTCTTTGGATCCCTCTCCTTCAAGCTCAACACTCTCCTTGATCATGTAGACTTACCTATTGCACAACGTAGAGATCCTAGAATCAATGCTGGAAAACCTCCTCCTCGTTATGGTTATGAGTCTGACAGTGCCAATTACCTTTCATATTCTAGTGTCTCACCGGCATATAGGACATTTGTTGCATAATTACAAGCAGTGTCTATTCCGAAGGACTGGAGATGTGCTAAACAAGATCCAAAGTGGAAGGATGCAATGAAAGAGGAGTTGAGTGCTCTTCAAAAGAACAAGACATGGGAACTTGTTCACCTCCCAGTGGGAAAGAAGGCAGTGGGTTGTAAATGTGTCTTCACAGTGAAACAGACCCCAGAAGGAAAGGTGGATAGGTACAAAGCAAGATTAGTGGTGAAAGGGTGTAGTCAGACGTATGGAATTGACTATGATGAAACATTTGTACCTGTGGCAAGAATGAGCACAGTGAGGACTTTGATATCATGTGCAGCAAACTTTGGTTGGCCCCTTCATCAGTTAGATGTGAAGAATGCATTTCTTCATGGTGACTTGCAAGAGGAGGTTTATATGGAGATTCCACCTGGATTTGCAAATGAACAAACAATGGGCAAGGTGTGCAAACTGAAGAAGTCACTTTATGGTCTGAAGCAGTCACCACGTGCATGGTTTGACAGATTCAGAAGAGCAGTGTGTGATATGGGTTATTCTCAATGTAATGGAGATCACACAGTGTTTTACAGACATCGGGGTTCCAATATCACTATCTTAGCTGTTTATGTGGATGATATAGTGATCACTGGAGATGATGTTGAGGAGATCAAGGTCTTGAAAGAAAGATTGGGGAAGGCCTTTGAGGTGAAGGATCTAGGACCACTTCGATATTTCCTTAGGATTGAGATTGCCAGATCACCAAAGGGAATTGTTCTATCTCAGAGAAAGTATGTCCTGGATTTACTGGCAGAAACTGGAATGCTAGGATATCGCCCGTGTGGCTCACCCATTGACAGAAATCACCAAATATGTGCTCAGTCAGGTGATCCAGTTGACAAAGAGAGATATCAAAGATTAGTTGGTCGGTTGATCTATCTCTGTCATACGAGACCCGATATTTCTTATGCAGTGAGTGTGGTGAGTAGGTACATGCATGATCCTAGAAGTGGACATATGGAGGTGGTGTATCAAATACTGAGGTATTTGAAGGGAACTCCTGGAAAGGAGCTTTGGTTTAGAGCAAACCAACATTTGAATGTGGAAGGTTGTTGTGATGCAGATTGGGCGAGTAGTAGAGATGACAGGAGATCTACATCAGGATATTGTGTGTTTGTGGGAGGTAATCTTGTTTCATGGCGAAGCAAGAAGCAAGCCGTGGTGTCTAGGTCGACGGCGGAGGCGGAGTATAGAGCCATGGCATTGGCTCTATGTGAAATGATGTGGGTAAAGGGTCTTTTGAAGGAGCTTCGGGTATTAAGGAATTGGGCTATGGAGCTACATTGTGACAATGTGGCCGCAATTAACATTGCATATAATCCGGTTCAGTTTGATCGAATGAAGCATGTGAAGATTGATAGATTCTTCATCAAGGAGAAGATGGATAGTGGTGCTTTGAAGCTAGAGTATGTGAAGTCTCGTAATCAATTAGCGGATTGTCTCATAAAAGGTTTAGGTCCTAAGGATGTTGAGTTGTCATGTAACAAGATGGGCATGTTAAATATATTTAGCCCATCTTGAAGGGGAGTGTTGGTGTAATATAAAAAGAATGTAAAGACTGAAATGTAAACTGGTATGTATAATGGAGAGAGTTGGTAGTGTGAGGAGCAAGAAGCTCCAATTTCCCCAAAATTCAACACTTACAAAAGATTAAAGTTTATTTCTGAGTTCTTCAAAACCAACCTGATACTATAATTAACTTTTAGGTGCCTGATAATACCATATGGGTGTATCTTGGGCCTGAAGATCAACGACACGGCATCACTTGAAAAGCCACATAAGCATGTCTCATGGCCTTGGAGGCGCGGTGAAGCGCGCTTGCCCACCTAGTATAGTAATCGGGTATTATACAGGCATTCCTGTATTCTCATCAGCATTTTCACCGATGTAGCCTGGACCTTACGGTTACCGTGATGATGGTGCCTCTTTGGGCCGGCCCAGGAAGAAGTAGAAATATGCAGGCAGTTACAAAAAATTGAAGAAATACATGTTGATTTGAGAACTGAACCCGGTTTTTTTAGGTAGAGGAAATGAACTTGGAGCCTCGTTGACTGAATCGAATGGGCTAAAATGTTTTCTTGATATAGTTTACCATATAAACTTTATTACATGTTAGAAAATAGTCATAGCGGAGCGCTCGATTTGCTCCAGTCATATTAATTACATACCATATGAAAATCCTCCATGATTTTTTTCCGAAGAGAAAACCCTCCATCTAGTACTTTAAACGTACCCTTTTTATACATGTGTGTGAAATGCGCGCACATAATTCCAGAGTTATTTTATTGCTTCACCAAAAGCAAAAGGGAACCATAGTATCATATATAAGTTGAGCCTGTAGGAAGGCATATATGAGGAGAGGACTGCATTTTTGCCACTATCTCAAAGAAAAACTCTTAGCGTAGATGCACGTATCCATGGAAGAGAAGAGGCAAGAGTGATGGTTCTTCGAATTGTTAATAAGATGCATGGTTCAAAAAATATATTGGTACAACGCTAGTATTCTTCTAGCAGTACAGATATTTCAGTTCTGTGGGATTTTGAGGCACCAGGAAGCAATTATGCCGCGCTGCCCAGGGTGCGGCGCAGTGTCTTGCGCTCCTGCATGGCCTGTTTGTTTCCAGTTGCCGGTGACGGGCGGTAGCCTTGGCAAGCGCTAATAGCATGGCCTCTGGTTCAGGGAGCGCAGCTGCACAATTGACGGTACATTCACGTAGGTCCTGTGGTTCAGGGACGTCGTCTGAGCATCCACCGCCTCTTGTGTACGTGGCTCTTCCGTACACGAATGCATTCTGAACCTTTTGCGAACATGTTTTGTTTTTTAGGCTCGGTGCGGCATGCATGAGTGGTTTCCAATAGTACGTAGCTCGATTACTATCGCTCCTGTACTAATTAATCGCAGAGGTTCTTCAAGTATGATCAAAATTTGCGTGTATAGGAGTAAGAGTTTTCTTCTTCCTCCGTAAATCAGTTGTTGACGTCCATACAGCAAAGCTAGGTTGTTCCATTTTTGTATTGATGTACATATATGAAGATAAGATGGCTCAGCCACACGCTTGGTATATATTCTGTATTGATGAGGGTGTGAAGATACAAAAAAAAAAGGTGATCCTTTTGAGTCCTCGATGTGTAGTACTTGAAGAACTTACCCTTTCTTACTGCATGTGTTCCAGTACATGACTGCTAAAGAGTAACGTCATTGTTTCACCTATAAAGCAAAAGGAAACCACTACTGCACTAGCTATCATACAAGCTCAAGCAGTCGGTAGGCATGAGGACTGCATATTCTGCTTCTACATCAAGGAAAACCTCCCAGCTTAAACATACATATCCATGGAGGGGAAGAGACAACAGGGATGATAAATTTCATGCTATGGTTCTTGGACTTGTTAGTAAGATGATGCACAAAATAGGTACATCGCTTACTCTTCTAGTAGTAGATATTTGAGTTTTGTGGGATTTTGAGGCACCAGGAATGCAAATATGCCAGGCTGTCAAAGATACTGTGGGGTGCTGCTGCCCGGGGTGCCTGTTGATGGCCGGTGGATGGTGACAGGCATAGGCTGGCCCCGAACAACCAGAAATTGATGCGAAACACAGAGGACCGGATGAGAGGAGCAGGGGCATCATCGCATCGTCAGGCGTCAAAGATACCGTTGACCTCGTTAGTAGCCCCGTCTATGCCATGTTCCAACAAGCCTGGTATCAATTCTCTGGGGCACGCTCTTTCTTTTTCTGTTTTTTGTCGTGTGGAAGAGATGGAACAGGAAGATTTTCAACGACATGGCCATGTCCTTGCTGGCGATGCCTACGCTGCTGCAGAAACATTTGACGCTTTGGGTCGTGCGCGCGCCACGGTCAGTTACGACCAGCCAAGAACCGTGGCCCGCCGAGCTCCAGCATGGTAGCTGTCGAGCTCACGTAAGAAGGACATCGCGTGCCCTTCTAAATCTTCTATGCCGGTGACACTTTCTCTGCACCTGTCTTCCTAAATGTATACGTGCCCGTGCACGTGTCGCCGTGCTTGAGACAGATTGCTAAAACTCACTTATTTGCATTAACAAAGAGAATGTTCTCTACCTATATGCATTTATATTGTGTTATTTAGTGTTTCAGACATGGCAGAAAAGAATGTTTTGATGCATTGTTTGTTAATGAGCATGATTCAGGAATTTTTCGTTTTACTCTATGCGGTCTATTTGTTTCAGATGATCTATCTGTATTTTCTTCAAATTGCATTTTTCAGGGACAATATATTCGCAGATGACATGTTTTACATGTACCGAATCTTCAGGCAAGTGTATTACCCTGTTGCTTCTGCGCAAATTACTGTTGGATCTTCACACGGCTGTGCATACAAAAGTCATTGTTCAGATTCAGACTGAAGTGCTGTATTGATGTCTGATGCGAGGAATGTGATACACTTAGGTGTGCAAAATGGATCAAACTATTTGTGCACCAGTTTCAATCTTACATTGGTGTTGTCCTGTAGGCACCGAGTAATGTTTAATAGAGTACCTCAGAAACATGACATTTTTTACTGCATGTGCACATAATTATAGAGTTACTTCTATCTTACAGCGTCACCTAAAGCAAAGGGAAGGGTACTATCATATAAGCTCAGCCAGTAGGCAAGCTCAAGGGTTGCATTTTTCAACGCCACATCTGGGAAACCAATTTCCCAGCTTGATTAGGCACGTATATTTGAGTTTTGTGGGCTTTTGAGGCACCAGGAATGCTGAAACGACGATCTTCCAAGCGTGCGGTGCCGTGGCGCGCAGGCGTGCATAGCCTGTTCATAGCCGGCGGAGGGTGGCGGGCATTGGCTGACGCTGCACCAATGGCGGGTGACGCAAAGCAAAGGACAGCAGGGGCGCACGTTCGATGGCGTTGACCGCGCTGGTTATTGCAAGGGGCCCGTGTTTCAGTGACGTGTGGACATCAGCTCTCTCTTGTGTACGCGGCCCTTCCTTGCATGCATGCACGCCACGCTGGCGAACTTGATGGGTGCTGGCGTGCTGCAGACAAGGCGCGGCATGTATTAATATATTATGCCAGGCTTCTAGTAGTCATTCACTGTTGTGATCACTGATCACTCCTATGCTAATGCACATCGGCTCTGCTAGTACTAGAAGCTGGGGCGCGCCGCTGGCGCGGCTCCTTTTTCGCGACATGGATTGATTAATGACGTTCGGTTTGTAATATTTTTTTTTCAAACATTGTTTCATGAAGGGAAGAAAATTATTGTTATTATTTAGTAAGGTATATAACTTGATTTTATGCTTTTTATTTAGATTACCACAGTTACACACAGTATCCTAGGCTATAGGATATGCGTTTTTTGATTCAACATTTTGCTTACCTAATTCTGTTGTCCATTATCTTGTGTCCTTCCACAAACATCTGCTGTATTGAAAATTTAAATCTTCAACCTGTATGTTGCATTCAATAATTTTATCTACTTTAAAGGAGCCCTCTTGAATCCATGTAAATACAAGCAAGGTTTAAATTAGCGAAGTATCTAGAGAACTCTAGTTTCAAATATTAAAAATAATTGAGAGTGGAACCAAATAAAATGGATTCTTCAAAATTTATCATACAAGCACAAAACTTGACATGATTTTGTAACATTATAACCCCCGGTTCTTCTAAACTTCAGTTAAGAGAGAAATTTTTTGGAGCAATTTCTGAACCCATTGTGTGGCATCGCAGACACAAGTTTCAGCTGGATCCAAAAAATATCTGGACACTTAAATCCTCAAACGCTCCTCTCATCAGCCTCATCACTCCATTTCTCTCGAATCTCTTGCTTAGTTGTGTAGCTGGCGACCAATGACGACGGTCGTTGTGAAGCCATCTTCATCGGAGTCGCTATCTATCTAGACGGCGGCGCCACCCATGTTGTCGGTCCTCTTCGTCACGCTGGCTCACAGGCTAAGTCCTGCCGTCTACCGCCACCTCCAGGACACCGCCGCTATAGATGTTGCTGACAGGCTGATTTAAGTGCACTCGTTGATACATCTGAGAGCCCGCGCCTTCGCCATCGCGCCAGTGAAATCTACGGCTGGACACTGCTGACTATGTGTACTTGTGCATCTATGTTGATGCTTCGAACCAACGCCCCCCACCATGGCTACAACCACGTCCACCTCGACCTCGACCTCGACTACTTCAGCAACAAATGGCTATCATCCACATGAGATATTCGCTGATTTCTCTCTAGTCACAGCATTGGCAACGCGATCACACTTCAACTGCGGGGGAATGTCGGTCCGTTGGCTTCTAGCTTCGGCTTCTTCTCCAGTATCACCATTTGTGATGCTCTCACTTTGACTGCAGGAGGATGTTAGAGTATAATTGGTAATTTAGATATTATGTATCGAGGACTATCATATCTACCTTGTGTATACTAAATTAAGCACATAGATTCTTCGAGTATGATCAAAATTTGAGTGTATAGGAAAGCTTGTTCATTTTTTTATTGCTGTATTTATGTACGTATCTGAAGAAGATAAGATGGCTTTCTGGCCAAAAAAAAAAAAGAAAGACAAGATGGCTCAGCCACACGCCTGACATATATTCTGTATGGATGTAGGATGTGAAGATACAAAAAAGTGACGCACTCAATTAAAGCGGCAATTTCATTGAGCATCTTAAGAAAACATACCCTTTCTTAGAATCCTCCGTGTGTGTAGTACATAAAAAACATAACCTTTCTTACTGCATGTGTGCGCAATTAATATACATGACTGCGTGCGCACTTAATTAACGTCATTATCGCTTCACCTATAAAGAAAAAGGAAACCACCACTGCACTATCATATAAGCTCAAGCAGTAGGCAGGCATAAGGGCTGCAATTTTTCGCCGCCACATCAAGGAAAACCAGCCAGCTTAGACATATATATCCATGGAGGGGAAGAGACAGGAGGGATAATAAATCTCATGTGATGGTTCTTGGACTAGCTTGTTAGTAAGATGATGCACACTATAGGTATAGCGTTCACTCTTCTAGTTTTGTGGGATTTTGAGGCACCAGGAATGCAAATATGTGTGCCTACCGCAGGAGTTGTGCGGTGCCTCTGCCCAGCGTGTCTGTTCATGGACGGTGGATGGTGACGGGCCTTGGCTGGCCCCGTCCCAGCGGACTTCGATGCGATGTGTCATAGCAATGGCAGCCAACCTCCCTTGCTTATTGATGTTGATGAGCATGTGGACGATCCTTCTATGTCATTAGCATCTCAATTCTCTATGCACTTGGAAGAAATTGAAACTAGAGAAAGCAACTCTGAGTTGTCTAGATATCTTGCTGAGAACTGTGAGAAAATGTCAGACAAGTTTGATCTGCTAGGCTGGTGGAAATGCAACTCAAACAAATATCCCATATTGTCCACATTGGCAAAAGACATAATAGCAGTACCTGTTTCTACCGTGGCTTCCGAGTCTGCGTTTAGCACAGGAGGGCGATTGATAGATTCCTTTCGGACGTCACTGTCAGCTAACATGGTTGAAGCTTTAATCTGTACACAAAGTTGGCTCCGCTCGCCTTCCGGCATTGTGGAAATCAGAAAAGCTATTGAAGAACTTCAAGTTTATGAGGACATTGAGCAAGGTATTATCTCTGAGCTTTACCTTTTCTAGCATCTATTGTTTGTTTGTTTGTTTGTTATTAATGTCCAGATTTTAGCTATTTGTATTACTTGAGTTGCTAACATTTCACTTTTTATTGACTTAGAGCTTTTGGCGAAGGACTTGGAGGCGTGAAAGATTGGTCCTGAAACTCTCTCAAGTAATTTTTGAGGTGAAAGATTTGTTCTGTACAACTAGTGTCATGAAGATGGTTACCATTGAGGCGTGAAAGATTGGTCCTGAAACTCTCTCAAGTAATTTCAGTTGTAATATTTTTGAGGTGAAAGATTTGTTCTGTAAAACTAGTGTCATGAAGATAGTTACCATTCAGTGGTGACCAAACACTACGGAAAACCCGACATTTGTCGAGTGTCGAGGTCTTTGCCGAGTGTATTTTTTCGGGCACTCGGCAAACAAGATCTTTGCCGAGTGCCTAAAAAAACACTCGGCAAAGATTTCTTTGCCGAGTGTAAAAAAAAAACACTCGGCAAAGATGGGTTTGCCGAGTGTTCTTTTGGCACTCGGCAAAGATTAAAAACTTTGCCGAGTGTCCCACCTTGACACTCGGCAAACATGGGTCTTTGCCGAGTGCTTTTGGGGTACACTCGGCAAAGATGGCTCTTTGCCGAGTGTTTTCCCTATTACACTCGGCAAATAAAATTTCAATTGATTTTTTGATATATTAAATTAATTCAAATCAAAATATTTTAAACTACAAAGTTGTATAACTTCTTAAGATCTACACTTTTTATTTTGGTCATTTCTTCGTTCGACAAAAAGCTATAAAATTTATTCACAAAATATATATCTCCTATATAGTTTCATAAAACTATAAGAGGGATATATAACATTTGTGAACAATATTACTATCACTATGTCGGATGAATAAATAACCAAAATAAAAGTTGTAGATCCTCAGAAGTTATGAAACTTTGTAGTTCAACACTTTTTAATTTGAATTAATTTTGCTAACGAAATAGAGGTTTGAATTTTCTTAAATTTGAATTTTGAATTTTTCAAACGACCATAGATGGAGAAATGACCAAAATGAAAGTTGTAGACCTCGAAAAGTTATGAAACTTCATAGTTGACAACTTCTTTATTTGAAATCATCTTGTCAACGGAAACTTAGTTTGAAAGAGTTAAAATTTGAAATTCAAAATTTTCAAATGACCTCAAATGGTAAAACGACCAAAATAAAAGTTGTAGACCTCGAAAACTTATAAAACTTCATAGTTGACAACTTTTTGATTTGAATTCGTTTAGGTCTTCAAATAATCAATTGACACTCAGTTTAGTATAATATGTTTAAAATCAAAAGGGAATATGAGCACATGTGATGCTGTGGTGTAGTGGTAGGGAGAGTTTCACGCGAAAAAGAGGTCATGGGTTCGAATCTCACCAAACGCGAAGTGTGCAAAAAATACTGCGACTTGCTAGTTGATGAATTGGAACTTGTGGCTAGCCGGTGGGGGCTTTCCCTTATTAAAAAAAAATATTTTTGCTATTTTTTCGGGATGTTTTTTTAATTCAAATTTTGCCGAGTGTATGTCTTTGCTGAGTGCTCGGCAAAGCCTTTGCCGAATGCCCGACAGAAAGCACTCGGCAAAAAACCCTTTGCCGACCAGAATTTGCCGAGTGCTATTTACAACACTCGGTAAACCCTTTGCCGAGTGTTATAGTGGCATTGCCGAGTGCATCTAACACTCGGCAAACTACAGATTTCCCGTAGTGAAAGCTTAATGCAGGATGGCACTGCCGCTGTACTCATTCTTATGTCAGTTCAAAGTTCAAAGCAACAATTTTGTTTTACTGTCCCTATTGTATCGTGTTCATATGGCCAAATTGTATGGTCAGTATACGTATCTCTGAATCGTACCATAGCAGCTGCCAGCAATCGCCTGCTGATGCCGCGAAGCGTGGCGACGCGCAGGCTCACTACAGCTTGATGTGCGAGACGTGCTCCATGTCTTTTCCTAAGGAAGCTTAAACCCATGTAACCCACCCATAACCGTGTAACCCACCCACCGCACTGTTGTTGCTCGTGCCTTGCGAACCCACCCATAAACCGTGTAACCCACGTTCACTATTCAATTACGGGTGGGTACAGAATCCGTCACAACTAGTCCTGGGACTTAGGCCGGGCCAAATACGGGTGGGTCGCGGCCCGAACCTCGTGCCTTGCGAACCCACCCATAAACCGTGTAACCCACGTTCACTATTCAATTACGGGTGGGTACAGAATCCGTCACAACTAGTCCTGGGACTTAGGCCGGGCCAAATACGGGTGGGTCGCGGCCCGAACATTTGGCACGGCACGTAGCACGGCCCGGCCCGATAAGGTTTCGTGCCGTGCCGGCCCGGCCAGAGCCGACGGGCCGTGCCGTGCCGCGTTTTTGCCACATCGGGCGGCACGGCATGACACTATTACATGGGCCGTTTTCGGGCCGTGCCGGCCCGAGCATGGCACGGCGGCCCGGATTTGGCCCGGCTGTGTGTTCTTGTCAAATTCTTTAGCCAACGTTCTTTTTATTATTTTGATTCATATTTTAAAATACAAACTTGTATAGATTTTGCATATATGATTCAAATTTGATAATTCTTTTTTCTATAATCTTTAAAAAATCACCTCTATCATGTGGAATCTTTGTTGTGAACTTCTCTAGTTCAATTTTGTAATGATCAATCATTACATTAATGGTCACTATTCACCATTATCTTCACTTTTTTGTTAATCTCAAACCAATTTAAAGTTTTAAGTAATTTTTTGTTTGTACGTACAACTTCTACATATCTACACATAGAATTTTGGTATAATTTGATTGAAGCATTTAAGCCTGTGTAAGTTCGAATTGCTCTTCACTTATCATAAAACCTCATTACTTATATGTTGTTTAGTAAAATTTGAACACACTTTCATGCAAACATTGTTCAAACAATTCCCCATAAATTATAGAGGTTGGTGTTGACCTGGAACAGCTCCACACAAAAATTGAGTTCAAAATCCAATATATTTTTGGAGATATAAAAATGCAAAAACTCACTTTTCTTTTATTTTTTTGTTACACTAAAAGTATGATGATTCTAGAACTCAAATTAGATATATAAATGTAATATAGCTTTGCTAAAGTAGTGTAATTCTTGTGAAAATTATGAACTTTTTTCATATATGTAACACTATAAAAAGAATCAATTCGAACAAGAAAAAAGACGCGTTCTCCATGCTGAAAACGTATTTCTGAAATAGGCTATTAATGAAACCGGGCCGTGCCCGTGCTTGGCACGGCCCGCCGTGCTCCGTGCCGTGCCCGGGCCGCACTTTCGCCGTGTCGGGCCGACCGGCACGGCACGACGAGGCCTGACGGGCCGTCATGGCACGGCACGGAATGGCACGAAACACGACGGGCCCGTGCCGTGCCGGCCCGAGCACGGCCCGAGTCCCAGGACTAGTCACAACCCGTGTAAGCCCACCCATGCTCAGGGCTTGCAGAGGACGAATATGAGGAGCGGGAGCATCCCGTCGTCTGGCATCCAAGACACAGTGGACGACGGGTGTAGCGCCGTATCTGCCACGTTCCAAGCCTGGCATCCAACTCTCAGGATCACGCTCATTCTTTCGCTGCTTTCAGTTGAGTGGAAGAGACAGAACAAGAAGATTTTCCACGTACGGCGTCGCCATGTCCGTGCTGGCGACGGCTACACTGCTGCAGAAGTAATTGAGGCTGTGGGTCGTGCGCGCGCCACGGTCAGTTACCACCAGCCAAGAACCGTGGCCCGCCGAGCTCCAGCATGGTAGCTGTGGAGCTCTCGTAAGTAGGACATCGGGTGCCCTCCTAAATTTCCTATGCCGGTGACGCTTTCTCTGCACCTGTCTTCCTCTACAGAAAAGCAAATGTATACGTCCCGTGCACGTGTCGCCGTGCCGTGCCCTCACTTGCTTGATGGTTGCAGGTTGGCCTTAAGTGCTACCACTAACTGAGCTGGTGAGGCAAGTTCCACCAGTCGATGGGCGAACACATCCAGAAACTTAAATTCAGCGAACGTTTCGTGCAGAATCTCCACTTGTTCCAAGCTCTGCAGCATTTGGATGCTTCTTTCATCCTCTCAGACCAGCTGAGGCTATCACTGCAGCACGCCTAAAAAGCAAAGGAGCTAATCCTTCCAATGGCCGAGCCCGACTCCAATCCCAGCGCGTGGGGCAGGAAGCTGCGGCGACGCATGCATGTGCTGGGGCGAGCTCAAGCTTCAAGGTGGCTGGCAATGGAGGTGTCGGCCGGATTGAGGGAGACAAGCCGGTGGTCTGATCGACAAAAAAGAAGAGTGAGGGCAATTTTGTCTGAAAAATTGTCCATCGGCATAATAGGGTGATGGCAACATAGTGATGGACATTTTAACGAAGCCTAATGTTAGGTGGGCATTATAACGAAGCATACTGAATTCGTGGGCAAAATAGTAAAAAACTCAATTGAATGGTCCTTCCATGTAGTACTTAAAAAACCTTTCCTTTCTAACTGCATATGTGCGAAATGCATGACTGCATGTGCACATAACTCCAGAGTAACGTCATTGCTTCACCTATAAAGGAAAAGGAAACCACCGCTGCAGTATCATATAAGCTCAAGCAAACGGCAGGCATAAGGACTGCATTTTTTCGCTGCTACATCAAGGAAAACCTCCCAGCTTGGGTTGTGCGCACGCCACGGTCAGTTACGACCAGACAAGAACCATGGCCCGCCGAGCGGCAGCATGGTAGCTGTCGAGCTCTCGTAAGAAGGACATCACATGCCCTCCTAAATCTCCTATTCCGGTCACGCTTTCTCTGCATGTGTGCCCTGCTACAGCAAAGAAAATGTATACGAAACGAAATCCCCCGATCTAAAGTATGCTGAATCTGCTTTGCGATAGCCAAGACGTACACATGAACATACTTTTCCTTGGGCATTTTCACCATGGCCGCACACATGAACAACATGATACAACGTTGTATATTCTTGTATCCCTGTGTAAACGTTAAATTGTCCATTTGCTGCATTTTCATGACAAATTAGAGAGCAGTCAAAAGACATCGATCTTTCTTGCAGAGACAACTAGAGTTACCATCTTGTAGTAATGGTGGTATGGCTCAGGAAGAGAAGAAGTCAGTACATGTTTTCTTTAAATTGCATTCTTGAGAGAAAATATATCCGCAGAGCACTTGTTGTACTAGCACTATTGTTCAAGCATGTGTATTACCCAGCCATTTGTGTACAAACTCAAGCTGCATATTATACATTTACATGGCTGTGCATACAAAATTGAGCTGTTAACACTTAACACAGCCTAGCAGCTGAAACGCTTGATGTTGGATGTAAGAATCAAAAAACGTGATGGGCTCATTTTTATAAAAAAAAATGATCAAACTACTTATGCATCAGTTTATATCTGATTTCTTTTGCATGTAGCAACACCATGGAGATGTGCGTTGGTGTTGCACTGCCACAGAACAGGGTTTTAGCGACGCGTATATTAGCGACGAAATATGGAAACCCATCGCTAAAATTGGAAAAACCCGTCGCTAATTAAATTGCGTGAAACCCCGTCGCTAAATGTGAAACTTCTACAGATGGGTTTTGGTCAAAACCCGTCGCTAATATTTAACCCGTCGCTAAGAGTCGACGTCGTTGCTTGAAAACCCGTCGCTGGGCTGCTAGCAAAAAAAAAGAAAAAAACTGCGTGCAATTGGGTTCGAACCGCGTACCTTTGATGTGGAGTGCGGAGGCACTAACCACTGAGCCACCGCATCTTTCTGTTATATTGTACAGAAGGCATTTTAATAACGGATAAACAATCAGAGGCCGCCGTTCCAGCCGGCCCGGCCCATTCCACTCCGTTCCATGTATATATCGCGCGTTCCTCCCACCCCAACCCTAAACGCCGCACTCCCTCTCCTCGCCGCCATCTCTCGCTTTCTCTCCCTGTAGCCCCCCTCCCATCCTCACCATGGGCAGATCCGGCGGCTTCTTCCTCCCTCTTGCATAAGGCGGCGGTCGCGTGATGGAGGCCATGCCGGCGGCCCCCTCCGCGACGATGTCCTCCACGAGGACGACGCCCTCCGTGTGACGTCCTCCACGATGGCGGCGCGCTCCGTGACGACGTCCTCCTCCACGCGACGTCCTCCACGACGACGGCGCCTTCCCCGCCGCCCTCCTCCTCCGCGCGACGTCCTCCACGACCGCGGCACCTTCCTCGACGTCCTCCTCGGCTCCTCCTCCGCGTGATGTCCTCCACGACGGCGTCTTCCTCCGGCGGCTTCTTCCTCCACGACGGCGTCTTCCTCCGGCGGCTTCTTCCTCCACGACGGCGTCTTCCTTCGGGCGACGTCCTCCACGACAGCCGCGCCCTCCATGACGACGTCCTCCACAACGGCGGCGCCCTCCGTGACGATGTCCTCGATGATGGTGGCGCCCCTCCACGGCAACGCTATTCATGACGGCAGATCCGGCCTCTAGGGTGGCCAATCCAGCGATAGCTTGTAACATTTGATCTAAGGTTCGTCTCTTAGTAGTTTGGTGAGTTGGGAAATTGGGATTTGTATGAACTTTTGGGCAGTGAAATGGTTCTGTTCGTGATATATTACAGGGATTTGTATGTCTGCGACTGTCCGATTCTTTTGCTTGCAAATTGTATTATCTCCTGCTGCTCAGTTTAGTTAACTGTTGCTTGGACTCAAAACGATAAGTGGAGGGGGAAATTATGCAAAATTCAGAAGCATGGTAATTTTTTTTTTGTTTTCCATTCCCCCTTGGCGACGGGTTTTAGCATGATGTCGCTGTTGCCATCTAGCGACGGGTTTGAGCTAAACGTTGCAAAGAGCAGTACAGACGTGGAAAAACCCGTCGCTGCAGTTTTCTTAGCGACGGGTGAAAACCCGTCGCTGCAGGGTACCTCTTTAGCGACGTATTACTAGCGACGGGTGATTTCCCGTCGCTGTATGCCCAAAAAACCCGTCGCTGAAGCCCTGTTCTGTGGCAGTGTTGGGCCGTAGGTACCGGGTATATTTTAGAAAATAGTACTCCAGAAACATGACATTTCTTACTGCATGTGCGAAATGCATGACTACATGTGCAGATAATTAATTCACCCTAAACCAAACGGAAACCACCCCTGCACTATCATATAAGTTCAGCCAGTAGGCAGGCATAAGGACTGCATTTTTTTGACCGATCAAGGAAAACTCCCAGCTTAGACACATATGCATGGAGGGAAAGAGACGAGAAACGAGAGAGATTATAAGTCCCATGTGATGGTGCTTGGACGTCTTAGTAAGATGGTCTATAAAATAGGTATAGCGTTTACTCAACAAGACGTAGTGGATATTATTCAGCCTGTTCGCTGCGCTGCAGCTGCGGCTGCGGCTGCAGAAAAATAACTGCGAACACTGTAGCTGCTGCTGAAAATACTGTAGCTGCTGCAGAAAAATAACTGCAGAACACTGTAGCTGCTGCAGCTGCCGCTGCAAAAACTCCTGCCGAACAGGAATGCAAATAAGCCGGACTTTTGAGGCACCAGGAATGCAAATAAGCCGGACTGCCCAGCGTGCCGTGCAATTGTGATAGCTTTCGCGTGGCCTGTTCGTGCCTTGTGGACGGTGGCTGGCAGTGGCTGGCACGTCACAGAGCAGCTGCCCAGCGTGAGGTGCATTTTTTGGGGCCTCGGCATGGCTGGTGGACTGTGGCGGGCGTTGGCTAGCCCGTTGCCAATGGCGGGCGACGCGAAGCAGGTGAGAGCACGGCACGGGAGGAGCAGAGGCGCCGGTGGGACTGACCATGCTGGTCAGCACATGGGGCCCGCGGTTCAGGAACATCTTACGTGGCCAGCCTCGCATTGAGAGTATTAGCCTAAGAACCCCTACAGGGCCGTCTCCAAGAATTTGGAGGCCCTGTCCGAAATGCAAAATGAGGGCCCCAAATTAGCACAAATTCATAGCTGTATGCTGAGATTTATAGTTGCTGCATACACGTGAATGAATAGGAAACAAATGGCAATTGGAGGTCGTCTTGATATGCAAATCACCCAATCAAAAACACTCGCATACAAAATAAAATCACTGATCATTTGATCCACTAGTTTGGCAAATTAGCCCATCATCAACACCCATAATGGCCTAAAAATCAAATCCTTTATTTCCAAAGTTCATGCATCTATCATCAAGCAGAGGAAGGAATGAACAGAAAATTGGAAAAGTCAAAAAAAAGAAAAAGAAGGGAAGGCACGATCTGGCAAGCAATTGATCTTTGGCCTGCCGTGAAGAATGGAGGTATGGGCCTTCCACTTTCCAAGTACGTGTGGGCCTGTTTGTTTCTTCTGAGAATTGCTACAATTTAAAGCCCACTATCAAGCTTGGATGGCCCATATTGCTTCATGTCAAGCTGAAGCTGGTCGTCGTCTTCGTTGGACAGCCAGACAGAATCGGAACCGCCATGGCGCATAGCTCTACAGATGTGCGGCCATAGGAGTGAAGTTTTAGCTGGGGGGGCCCCAATTTTTTGGGGGCCCTGTGCGGTCGCCCACCCTGCCCATGCCCGAAGACGGGCCTGACCCCTAAAGGCTAGAACTGCTAATGTAGTTAGGACGCATGGTTACCACCTCCATGCATGAAGAGTAGTGCGGCATATAATTTTCGGCATTGTGCTTCATAGAAGTGAGTAGAAGTAGTCCATCAGTCACAGAGCCAGAGAGAGATAGAGAGAACATATATATGACTGCGTGGCACGTAAGAAGACATATGCTACTGTTGTCGGAGAACATTTGCACATTTACAAGCATTCGTCAAGGCTTATTGGATATTGGGAATGAGAGTCGTCAGGAATCCAGTTTTTCCATTCCTTGGTTTGCATACTCTGTAAGTAAACCAAAATATCCTTGCATACATGGGCAATAATTATTTACAATTATTTCTTGTACTCATTGAAAGTAAATAATATGATAGCCTGGCTCCATTTCATAACTAAAACCACAATAACCTGATTAGTTCTGGTGAACAATAACCATATAGAATAATAGTAGCCCAAACTTCCTATACAACTTGAAATTCTGAATCGATAACAAATGATTAAATATTTTGATGGCATACATTTGTAGAACTGCAAGCTGCTCTCGGGACAGTAAGACAACAAAAAGGACAAGCATCTATCAAGTGTTTACTACTGAGCTTCGGTTGACGTTCTCTCTGAATTGCGTTCTTCAGAGACAGAGTTTCCCTTCTTGCAGATATCGTCGGTGGCTCACCTTCAGATCACGCCAATTCAGGCTAAGAGTGATGTTAAATTAGTAGAAACACCAATAGTTCCTCACTCCTTTATTGTGACAAGGTACCAAACTTGGGCGCTAGTTAACATGAATATCTCCAAAGAGAAAAAGTCTCTGAAATGCCACAGGTCGCTGTCTATTCTCAAAATGTCAAATTCAATAAAACTCCCCCTTCTCGCTGTAGTCCTGGACACAGGGGACAAAATATGTCATGCGTTCCCTCGTGTGGTTGGACTGGGAGGAATAATTAGGAAGCTTATCAACCATATTTTAGTTAAAAATTAAACCACGTGGGAGACAAAAGGTAGCCTACAAGTGTAAACTATTGAGCGCAATTTCACTAAGGCTACTCCCAATAGACTATTTCATTTTGTTGTTTCCTAGATGCATATCATCAACAAAAGATGAAATAGTCTATTGAAATGGCCTTACAATGCATCATTTTAATTTTGTTGTTTTCAAAACATGCATGCAAGACACAAGCATTTTGGAAACAATGCATGAATGGATGAAACACCTTTCATCTCTCTCTTCCTTAACTTCTTGCCACATCAGCAAAAATAGTGACATGGCACCCTATTTAATGAGAATGAAACTCCCATTGGGAGTAGCCTAATATTGCTTCAAGTTTGTCCTTACTAATTGTTCTTTGTGTTTTCGTTCAATTTTTCGTCCCTGGATCTTCTTTAAGACATGAAACATGCAGTGGGATTCGTCTGCCCCACTTGGTGCTCTTGGCCATATGTTTTCCTTTCAATATCCTAAGTTGACTGAAACCCATAGGATAGCTCAGCTGATTACGTTCATGGTGGTGGAACTTACCTGTGGTCAAGTCCTAAACTTGGTACGAGTGTTGCATTTATTGTTAATTATTCTTTGTGGTAGGCGACGTTTTCGTCAACAGCCGAGGCACCTATAGTGACTTAATGATTCTCAAGATTAGACAGTCTCTTGTTGGAACTCATAGGAATAGAGTGTGCCTGTGGATGTGTTCATAGGGTGAGTTCTCATGTTTATATGTGAGTGTGCATCTATCTGTATTTTTTTGGCTCAAAAAATCATCTAGCATTCTTTCTTTATTTTTCACAATTTCTATACATTTGTCAGCTAATTATGCCTATGTTTTCAGTCAAACTTTTTCATGCTTTCCTAAGTTTCAATGTGTGTACGTGCAATTTATATGTATCAAGAGGACTACTACACGTGCATTATATATTTCTATAAAAGAAATTATGTTCTTAGGAAGACGTCATTTATTTCATTTTTTATTCAATTTTTCCAGGAAACTTGACGTTCACGGAAGAAAGATATATATCAGCAACGATTCCCTGTTAATTACCAAAATAAAACTTGATCCATCTTGCGTAGGGTGGTGGTAGCATGGACACTAGTATATGTGTGCATTTGGGAACTAAAGAACCAGACACAATCTAAATGTATCGTGTATGAACAAATCAAGTTTTAGATCTAATAGCAGATAAACCCTAGCCCCGCCCACGTCGCTCTCCTTGGGCGACCCGGGAGGACTAAACCCTAGCCGCCGCCGCCTCCCAAATCCCCCACCCCCGCTGCGCCGCCGCCGGAGCGAGACTCCGGGAAAACCCGCGAAGCTAGCCAGGATGGCGGCGGCGAGGCTCTCGCTCCCTTCTGGAGCGCCAGATCTACGGGGAGGCGTCGCGATTGGGGAAGATGGAGGCGGCGTCGAGCTGCGGTGGTCGGGGTCCAGGCGGAGGGGCTCACCCGGTGCGGCTGCGCTCCCTGAGCGAGGCCCGGCGCCCCCCGTCCAGGTGCGGCTGCGGATTTGGCGGCGCGGCTGTGGATCCATGGGCCAAGGCCTGGCGGCGCGATGGGGATTCGTTCCCAGGTCGGGGCACGGCTGTCGGCGTCGGGCCACGGCTGCGGCTTCGGCTCGCAGGTCGTGGGGGCGCGGCTGCTGATGTCGGGGCGTGGCTGCAGTCCGGGCGACGCGGCTGCTATCGTCGGGGCGTGGTTGCGGGCCGGGTGACGGCTTGGTCGCTGATGCAGCGGCCGTTGATGGCTGGTGGCAGCTTATTCGGTGCACGGTGCAGGCCGATCGACTGGTCGTGGTCTCGACGTCATGTGGTGTTGGTCGCAGGTGTGCAGCAGTGGTGGAGAACGGCGGAGTGCCATCGGCAGCTGAGGGCAGCAAGGATGGACCTATGCCTCAGGCGTAATTGGCGGGTTGGAGCCTCAATCTGGAAACTAGAAGGCATGTCGGATGGGAGAGCTCTGGCTTAAGGCTCGCCCGGCTTCACCGGTGCCGGCGACGACTACACTTACGGGTGTCGTCTTCCCTCTTGAGGGCGTCGTCGTGGAGGCTCCTATCTGATGCGGTTCTTCCGGTGAAAACCTGGACTTCGGTGGGGCTTGAGCTCCACTCCCTTCTTTGAGGCGTCGTCTTGAAGGCCAATGTCGATTCCGTGTTGAGCTTCTTCTTCGTCCTCTTGACTTGCTGTTTGGTTGTGTGCGGTGGCATCGGATGGCGATTGGAGCTGCACTTGGTTGGGACTGTTGGAGGCGCGGCGTAGCCTGGCAACTTTGACGCCTATGGTCGTTGTAGCAGCAAGCATTTGGAGATGTTGGTCTGTAATAGTTAGCTTGTTGTCTAGGTCGTTGTAGCAGCAAGCACTTGGAGATATTGGGCTGTAATTGTTTAGCTTGTTGTCTAGGTCGTTGTCGTTGAGCATAGGTGGCGTCCCTTATTGTGAGTAGTTGCCTGGTGTGTGTGGTCGTGGGTCGACTTGGCGCTTGTGTCAGGTTGGCCATGGGGTGATTCTCTCGCAAGATGTGACACCCCGTGTCACTGAGAACAACACTGAACACAGCAGAACTGATGGCGTGCACAAAAGTTCCATTTCAAAAATTCGAAATTCAAAATTCAAACGAAGTTCAAACCCATATCTGTGAAGCAACTCAAAAATTTCTTTAACAACTTGACCCAACCAAAATTCCTGGAGATAGCCCTTGCGAAATAAGAATTTTGGAGAATTTTTGGTGATTTTTGAAATTCATTTCGATGCTCAAATAAATCCCCAAAGTTCCAAAATTGTCCAACTTTGACTAGCTGCCATTTGAATTCTATTTTGAATTGAGATGTGCATGTTATGTCACTGGAAAGAGTATTTCATGATCTTTCGAATGCAACTGGTTTCACAATTTTTGGTGTTCATTTGCTAGTTCAAATCGAGCGCCAAAGATTGGGGAAAATTTCAGTTTGAATTAATCGGGAAAAAGAAAAGATGCCCGAGGGCCCGCATGTCAGTCGCTCCTCTCTCACTGCGCGCGCGCGGAAGTCAGTCGCCACGTCGCCGCCGATGTACGGGCTCGCCGCGCGGCGCCCTGGCCCGCTTCCGACCGGGCGACGGCGTTACAAGGCGCTCCCCTCCCTTGTCCGAAGCACTTCCACTCGTGCTCGCTCTCCTCCGTCGCTTCCCCGTCGACCAAACCCTAGCCGCCACCCCATCGCCATCGCCGAAGCTCGAGCTCCGCCGCGGTGAACTCATCCCGGGCCGAGCCCTGCTTCGTGGAGCTGCGCAAGGTTTGGCCGCAGCTCACCATGGCCACCCTATCCCTTGCTCCGGGCTGAGGAGCTCAAATTGAGCCCGTCTTCTCCGAGCACGACCAAGCCAGCTCCACGACATCACCGGCGATTACTTCCCTTCGGGTAAGCCTCAAGTCGATTCCCTGTGCACGGAGATGCGCCTCGACCTCGTGCGCGCCACTGCCTCATTTTCTCCTCGTTTGCGCAGTTACCTCGTCGCCATTTCCTTTTTCCCCTTCCTTCACCGTCGGACTGCCGTTGAGCTTCACCGGAGAACTCCGTCCTCCGGGCCGCCTCGACGTCGACGTGTACCTCGGCGACGTTGTCCTCATCTCCGCGAAGCTGTAGCGCCCACGGGTGCACCTCACCGTCAAGCCACGCGAGCTTGCGACCTCACCGGAGTTCCGCCACCCGCCACCGCTCGTCGCAGCTACCCTCCGGCCACCGTCGCCCTCTCCGCGTCGTCAAGGTGAAGCCCCCACCTCTCACTCCACCTCCTCGTGCTCTCCGTCAGTCGAATGGTCAACGGAAGGCCTACTCCGGCGAGTGCGCCGCCGCGCTCCGGTGGCCGCTCCGGCCAGCACACCGTGGACCACACGGTCACGATTCCGTGTGGCCACACAGGATCTTGTGCGGCAAGCCGTGTGACCCCGTGTGTGCTTTCACACGCGATTGGTCAGATCCGGTGTGGCCAGCTTGGATCTGGTGCGGCCCGATCCGTGTAGCCATTATGTGGCTAAGATCTTACTGGCCGGCCCAATTTCAATCCTTTTTCGTATAAGTTTAAATTCCAGAAATTCCAATAAACTTCCAAAATCGATAGAAAATGAAATATACATCAGAAAAATGCAAAACCAATTTTGTCGAACTCCTTGTAACATCCTCTGTCCAGCAAAAATACCAAAACACACTTTTGCAGATTGTGTATTTTCTGGAAAATACATCTGTCCAGATCTTGTTTAATTCTTTATAAATTATCTGCTGCCCAATAAATCCTGAACTCTTGCATGACTGTTAAGAATCTGATAACACACCTACAGAGTATTTTTCCACTGTCACATGTTGCCTAATTATTTTCTTATGATTTAAATCATGTTCTGCACTGTATAAATTATTATAAATAATCTACTTTGAAATAAATCATGAAACTTCACCATAAATTACTTCCAGTGGCACTCTTCACCAGAAAAATGTCACTGGACATAAATCAACTTTAAAAATCACATTATTCATTTAACTTGCCTAAGTTGATTAATGGTGAACTTAGTTAAAAGTTAATGAAGGAAATACTCCAGACGAAATTAATTAACAAAGTTAATCACTTGCACTTACAGTGTAAATGACTGTCCTATCAAGTAATTAAATCATTAATTGCATCATATTATCTTGCATCTAACATGCATTATTTTCCTTGTCATAACGTGTAGTGACAGAGACGACTCCGGAGCCGCTCGACTTCCAGCTGCCGGAGGAGCAGACCCAGGAGGTGCAGGAGGAGCAGCCGCAGCAGGACACTGACCCCGCTGACCCCGTTAGCTACGCTCCTGAGCCAGGCAAGCCCCGGTGCATGCCTTCCTATTTAGGATTTTTATTTTTGCACTTGATTGGGGCTAGTCAATGTTTGTGCATTAGGTCTATTAGGAGTTGATGTGAAACCTTAGAAATGCATTAGGATTACCTTCCATATTCTACCTTGTGTCCTATTTTTGTAGATGTGGTCTAGGTTACGTTAGAACTTGCTAAGCTTAGTGGCTAGCGGACGGTAGAAGTCGAGTGGTAGGTCCCACTCGCGAGGTAGGTTCACCTTGGATTGTACTAGCTGGATTTAGGATTTGTTGAGACCGGACGGGGATTTGTTTGTGTAGGATGGTGCGAGAAGGCTGGGCCTTCACGGTGGTAGCCCCGTCTGTGTCGGTTAAGGACCGTCCGTTGTTGGCCCTGTTGAGCAAGTTCGAACGTACTGATCACATGCTAGTGTTTTTATGGGCCTAGTAAACTTAGTAGCTTAGGTTGCCCTAGTGTCTCGCGGATACTTGCACTTTCTATCATGGTACTTGGGAGAGAAGGGATGCCTCCCAATCAGGGCGTACGTCTGGGACGGGGACTGTGCGGGAGGGCCTTTCTCGGGAGGTGTGAGACCCAGCCAGTTCTAGGGTGACCTTCGCGAATAGTTGCTGCATATGGCTTTTGCTGTGTGTGGCGTGTGGTCAGGTTTTTCTCCTGCAGGATGTACATCGATGCCGCCGCTCTCGGTCAAGAGCAACCTTGTTCACTGAGTCACCTCGTAGTGTGATATGATTGATGATATGATGCTAGTCTATTACATTACTGTTATTTACATTGTTATATATACTGTCATCGTTGATGTATTGTTACTATATCTGTTCTAGATATATGAACACTGCTTTATTGGTTAAGTACTTAATTGGAACTAAAACTGGAAAGTAAGGATCAAGTAATTAGTGCGCTTTTATGCAATCGCGTCAGCCACCCCATTGTAGCCTTTGCATAATTAGGAGTCGGCTGTAGATAGCCAATTTGACGGGTAAGACTTGCTGAGTATTAGTTGCTCAGGGTTTGGCTCTTTATGATTTTATTGCAGGTAGCACCTTTATCCCCGACTCTACGGGTGGAGGTGGACAGTGGGATGGCCAGCTTCCCTATGGTTGGACAGCCCACTGGGAGACCGAGGAGTGATCTCCTCTCGAGTTCGCATCTTCATGGCTTTGGATGCGAATTCACTTGTATCGTGAGCGCGTGCGCTTGTATCTTTTATCTTTGGCTTGGGTTTGTATCGTTAAGACTTCCGCTGTGTACTCGTTATTTTAATTGGACTAATGTAATAACTTAAAGACTTAATTCGTGCTTTTTATATGCTGTACTGTTGCGTCTGTTCATCAGCGCTTGACCGACTCGATCCTGCGAAAAGCGGAGACGCTTCAGCTGGTATCAGAGCCGTGTTGGGACAGTACACCATATAAACGGCCTATTTTCGAAAATCTAACCACGTACGTGTGAGGAACGAAAAGCCCATTATAAGGATGTTAGAGTAATCAGGTGGTAATAGGAGTTGATTGTTATTTTCTGTAACGACGCACCGACGCCCAGGTAAGAAGGTAAGGAACTACATGGCGCTGGTTTTGGATATTGGTGGCGGAGTTTTGTTATGTTCCGTGAACCATCGAGTTCACGAGGAGTTGAGGATGGTGAGGATATGTCATTGGGCCATGTATTACATTTTTTATGAGATACGTCACCTGTGTAGGTTGGTTGAGGTGACGTTGTGTGCTTGCAGGTACACTAACTCGCGCGTAGATCGTGTAGAAACGTTTGTGAGTGCGAAGTAGTTACCACCACTGTCTACGGCCTGCTATATTTGGGCAAATTTTTATTTTGTGAGGACGTGCAGGACGAGCATGCATTGCATCATCAATTAAAATGCTTCCACGAATTTCAGATCACCCAAAAATTTCAGACTGACAAGCTAAATTTAAAAATTCATAACTCCAAAACCGCTTGGCCAAATTCGATGAACCCAGACTTGATGGAAAGCTTACAACATGAACTAAAACTTTGCTTCAGAGTTCACATTTAGATTCTGTCAGTATCACCCCCAATTCTGTCGATTAAGTGAGGTCAACTTTCAGCTTCGACTAGTTTTTCCAGAATCTGTCCACCAACTTTAAAAATCGATATCTCCAGTTCTACTGAGCCATTTTGGGCGTTTGAGCACTCGTTGGAAAGATCTTGAAGTTATCTACAAGTTTCGCGTTATGACTTTTCTCGTTTGAAGCCTCCAGAAGTACCAGTTTTCGTTTTAGTGTCTGCTGTTCTTAGCGAGTCAGATTTTCAGCGTTGCAGTTTTTCATTGCTTTCCTTGTGGGCTGTGTGTGTGGCTTTTGCTACCACTCTATAGCAGCCTGACCATGTTATATTTCTTGCTTAGCATGGTTATTTTGTTCTGTTGGAAGAGATTGTGACTTTTTCTCTCTCTTTTCCGCAGATGGCTGACCTAGACGACTTTCCGCACGCTGAGCTTGGGGAGGACGGTGCACTGCACACGGATGGTCTTTACCACGCCGGTTTTCCCTCGCTGTTCTGGGCTGAGTTGCAGCGACTTGGCTACCCCGACCCTCCGCGCTACCGCGGACAGCCCAGCCAGGTGTACGGACTTCCCCGCTTCTCGATGTGGGTGGATGTCCCCTCGCACCCACAGCGGCCTGCTTGGTCGCACTTCTCTCTTCGGGGTTTCGGTCAGGACTTTGACGAGACCCTGAACAGTGTTGCTCTTCAGGCGATGGTGCGTTTCTGCGAGATGCACATTGCTGATCTGGGCAACACCTCACTGAGCTTGTTTCCAGTCAGCACCACAGGTCACCCTCAGTACAGGAGACGCCTCAGGCAGCTTGACAGCGGCAACTTGGTCCTCACCCCGACGCAGCTGCCTTCTACGGCTCGACACCTGTCCGAGCTGTACAGGGTTCTTGTGGCTTCTGACCGCGCAGGTGGGAGGACTTTGAGCCGTGTGGAGGAGTTGTCAGAGACAGTGGACGCTAGGAACGACAGGATTGCGCAGTTGGAGCACGCCTTGGCCGTGACTACCGCTCAGCGCGACCACTGTGCTGCTCAGCTTGACCAGTGTGTTGCACAGCGCGACCAGTGTGCCGCCCAGCGTGACCAGCTTGCCGGCCAGCTCACTGCACGTGGCCACGAGATTTCCGAGTTAGTCGACGAGCTAGCTGCTTCACTGAACCACGCAGGACAGCTCGAGCAGCAGTTGCAGGTCGCCCAGCACCAGATAGTGGGACTCCAGGAGCAGGTTGCGGCAGCAGTTGTGGCACCTCCAGCAGAGGAGGAGGCACAGGAGGACGCCGTGTCAGAGATGAGTGTTGAGCTGTTTCCTTCAGAGATCCTGGACACCGCTTCCCACCGTGGTAGGAGGCACCGTTAGTTGCCTTACTCGGCATTCCAAGCGTGACAGAGGCGCGCTGGATGCGATGTGGATGACGCATGTGCGTCGTAGTGTCGACAGGTCCTTAGTTAGCTTGATCTAGGAGCATCATGATAGTTGGTCAGGTGTCGTAGTATTTTGTTGGATGTTACACCCCCTATGTACGCATGAGTGGATTGTACCATGATCTATGTAATGAATGCTCTGTAAGACTTAATTAATGTTATGAATGGATCTGTCAGTTTAATTATTTGGATCTGAGCTACTTTTGTTTCTACCTGTGCATGTCAATTTAAATTTCCGCCTGATAATGATATTGTATTCTAGAGCTAACGGTGGAAATGTTTAATTGGCAGGATGCCGCCGCGTCGCCCGCCGCCGCCGCCACCCCCGCAGCACACTCTGGCGGAGGCGATGCACAACCAGACGGAGCTGCTCAGGACTCTCGTTCAGGCCGTCACCCAGCAGGGTGGCCACCGTCGAGGCGCACAGCCAGGCTGCACCTACGCAGACTTCCTGGCTACTCACCCGCCTGTCTTTTCCGGGTCCACTGACCCGATGGAGGCGGAGGCTTGGCTGCGCACTGTGGAGTCCAAGTTTGGGCTCCTTCCTGACTGCACAGAGGTGCAGAAGACACTGTTCGCGGCGCAGCAGCTTCACGGGGCGGCTGGAGGATGGTGGGCAGCTCACCTTGCCACTCTTCCGGCCGGTCAGCAGTTGACTTGGGCACAGTTCAGAGAGGCCTTTCGCTCGTTCCACATTCCGCCTGGCCTTATGCAGCGGAAGCTCAGGGAGTTCCTGGACCTCAGGCAGGGAGGCAGGAGCGTGTTCGACTACGCCCAGGTGTTCAACCACCTGGCCCAGTTTGCTCCAGACCAGGTAGACACGCCCGCCAAGCGGAAGGCGTGTTTCTTGAGAGGCTTGTCTACCAAGCTTCAGTCCCGGCTTGTCCTGAACGCCGGTGGTACCTTCGACGAGCTTGTCAGTGCAGCGATCGTGATGGAGGATGCCATCAGGGCACACCAGGACGACAAGAGGAAGAGGAAGGCAGTGGCACCACAGCCTGGTAGCACTTCAGCCAGGCCACGCCTTGTGTACACCGCTCCCAGTGGACAGAGGTACCTTGCACCTCCACAGTACCAGCGTCAGCAGCAGCAGCAGCAGCAGTTTGCTCAGAGACAGCCACAGCAGCAGCAGCGTCAGCAGCAGCAGCGCTCGCAGCAGCAGCAGCAGCAGCAGCAGGCAGGCAGAGGTTTTCCGTGCTTCAACTGTGGACAGGTGGGGCACTTTGCGCGGGACTGCCGTGCAGCACCTAGGCAGAACAACGCGCAGAGGGCTCCAGTTCAGGCAGCAGGACAGCAGCGCCAGCAGGGCAGGAACGCGCCAGTCAAGACTGGGCGCGTTAACTACACCACTGCAGAGGAGGTTCCAGAGGGTGAGCAGGTTCTAGCTGGTACGTTCTCTATGCGACACGAGCCCGTGGTTATCTTGTTTGATTCAGGTGCGACACATGAGTTTGTCAGTTTAGCTTGTACTCGACGACTTGGTCTTGTGATTTCCTCCTTAGAGACTCCGTACGTGATCAGTACACCAGGAGGCCGCATTGTGACGAGGCAGATAGTGCGTAATGCTCCTATTGACCTTGCTGGACAGATCTACCCGACCCATCTTATTGTGTTGGACGGTCAGGGTTTAGATGTGATACTTGGTATGGGATGGATGAGGGTCCAGAAGGCTGTTCTTGATACTTCTCTCCGTCTTGTTCACTTGGATTCTCCTATGCACGGCAAGGTCACCCTTCAGCTATCCTTGTTGGCCCCATCGCGACCGTCAGTGCACCAGACCGTTGGCAAGAGTCTGGATATGATACCGGTGGTGCGTGAGTACCCCGATGTGTTTCCAGATGATTTGCCAGGCTTACCACCAGATCGTGATGTGGAGTTCCGCATTGACTTGCAGCCAGGCACAGCACCTATCTCCAGGAAACCGTACAAGATGGCCCCTAATGAGTTAGCAGAGTTGAAGATGCAGCTGAAGGAGCTATTGGACAAGGGTTTCATTCGTCCTAGCTCTTCACCTTGGGGTTGTCCAGCCTTGTTTGTGAAGAAGAAGGATCAGGCGCTCAGGCTATGTGTGGACTATAGGCCACTTAATGCTGTGACGATTAAGAACAAGTATCCGCTGCCTCGCATTGATATCTTGTTCGATCAGCTAGCTAGAGCTAAGGTGTTCTCCAAGATTGATCTCCGTTCTGGGTATCATCAGATTAAGATCCGTGCAGAGGACATTCCGAAGACTGCTTTCGCTACCAGATATGGACTCTATGAGTACTTGGTGATGTCTTTCGGTTTGACCAATGCACCTGCTTACTTCATGTACTTGATGAACTCAGTGTTCATGCCAGAGTTGGACAAGTTTGTCGTGGTTTTCATTGACGACATCTTGATCTATTCAGAGACAGAGGAGGAGCATGAGCAGCACCTCAGGATTGTGTTGCAGCGTTTGAGGGATCACCAGCTGTACGCTAAGTTCAGCAAGTGCGAGTTCTGGCTTAGCGAGGTGCCTTTTCTTGGCCATGTTATATCAGCTGAGGGTATTGCTGTTGACCCTAGCAAGGTGCAGGATGTTCTGGATTGGAATGCACCTACGACTGTCTCTCAGATTCGTAGTTTCTTGGGTTTGGCTGGTTACTACCGTCGGTTTATTCCGAATTTCTCTAAGATCTCCAAGCCCATCACTGAGTTGCTGAAGAAGAACATGAGATTTGTGTGGAGCTCGCAGTGTGGTGATGCTTTCCAGAATCTGAAGAAGCTTCTCACTACCGCTCCAGTTTTGGCTCAGCCTGATATCACCAAGCCATTTGATGTGTATTGTGATGCTTCCGGTACTGGTCTTGGTTGTGTGCTGATGCAGGATGGCAGGGTAATTGCTTATGTCTCTCGGCAGCTTAAGCGACATGAAGAGCATTACCCCACTCACGATCTTGAGCTTGCAGCTGTCGTACTTGCTTTGAAAGTATGGCGGCATTATCTGTTGGGAAATCTGGTGCATATCTACACAGATCACAAGAGCCTCAAGTATATATTCACACAGTCAGATCTGAACATGCGCCAGAGGAGATGGTTAGAGCTGATCAAGGACTATGATCTGGAGATTCACTACCACCCAGGGAAGGCTAATGTGGTCGCTGATGCTTTGAGTCGCAAGGCTCATTGCAATAATCTCATCGCAGCTCCTTATGCAGAGGCAGAGCCCAGTCTTAGAGTGTATGCTTATGGCTCTTTGGCCAATATATCACTTGTTCCGACCCTGCGAGATGAGATTGTGGTAGCGCAGAAGAAGGATGAGAAGGTGAATCACCTCAGGAGGAGACTCAAGCTCGGGGAAGCTGGAGTCCAGTGTTTCAGAGAGGATGAGGATGGAGTCCTGTGGTTCAAGGACAGATTGGTAGTTCCTAAGGACTTTGAGTTGCGCAGGAAGATTCTTGATGAGGCACACTTGTCCAAGTATTCCATCCACCCTGGCAGCAACAAGATGTACCAGGATTTGAGGAGTCGTTTCTGGTGGACCCGCATGAAGCGGGAGGTCGCACAGTACGTTTCTGAGTGTGACACTTGCAGGAGAGTGAAGGCAGAATACATGAAGCCAGCTGGATTGTTGCAGCCTTTGAGTATTCCTGCTTGGAAGTGGGAAGATATTAGCATGGATTTCATTGTTGGCTTACCTCTCACATCGCAGAAGCATGATTCTATTTGGGTGATTGTTGATCGACTGACTAAGTCTGCTCACTTCATTCCAGTGAAGACAGGTTACACTGTGAAGAAGTATGCTGAGTTGTACATCACCAGGATTCTCTGTTTGCATGGGGTGCCCAAGACCATTATTTCTGATCGAGGACCACAGTTTGTTTCTCGTTTCTGGGAGCAGCTACATGCTTCTTTGGGCACCACTTTGATTCGCAGTGCAGCTTATCACCCTCAGACGGATGGCCAGACAGAGAGGGTGAATCAGATTTTAGAGGATATGCTTCGTGCCTGCGTGATGCACCATGGCAAGTGTTGGGATGAGAGCTTACCCCTTGCAGAGTTCTCATACAACAACAGCTATCAGGAGAGCATCAAGATGGCACCGTTTGAGGCTTTGTATGGACGTCGTTGTCGGACTCCCCTTAATTGGGTTGAGGCCGGCGAGAGAGTCATCTTCCAGGCAAGGCCCGCAGCTGCAGCAGAGGAGACAGTTGTGGCTGATGTGGAGGTCATTCCCACACCGGATTTAGTGGCAGCAGCAGAGGAGACTGTTCGCCGCATTCAGTCCAACTTGAGAGCAGCCAAGTCTCGACAGAAGAGCTATGCTGATAGAAGACGCCGACCATTGGTGTTTGCAGTTGGCAACCACGTATACCTTCGTGTCTCTCCCATGAAGGGTATACGCCGGTTTGGTGTCAGGGGCAAGTTAGCACCAAGATACGTTGGACCGTTCCAGATTATTGAGAGATGTGGACCCGTTGCTTATAGATTGGAGTTGCCCTCCAACCTCTCCAGTGTTCACAATGTGTTCCACGTATCGCAGCTGAAGAAGTGCTTGAAGGTTCCTAGTGACAGAGTGGTCAGTGGTGTTGAGCAGCTTGAGCCAGATTTGACATACCCCGAGCAGCCGATTGGTATTGTCGATCAGAAGGACCGAGTCACCAGGAAGAGCACTACCAGATTCTATAAGGTGCAATGGAGCAACCACTCTGAGGCCGAGGCCACTTGGGAGACAGCGGAGTTTTTGAACTCCCATTTTCCAGGATTTCTACCTCCGAGGTGCGTTATTAAGTTGTTTCAATTTTTTGCATCTTGTTCTTCGCTTTCGCCATTCGTTTTTCCTCTCCTTTCTCTTTAATCTCGGGACGAGATTTCTTTAAGGGGGGAGGGCTGTGACACCCCGTGTCACTGAGAACAACACTGAACACAGCAGAACTGATGGCGTGCACAAAAGTTCCATTTCAAAAATTCGAAATTCAAAATTCAAACGAAGTTCAAACCCATATCTGTGAAGCAACTCAAAAATTTCTTTAACAACTTGACCCAACCAAAATTCCTGGAGATAGCCCTTGCGAAATAAGAATTTTGGAGAATTTTTGGTGATTTTTGAAATTCATTTCGATGCTCAAATAAATCCCCAAAGTTCCAAAATTGTCCAACTTTGACTAGCTGCCATTTGAATTCTATTTTGAATTGAGATGTGCATGTTATGTCACTGGAAAGAGTATTTCATGATCTTTCGAATGCAACTGGTTTCACAATTTTTGGTGTTCATTTGCTAGTTCAAATCGAGCGCCAAAGATTGGGGAAAATTTCAGTTTGAATTAATCGGGAAAAAGAAAAGATGCCCGAGGGCCCGCATGTCAGTCGCTCCTCTCTCACTGCGCGCGCGCGGAAGTCAGTCGCCACGTCGCCGCCGATGTACGGGCTCGCCGCGCGGCGCCCTGGCCCGCTTCCGACCGGGCGACGGCGTTACAAGGCGCTCCCCTCCCTTGTCCGAAGCACTTCCACTCGTGCTCGCTCTCCTCCGTCGCTTCCCCGTCGACCAAACCCTAGCCGCTACCCCATCGCCATCGCCGTAGCTCGAGCTCCGCCGCGGTGAACTCATCCCGGGCCGAGCCCTGCTTCGTGGAGCTGCGCAAGGTTTGGCCGCAGCTCACCATGGCCACCCTATCCCTTGCTCCGGGCTGAGGAGCTCAAATTGAGCCCGTCTTCTCCGAGCACGACCAAGCCAGCTCCACGACATCACCGGCGATTACTTCCCTTCGGGTAAGCCTCAAGTCGATTCCCTGTGCACGGAGATGCGCCTCGACCTCGTGCGCGCCACTGCCTCATTTTCTCCTCGTTTGCGCAGTTACCTCGTCGCCATTTCCTTTTTCCCCTTCCTTCACCGTCGGACTGCCGTTGAGCTTCACCGGAGAACTCCGTCCTCCGGGCCGCCTCGACGTCGACGTGTACCTCGGCGACGTTGTCCTCATCTCCGCGAAGCTGTAGCGCCCACGGGTGCACCTCACCGTCAAGCCACGCGAGCTTGCGACCTCACCGGAGTTCCGCCACCCGCCACCGCTCGTCGCAGCTACCCTCCGGCCACCGTCGCCCTCTCCGCGTCGTCAAGGTGAAGCCCCCACCTCTCACTCCACCTCCTCGTGCTCTCCGTCAGTCGAATGGTCAACGGAAGGCCTACTCCGGCGAGTGTGCCGCCGCGCTCCGGTGGCCGCTCCGGCCAGCACACCGTGGACCACACGGTCACGATTCCGTGTGGCCACACAGGATCTTGTGCGGCAAGCCGTGTGACCCCGTGTGTGCTTTCACACGCGATTGGTCAGATCCGGTGTGGCCAGCTTGGATCTGGTGCGGCCCGATCCGTGTAGCCATTATGTGGCTAAGATCTTACTGGCCGGCCCAATTTCAATCCTTTTTCGTATAAGTTTAAATTCCAGAAATTCCAATAAACTTCCAAAATCGATAGAAAATGAAATATACATCAGAAAAATGCAAAACCAATTTTGTCGAACTCCTTGTAACATCCTCTGTCCAGCAAAAATACCAAAACACACTTTTGCAGATTGTGTATTTTCTGGAAAATACATCTGTCCAGATCTTGTTTAATTCTTTATAAATTATCTGCTGCCCAATAAATCCTGAACTCTTGCATGACTGTTAAGAATCTGATAACACACCTACAGAGTATTTTTCCACTGTCACATGTTGCCTAATTATTTTCTTATGATTTAAATCATGTTCTGCACTGTATAAATTATTATAAATAATCTACTTTGAAATAAATCATGAAACTTCACCATAAATTACTTCCAGTGGCACTCTTCACCAGAAAAATGTCACTGGACATAAATCAACTTTAAAAATCACATTGTTCATTTAACTTGCCTAAGTTGATTAATGGTGAACTTAGTTAAAAGTTAATGAAGGAAATACTCCAGACGAAATTAATTAACAAAGTTAATCACTTGCACTTACAGTGTAAATGACTGTCCTATCAAGTAATTAAATCATTAATTGCATCATATTATCTTGCATCTAACATGCATTATTTTCCTTGTCATAACGTGTAGTGACAGAGACGACTCCGGAGCCGCTCGACTTCCAGCTGCCGGAGGAGCAGACCCAGGAGGTGCAGGAGGAGCAGCCGCAGCAGGACACTGACCCCACTGACCCCGTTAGCTACGCTCCTGAGCCAGGCAAGCCCCGGTGCATGCCTTCCTATTTAGGATTTTTATTTTTGCACTTGATTGGGGCTAGTCAATGTTTGTGCATTAGGTCTATTAGGAGTTGATGTGAAACCTTAGAAATGCATTAGGATTACCTTCCATATTCTACCTTGTGTCCTATTTTTGTAGATGTGGTCTAGGTTACGTTAGAACTTGCTAAGCTTAGTGGCTAGCGGACGGTAGAAGTCGAGTGGTAGGTCCCACTCGCGAGGTAGGTTCACCTTGGATTGTACTAGCTGGATTTAGGATTTGTTGAGACCGGACGGGGATTTGTTTGTGTAGGATGGTGCGAGAAGGCTGGGCCTTCACGGTGGTAGCCCCGTCTGTGTCGGTTAAGGACCGTCCGTTGTTGGCCCTGTTGAGCAAGTTCGAACGTACTGATCACATGCTAGTGTTTTTATGGGCCTAGTAAACTTAGTAGCTTAGGTTGCCCTAGTGTCTCGCGGATACTTGCACTTTCTATCATGGTACTTGGGAGAGAAGGGATGCCTCCCAATCAGGGCGTACGTCTGGGACGGGGACTGTGCGGGAGGGCCTTTCTCGGGAGGTGTGAGACCCAGCCAGTTCTAGGGTGACCTTCGCGAATAGTTGCTGCATATGGCTTTTGCTGTGTGTGGCGTGTGGTCAGGTTTTTCTCCTGCAGGATGTACATCGATGCCGCCGCTCTCGGTCAAGAGCAACCTTGTTCACTGAGTCACCTCGTAGTGTGATATGATTGATGATATGATGCTAGTCTATTATATTACTGTTATTTACATTGTTATATATACTGTCATCGTTGATGTATTGTTACTATATCTGTTCTAGATATATGAACACTGCTTTATTGGTTAAGTACTTAATTGGAACTAAAACTGGAAAGTAAGGATCAAGTAATTAGTGCGCTTTTATGCAATCGCGTCAGCCACCCCATTGTAGCCTTTGCATAATTAGGAGTCGGCTATAGATAGCCAATTTGACGGGTAAGACTTGCTGAGTATTAGTTGCTCAGGGTTTGGCTCTTTATGATTTTATTGCAGGTAGCACCTTTATCCCCGACTCTACGGGTGGAGGTGGACAGTGGGATGGCCAGCTTCCCTATGGTTGGACAGCCCACTGGGAGACCGAGGAGTGATCTCCTCTCGAGTTCGCATCTTCATGGCTTTGGATGCGAATTCACTTGTATCGTGAGCGCGTGCGCTTGTATCTTTTATCTTTGGCTTGGGTTTGTATCGTTAAGACTTCCGCTGTGTACTCGTTATTTTAATTGGACTAATGTAATAACTTAAAGACTTAATTCGTGCTTTTTATATGCTGTACTGTTGCGTCTGTTCATCAGCGCTTGACCGACTCGATCCTGCGAAAAGCGGAGACGCTTCAAGTTTTAAGACCTCTTTCTTAACAACCTCTCTCATCACATTATTTAGCCTCCTTTGAGG